>JAYESA010000019.1:108135466-109335466 GCA_036927795.1 Iris macrosiphon | reverse complement strand
CCGGCCGAGTAAACGAAAGATAGATCAGTCATCCCAGGAGTTGCCGATATGCTTCCCCATCAGACAACAGTGGACTTGTACAGCATGCCAGTTGATGATGTTGTTCCATAGAAAAGCTTATGGGTTTTGCCCCCAACAATCCTGTCTCAGAGATAATGTCAAGTGTATATTTTCGTTGGCATAAAAAAAAAAATTCCTCCGCACTTCGAGCTACCTCAACTCCAAGAATAAAATTCAATACCCCAAGGTCCTTTATATGAAAGCATGTACTCAAATAATTCTTAAAAGCAGTAAGAATAGCAGAATTATTGCCAAAAAGAATCAAATCGTCGACATACACAAGAACATTCCTATGAACATCACCCTTATGAAGAGTAAAAAGCGAGTAGTCAGAGTACGATTGACAAAATCTGTACTCCTGTAAAGAATACGCCAACTTCGCAAACCAACAACGAGGCACCTGTTTAAGCCCATAAAGAGATTTTCGAAGCCGACATATCTGATCAGAGCGTGTAGTTCAAAAACCAGGTGGTAGTTTCATATACACTTATTTGGTAAGATCTCCATGCAGGAAAGTATTGTGAATATCCATCTGATGTAGTTTCCAATTTTTTGCTGCAGCTATAGTTAGAAAAGTACGAACAGTAACCATTTTCATAATCGGAGCAAAAGTATCAGTGTAATCAATCCCTTCAACCTGATGATTATCGAAAACCACTAAACCGGCTTTAAGCCGGTCAACACTTCCATCAGAATTATACTTTATCTTATACACCCACCGGCCCCCCCAGAGCATATTTTCCAGCCGAAAGCGTCTCCATTGTCCAAGTATCATTATCCTCCGAAGCCCGTATCTTCTTCTGCATAGCTGTACATCACCATGCATCTTTAACTGCCTCTTTAAAGGAGGCCGATTCTGTAAATGCACTTACAGCTGCAAAAAAATTCCTGTGTCCCAAAGAAAATTGATCACAATTCAAAAAATGTGCTATAGGATATGGAGTATATGAGGAGTGATTGGACGTGGTAGAATATTGGGAGGAATGACTGGGACTCAACTTTTATATTGTATTTATAACAAAATTGTGGAGTTTTACGGATAAAATTTTGGCACGCATTCCACGCCCCAGTACACCCTTACCATCTGGCACCCCCGCCGTTGCCCCATCCTCCGCCGGCTTATCCTCCACAGCGGCCTCAGTCGTGCTACCCTCACCATCAGTTGCCCCCACCACATCGTTTCTATCCGAGGATACGACCGTCCCATCCGTATGAGGTAAATCACACCACGTAGTATTGTCGATCACAGGATCAAAACACAAATCATCATCACCTACGACAAGAGCGCAAGCTCAGGTGAAGCCGTACCACCACGATCATCTTCAACAGAATAGGAAAACTCAGTCTAATAAAATTTAACATCTCGAGAGACAAAAAAATCACCAGTAGCAAGATCATACAATTTTTAACCATTTTTGCCATGGGGATATCCCACAAAAATACTTTCGACTGCAACTGACAAATTTGTCCATTTTAGCTTTTTGGTTGCGGAAAAAACATAGACAACCAAAAACACGTAATTCATCATAAGAAGGAAAGCACCAAATAAAATTTAATAAGGGATTTTAAAACCAAGAAGACTTGAAGGAGTTTGATTGAACAAATAACCGGCCGCCAAAATACATTCTCCCCAAAAAAAAATTGGCAAATTTACCTGAAAACGTAAAGCACGTGCCACATTCAAAATATGTCTATGTTTTCGTTCGACCCTCCCATTCTGTTGAGCTGTAACCACACAAGATGTCTGAAACAAAAGATCATTATGTGCAAAGTAGTTACGCAGGCAATTAAACTCAGTACCATTATTACTTCGTACAATTCGAACTTTGGAATTAAATACCGCTCAATCATAAAAAAATGACGAGAATATTGTGTTTGATAATAAACGAAAGAAATAAAACTAGGTTTATACGAAACCCTTTCTTAGGTTTACAAACAAGAAGTACTATTAACCCTATACGAGGATGTTAAGTACAAAATTTAATCTGGATAAATATTGCTATAGGAGTCTGATCTACGGTCGATTACTTTGTCCTTTGGACCACACGATAATGAAGAAGTGTTGTAGAAGAAGGAGATGCTTCAAAGATTACAAGAGGGAGTGGATGTTCGATGCCAAAATCGTCGATCACTACTCTCTGTCTGTGCTCTTCTCTCTTTAGAATAAATTTTTGACCTTTCGACCTTTTGACTTCTATTCTCCAAGTTTTCGACTTTCGACCTTGGACCTCTGTGGACGGAGGTATCTATTTATAGAGTTTTAGTGACAGTAACTGTCCAGTCGGCGTAGAAGCCGGACAGTGGAGAGTGTGGCACTTTTTACGCGGCGGTTAGAATAACTGCCACCCATGTATAAATGATCTTCTGAATTTGCGTGTGATGCGTGTCCCATTATGAGGTAATGCGTATAACTGCTGCGAAGATCAAGGCATGCAAGCCACGTAGGTAACTGCCCCTCGCGTAGAAAATGTTGGCGTAGAAGCCAATGACTGTCACCATGACGTAGAAGCCAAATAGTTGTCAAACTGGCGTAGAAGCCAGGTAGGCGTAGCAGCCCGGTAGGCGTAGAAGCCCAGTAGGCGTAGAAGCCTGATGCTGCATGGATAGGTAGCTAGCGTAAAAGATAGCCGATCCTCCTTCCTTGACTGAGGTCTTGAACGTAGTCTGAACCAAATAGCCTTATCACGCACCAATACAAATATGGCCTGAGTTGGCGTATTCCGAGGAGATAGCATACGGCGTGCTCCTGTAGATGAAAATGGCCAGGATGACATACGGCGTACAGCGTGCTCCTATAGCTGAAAATAGCCTGATGGCGTAATATACAGAGGTGATGATGTGGACATATTAGCCGTAATTATGGCTCACCCAGTCTTTGAAAATAGAACCAAATCTCGTGCATTAAATGCAGAGATCTGCCCCCATCACGCGCATTAACTACAGAGACGTGCCTCAAGCTTTGTACGAAGAGCAGCTTTTGACGTGGCAATTCGTTTTGTCTTCTGCTGAGCGTAAAAGCTCACATTTGCCTGTATAAAACTAGGCAGCGTATTTCCTTGAATGCGTAAAAGCAATTTATATCAAGGAAATGTCACTAAACGACGGTCTGGGTCTCTGTGCCGAACCATCATTACAACCGTCGTCTGGGCAGCCGTGCGGTACTCTTTGTCAAGAGTCAGGTTCACTGCATGATCTGACAGGTTCATTCGAGGAATACGAAGAGTTCCTCGTACACCTTCCCGCTGCATTAAAAGCAGATGGGTTTTACGCCATAAAGGTGAGATAGCAACCTTTTTACGCTGAAGCAGTCTGAAATAATGTATTATGCGGGTTGTTCAGGAGCTATATTTTACGCTGTACTTAGTGATGAAGCTCTGCTGTACGCCGATGGCTCTGAAGTCATGTCTTATGCCACACAACACTAAAAACTCTGCTTTATGCGAATTTTATGCATACTGCGTATAATTCTGTAGCGTATTTTTTATGCTTCTACAAGACCCCCTTCAAAGTTTTCAAATTCCTCATAATTTGAAATACTTTGAATGAAGCATGAAACGGTCAATGTTTGACTCGTTCTTCGAGGCTGATTTCTTGGCAAATATTTAGGGATTTGTTGGGATTTGGTGTGTTCTCCTCTGCCTATAAAAGGGCGATTGAGTTGACCTGTTTTCCCCACACTTCCTTCACCACACAGAGATGGTTGCCGATATTCGTCGGGTCAACTTGAGGAAGAAGAAGATCATGCTCTTCCAGCATGTAATGTAAGGAGCCGTAAAAAGAGGCATCTTCGAGCAAATGTTATCTGCAACGATGGATCATGGAAGGATATCATAGCTTCCTTTGCTCGGGATGATCATCAATTTCATATGGCGATTCGTCCGGGAGAGAGAAAGGGTCACATTCGACCACACAGCTTGCAAGCTGTATTTTCTTCCGTTACGACGGTGGACGAGGGCAGACAAACTGGCCCTGTCTTCCAGTATTGAGTTGGGTTTGAATCCCAACTCAATCTGTCATGGCGTACGGAGGGTGGGCTCTTGAATAATTTAAACAAGCCCAGTTTTGTATCCTCCTACTATTAATCATTTTTTTGTTAATCGGCCGCGGAAACCAACTAACTGCTGAAGAAGGCGGATAAAGATCTTCACCAATACGAGAACCTGACAGAACAGACTCTTGGTGTGATCCTAAGTAAAAATGAGAAACCCTTGGTAGAACAAGAATTTCCATCATATGTAATCATGAAGATGAAAAGCCCTTTGTAGATTGGATTTTCATCATATGTAATCATGATTAATAAAATTGTCTTCTTTTACGCATCTGATGATTTGCCATATTTTTTGCTGTGATGAAGTCTGAATACGTATAGCTTCGACACGTCTGAATAACTTTACGCCGACTCTGATAACAAGAGTATCTGGTCCTGTCCCGTATTTTACGCATAACTGGAAATGCGTAGAAAGCTGCTTAGCATTTTAAGTCGAATATTCGAACTGTCCTGCTGTTTTGAACGAGGAATTGCGTAGAATTCTGAACTGTCACTTCTCCGATAAGAAGAATTCTTGTTCAGACCATCATCTTCAAGAATGATTTTTTGAAAATCCCTTAAAATAGGGCGAGAAATGGCTGTCAAAACTAACCATGTTTGAACTGTAGAGAAAGATTCTGACTGGATTTTGGATGAACTTCCAATCGACCCAAGTAGAAGAGTTATTTTTAATACTGAACTATGTATGTTTTGGGTACTTGGGATGTTTTGAGGCCAAGAAGGAGCATCTTCTGTGTGAACCCTTGTAATTTGTCGTCTCGAGAATTGTTCAGATATACGCATACTCTGGCCTGCGTATTTTGAGATATGCGGAAAGTCATAGATCCGTAGTGTAGATGAGCGTAAAATTATAAGTTTGTAGCCTCTCGAGCGTAAAAGCTGCTGAGCATAAGAGCATCCGGGCATAAAATCGTAGATTTATAGCCTTTGAAAAGAAAACTTTCGAGCGTGTAGTCGTAGATTTGTAGCCTCTGAGCGTAAAAAGCTTCTGAGCGTGAAATCATAGATTTGTAGCTTCTGAGCGTGAAGTCGTAGGTTTGTATCCTCTCGAGCGTAAAAGCTACCGAGCGTAAAAGCATCCGAGCGTAAAACCATAGAATTATAGCCTATGAGCGTAAAATCGTGGATTCGTAGCCTCTCGAGCGTAAAAGCTCCTTAGCGTAAAATCACGAATCTGCTCTGCACAAAAAAACTTTTTTGAATTCGCTGACTGTCCGTCTTCCCTAAATGATAGGCTGACGTAGTCCCCAATCATAACCGAATATTAAATATCGGATTTGGTTAGGGATTCAAAGAGTTTATCTGAACTCTATAAATACCCTAAGGCTTTGAGAGAAGAAACTCTTCATTTGGCTTTTCTGCAAAACCCTAGCTTTCCAAGAACCTTTCCTCTTCGTTTCTTTCTCGAGAACTCTGAGTTTCAGCCATGGCACCAAAACAACCTTCCACCACTAAGGAAAAGAAAGCTGCCTCCTCTTCTCGCTCCTCTGCTCAAGTACGAGTGACTCCCATTGGGCTGAATGAACCTCGCTCTGAACGACGTATCCCACCGTCAAGCTGTGCACTAGGCATTATAGGTAAAGCTTTTGGGACGACAAAAACGAAAAATCCTTCGCACACGTTATACGTGAACGCACTAGGTCATCTTCTGTGATGAGAGCCTCTTCGAGGAAGATGATGCACAGAGACGTTTTATCATTTACGTCCACATTCCTAATGTGTCAGCGTAAAAACTCCATATTTTCGCAGTCTGGCGTAAAAGCTTTGACTGTCGAAATTTGGCGTATACTATAAATTTTGGGTGTTACGCTATGGATGAAAATTCTGGCGTAACAATTCAAATTTTGGCAGTCTGGCGTAAAAACACAGACTGTCAAATTTTTTGTGTATACTGCCAATCTTGAATTTTATGCCTAGGAAATAGGTTCCAGCGTAAAAACTCAAGTTTTTACAGTCTTGGCGTAAAAGCACAGACTATTGATCTTTGGCATAAGCTGCAAGACTGTAATATCTACTATAGAGACTGACTTGTTCTTCTTGCATTTTGTAGTGGACTTGTAGATCCCTCCGTTGGCTGAGGTAATGGGTTCTGCTGCTGGGATGCTAAACTCCAATTACCTGGAGGATTTGTCCCACGTGACATTCCCTATTTCTGGAACCCAGTATCCTGAAGGAAGGGAAATTCTGATATCGTCTCAAGGAGAGCGAATGTTGTTGAGCATGATCAACGGAGAGCCCTTGACGTATATAGACGGGGCCAAATATATAAAACCAGTTTTCCTTTTCGGGGATATGATTGATAAACAATCCCAAACGAAGCCCAAGAAGGAAAACTGGATTTTTACTGCTGGGGGCATGGTCATGTACTTGCCCAGGATGCCGAGAGATTATCCTATATCAACATTCTTCTATGCCACGCATCCCAGGAAGATGTCGTGGACTTTGACCCCTAATCTTCACGGCCAGCTGGGGAAGATATTTTATCAGAAAGGATAAGACCAAGGATTATTTGTGAGTCCCCCAAAGATCATAAAAAAATATCGAGTTCTACATGAAGAAGGCGTAGGATACGGCCCCCAAAGATCACAATGTATCAAATAAAAAAATTGTAACAGTCCGAGAGTCACTGACAGAAAAAATACCTCGAGTTTGCTTTGCTTGATGGCAAACTTCACATGCCTTATTTACTGAAATACTAGAGATCTAACAACAGAAAGAGACTTTACTACTTTATCAGGAGGATGTCCAAGTCGCTGATGCCAAATATCCAGAGAAGTCGTCCTAGTCACTGTCATGGCCTGAGTCTTCGGTACAATACGAAATTAGTAGTTTGTTCAGTCGTTCATCGACGCCAATCAGGGTCCTCAAACTGGGGTCCTGTATCACGCATAATTTTTTAGTGAATTGTACAACACAATTTGTATCATCAATAAGATGGGCCACAAAAATTAAATTATAATGTAATTGAGGTACGAATAGAACATTCGTGAGAATAACACCCGGTGAAAGAGCAATACGTCTGCAGCAAGAGGCAACCGCAGTCCGTTTGTCTGGGAGCCCAACCGAACATTACTCTATTTTTGTCACCCCTACAATAAATCCAAATTCCTAGTAACATGATTTAAAGCGCATGTATCAATAATCCAAGGTGTAATAGACTTACCCACTATACGGTCCTTCGGAGATTTGACCGAAGAGTTACCAAGCAGAGAAATAAGTTATTGCCATTGGTCCGGAGTTATTTACGGAATACCACCTGCACCATCACCTGCCATACGTGTTTGTGTCACAGTTGTAATGCCCCGCTCCACGTTGGCATTATGTATTAAGGTGAGTGGGCAGAACTTCATTCTCTGATTCTTGCACGCCTTAATAATAAATCTGAGTTTTTGCTTGCTTGTTTTCATGAGAGAATGATAGAACCTGCCTTGCATGCTAATAAATGAACTCACCTAGCTTGTCTTTGAAACGATAATGTTTGCTTAACTAAGAGACCCTGAAACGTCTGTCTAAGACTAAGTGTTTGCATGAACATGTTCATTATCGCCTATGCTCCGAGAGAACCATATCGTGTGCCTGAATGTGTTCAAAGATAAGGCGGCTTGCCCCACAATAATGAAATATAGTTTGATGGTTCGTCTCGTTTACATACTAGAGTTTATTTGATAGTGTTTCATGCATTCGCATTGGTCGAACAATGGCTATTGGTGGATAGCTGAACTGTATGTGTCACGACTGCTACAGAGATAATGGAAAGCAACCATGAGTCACAGCTGCCAATAGCATCAGATAAATGAGTCATTGGTTAGCTGGATCAACCGCTGCCGATCCTGAGATACTCCAGGACCGCACTGCATATAGCTAGTTCATTGTGTTGGCTTGGATAGAGGACTGCCCCTAAGATATGCATTAGTGTCTAGATCTATATTTGTCCCTCGAGTCTTTGAGTATAGCTCACGAGACACACTGCGCACACCCTGAAACAGAACGAACGGCTTGTCCTGCTTGCTTATTCAATATAAAACTCTGTTTTAAAAGATGTTTTCAAAATAATGTAATATGACTCCGTTCTTCTGCTGCATGTAACAAACATAGGTAAAACTAGAAAGATCACTAGTAATATAATTTTTATAACATGATTACTTAGTGTTGGTTTTAGTGAATGCTTTCTTCTGTTCAGTTGTTTTATCTCACCAGTACTTATAAAAGTGCTGACCCACCAACAGTTTACTTGCTTGTAGGTACTGGATCGTCCGAGGGAGCGATAGGCGTGCCTCCATCCCCAAGACCCGAAATCCTGGTTTCGATTGCCTTGAGTTGCTATCATATAAAGGGGCATAATGTATGGAACGATGCCTTTGCTAAGAGAAACCCAGTCCCTCGATTTGCCCCGAATACTCAGTTGGCTAAATGTATTGCATTGGAATAATGTTCCTCTGCTGCTTACTCGATTGATACGATGATAGCCAAATAAACTTAAACGATATAACCTTGTGCGGGCGCAACCCCAGGCTCGTATGGCATCACGCCCCGGTATCAAATGGGCCATTCCTTTTCCCGTCGGGGAGGCGCCGAGGCGCGATGATTCGTGTTCGGTGCACCAAGGCGCGGTGATTCGCGTCCGATCCCGGTAGGGAGAAGCGGTAGTCCGGGAGGCCCTCGAGGCCGGGGCGTGACATAATGGTATCAAAGCGGATTCGATTTCTTGGCCCAATCCGTTGCTATGACTCTGGGATATTATCGATATGGTATTACAATAGAGTGTTCCATACAATAAGTCCATAGATATTCTCAAAGTGCAAATATTTTCTGGACTTGATTTGCTTCATTATTTTGATTGAGTACGACGAGGGATGATGTCACGACCCGCACCCGAAAAATCGGGCATGAGTCGTGGGTACGTCCAGCCTACACCGCAGAATCGGCAGTAGAACACAGTCTAGGTCACAACTATCTATATCTCACAATAACCTGTCAAGATAACCTCTCCAAAAGGAGGACAATATTATAATATATACATAAACTTAATCACAATAACTAGGAGAAAAGTAGAAGCACGATAAGATATCAACAAAAGAAACAAAGAACCGAAGAGAGCAAGTACAATATCCAAAATATACAGTCCAAGTCTAAGAGTCTACATCATCTCACAGTAGTAGCAAAATAAATAATACAGTCATCCAAAACCAACTGGGAACAAATCTAGTGAAACCCACCTAGCTATACTAGGGCGCTAGCGGCGTCTCCTCAGCTGGGACGGGCTCCTCCTCTATCTCAGGGTCATAACAATCGTCGACGCCTGGCCCATTGTAAGTCGGGCAAAAGTCCTCAGGATCCTTTGAAAAATATATCCAGTCAGGATTGGAGCGAAGTACATAACTTTGAAAGCAACTCCAAATACATGGTAAGGTATATATGACTAGCAATAGAAAAGAATACAAGATGCACAGGAAAGTAAATATATGGTAGAACTGATAAAGTAACTGTAATATAAAACTGGGAAATAATACAAGTAGTAGAGAAGTAACTGCATGTGAGAAAATAGGAATACTAGCTAAGTGCCTTGAGCACAAGTTCGTTATGTGATCGGCTTGGGTTGCACATGATTTATTCTACGATAACTCCGTTATGCATGAGTTGCATAACCGACATACACATGAATACTGTTTGGATTTGATCACATAACCAACTTCTACTCCCCTCCCCCACTCGCGCACATGAAAGCGAGAGCACACGAAGCACATAAAGCACATGAGAATCAATACCCGAAGCACATGATGAAATATATGTGATGGAGTACCCGCTGAACACGGTAAGGAGGATAACATCTCATGACAGGATCCAACTAGTACCAGCTCATAAAACAATGTATCATAATCAAGTATTAATAGTTATAAAATAGTTGATATATGCGCTATCATGAAATGAAAACAATCAGAGGTAGGTACTGCCTGACGTCCTGAGCAACTGGTGAGGATCAGGATCCGGACTGGCATCGCAAAGACCTATTGCGAAAAACAAGGTTAAACAGGGTTCTAAAGAGTTAAACAGATATAAAATAACTAAAAATAAACTTCTAGGGTTGTTCTAGGTCAAACGGATCAAACTGGTAAAATCTGGGTCAAAAGTCAACCAGGGGTCCAAAAAGTCAACTCTAGGCCGAAACTAGGTCAAATGTTGACTTTGGCGGTCAACCGGGGCAATTACGGTCAACTCTAGGTCAAACTAGGGTGCCCCTAAAATTCTAGTTCAAAACTAGCTCATTAAGCTAGTAAACCCTCAAACTCGCCTCTTTGAGATACCGGGATACCCTCGGTATCCGATATATCAACCTACGCTATATACCCTGCCTATACCCTCTAATATATACACTAACATGTATATATATATATATATATATATATATATATATATATATATATATATATATATATATATATATATATATATATATATATATATATATATATATATATATATATATATATATATATATATATATATATATAACCAACTCTAACCCCATTCCTAGGCAAAAGCCCAATACCTCGCCCCGATACCCATTACCTTATACCTTGATATCTTAAGGTATTAAGATACCTTACCTTACCCTTCTCATCTCACTAACTATATATATATATATATATATATTTTATATATCTAATCTCTCTCTGTGTCATCTCTAGTAGCTAAAGGGGGGTGTTATTGTTGCTGTTGGTGTTGCATGCTGCTACTGCTGCTGCTAACTGCCTGCTGCTGTTGCTGCTGCTACTACTACCTGCTGTTGCTGCTACTACCTGCTGCAGCTGCTCCCTCTGTCTCAATCTCACTCCCTATCTCGATCCCTCTCTCAGTCCCTCTTCCTTTCCTCCAATCTCACTCACTCACTCTCCTTATCTCACTCACTCAAACACACACCTATCCTCAACACTCACACACACTGCACACAAACACACACACAACCACACCTATACACACTCAAACACACTCACCCCCAAACACACCAATACACACATACTCACCCATATACATATAAATACATATATATATACACATATAAACTCAAAAACCCTAATATACACTCCCCAAGGCTAAACTAACCCGCGCACAAGCCCAAAACCTAGAAACCAAGTTGAAATGGCCATTTGGTCATTTCGACGAACACTTGGAGTGCGGCTTGCGATACCTCGCGAAAAGCATGCCAAACCTAATCGAAATTGACCTAAAATTTATCCACGTGTTCTAAATAATGTCTAGAATCTAACAAAAATGCTAACTCTCCGATTCTAGGTCCGTGGCAAAATTTCATATGCACGTGGAACCCACGGAGAAGAAAAACCTCCAAATCGCCCGAAACGCCCAAAACTCCGCGATACGACCTCGCGTGTCCGAACGGGAACACGAACCTACCCTCAAGACACCCAAGTACGTCTACCTAGGTCCGTCTAACCTAGGACAACCCCCAAAATGGGCCAATCTCGGATTTCATCCGAAATTGACACAAAATCCTAGGTCAAAGTCTCCAAACCTATCCAAACAAGTCCTAACTTCCTCCCATGGGTAGCCCTAAGGTCTAGAAATGTTCTAAACTACTAATTACACTATATTAAAGTAATCACTAAGAGGAAAGTTAGGGTTTACCTCTTGGGAGTTGAAATCCCAAGGCCAAAGTCTCCAAAAACCCTAGAATTCACCACACCAAGCCTCCAAACCAAGCTTCTACACCAAATTTAGGCTCTACACACCTAGGTTAGAAAGAATGGAAGATTGGGATTTGCATTAATGAGAAAAGTAAATGAAGGAAGAGAGGAAAGGTGAAAATACTTACTTGGAATTTGAGAGAAGTAAATGAAAGAAGTAAAGAAAGAGAATGGAGGGAGGAAAATGAAGTGGAAGGAAATGAAAAGGAAAGGGGGGGCATATAGGAGAAATAGGGTTAGGGTTAGAAGCCTAACACAAAGACCACAATACCCTCAACTTTAGTCTTCCAAACTAGGGTTTTAGGTTTAGGATTTCTTAAACCAATCTAACTAATCCAAAACAACCCAGTTAGATAATTAAAGATAAAATAACTATTCTACACCAAGGGTTGAGTCTGACAAGGGTCTGACAAGGTCCAATAGGGTCTGACAAGGGTCCAAACTAGCCAAAACCCTAAAACAACCAATGAAAATAAATATATCCAACTAATTAAATATAAATACAAATATTTATGATCAATACACAATTTACCAAATTAAAATAAAAAGAAAATTATATTTTTAGAATTGGGTAGTGACAAGCCTACCCTCCTTAAAATAATTTTATCCTCAAAATTAAAAGATGAAACTAGGACAGGAATGCAAGGAAAAGAAAGAACCATACCTCAAGGCTCGAAAAGATAAGGGTATCGCTTGCGCATTTCATTCTCCCTCTCCCAGGTCGACTCGCCTGGAGAGTGATGCCTCCACGCCACGCGAACCAAGGAAATAGTCTGGTTCCTTAACACCTTCTCCTGCCGATCCAGAATCTCCACCGGCTGCTCTGGATAGCTAAGAGTAGGGCCCACCATAATCTCTGAGTGATCTAATACGTGACTAGGATCCGCCACGTACCATCTCAACTGTGACACGTGGAACACATCATGAACTCACTCTAGCGTAGGCGGTAAATCTAGCCTATATGCTACAGCACCGACCCTCTCAAGGATGCTGAAGGGTCCGACGAAACGTGGGCTAAGTTTTCCGCCTCCACCGAAGCGAATAATGCCCCGCGTCGGAGAAATCCTCAGGAACACCAGATCACCAACCTAGTACAAACAACGTCTCAGCACTTAATCTAAAACAAGCAATCACAAGCAAACACAAGAACAAAATTTAAATTCTAAGCTATACCTCAAACTCCAAGGGTCTCCGGTGGCTATCGACCTAATGTCGCTGCCTGTCCTGCGCCACCCGAAGTCTATCTCTAATTAGCTTGACCTTCTCCGCCGTATCGACCACCATCTCCGGGCCAAGCAAAACTCTCTCGCCTACATCATCCCATGATAATGGAGTGCGACACCTCCATCCATTTAATGCCTCGAATAGTGACATCTCGATACTGGCTTGGTAGCTGTTGTTGTAAGCAAACTCTACCAAGTGCAAGTGATCCTCCCATGAGCCTCTGAAATCCAGAACACATGTGCGAAGTATGTCCTCGAGGGTCTGAATGGTCCTCTCTGACTGACCGTCTGTTTGCGGGTGATATACAATACTAAACTTGAGCTGGGTGCCCAAGCTAGCATGTAGACTCCTCCAGAAATACGAAGTAAAGCGACTGTTCTGATCTGATACTATGCTCACAGGAACTCCATGCAGTCTGACTATCTGGCGCATATACATCTCTGCTAGTCTCTCCGTAGACGTACCCACTTTGAATGGTAGAAAGTGGGCCATTTTGGTCAACCTGACTATGATGACCCAAATCACATCCTTTCCTCCTAGAGAACGGAGAAGCCCAGAAACAAAATCCATGGCCACATGCTCCCATTTCTACTCCAAAATGGGTAACAACTGGAGCAACCCTCCTGGCCTCTGCCTCTCCGCCTTCACATGCTGGTACACTAAGCATTGGGATACGAAGCGTGCTACCCCCCGCTTCATCCCGTACCACCATATATGCTCTCTCAAATCTTTATACATCTTGTTGGCACCTGGATGCATAGAGTACTGGGATAGATGTGCCTCCTTAAGAACCTCCTCGCGCAGTGACCCACTCGGCACACACAACCTGGTACCGTGCCGCAATGAACCATCATCAGCAATGGTGAAGTCATCTGATACTCCAATCTGAACCTGCGCCCTGATGCTCCTTAGGGACTCATCCTCAAACTATGTAGCCCTGATCTGGTCTATCAACTCTGACTGAATCTGCAGTCCCCATATCTGTATCTCAACTCCAGGCACTATCACCTCAATGCCCAAGCTCTCTAGATCTGCCAGAAGAGAACAATATGTAGTTAGGCACATAGCTACCGAATACCTGCTCAGCGCATCCGCAACTACGTTCGCCTTCCCTGGATGGTACTGCAATAATATGTCAAAGTCTTTCATCAACTCCAACCATCTCCTCTGCCTCATGTTCAGCTCTTTTTGGGTAAACACATACTTCAAGCTCTTGTGGTCAATAAAGATATCCACACGCTCTCCGTATAAATAGTGTTTCCACAACTTCAGAGCAAAGATGACCGCTGCCAACTCTAAATCGTGGGTAGGGTAGTTCTTCTCATGAGGACATAATTGCCTGGAAGCATAGGCAATCACCCTCCTATTCTGCTGTAACACACAACCTAGACCCTTTTCCGATGCATCACTATAGATAGTGAATCCTCCAGACCCCGATGGCAACGTCAATACTGGAACTGTCGTCAACCTCCACTTCAGCTCATCAAAGGCGACCTAGTACTCCTCTGACTAAACAAACTCCACGTCCTTCCGGGTCAGCCTAGACAACGGCTCTGCAATCCGGGAAATTTTTTGAACAAATCTCCTGTAGTAACCTGCCAGCCCCAGGAAACTCATGACCTCTGCTACTGAACTCGGAGCACTCCATGCCTCAACTGCCATGATCTTCCTCGGATCCACCGAGATCCCCTCTCCTGTCACCACATGACCAAGGAATTCAATCTTGTCAAGGAAGAACTCGCACTTCAAAAGCTTTCCATAAAGCATCTCCTTTCTGAGAGTCTCCAGCACTATCCTCAGATGCCTCTCATGCTCCTCTGGGGTCTTCGAATACACCAAGATGTTATCTATAAATACCACCATAAACCTGTCAAGATGCTGATGGAATACCTTGTTCATCAGATTCATGAACACTGTCGGGACATTAGTCAACCCAAACGGCATCACCATGAATACATACTGTCCATACCTGGTCCGAAAAGCCGTCTTCGGAATATCCTCCCTCCTGACCTTCACTTGGTGGTAGCCTGTCCTCAGATCAATCCTGGAAAACACCCTCGCTCTGCTCAACTGGTCAAAGAGATCATCAATACGCGACAACAGATACTTGTTCTTGATTATGAGGTTGTTCAGAGCCCTGTAGTCGATACACATCCGTATCGACCCATCCTTCTTCGACACAAAAAGTACCGGAGCACCCCACAGAGAATAACTAGATCTGATAAATCCCTTGTCATGAAGCTCATCCATATGCTTCTTCAACTCTACCAGCTCACTGTTGTTGACTCTATAGACGTGCTGGGATATCGGCTCCGCGCCTGGCACCAAGTCTATAGAGAACTCCATATCTCTATCCGGAGGTAACCCTGGCAACTCCTCCTGAAAGACATCCATGAACTACGCTATCAATGCATGTGGCAACCTCTGCTCTACCACCAGGGCTCCGCAGAAGACTCTCTCGCTCTGCTCCACTGCTCCTCTGGCAAACTCAAACTCTGGCTCTCTCGGCGGACTAAACAATACTCTGCCTCCACGATAATCTATACTAGCATAGTACATACTCAACCAATCCATCATGAGTACAATGTCGTAGCTCGGAAGTGGCATTACGAGTAGGCACACACTCAACTCCCGGCCTCCCAAGGTAACTCTCCGGTCTCTGCAGACATCACTGACTAGGATGATGTCACCCCCGGTCGTGATCTTGCAGAGTCTAGCTAAAGGTTTAGCAACAAGATGGTGTCTAACAGCAAAAGATACAGACACAAAGCTATGGGAAGCACCAGAATCCAATAAAGCAAGTACTGGAATAGAATCAAGAAGAACGGAACTTGAGATCACATCACCAACGGGCTTGGCCTCCTCTACGGTCCGGGCAAAAGCTCGCCCCTGCTGTCCTCCTAGGTGCTGCTGCTGGTGCTGGGCAAACCTCTGTTGCTGAGTCTACAAAGGCTGTCCACTCTGCTGTATTGCAGGTGCTCTGGCTGGTCCCCTCTGAGCGGCTCCTCTGCCCTGAGCTGTATAAGCGAGTGCTGAAAGGCAATCCCTCAACTGGTGATCTGCCGAACCACATAACAAGCATCAACCCAGCCTCTTCCTGTAAATGTCCCATCCGTGCCCCATCTTCCTACAGAAAGGGCAAGTGATGGGCTGCCTCGGACCCTGCTGCTGTCCCTGCCTCTGCTGCTGGGGCACCTGCTGGAAAGGCGCACGACCCTGACCCTGGTGCTACTGAGTTTGTTAGAACGGCCTCGTCTGCTGGAAATAGGGCCTCTTGGCTGGGCCCGCACTGCTGCTTGCTCCGAAAGCATCTCTACCCCTCTTGGACTTCAGCTCCAAGTCATCCTCAGCCCTTTGAGCTTCACTCACAATCTGCTCGAAGGTCGCCTCGCGGTCACTCCTAGTCAAGGACTTGACCGCCATGACCAAACCCTTGCGGAACTTTCGTGCCTTCGCTGCCTCGCTCAAGCCCTCTACAAATCTGCCAAGACGACAGAACTCTGCTGCATACTCGTCCACAAGCATGCTCCCCTGGACGAGTGCCTCAAACTGGCTCTCCAAGGCAATGAGATCCACATCCGAAAAGAACTTCTTCTTGAAAAGCTTCTTGAAAGCCTCCCAAGTAAGTCCCGGTACCGCTATCCTCGTGTCATTACAGTACCAAGAAAGGGCAAGATCGAACATCTGGCTGCCCGCTGCCTCTATCTGCATGTTGTCTGAGATCAGTGCCAGCTTGAAGATCCCCTCGATATGCTCGATCCAGTCATCTGCGTACAGGATCCCCTCTGTACCCCGAAACTCCTTGGGCCGTATCCTCTGGAAGTCAATAATGTTGCCCGGCCTAGGCTGCTGTGCCTGTGGCTGGATCTGAGCCACTCTGTCTACTGCCGTCATGGCCACCTAGTGGGCATTCGCAATGCCCAACCTTATCATATCTACTTGTCAGTGTTGTGCGTCCATCATATCCCTGAAGAACACGAACGATTGGGCAGCGTCTACCGGTGTAGGAGGTGGTGGAGGAGGTACCACCGGAATAACAGGGGTAGCTCTCGGATCGACAGGTGGAGGAGAATCTCTGAGAGAAGCAGATGCTCCCTCAACCGCAGGAGTGGTGAGTGGAGCTGTAGCAGCTGCCTGAAGTCGAGCAGGACGAGAGGTAGCAGACCTCTCGGTGGCAGCTGCTGGAACGGTACGGTGGCATCCCGAACACAGATCAAAAGAAGTCAATACGGTGCAAGATACGATATCATCAAGGAAGGACAATAATATTTCAAAAGAAAACAATTTTAGAAAAATTAAAGATAGCAAAAATCAGGAAGGGTCATAGTTGTGATTGAACACACTCTCTCTCAGCCTATATCCTATATCCTATCGCATGTAGACCTAGAAATACGACCTGCATGGGCTACCACCAAAAATGTGTCACAACCCGCACCCGAAAAAATGGGCATGAGTCGTGGGTACGTCCAGCCTACGCCACAGAATCGGCGGTAGAACGCTGTCTAGGTCACAACTATCTATATCTCATAATAACCTGTCAAGATAACCTCTCCAAAAGGAGGACAATATTATAATATATATATAAACTCAATCACAATAACTAGGAAAAGAGTAAAAGCACGATAAGATATCAACAAAAGAAACAAAGAACCGAAGAGAGCAAGTACAATATCCAAAATATACAGTCCAAGTCTAAGAGTCTACAATATCTCACAGTAGTAGCAAAATAAATAATACAGTCATCCAAAACCAACTGGGAACAAACCCAGTGAAACCCACCTAGCTATACTAGGGCGCTTGCGGCATCTCCTCAGCTGGGACGGGCTCCTCCTCTATCTCAGGGTCGCAACAATCGTCGACGCCTGGCCCATAGTAAGTTGGGCAAAAGTCCTCAGGATCCTTTAAAAAATATATCCAGTCAGGATTGGAGCGAAGTACATAACTCTGAAAGCAACTCCAAATACATGGTAAGGTGTATATGACTAGCAATAGAGAAGAATACAAGATACACAGGAAAGTAAATACATGGTAGAACTGATAAAGTAACTGTAATATAAAAATGGAGAACAATACAAGTAGTAGAGAAGTAACTACATGTGAGAAAATAGGAATACTAGCTAAGTGCCTTAAGCACAAGTTCGTTATATGATCGGCTTGGGTTGCACATGATTTATTCTATGATAACTCCGTTATACGTGAGTTGCATAGCCGACATACACATGAATACTGTTTTGATTTGATCACATAACCAACTTCTACTCCCCTCCCCCACTAATACTCTTGGATCCAACCACGATACGCTACGTACATGATAAATAACTCGTGCACATGAAAGCAAGAGCGCACGAAGCACATGAAGCACATGAGAATCAATACCCGAAGCACATCATGAAATATACGTGATGGAGTACCCGCTGAACACGGTAAGGGGGATAACATCTCATGACGGGATCCAACTAGTACCAGCTCGTGAAATAATGTGTCAGAATCAAGTATTAACTGTTCTAGAACAGGTGATATATATGCTATCATGAAATGAAAACAATCCGAGGTAGGTACTCGCCTGACGTCCTGAGCAACTGGTGAGGATCGGGATCCGGACTGGCGTCGCAAAGACCTATTACGAAAAGCAAGGTTAAACGGGATTCTAAAGAGTTAAACAGATATAAAATAACTAAAAATAAGCTTCTAGGGTTGTTCTAGGTCAAACCGATAAAATCGGGGTCAAAAGTCAACATAGGGTCCAAAAAGTCAACTTTAGGTCGAAACTAGGTCAAAGGTTGACTTTGGCGGTCAACCGGGGCAATTATGGTCAACTCTAGGTCAAACTAGGGTGCCCCTAAAATTCTAGGTCAAAACTAGCTCATTAAGCTAGTAAACCCTCAAACTTGCCTCTTTGAGATACCAGGATACCCTCAGTATCCGATATATCAACCTACGCTATACACCGCCTATACCCTCTAATATATACCCTAACACGTATATATATATATATATATATATATATATATATATATATATATATATATATATATATAATCTCTCTCTCTCTTATCTCTAGTAGCTAAAGGGGGGTGTTGCTGTTGCTGTTGCTGTTGCATGCTGCTACTGCTGCTGCTAACTGCTTGCTGCTGCTACTACCTGCTGCTGCTACTCCCTCTGTCTCAATTTCACTCCCTATCTCGATCCCTCTCTCAGTCTCTCTTCCTTTCCTCTAATCTCACTCACTCACTCTCCTTATCTCACTCACTCAAACACACACCTATCCTCAACACTCTCCTTATCTCACTCACTCAAACATACACAAACACACACACAACCACACCTATACACACTCAAACACACTGACCCCCAAACACACCAATACACACATACTCACCTATATATATATAAATACATATATATATATATATATATATATATATATATACAAATATAAACTCGAAAACCCTAATACACACTTCCCAAGGCTAAACTAACCCGCGCACAAGTTCGAAACCTAGAAACCAAGTCGAAATGGCCATTTGGTCATTTCGACGAATACTTGGAGTGCGGCTTGTGATACCTTGCGAAACGCACCCCAAACCTAATCGGAATCGACCAAAAATTTACCCACGTGTTCTAAACAACGTCTAGAACCTCAGAAAAATACAAACTCTCCGATTCTAGGTCCGTGGCAAAATTTTACATGCACATGGAACCCACGGAGAAATAAAACCCCCAAATCGCCCGAAACGCCCAAAACTCCGCGATACGACCTCGCGTGTCCGAACGGGGACACGAACCTACCCTCAAGACACACAAGCACATCCACCTAGGTCCATCTAACCTAGGGCAACCCCCAAAATGGGCCAATCTCGGATTTTACCCGAAATTGACACAAAACCCTAGGTCAAAGTCTCCAAACCTATCCAAACAAGTTCTAACTTTCTCCCATGGGTAGCCTTAAGGTCTAGAAAGGTTCTAAACTACTAATTACACTATATTAAAGTAATCACTAAGAGGAAAGTTAGGGTTTATCTCTTGGGAGTTGAAATCCCAAGGCCAAAGTCTCCAAAAATCCTAGAATTCACCACACCAAGCCTCCAAGCCTCCAAACCAAGCTTCTACACCAAATCTAGGCTCCACACACCTAGGTTAGAAAGAATAGAAGATTAGGGTTTACATTAATGAGAGAAGTAAATGAAGGAAGAGAGAGAAGGTGAAAATACTTACTTGGAATTGGAGAGAAGTAAATGAAAGAAGTAAAGAAAGAGAATGGAGGGAGGAAAATGAAGTGGAAGGAAATAAAAAGGAAAGGGGGCCACCATATAGGAGAAATAGGGTTAGGATTAGAAGCCTAACACAACAACCACAATACCCTCAACTTAAGTCTTCCAAACTAGGGTTTTAGGTTTAGGGTTTCTTAAACCAATCTAACAAATCCAAAACAACCCAGCTAGATAATTAAAGATAAAAATAACTATTCTACACCAAGGGTTGAGTCTGACAAGGGTCTGACAAGGTCCAATAGGGTTTGACACGGGTCCAAACTAGCCAAAATTCTAAAACAACCAATGAAAATAAATACATCCAACTATCGCTGGGTAGTGATAGATGAGGACTATCGCTGCACGAAATATCGAGAAGTTTATCCTTGAAGTTTCAAGGATGAAACTTTTTGTTGGTGGGTAAGTATGTAATGTCCCACTCCGCGTCGGCATTATGTATCAAGGTGAGTGGGCGAAACTTCGTTCTCTGATTCTTGCACGCCTTAATAATAAATCTGAGTTTTTGCTTGCTTGTTTTCATAAGAGAATGATAGAACCTGCCTTGCATGCTAATAAACGAACTCACCTAGCTTGTCTTTGAAATGATCATGCCTGCTTAACTAAGAGACCCTGAAATGCATGTCTAAGACTAAGTGTTTGCATGAACATATTCACTATCGCCTATGCTTCGAGAGAACCGTATCGTGTGCTTGAATGTGTTCAAAGATAAGGCAGCTTGCCCCACAACAATGAAATATAGTCTGATGGTTCGTCTCATCTGTATACTAGAGTTTATTTTATAGTGTTTCATGTATTCTTATCGGTCGGACAATGTCTATTGGTGGATAGCTGAACTGCATGTGTCACGACTGCTACAGAGATAGTAGAAAGCAACCATGAGTCACAGCTGCCAATAGCATCAGATAAATGAGTCATTGGTTAGCTGGATCAACCGTTGCCTATCTTGAGATACTCGGGGACCGCACTGCATATAGCTAGTTCATTGTGTTGGCTTGGATAGAGGACTGCCCCTAAGATATGCATTGGTGTCTAGATCTACATTTATCCCTCGAGTCTTTGAGTATATCTCACGAGATACGCTGTGCACACCCTGAAACAGAACGAACGGCTTGTCCTGCTTGCTTATTCAATATAAAACTCTATTTTGAAAGATGTTTCCAAAATAATGTAATATGACTCCGTTCTTCTGCTGCATGTAATAAACATAGGTAAACTAGAAAGATCACTAGTAATGTAATATTTTATAACATGATTACTTAGTATTGGTTTTAGTGAATGCTTGCTTCTGTTCAGTTGTTTTATCTCACCAGTACTTATAAAAGTGCTGACCTACCAACAGTTTACTTACTTGCAGGTACTGGATCATCCGAGGGAGCGATAGGCGTGCCTCCATCCCCATGACATAGAATCCTGGTTTCGATTGCCTCGAGTTGCTATCGTATAAAGGGGCCTAATGTATTGAACGATGCCTTTGCTAAGAGAAACCCAGTCCCTCGATTTGCCCCGAATACTCAGTTGGCTAAATGCATTGCATTGCAACAATGTCCCTCTGCTGCTTACTCGATTGATGCGATGATAGCCAAACAATCTTAAATGATATGGCCTTGTACAGGCGCAACCCCAGGCTCACACGGCATCTTGTCCCGGTATCAAATGGGCCATTCGCGTCCGGTGCGCCGAGGCACGGTGATTCGCGTCCGGTCCCGACGGGGAGAAGCGGTGGTCCGGGCGGCCCTCGGGGCTGGGGTGTGACAGCAGCCGTTGTGCCACATCGTGCCACCGCTGCACGCACCTCCACACCCCGTCCACATCCACCACCAGTCGCCTGTCCGCCACCACGTCGGCGGCCAGCCCCTCGTCCGCCGCCAAGCGGCCTATCCCCCCACCAATCCGGAAAGCCAAGTTTCTCGAAGCAAGTGGCTTCTTCATGTTCGTTGCATTTTCAAAAATTGTAAAGCAACTCCGATTTATCCCTACCATCCAAACGAGATGGCCCACGGTTAACAAAAGGAGGTTTAACCGCAAGCGCCATAATCTTGCCTCGTTCAGAGAAGACTTGTGTGGACGTGCGCAATCATTCCTCATGTAACATGGATTGATAAGCACGAGCCAAAATAGAGAACATATCTTGTGTCAATAAAGTCGAGCGGACGTTGCCATAGAGTTTCTGATTGATTCCATAAAGAAACTGATGAAGGCGCTCCTCATCAACCAATTTTTACACTTCTTCGAGATACCAGACATACATTTGCCGCAACTGCACGCCAGAATAGGTTCATAAGTTCGCAACTCATCCCAAATAATCTGCAATTGGCCGAAGTAGTTAACCAAGAAAATAGATTTTGTTTGGCGACACTCTGCCAATGAATGTTTAATCTGTTGAATTCTAGCGCCATTCCCCATGCTAAATCGATCCTTGAGCGAATCCCACAGCGATTTTGTCTCCTCAAAGTAAGGTATCATCTTCTTCACCAAAGCGTCAATATTGTGCAAGATCCATTGTGCAATCATCGATTAGACACAGTACCAATCCTCCAATTTGTCATTCTCCGTAGGTTTATGGATAGACCCGTCAATAAACCCAAATTTTTGTCGAGTCCGTAGAGAAAGCCGAATAGATCTTGACCATTCCTCATAATCTTTCCCATAAAACACGACTTTCATAATTGTATTACCCGGATTGTCATTAGAACCAAGGTAATACGGGAATGTGGGATCGATCCTTGTTGTCGTCTCCACCGACATAGAAAACTCACCACTACCGCTCGTCATACCGTCGGTCGAAGGGAGACTCGTCGCAGCCACCGTAGAAAAAAATTGTCGCCGCTGCGGCCGTTATGGAAAAAAAGATTGTGCCCTAGTCATCATGCTCTGATACCATATGAAGAAGTAGTAGGAGAGAATAATCTAGGTCTTTCATTCATCATGATATTATATATATATACATCCACATATCAACTTGGGCTTAAGCCACATGTGCCAATCACCATATATACAATTTAATCATATAATTTAATCCCAATACCCCCTTATATTAGTATATATATGGGAGGGCAAACTCAGTATTTCCGTGTTAAGAGAAAAAAGAAAAAAAGTAATATTTGTTATGATTTGTATATAAGACAAAATATGGATGCCCTTTTCCCTATCTATAACAACATCTATCTTATTTTCTTTACATAGATATTGTTAATGAGAAAAGCCAAGAGGATTTATTTGGCTACCAATTCTTCTTTTTCTCTCTCATTTTTACAATACGTTATCAACACAAGACTATAACAAAAGACAACATGGAGATCCGCGATGACGGAAGACCGTGACGATGGGAGATGCTCCTCTATTTGCAAACAAAAGCAACACATGAAGAGTTGGAGCACAACGCTCGAGGAGTTTCAGGCCACCACCGAGAAAGATTCAAAGATTAGAAAATTGGATTGAACAATCCAACAAAGTTCATAGATTGTACTATTTTTTTATAATTGTGCTATGATCTAAACCCCAAAAATATGTTTTCATAGTTGCACATCCAACTGGTTGCTTGTCCTGAATATTCCAACTAAGTCGTAACTATGTCTTGAATTTAATTCAACTAATTCGTAACTAGCCATGAACCGAGCCCCTTATGTTGGTATTATTTGAAACTGTAATCTCGACATCTATTTTATGAAGTATAGTATTGTGAATTTATATGATTCTCTCCTTAGATTATTAAATCTTTTAGACATGAGATATATTTAATATAAAATTTATGATCTGTCACTTTGATAAGACAATTTCTGCCGTTACGGGGAGATAAGAGGAAGATAAATGTCTTTTTCTAAAAGAACGTTGTGAATTATCGTTTTAGAAGAACTTCATGAATCGTTATTATAGAAGAACGCTATAAAGTATCGTTCCAGAAGCCACCACTAAAAGATGTGGCATATCCCATCCCCAGAATACGGTGGGCTGAATACGCGACTAACATCTCCAAGCTATGCGACATACAAATTTACTCTTACCTGTATCCATGATTGTCGTCCGTAAGGTTCTAGGATAGAAATATAATGACACTAACATACATTTATTGTCAACAACTTTAACTATCATACAATAAGTTGTTTACCAAAGTATAACCCATACCAATGTTTACACCCAAAATAGTTAATATACATAAACTTTTCAGTTGTAAAATATTATTGATGCATCCTTGGATGCTACTAGACGATCATTCTTCAACCTCATATATGCTGTATAGAAGCATCATCTCGCCTGGAACTTCATATTCCCCTAGTGAACAATACTAGGTCGTCAAAACGACATACAAATCCTTGATCAAGAATGATAAAAAAATGAACAATAAGAATTGTAAGAATAGTCGAATACTTGAAGACCCTTAAATAAGAGTTGGGTGTGACCTATAGAAATATTGCAGTATAAACTCAATGTATTTATTCTAATGATCCTTAGTTTTGATAAAACAATATAACTAAGCTCACTACCATAATCACAACCAAGTTTGCTATATGGGAATGCAATTTTAGAGAACAACCCTTGAATATCCACATTTTCTTGTTTTCCAGCGACAATCCTGTGGCCAAGAAATAAGTCGTTGCAGGGTGGAATGAAGAGTAAAATAAAGTATATTATTAATTCTCCTAATCGATCTTTTTAATTAAAATAGGTACGTCCAACATCATGTAATGGTAAGTAAGCTAAGCCTCGCACACTCACTTTGCAAGGCCCTGCAAAAGAGCTAACTACTTATCAACTTTTGTTGTTATTATGTTGTAGGAATTTCGTACGAGGGTATTCAAGTTGTTCTACCCCACCCAATACTCTAACCTAGACTACAAACAATTTTTATTATCTCCATTTATTCTACTATGTATCTCATCCCATATTTGTCAGTATGGAAGTTTACCGCTTGTTCATAATCCCATAAATTAAATATGTATTAAATTTTTGGATTCATATATGTATTTTATTCTAATCTCGAAATGATCATAGGATATGAGGATATCAATTTTGAAAATAATCTTTTTCTAATTAATACAGAGCAAAAAATATTGGAAATTAATTTTGGGTTTCAATTGCGTGATTTATGTTTGTGTCCTACGCATCTGTCACGACCTGTATCCGATGATCGGGGCATAAGTACGTGGATACGTCCAGCCTATGCCGCAACATCCGCAGTAGAATGTTGGCTAGACCTCAAGATCAATACCAAGTCTAACTAAATAACAACAAGTACTCAATCACAACAACTAAAGGAAGATACGAATGAAGAAGATAAATCCAAATTTATATATCTTAAAAGTTAACCAAGTCACAATCTAATATTGAAATATCATAATACAAGCCAAAAAGTTCCGGAGACAAATCTGGTCAACTATCTAATAGTGTAAAACTAATGAAAAGTATTGAAACTATGAGGTACTAAAGCTAACTCTCCCAGAGAAGTCCAATGGTGCAAAATCAGTCTCAACTATGTCCTCGCTCGAAGGTCCAACAGTGGTAAAGTATTCCTAATATTTGTCAACATATCCAGTCAGGAGAAAATACACTGCATGTTCTATCATGATGGAAACTGTACAGGTAACGTACTCATGTAAAGTAGACAATAAAGACAAATAGAGCATGTAATTATAAATATGGAACTGACAACAATAAGCAGGGAATAAGATACACTGGCAGTAAATAACAGGTAACAAGAACATACAATCAAATAAACTAGTACATGTATTACATGATCTGATAAGCTGAATATACCGTATGACCTAGAATATAGGTTTTGACATATGGGGGCCAGGCTGAATCCAACACAACATACGTGAGGTATACGCCTGCTATCTATCGAATCAAATAGGAAAAATGGGTTTACCATATGTCTACTAGTATATTCCCCCACCCGACTCCTTCTCACAAGATTATGGAAGACCAGTAATCACAGACATGGAACATAAGTCAAAAACTATGAATATATAGTCACGACTCTCAAAGAATGAATAATCATGAACCATGATATGGATAAATATATGTCACGAATACGGATAGTCTCGAATCACAACACGGAGCTCAACGAATTATGATACGATAACTCACATCACAACTCAGGCTCACGTATCAAAACTCGAATAATCAAGATGTCACAACATGATTTTAACTCAATCATGAATAACAATGACTCATCATTGTGCACAATATCATAGTGTCAAGACAACTAGTAAGAACAAATAATAGCATTTATCATGTAAAGGTAAATTCATAATTATAAAGCACTTGTCTGTCGTCCAGAGTCGGTGGTACAAGTCAAACACTAGAACAGAGCCCAAACAACCTATATTATGAGTTTATAGTGTCAATAAGTGATTTGGAATCGGAAAAAAAAAACTTAACTAGTCTTATTCTAGGTCGTTTGGGTAAAACTAGATCAATACATAATTTCATGTTCACAAATACATATTTAGTTGGCCTACGAAGTTATATTAGCTAATATCAAGCTAACTCTAGGTTTTCTAGTCATATCATATAGGTCTAGGTATTCTAGGTATCATATACTATGTATACATTTATATCTAGACTTATATATAAATATCATATAATACCTTAACTCAATACCCAATATCTAAGTATCTTGACCAATACCTTTACCTTGACACTTACCCAATTACCCAAACACTAACCCCGTATCCTAATATCTTAACTATTACCTTAACCTTATCTCAATACCTTAGCTAACCCCATAACTTAATACCCTATTCTATCCATGTGATACACTAAACTACTTTATAGATGCCAAGTACTTAACCTTGTACTTGATACTACCTTCACAACTTAACACAAATCTATCCTTAATACTAACCAATATATGTGGAATAATTAGTATCTCAAAATACTAACTCTCAACCTTGAACCTATACTCACACTATTCTACAACACTTAACCCAACACAAAAATCTATAACTCCTTCACTCTCGGATACATGCATGCATATAGCTGCAGTTCCCCCAAACTAATGCCTTGTGCAATCCCTCGCAATCACTGTAGGACTGCACTCAACTCACTATAGAACCCCCCTCTTAAGTATTCTGCCATAAGCAACACATTAGTTGCTGCTATGGATGGCTGTCCAGAAGTCCAAATCAGCAGTAGTTGTTATTGTGAACAACAGTTGCATGCTGCCTGTCATAACTGCCATTTTATTTTTTTTATATTAATTTTCTCTCCAATATATATATATATATATATATATATATATATATATATATATGTATGAATTAATACCTTAGGCTTATGTAAATACCAAATTGCAAACTAGCCTTACCTAATTCTTGGATGGGAAGGGGGTTTTATGCAAATCCCAAATCCATGGGAGAAGAAGAAAACCAACAGCAGCCTATACATACATGTCATCTTCTCCTTTCATCCTCATTTTCCAGGAAAAACTTGGCTCTATTTCCCTCTCCCATGCATTTCCAATGAACCTAACCCCTTTCCTACTTAATCCCTGTCACGACCCGCACCCGAAAAATTGGACATGAGTTATGGGTACGTCCAGCCTACGCCGCAGCATTGGCGGTAGAACGCTGTCTAGGTCAACTATCTAGCTAACAATCTCACGCAATCAATATATAAACCTGTCAAGATCTCAACTCCAAACGGAGGAGCAATATCATAACGATAATCACAATGTACTCAATCACGAATCTAAGCACGATAAGATAACATAAAAGGCTAACAACTATAAAGTCTAACCAACAATAACTACTACAACAACCACAACATCAAATAATAATAATACATCATCCAAAATCAAATATAATACAAGGTCTCAATCCAAAACCGAAGACAAATTCGGTGCTAAAGCTAATAAAAACAATAACAAGGTCCTAGTGATCCCGGCTACCAACCCGGAAATTACTCCTAAACTAGAGGGTCCCTGTCTGCACCATCGACAGGCTCAAGTCCATAAAACGTTGGACACCACTCCTCCGAATACTCTGGAAAAAATATGTTCAGTCAGAACTGGAGCAAGTATATCTCTAACAGCAGTTCCAGTTAAATGATAAAAACTATAAAACAGTTATAGCAAGTAGCAAGGAGAATGAAATAAAGTATGAACAAAAAATATATACATCACTGGTGCATAAAGGTAAAGATGCATGAAAATCAGATTAAGATAGTAAAGACTACAGGATACAAGAAATCTAAACTAAGAGTAAGTCTGTGCACAAGAACGTGTAGTGAGTCCAGCATGAAATACATATAGTGAGTCAAGTCCAGAAATATGTAAGTGAGACCAACAAGAAATGCAAGAGAGTCCAGACTATAAAGAATGAACTCGGTGTCTTTAAAATACTTGTTTCGACATGTAAACGGCTAGGGGTAAGTACGGCTCATCGCGCACTGGGTGCGCGGCTGCTATCATTCCAGATTAGACCAGAGGGAGTAATTCCTGATGATTCCTGATGATTCTAGATGGGAATGTTTACATGTCTACTCGAGTATTTCTCCGCCCCGACTAATACAAGTGAATCCAAGATTCGACACGTAAATCAAGTATGAGTCCAGCCTAAAACATGAGTGATGCCTGTAGTGATGCATGTAGGTGATGCCAGTAGTAATTCCAGAATAGAGGCCAAAAACTTAAAATATACGTGTCGCAAGTAAATAAATCCAGAAATACCAGTCCGTGTCCCGTGTTGTGCCAGAAAAATCAGATGATACTATACTAGAAGCTGAATCATAATAATCATCAGATAATAAAAACTATCAGAGAATGTACTCGCCTGACGTCCTGAGCAACTGGCGATCCGAACTGGTGTCGTAAGAACCTATTTTGAAAAGCAAGGTTAAACAGGTTTCTAATGAGTTAAACAGATATAAAATAACTAAAAATAGGCTTCTATGGTTGTTCTAGGTCAAACCGGTGAAATCTGGGTCAAAAAGTCAACTATGGGTCCAAAAAGTCAACTCTGGGTCAAATCTAGGTCAAAAGTTGACTTTGACGGTCAACCGAGTCAACTATGGTCAACTCTAGGTCAAACTAGGGTGCCCCTAAAATTTTAGGTCAAAACTAGGTCATTAAGCTAATAAACCCTCAAACTCGCCTCCTTGAGATACCGGGATACCCTCGGTATCCGATACATCACCCTACGCTATACGTCCCGTCTATACCCGCTAAAACCTATGCTAGCACGCGTAAATATATACACATATACATAAAAACCTATCTCTAAACTCAAACCTAGGCAATTGCTCAAAAACTCTGCTCGAAACTCAATACCTTGGATATCTCAAGGTATTGAGATACCTTGGTATCTCAAGGTATTGAGATACCTCTCTAAACTCAACCCGACTACCCCTCTAGTTAGCTATTTATGCATAAACATATATTCCTAGTTACTAATCTAGGCTAGAATATATCTAACATATATATATATATATATACATACATATATATATATATATATATATATATATATATATATATATATATATATATATATATATCCACAAATATATATCTATATCTAATATCTATACCTCTATATATATATATATATATATATATATATATATATATATATATATATATATACATATAGATAGATAACTACCTATCTATCTATCTATCTATCTATCTATCTATCTATCTATCTATCTATCTATCTATCTATCTATCTAATATCTATATATCTATCTATCTATCTATCTATCTATCTACCTATCTATCTATCTATCTATTTATCCATCTACCTATCTATCTATAGATATATCTATCTATCCATCTACATACCTATCTATCTATCTATCTAATCTATCTATATATTTATCTATGTATCTTATTTCTAGCTCAATATCTATCTATCTATCTATGTATTAATCTATATATATATATATACTCATATCTCTCTCCCTCTCGCTGCTATGAGCTGCTACGCGCTTGCTGCTGGAGCTGCTGCTGCTGCTGCTAACATTGCTGCTGCTGCTGAAGATGCTGCTGCTGCTGCTGTGCGTACTGCACAGCAGCGCACTCGCTGCGCCGCGCACTCCGCTGCCCCCCCTAGCTGGTGGACACACCACACACACACGCGCACACACACACAATCACACATACACAGACACACACACACATACATATATATATATACAACTATATATATATACACACACTAACATATATACTTACACACACATATATATAAATACAAACATACATATATATATAAATATACACACGCACACGTATATATCTATACAAACACATACATATATATAAATACATATACACACATACACAAACTCATATATATATATATATATATATATATATATATATATATATATATATATATATATACACTCACACTCACACACACACTCACTTACACATACACTAACACCAACACACACTCACACAAACACTCACTAACACACTCACATATACATAAAAACACACACACACACACACACACACACATATATATATATATATAGAAACACACACACAAATATATATATACATATATATATAAACACAACACACAACACAACGCACAACACAACGTACAACGCCCCACCAACGCACGCCCAACGACCCCTACACGCACAAACACACATATATATATATAAAATATAATCCAAGAATTCTAGCACACACTCCCAGAAGCTAACCCAACGCGCGCACAAGCCCGAAACTAGGAAACCAAGTCGAAATGGCCGTTCGGTCATTTCGACGAACACGTGGTGTGCGGTTCGCAAAACCTCCTGAAACGCACACCAAACCAACTCGAAATCGGCCCAAAATTTATCCATGGGTTCTAAACGATGTCTAGATCCTAGAAAAAAATACTAACTCGTCGATTCTAGGCCTATGGCAAAAATGCGTACGCACTTAGAACCGGCGACGACGAAAACCCCAAAAACGCCCGAAACGTCCGTTTCTCCGCGACACGACTTCACGTGTCCGAATAAAGATGCACACTTACCCTCTAGACACCCGACAATGTCTACCTAGGTCCGTCTAACCTAGGGCATCACCCAAAATTGGGCCAATCTCGGATTCCACCCGAAATTGACACAAAATCTAGTATCAAAGTCTCCAAACACAACCAAACTAGTTCCAACTTCCTCCCATGGGTAGGCTTAGGGTCTAGGAAGGTTCTAAACCACCAATTACACTACATAAGAGTAATTAGTAAGAGAAAAGTTAGGGTTTATCTCTTGGGAGTTGGAATCCCAAGGCCAAAGTCTCCAATCCACTTGAAATCACCTCCCTCAAGCTCCAAGCCTCCAAATCTAGCCTCCACACTAAGTCTAGGCTCTAAACACCTAGTTTGGGGGAAAATGTAGGATTAGGGTTAACATCCATGAAGAATAGAAGAAGAAAGAGGAGAAATATGGTGCTTACTTGAACTTGGGAGAAGGAAAGAAGAAGAAATGGAGAATGGAGAAGAAGAAGAAGAAGAAGTAGTAGTAGTGAAGAAGAAGAGTGGGGAGGGGCTGTGCTGCTGGTCGCCTGGGAATGGGGGCTGTGGTTGATCGGGTCTCACACAAATAAAGGGGTTACAAAAAGCCAAAAGACCAAAATGCCCTCCTTAACTTGAGTTTTGGATTTCGGGTTCCAAAAGCACTCAAACTAACTCCCAATCTCTGTAACTAACCTACTAAAAATATAATAAATATTCTAAACCCAAAAATAGGTCTCTCAAGGGTGTGGGTTGGGTCGGACATGGGTCCACTAGGGTCTGACATGGGTCCAGGCTAGCAAAAATCCTAAAATAATCAATAAAAAAATAATACAACCATCAATTAAATACAAATACAAATAATTATAAATAATACACAATTAACTAAATTAAAAAAAATACCCGGCTCTGGAAATGGGGTGGTGATAATCCCCCAGGGAAACCCTATTTCTTCTTCATCCTCATCTTATCCAACCCCTATTTCTTCCAAAGGCTGCTGCTGTTACTGCCATGTCTACTGTTGTTGTTGTTGCTGCTACTGTGCTATAGCCGCTGCCGCTGCTGCTGCTGCCGGACCCGTGCGACACCGGATCCGCACCACCGTCGCTGGCCCGCGAAGCCACTACCGTCGGACGCTGCCACCCAGCACGCCGCCATCGCCGGACCTGCACGCCGTCGAGCTTCGTCTCCTCAAACTTCACAACTTCTCTTCCCTTCTTCCCAAAGTTATGTAAACTTTCATTCCTTCCCCAAACTTTTTTCTAAACCTAAATTAGAGTATAATTTGATTTTAATTTCTCATAGAAAATTGGGAATAAATTAGGTTCCAAATTGGGAACTTGGAAGAATCCTAGATTGCTCAAATCAAAGGCAAGTCCTTATTCTTGCATTATTTCTTTCCTTAGAGTTTAATTAAGGATTTTGTTTAATGGGTATTTTAAGGATTTTAGAACAAATTAACACTTGTGTGTGTAGGTGAATACATAAATCTGTATGTATATTTATATATATATGCATATGTGTAATGTGGACACATGTATCTTGACGCCTAGGTAGGACACAAATGGATACATAATGATCTTAATTATAATTATAGCTTAGCTCTACAACTACTAGTTTATATATATATATATATATATATATATATATATATATATATATATATATATATATATATATATATATATATATATATCATTCCTATGCATATATATCTAAACCTAGATGGATGTGGACATGTGTGTGTGTTCCTTTCTATAATCAATGTATGATAAGTTATAAGGAAATTTCATTTATATGCTTAATCGAATGATATGGCATTATATATATATATATATATATATATATATATATATATATATATATATATATATATATATATATATATATATATATAAGAGGGATACATGAAAAGCGAAGACTTATTATTAAGATAACATAAAACTACACTCGACGTAGCTTTAAATAAGAAATTCGACATTGGACAATTTATTAAGTTAATTTAATTCTGTCCAAAATTAAATAACACCTATTTTTAGTTTATTTTGTTAGAATTACCTAGATCAAGCATGTATCTTACATATGCCGTAAGTTAGGGTAACTTAAGTTACATAAGTTCTACGTAAAAAATTTGTTTATTTTTATAAAAGATTGTATATAGTACATATAATGAACATGAATGATTATGCCTATACAAGTCTTAGGCCTTGAAATGCTAAATTCTAATATATGCATATAGTTAATTCCTTCATCTATTACATATTGAGAATTTTGGATTTAAATTGTCTACTGAGGATTATGGATTTCTTAAACATGTGCAGCATTGGAAGGCAACGATTGCACAATAAATAATTAGCTAGCCGCTAAGGTATGAAAGAAGCTCTTCCATTATAATTAATCTATAATTCATTGTGTGTGTTCCGGTGTTGAGAGTTGCTCCACCGAAGGGGCCGACGAGCCCGGGAATGCTACGGAGGGTTGCTCCGGGTCGAATATATGAATTGTTAAAAATTTTGGAAGCTGAATATAAAGGGGACTCTGCCGAAATTTCCAAGAATTTCGGGAGTTAACCAATATTTCGATATCCAAGAATATCGCCGACTTCCCAAGACTCTAAACTCTAAATATATATCTTTTTGTAACAGACCACCAACGATTGTAATTTAATTAGGGGACAGTTAGTAAAAGTCTAGGACACATAGGGTACGGACACAAGTCACTCAATAAAATTTAACTATCTGATAATCTGCTATGTATAATTAGTATTCTTGGAATTTTGTTGATAACTTAATACATGTACTCTGGATTTTGGATAAAAATAAAAGTATTTATCTCATCCTGGAAATGCATTTTTATATAAACAATGGTTAAATACAAAGAGCAGAAAGCTAAATATAAGAAGATAGAATAAGGATGGTTTATAGATTTAGGCTAGAAGCATTGGGCGGGGAAGAATAACATATATACCACCTACAAAATCCTGCAACATATTTATATATATATGGCTGATCAGTAGTTAAAGCTCTTTCGTACGGCCTTACGAAGTGAGCGGGTGAGGCTTAGCTCACTTTTCTGTTTAGGTCCAAAAAGGGCTGGGCCGGATCATAACCCCGTGCCATCCTGTTCAAGTCACCTGAATATAAGTACACCTACTTCGATTCAAAAACCATCGAATGGGTTAATTCAAGATTTTGCCCAAAAAGGTCTAGGCCGGATATAACCCCGTGCTATCCTGTTCAAGTCACCTGATTATAAGTACAACTATTTTGATTTAAAACCATCGAATAGGTGAATTCAAGATTTAAGCCCATGAGGGCAGGGCCGGATCCTAAGCACCATGCCATCAAGTCATAGCCTGATCACTGGTAAATGGGATTATTGGCGAAAAACTAGGTAAAGTGGTTATTTAAGCGTTGTTCTCCAAATTGCATCATCATTTAGGAAAATTGTTTGTGTATTGTGATAGTGACATAGGGATATGTAATATTTGGATTATTAGACACTATAGGAATATTGAATTAGGAACTGTTCAAGTCATGGACTCTATATTATACTCTACCTTCTTATTTCTTTTATAACTGTTATTCTTCTTATCCTACTATCATATCTTTCGTTACTTACCGTTCTTGACCGAGGACTTGCATGTTGTTCTGACGACCTAGTATTGTTCACTAGGAGGAGATGAAGCAAATGAAGATATGCTACCTCTTTATAACGTGGACGAGATCGAGGAATAATCTTCAAGTAATTCCAAGAAATACAGCACCAAGTAGTTTGTAACTGAAACTATGTACATTAAAGAGAAGTTATTGTAAAGACTTATTTAGTTGTATATTAACCAGATTAGTATGAATCAGTTGTATTGCCTAATCACCTTAGCATGACTTGTATTTTATTCTGAAAAGACTTACAGGCAACAATCGCTGATACGAGTATGGTAGTATTCGTATAGGACGTAGCCTGGGGATGTAGTTACGTATTCGACTCACCGTATCTTGGGAAGCGGGGCGTGACACTGCCAATACTTGTAAACTGCACCAAGCTCCCAAATTCCTTGTTCCATTCCCTCATATAGCTGCTACTCTGCCTAAAGCATCACATAACTGCAGATGCTACTGTTGTTCATTGATGCATTCACCCAGAATACCTACTGCACACTGATACTAGCACACTGTTGCAGTATACCCGAGTCCCCCAACTGCAGTGCTCAACATTCCCAGATCTGTATAGCTCCAATTCCCTCTATTATTTGCCTGCAACCCAGGCCCAAACACTTATTCTACACCTAATTCCTGCAGTGAACTCTTCCTGCACTTACAACCACCCGACATCATACACTACACCTGACATCTCTATACTTGTGTACTATTGGACACAGAGTAGTTGCACAAGCCATTCCTTCCTTGATACTTGTATTGATTGAACCCTCATATGCTGCTAAACCCAATCCCCCATACACACTCTTATATAAAATATAAAAGACACACACTTATCTATCAACCACAAGCACAACACAAGTGCTCAACCACACCCACCATGATACACTTAGTATCACAACGAAACACCCATCCTCAAGTCACAACTTCTCTCAATGTACCAAGTGCACACCACACACACACTACCACACACACACACACACACACACACACACACACACACACACACAATCCAAATGTCAAATGCCTAGTATGCACCAAGCCACAAATGAGTATCATATTAGGATACTAATGTGATACACTCCTCAAACACCAAGATACTCTACAAAAACTATATGGAACACAAATTATACATAAATTATAGTATGATAGTAATTAGAAATAGCTATTCTAATATAAATAAAGAGAAATGACACAATAGAACACTAATACAAGGAATTTATCAAATCAACATACCTGTATCATGGTGTATCACAACACAGTCTCTAAGTATCCTATTGTGGACACAAGGACACCAACATACACTCAATTAGACACTAATAGTCCTCACAAGGACACTAATTACATACTTGATGGACAAAATTCAGATTTCTCCCAAATTGAGCCAAAAAATTATCATTTCTCATGACACAAGCTTAGATCTACTAAATTAAAGGCTTCTAACACCTATATCTATCATTGAAGGGTCAATTCCAACCATGTGAAGGTTTCTATAGGTCTAAGTGGTGCTCCTAACCATAAATTTGATGAATATGAGAGAATTACCTAGTGTTGGTGTAATTCCTTTGAAGAATTCTAAATTTGGACACGAGAAAGACGAATCGGACACGGTCTCCAAAGCTTGGACTCCTCTTCAAGCTTCCTCAAGTGCTCCAAAGCTCCTTGCTCTCCAATAGATGAAGAATGAGTGGGTTTGATTGGAAATTAGATTTGGAATTCAAATTCCAGATATAGAAATTAGTGAAAAATAAAATAACTTATATGTGAAGTATCTTAGAGAAGAAGTAGAGTGAATTAGAGAGAAAATTGTAAACACCTGAATTTTTCAGAAATTAAATATGAATTTATGAAATTTTTCTGTGATTTTTAACTAATTAAAATAAATATTTTCTAGAATTAGATAATTTCTAAGTATTAAAATAAATATTAAAATATTATAAAAATAATATTTTTGAGTGTAAAATAAATAAGTAGTCATATTGTAATTTTTTTGGAATTTATTGGACCCAAAAATTATTTTTAAATACCCAAAAACATAGTTTTTAAATAAACCAAACTAAACTGGATTAAACCAACTAAATAAACTGAACCAAACCGGTTTAAAATAACTAAACTGACCCAACCCAAACAGTAATGGGTCGGATTCGGATCCGTATCCGTCGACCCAATACCCGAAACCCGACCCGTTATCCTTATTGCTACAGTAACAGGAGCAAACCGATTCCCAACCACCGCGACCTTTCCTCTCTGCCGTTCACCGCTTGCCGCTCCGACTTCCCAACCCGCCGCCGCCAACTCCTCCTCTCCCCGCTAATGGCCGGCCCCTTCTCCTCCCTGCCGTGCCCTTTAAACCCCCACCGTCTAAGTCCTCTCTGCCATCACCGCCTCCATCACACCCCGCTGCCACCGCCTATCCGCCCGCCGCCTCCCAGCGCCGACGAGCTCCCTCCAGAGATGACCCACGACCACCGGCGATGACTCCCCCGCCGACCCAGCAGTTGAGCAGCAACCACAGCAGCAGCGCCGCCACCCGCCGCCGACGTGCGTCGCGCCACCACGCGTACGCGAAATACGGTCGTTTCCGACGTCCTGTTCAGGTGAGAATTTCTCTCTCCTCATCGCACCGATGTTCGAACGGTCTGTTGCGACACGTTCATTGTGTAACCCTTTCGAAACCCGTACAATCAGTTTGCGGTATCGCGTCCTGTGTCGGTCGTAAACCGCGACGCAAGAATAGGAAAAACAACCCATATTTCTGAAAATCAGAAATTGGTCCCGAACTCACAAGTTCGTGACTGTTTTGCGTGCAACCTGTTTATTAATTCTGAAATTTACTTGAACAGTTAATTAGATAGTATAACCAAGATTTAAACCCTATAAATAGTTTATTTAATAAGCTGTAGATTGTAATTATTTTGCGGGTAAAATTGACCAAAAATTAGGTTATTTAAAACCCTAAATTTTCCTGAACTGGGTACACCCCGCTAAACGAGGCGACTTGGCCGTATGCAAATTTTACCGAAAGGTGCACACCATCAATACAGATGTATGAGATTTCGCAAAAGTTGATTTGGATGTGCGTGCACACCGGAATCAACGCATATATGTCAAAATTGCCCTGTATCGTCCCTGTTCTGAAACTCGTTGTAACTTTGTGTGTGCTCGTCGTTTCGAAACGAAACTTATGCCATCGAACTCATAGTGATACGTAGGTCCTGTGACCCAAGTTTGGTTTGATTCTGAGAACGTTGACAAAATCCCGTATCGTAGGCCCCACGACTCCACTTGACGGGCGATTTTGTGATCGGCTCATCAAAATTTTGTTCTGGACATTCTGTTGGGTTCGTATCATCATACTGGACTTGTGGACACTAAGTTTGATAAATTTTAAGAACTTTGTCTTTGGCACATTTTTTGGTGCGAAGTGGGTCATATGTGGACCCCACTTTGACCAGAAACTGTCAATTTTGCCCCTGTGTCCAAATTAAACTTATGGATAGGCAATCCTAGCTATTTCAGATCTTCTGAATATAATGGTAGTGTTTATTTCAGCATACGAAAGAGTACCTGAAGATCCCACTGATACCAGAGCAACTGTTGGAATCCAAACCCCAAGCAAGTGTACCTTGCCAATCTTGCAGTACTTGCTTAATATTATTCTCTTGATTTATTTATATGATGTATCTGTTCAACCTAGGACCGTGTGACATTGCTTAGCGTCCGAATAATATTCGGGTGTCAACGCCGTATGCGAAGTTGTGTAATGTCACCTAGAGAATTGATACCGCTATCCTATACTTTCGTGCTTGCTTATCAAGTACGTCATACCATAGGATACTTGACACTGTTCATGAGACAGAATCTTCCTGAGATATTCATGGTGATTCTGTATAGGTTATAGGATTCGTGACATAGATATTACATATGCTTAGCTATCATTATGACTCGCTGTATCAGTTAGAGGTCATGATCTTGCGTGTTATGGACATGAGACGTCATGGACATGAGATGTGTGATTACATTGGATGGGGAGAGACACACAAGCTACAGGCTAATTATATATATATTTATTATTGTGAGGCCGTAGACTTTATATCAGTGCTAGGCACATTACGTGATATTACTGCTACCGGCTCCCCGACACAGAGCTTGTAGTGGTCTCAACCTGAGTACTAGTGATGCTCTCACTTGCATATCACATAGCTGGTTACATAGTTTACCATATTAATTCATTTATTATTGTACTACATTTATTTTGGCTTGAGTTATTCTTGTACCTTGCTATATCCCCTGAGGACCTGGAATCCGGATTATGTCCCCAGGTTTAGTAGAGGAGATCTACCCTAAGATATACGGGACATGAGCAAACATTGGAGCAGTACCAGTACCAAAGGACGAGGTGATGCCCGAGGAATTCTCCTGAGTATCTACTTTATCTATACCCAGTCTTTGCTGTTGTTAGACACTTTTATTTCCTGTCTATTGAACTGCTGTATCAAACTCTTTATTGGGTTGTTCCCCGAGATATTTATTGAGACTTGTTGATTATTATTTCATCTTGATTATTCTGATATTGATTGTATTTATCTTATGTAGATGAGATTAGTATCGTAGACCTTTATTGTTGTGTTACAGCTTAAGTACACTCTAATGGGTCCATTAAATTGGGTTTTCCCATTGGAGGGTGCTGCTGGCCATTGCCACGTGTCTAGTCCCTCGGTATTTTGGGACTGGGGTGTGACATAGTTTTTTTGGTGGCCCATGCAGGTCAACGACTAAATTGTTTCAGTTTTAACTAAGGGACCGAGCTAGCCTGCGATAAGGATATGATAAGTTATAGGATCTCGTCCACTTGATTGAATCGTTCTTTATCTCTATCGGATTCGAATTTCTTGATTTGCATTTTGCCTTGAATCCCCTGTGCGCCTCTTATAGTTTATTTTGGATGCAGAGTAATATAACCACAAGCGGGCGACGAGACTTCTGCAGGAATACCACAAGGTGTTGTGGTTACCCACAAAGAAGAAATGACACCAGCGGGTGGAGGTCAAACAACATAACAAGATAGTCAAGCAAATCAGCATGCCTCCAGATTTTGGCGAGACGATATTCCACCACCATCGCAGTTTACTCCATTGATGCCTATTTTTCCACAAAGGCAGCCTATGGACGGACAACAGATATTTTAAATAATCTACGCAATGATGTAATCCCAACAGCAGATTCATCAAGAGGCTCAACGTCATGAGGCAGAGAATCTGAGAAATAGTATAGCGACCGCACTGGAGCAGGCGAACCTACCAGCTCGATGGCTATTGACGGGATCTATCACCGATTTTTGCCAGCTGAAGCCACATACCTTTTCTGGCAAGGAGGAGCCCATTGAAGTTCATGAGTGGCTCACAAACACTCAACACCAATTAGAAGCAGCTGAGCTTCCAAGGGAACGTTGGATGACTGCCGTTTGGATGCAGTTGACGGGCAATGCGCATCACTGGTGCCTAACTGAGGAGACATGGCTCGGACCAGACCGAGTCACTAGGGAGGAGTTATCTAAACTCTTTCTGGAGATGTATATTCCATCTATTGCACGATTGGAACTTCGGGACAAGTTCAATTACCTCACTCAAGACAATATGACAGTGGAAGAGTACAATGCAGAGTTCATTCGTCTGAGTCGCTTCGCCCCTACCCTGATCCTGACAGAAGAGGAGAAGGCTGAGAAGTTCTTCGACGGGCTAAACTTTGAGCTACAGCGACAGATTGGCTCGGTTGCACCTACTTCTTACTCGAACGTCCTTGTTGCAGCACGACGTATGGAGCATGTTACCAGGAGAGAGTCCAGCCTAAAATGGCCATTTTTACTAGCACCAACCAGAGCATTACACGGGGAGTCTGCAAAGCGACCCCAGATAAATCCACTACAAAGAGCAGTACCAAGTGCCCCATCCCTTCCTACTTGTCACTACTGTGGCAAGGTAGGCCATATTGAGAGAGAGTGCAGACGCAAGTTGGGACTGTGCTTGATTTGCGGATCCAGCCAACATTCAGCCAGAAATTGCACGGAGCATCGAGAAAAATACCGATGGTTCACCGACGAGCACCAATGGTTAACCAACAAGCTTTACCAGCTCCAAGAGGGTATCAGCCGAGGCCACCTTTGGCACCCCAGGCAGCACTTTTTTAGCAGGCTCAACAACAGCAGAGGGCACCACCACAAGGACGCGGACAAGCTTTTGCGATGACAATGGAGGACGCACAGACTCGTGGAGTAGCGAATACGCATAAGATTTAATTTTTATCATAGCTATCTATCCCTAGTGAGGCCTTAGCACGTGCCTGTTAATTCCATTCTCTAGCCCAAGCCAAGTAATATGAACTTGTTAGTAATTGATACCCAAGTTTTTCTAAGCTGTAGTTTTTCTTGCTCTAATCAGATTCCCTTACTCTTGAATTACTTATCTAGGAAAATATTTTTTTATGTGTTCTGCTTGACCCTCATATTTTCTCGCAATTTCTCCTTGATCATGATTCTTTATCCTTTGTGTCGTGCTTCCAACATGTCTTGCAACCGTATCATCTCTTCTGACCGACTATGTTTTCTTAATTGTGAGGACGCAATTCTTTTAAGGAGGGTAGATTGTAAACACCCGAATTTTTTAGAAATTAAAATATAAATTTATAAAAATTTTCTGTGATTTTTAACTAATTAAAATAAATGTTTTCTAGAATTAGATAATTTTAAGTATTAAAATAAATATTAAAATATTATGAAAATAATATTTTTGAGTGTAAAATAAATAATTAGTTATAGTGTAATTTTTTTAAAATTTATTGGACCCAAAAACTATTTTGAAATACCCAAAAACATAGTTTTTAAATAAACTAGACTGAACCGGATTAAACCAACTAAATAAACCGAACCAAACCGGTTTAAAATAACTAAACTGACCCAACCCAAATAGTAACGGGTCGGATTCGGATCCGTACCCGCCGACCCAATACCCGAAACCTGACCCGTTATCCTTATTGCTATAGTAACTGAAGCAAACCGATCCCCAACCTCCGGGACCTTTCCTCTCCGTCGTTCACCGCTTGCCGCTCTGACTTCCCGACCTGCCGCCGCCAACTCCTCCTCTACCCGCCAACGACCGACCCTTTCTCCTCCCCGTCGTGCACTATTTAAACCCCCACCTTCTAACTCCTCTCTGCCATCACCGCCTCCATCACACCCTGCTGCCACCGCCTATCCGCCGCCTCCCCAGTGCCGACGAGCTCCCTCCAGAGATAACCCACGACCACCGACGATGAATCCCCCGCCGACCCAGCAGCTGAGAAGCCACCACAGCAGTCGCAGCAGTGCCGCCACCTGCCGTCGACGTACGCCGCGCCACTACGCGTACGCAAAATACGGTCGTTTCTGACGTCCTTTTAGGTGAGAATTTCTCTCTCCTCGTCGCGCCGATGTTCAAACGGTCTGTTGTGATACATTCGTTGTGTAACCCTCTCGAAACCTATACAATCAGTTTGGGGTATCGCATCTTGTGTCGGTCGTAAACCGCAACGTAAAAACAGGAAAAACAACCCCTATTTCTGAAAATCAGAAATTGGTCCCGAACTCACAAGTTCATGACAGTTTTGCGTGCAACCTGTTTATTAATTCTGAAATTCACTTGAACAATTAATTAGATAATATAACCAAGATTTAAACCCTGTAAATAGTTTATTTAATGAGCTGTAGATTGTAATTATTTCACGGGTGAAATTGACCAAAAACTTGGTTATTTAAAATCCTGAATTTTTCTGAACTGGATGTGCCCCGCTAAACGAGGCGACTTAGTTGTGTGCAAATTTCATCGAAAGGTGCGCACCGTCAATGCGGACGTGTGAGATTTTGTGAAAATTGATTTGGATGTGCGTGCACACCGGAATCAACGCGTATCCGTCGAAATCGCCCTGTATCGACCATGTTCTGAAACTCGTTGTATCTTTGTGTGTGCTCATCGTTTCGCAATGAAACTTGTGCCATCAGACTCGTAGCGATACGTAGGTCCTGTGACCCAAGTTTGGTTCAATTCTGAGAATGTTGACAAAATCCCGTACCGTAGGCCCCACGGCTCCACTTGATGGGCAATTTTGTGATCGGCTCATCGAAATCCAGTTCTGGACATTTTGTTGGGTTCGTATCGTCATTCTGGATTTGTGGACACTAAGTTTGACAAATTTGGAGAACTTTGCCTCTAACATATTTTTTGGTGCGAAGTGGGCTACATGTGGACCCCGCTTTGACCAAAAACTGTCAATTTTGCCCCTGTGTCCAAATTAGACTTATGGATAGGAAATCCTACTATTTCATATCTTCTGAATATGATGGTAGTGTTTATTTCAGCATCCGGAGGAGTACCTGAAGATTCCGCTGATACCAGAGCAACTGTTGGAAACCAAACCCCAGGCAAGTGTACCTTGCCAATCTTGCAGTACTTGCTTTGTATTATTCCCTTGATTTATTTATATGATGTATCTGTTCAACTTAGGACCGTGTGACATTGTTTAGCATTCGAATAATATTCGGGTGTCAACGCCGTACGCGGAGTTGTGTAACATCACCTAGAGAATTGATACCGCGATCCTATACTTTCGTGCTTGCTTATCAAGTACGTCATACCATAGGACACTTGACACTGTTCATGAGACAAAATCTTCCTGAGATATTCATTGTGATTCTGTATAGGTTACATGATTCATGACATAGATATTACATATGCTTAGCTATCAATATGACTCGCTGCATCAGTTAGAGGTCATGATCTTGCGTGTTATGGACATGAGACGTATGATTACATTGGGTGGGGAGACACACACATGCTACAGGCTGATTATATATATATATATATATATTTATTATTGTGAGGTTGTAGACTCTACATCAGAGCTAGGCACATTACGTGATATTACTGCTACCGGCTTCCCGACACAGCTTGTAGTGGTCTCAGCCTGAGTACTAGTGATGCTCTCACTTGCATATCACATAGATGGTTACATAGTTTACCCTATTAATTCATTTATTATTGTACTGCATTTATTTTGGCTTGAGTTATTCTTGTACCTTGCTATGTCCCCTGAGGACCTGAAATCCGGATTATGTCCCCAGGTTTAGCAGAGGAGATCTACCCCGAGGTATACGGGACATGAGCGAACATTGGAGCAGTACCAGTACCAGAGGACGAGGTGATGCCTGAGGAATTCTCCTGAGTATCTGCTTTATCTATACTCAGTCTTTGCTGTTGTTAGACACTTTTATTTCCTGTCTATTGAACTGCTGTATCAAACTCTTTATCGGATTGTTCTCCGAGATATTTATTGAGACTTGTTGATTATTATTTCATCTTGATTATTCTGATATTGATTGTATTTATCTTCTATGGATGAGATTAGTATCGTAGACCTTTATTATTGTGTTACAGCTTAAGTACACTCTAATGGGTCCATTAAATTGGGTTTGTCCATTGGAGGGTGCTGCTGACCATTGCCACGTATCTAGTCCCTCGGTATTTTGGGACTGAGGCATGACAAAAATTGAGTTTAAATTCTTTATGATAAGGCCGGCCTAGTCATTGGCTTTGGATGTTGGTTTAATAATAAGTTATGCCACTCCATCCACTAATCTAAATTCAAATTAAAGAGAAAAAATCTAATTAGTTATAGAAGGAATCTAATCTAACTAAAAAGGAATATTCTATCCATAGCTAACTTAATTAATTATAATTAACTAACATTAATACTAACATAAATTAATTCTAGGCAACAATAATTAATTTTAAACTAACCACTAATATAATATAATATAAAAAAGTTAGCAACATGCAAAATTATCAAAATATTCCATGTTGAAAATGGTGGTTACAACATCCTAGACTCTTACTAATCGTCTCTTAATAAATTTATTTATTGTTATGAGTCTGTCATTTTATAGAATATAGTATCCTAGAATTTAGGGTTTTAGTATAAGCTATAATTTTTTGGATATTAAAATTTTGGTTAACCCTGTCACGCCCCAGTCCCAAAATACGTAGGACTAGGAATACGTAACACGCCCAACCGTATGTACATGAACTCCAATATATGGAAACCATATACACACGTACGTTGTACATGAATATCCAATCCACCAGAGGTAATATACTGTCACAACAAGTCACACATAATCTATATCTCATCCACAGCACAAATAATAAGTAGGAATAAAAAGCCGAATAATAACTGAATATCAAAGATGAGTATCAAGTCTGATAGTCAGGTGGAAACAAATCCACTACAAAATGACTATACTGAAGTAGTAACCAAATCTCTAAACAGTAGAAATAATCACAACTACTCTGAGGGCAAGACCTCCTCAGTCAGGTAAGTAGAGTCAGGTCCAGGTCCGTACTCCTGCAGATACTCCTGCTCATCCATATCTGGAAAGGGACCAGGTCCTCAGAGGGACGTAACAAGATACATAATAACATGCCAATAAGTACTAAAATATAAACATCCAATGGGTTGCCTAACCGTCTAAGTGAATGCAATTTGAGAACAACTTTTCCAACGCGTGGGCTATCTGGCCATAATGGGATTGGCATAATTCTCTCAGAGAATCAGGGGCCTACAAGCGTACCATCCTTTGAACTGCAGAGGCCGCCTACAATATATAGGATCACAACCACCCGTTTCTCCAGCAGATAATCTGTGCGAACTAGGGAAAGTGTAAAGGAGCCCAAACGCCTTACTTGTTGTTCTCCCCACCCCATGCTCTAAGCATGCCACATCTATGACACGATAAAACCTCTAAATAACTGCCAGGTCTACTAACATACAAAGTTTCTATCAGCAGCCATCCCTAACGTACGACCAATACGTACAGGAGGCCAGACCTGTCACGCAGTTCGTGATCTATATGAGACTCACAACTCGTGTAACAACTGTGTCAAGGCCAATGAATCTAATGATGCTCCATAATACTGGAGTGGTCTCATAAAGTAGGTCTAAAAATCTACATAAATAAACATCTATATAAGCAGAATTAAACATGCATGTATCAGCTAGAATGTAAATAATAGTACAATGACAAGGTATACTTGTCGAGCAAGAATTCAGTATAGTGCACGTCCAAAGCAGTGTGTTGGTTTGTTGGAAGAAGAAGTGAGATTAGGTTTAGGAGAATTTGCAATATATAGAGATTAAGAGGCGGTGGGGGAATAGTTAGTGGTCTTAAAAGCCACTGCCGCTGCTGCTGTTTCTTTCTTTCTTTCCTTCTTTGGTCTTTGGTTTCGGTTGAGGATAGTTTAGTAATACTCGTGTTAAGGAGCGGTGAAATGAGAAGCTCACACGCGTGTAGGAGGAAAGCAAAGTTGGGTTTTGCTACTGCTGCTGTTGATATTTTCTTTCTCCTAATGGTTCGGGTTTAAGCGGGTAGTGGGTTTGGGTTTCGGTTTGATATCCAATATCCAATAGAAATTATATATATATATATATATATATATATATATATATATATATATATATATATATATATATATATATATATATATATATACATATCTATTCACAGAAAATTCTATGAATTATATTAGTGCATACGGTTGAGCTAACAACTGTCCAACGGGTCTCCTACATGGAATAAATTAGAAAAAATTTATAATGGCCCCATAAATCCCCTAGATGCATAAACATCTCGAATAAAAATTAAATAAAATCTATTTCCTCTATTTAGCTCATAATTACTATAATTTAATTAAATAATTAATAAAAAATACGGTTTTTAGGATTAGGGGTCTTACATTCTACCCAACTTATAAAAATTTTGTCCTCGAAATTAAAACTAAGCCACGGTAGAAAGTCAAGAATGATAAGAGATATATTAACAAAGTAAATTTATACCTTGGTCTGCGAATAGATTCAAAAAACGTTGGCGTATGTCGTCCTCGCGTTCCCAAGTAGATTCTCCTGGCGCGCCATGGTTCCATGCCACGCGGACTAAGGGAATAGACTGGTTCCTCAATACTTTCTCTCGACGATCAAGGATTCCCACGGGTTGCTCTTGATATGACAAGCTTGGCCCAATGGTGATCTTTGAATGGTCAAGAATATGACTGCTGTCTGCCATATATCGCCTGAGCTGCGACACATGGAATACGTCATGTACTCCCTCAAGTGAAGGTGGTATTGCAAGTCGATATGCCACTTCTCCCACTCTCTCTAGCACGTCAAATGGTCCAATATACCTTGGACTCAACTTGCCGCGCTCTCCGAATCGAATGGTGCCTCTAGTAGGTGATATCCTTAAGAAGACATGATCGCCCTCTTTAAACTCCAAGGGATGACAATGAAGGTCTGTACATTGTTTCTTCCTGTTTGCGCTGCTCGCAAGTGTCCATGTATCTTCTTAACTGTCTCAATGGTGTTGACCACTAACTCTGGTCCCAGAATATGACGTTCTCCCACGTCACTCCAACACACAGGAGACCTACACTTCCTTCCATATAATGCTTCAAACGGAGCCTTCTAGATGCTCGCCTGATAACTATTATTCTAAGAAAACTCCACAAGGTGTAGGTGGTCCTCCCATGATCCTCCAAAGTCTAACATATAAGCCCTCAACATATCTTCCAATGTCTGAATAGTACGTTCTGACTGCCCATCTATCTGTGATGATAAGATGTACTGAACTTCAGACGAGTTCTAAGACTCTCTTGCATGCTCCTCCAAAAGTGCGATATAAAGCACGAATCCTTGTCTGATATAATACTGACTGGTATGCCGTACAATTTCACGATCTGCCTTATATATAAGTCAGCCAAAGCTTTTGTAGATTGGCCAACTCTAAAAGGCAAGAAATGGGCTGACTTAGTGAGTCGGTCCACTATTACCCATACTGCATCTCTTCCATTTGGACTCTTGGGAAAACCTGTGACGAAGTCCATAGTGATGTGCTCCCACTTCCATTCTAGAATCGGGAGTGATTACAATAATCCTGCTGTTCTCTGGTGCTCTGCCTTCACTTGTTGACATACCAAACATTTAGCTACAAAGTGAGCTATTTCTCTTTTTATTCCATGCCACCAAAAATGCTGTCGTAAACCGCGATACATCTTGGTGCCTCCAGGATGAATAGAATATATCGAATTATGAGCTTCTGTCATCAGTTCTTGTCGAATCTCTCCATTGGGAACATATAGACGATTACCACATCGTAATATCCCATCATTATGAATGCGCAGTCCTGTCTGCTCTCCGGCCTCTGTTCTTTCCTTTAATCTTCTGAATCTGGCGTCTGTAGGCAATGCTGCCTTAATCCTCTCTACCAATGATGATTGTATTTGCAAGTTGGCTAGTGTCCCATCTGTTCTGGGTAATATCACTTTAATGCCAAGACCTTGCAAGTCCTTCAATAATTCCTTCTGTGTTATTAGGGAATAAGCTGCTGGCTTCCGGCTTAATGCATCTGCTACAACGTTAGCCTTGCCTGGGTGATAATGTAGCTCTATCTCCAAATCTTTCATCAATTCAAGCCATCGACGCTGCCTCATATTTAACTCCTTCTGTGTGAAGACGTACTTGAGGCTTTTGTGGTATGTATAGATTTCCACTCGTTCTCCATATAAGTAATGTCTCCATAGCTTCAGAGCAAATACAACGGCTGCAAGTTCCAAGTCATGAGTTGGATAATTCTTCTTATGTACTCGTAACTGTCTAAATACATATGCAATTACTTTGCCATGATGCATCAATACGCATCCCAAACCTTTCCCTGATGCGTCACTGTAGATTACATATCCTCCTGATCCTGATGGGATAGTCAATACTGGTGCTGAAGTCAGTCGCTTCTTCAATTCCTCGAAAGCGGCTTGACACTCGTTGTTCCATATGAACTCTTGATCTTTGTGAGTCAACCAAGTCATAGGTGTTACTATCCTTGAGAAGTTCTCCACGAATCGTTGGTAATATCCCGCAAGTCCAAGAAAACTTCTCACCTCTGCTGCTGATTTAGGAACAGGCCATGTCTCGACTGCTGAGATATTTTCTAGGTCAACAGGAATACCATCTCCTGTAACGACATACCCAAGAAATAAGACTCTGTCCAAGAAGAACTCACATTTACTGAGTTTCGCATATAACTGCTCTTTCCTCAAGGTCTCTAGAATAATCCGCAGGTGCTTCTCGTGCTCCTCGTGGCTTTTCGAATAGACAAGTATATCATCTATGAAGAGGACCACGAACTGGTCCAAATACTAATAGAAGACTCGATTCATTAAGTCCATAAAGATAGATGAAGCATTGGTCAATCCAAATGGCATGACCAAAAAATTGTAGTGCCCATATCTTGTCCGAAATACGGTTTTCGGGATATCCTCCTTCCGTACCTTCACCTGGTGATATCCCGATCTTAAATCTATCTTTAAGAACATCTTGGCTCCATTAAGCTGATCAAATAGGTCATCAATGCATGACAGTGGATATTTATTCTTCACTGTCACTGCATTCAAGGCTCTAATAGTCAATGCACATACGCACTGACCCATCCTTCTTTGGTACAAATAACACTGGTGCTCCCCAGGGTGATGCACTTGGTCGGATGAAACCTTTCTCTTCTAGTTCTTTCAATTGTGTCTTCAGCTCATCCATCTCCTTCTTCGCTAGTCTATAAACATGTGATGTTATGGGTGCTGCTCCCGGTGTTAATTCAATCGAAAACTCTACGTCTCTATCTGGGGGTAGTCCTGGCAATTCTTCTGAAAAGACGTCTTAGAATTCTGAAATAATGGGATGATAAACGACATCGTCCATTGCGAGCTGCATACCATCAAGGATTTCTGGGGATCCTCGTGCAAACTCAAGTTTAGGTTGGCCTGGTACCTTGAAAAGAATGTTTCCTCCAAAGCAATCGAAGAAAGCGTGGTACTTGCTTAGCCAGTCCATTCCAAGTACAATATCAAAAGTTGGTATAGGGATGACTAAGAGTCGGGCATTCATCTCTCTGCCACGTATCACTATAGGACACGATCTACAAATTCGACTAACAGGTACAACTCCTCCTCCGGTAAGAATTTTAATACAACTAGATAAAGGTGTAGAGGCAATATTGTGTTTGGCAATAAAACTAGATGATATAAATGAGTGGGTGGCTCCCGTATCAAATAATATCATAGCAGGAAAAGTAAAAGCAAGAGTGATACCTGCTATGACATTAATCTCCTGATCCATGTCATCTACTTCCATTGCAAAAGCTTGTCCGTTCCTCTGGGGTTGTCCCTATCTGGCCCTCGCGAATTGATCCTCCTGTGTAGGTAGTGGTGGTCCTCGCTGAAATCCTCCTCCTGCTGGAGGTCGAGGTGCTGGAAGCGCTAGTCTCTGTACTGGCGGTGGAAGTGTCTGTTGCTTTGGACAATTTTTTGCCTGGTGCTGTCCAGAACCATATCTCATATACTGTCCCAAGCGGGCCCGACAGTCTCTTGAGATGTGCCCGCATCTCCCACAATAATTATATTGGAGCTTATCTGGAACCTGGTATGGTCTTGCTCTATGCTGATACTATTGTTGCTGAGCTAAAGGACGTCTGATAGGTCCTCCTTATTGTGTTCTTGCTGGTCCTTGCTGCGTTCTCAGCTGACCTCCCTTTCCTCTGCTGATGGTTTCTTGCAATCTGGCTTTTGTCAGTAACTCAGCATAAGAGATTCGGGACTGGGAGCTAGTGTAGTGTTGTAGCTCCTGAGTTAGTCCACGATGAAACCTCTTAGCCTTAGCCAAGTCATCTGGTATCAAAATAGCGCCATATTTACTAAGGCGACTAAACTCAGCATCATACTCATCCACTGTTATGTTCCCCTGCTCCAGTGGAGAAACTGATCATACAAGACATCTCTGACGGTGTCCGGGAAGTACTTCTTTTCAAAGCACTCCAGGAACTGCTCCCAAGTATGGTATGTACCCAATTGGCGCTCTATGGATTCCCACCAGTGATGAGCATTACCATCTAGAAGCGTCCTTACACCCGTCACCACAGGTCTGCAGGTAACTGTGATGCCTCTAATAATTTTTGAGTGTGCGTGATCCAGTTGGTAGTTTCCCCTGGGCTCTCTATGCCTTTGTACGGCCTCAGACCCATTTGTATAAAGTCTTTTACTGAACCAACTTTAGCTCGAGGTACTGTAGCTAGTGCTTGAGCTGGTACAATAGTCTTTACAGCCATCCTTTAAAGTACTGCTAGAAACTCTTGTCTCTGTTCTGTTGCTTGCTGTCTCTGTTCCTGTATCATCATTTGAAAGAATTGGAACAGTTGCGCCTGGCCATCCTGCGGTATCAATGAGACTGGAAGGTTCCCATTAGGTGGAACGGGAAGATCAGATGGAACGGGATTGTGAATCTGTCCACCTGGTCCCAGAAGTCTAGGAATTATTGAGGTCCCTCCTTGAGTCTGACCATTGACTCCAGAAGTTGTATCACCATCGGTGACAGTACATCCCTTCTGCATGTCCATTTCTCTGCAGGTGATGTACACCACGATTTAGACGAAGTACAGGAATCAAAATTGGATGCAAGCATTAGATAGAATGTATGAAATATGCTGGGGAATGGTTCGTGTATTTTATAGTCAAACCCCCCAACTTACATGAAGTCTCTTCCTGCGTAAAATAGGGCTTCAAGGTAGTTGGCATAAAATAGGTTGATGAGCTTCCTGCGTAAAGCATAGCTTTAAGATAGTTTGGCGTAAAGTAAGACTTTAGATCTGTACGCGTAAAGCAGAGAAGCGTAAACTAGAGCTGTCGTATAAAACAGAGATTCAAAACTATCGGCGTAAAACAGTGCTTCAGAACTGTCCGCGTAAAAAGTCTGCGCATAAAGTCTGCCGGCGTAAAGTTGGCGTAGAAAATCTGCGCGTAAATTATAAGCTGCGTAAAGTATATGCTGCGTAAAGTTTTCGTAAAAGGTATGCGTAAAATCTATCTGCGTAAGAGTCTGCGTAAAAGGTTTCCTACATAAAAAGATCTATAAAATCTGAAATACGTTGCAGCGTAAAGTCGTACGAGAAACTCTTCGTATTCCTCGGATGAATTTGTCAGACAAATCAGTGAACCTGACCTCTGACAAAAGTACTGCACGATGATCGAGAGATCGGCTGTGATGATGATTTTGTACAGAGACCCAGGTTGTCATTTAGTGACATATTGATACAAGTTGTTTTTACGCATTCAAAAGGAAAAATGGAGTCTTCTGAATACGCTCGAGGTATATATCTGTATTTAATGCACGAGATTTGGTCATGGTTGGGGAAAGCTAAGACTATGACAATTACGCTCACATCACCATCCTTACATTTAACGCCTAATCAGGCTACTCTACGCTGGTTATCTATTATTCATGAATCATCAAGTTTACGCAGGGGTAGTTACCTACGTGGCTTGCATGACGTGTCATACGTAGACTAAGGGGACGTGGGTAGCAGTTGTCATAACCGTAGCGTAAAGTAGACAATCTTCTTCATAGTTTGGCCTTTTTACGCCAACTAGGCAGTCTTTTGGCTTTTACGCCAACAACAGTCACTTGGCTTTTACGCCAACAAGGGTAAATGGTCTGGTCACAGGGTAAAGGGTCTTGGCATACACTTTGTTTATCCAAATACATGATGGTTGAAAGGAAGAATGAGGTTTTAGTCAAGTGTGGATGAGATCCTTATACTCTACTCCTATACGCAGGCTTGTTTGGTACAATTACGTAACCAAGATAATATATTCTCGACCTGCATGGGCTACCACTAAAAATATGTCATGCCCCAGTCCCAAAATATGTAGGACTAGGAATACGTAACACGCCCAGCCATATGTACATAAACTCCAATATATAGAAACCATATACATATGTACGCTGTACATGAATATCCAATCCACCAGTGGTAATATACTGTCACAACAAGTCACACATAATCTATATCTCATCCACAGCACAAATAATAAGTAGGAATAAAAAGCTGAATAATAACTGAATATCAAAGATGAGTATCAAGTCTGATAGTCAGGTGGAAACAAATCCACTACAAAAACAACTATACTGAAGTAGTAACTAAATCTCTAAACAATGGAAATAATCACAGCTACTCTGAGGGCAAGACCTCCTCAGTCAGGTAAGTAGAGCCAGGTCCAGGTCCGTACTCCTGCGGATACTCCTGCTCGTCCATATTTGGAAAGGGACCAGGTCCTCAGAAGGACGTAACAAGATACATAATAACATGCCAATAAGTACTGAAATATAAACATCCAATGGGTCGCCTAACCGTCTAAGTGAATACAATTTGAGAACAACTTTCCCAACGCGTGGGCTATCTGGCCGTAATGGGATTGGCATGATTCTCTCGGAGAATCAGGGGTCTGCAAGCGTACCATCCTTTGAACTGCAGAGGCCGCCTGCAATATATAGGGTCACAACCACCCGTTTCTCCAGCGGAGAATCCGTACGAACTAGGAAAAGTATAAAAGAGCCCAAACGCCTTACTTGTTGTTCTCCCCACCCCATGCTCTAAGCATGACACGATAAAACCTCTAAATAACTGCCAGGTCTACTAACATACAAAGTTTCTATCCGCAGTCATCCCTAACGTACGACCAATACGTACAGGAGGCCAGACCTGTCACGCAGTCCGTGATCTATATGAGACTCACAACTCGTGTAACAACTGTGTCATGGCCAATGAATCTAATGATGCTCCATAATACTGGGGTGGTCTCATAAAGTAGGTCTAAAAATCTACGTAAATAAACATCTATATAAGCAGAATTAAACATGCATGTATCAGCTGGAATATAAATAATAATACAATGACAAGGTATACTTGTCGAGCAAGAATTCCGTATAGTGCACTTCCAAAGCAGTGTGTTAGTTTGTTGGAAGAAGAAGTGAGATTAGGTTTAGGAGAATTTGCAATATATAGAGATTAAGAGGCGGTGGGGGAATAGTTAGTGGTCTTAAAAGCCACTGCCGCTGCTGCTGTTTCTTTCTTTCTTTCTTTCTTTCTTTCTTTCTTTCTTTCTTTCTTTCCTTCTTTGGTCTTTGGTTTCGGTTGAGGATAGTTTAGTAATACTCGTGTTAAGGAGCGGTAAAATGAGAAGCTCACACGCGTGTAGGAGGAAAGCAAAGTTGGGTTTTGCTACTGCTGCTGTTGATATTTTCTTTCTCCTAATGGTCCGGGTTTAAGCGGGTAGTAGGTTTGGGTTTCAGTTTGATATCCAATATCCAATAGGAATTATATATATATATATATATATATACATACATATCTATTCACAGAAAATTCTAAGAATTATATTGGTGCATACGGTTGAGCTGTAACGCTCCGCAATCGCACGGTGCGTTACGCTGAGTCGGATTGAATGAAACAATAGCTGGTTATATTTGATTTGTTGGATTTTGGAAAGAAGTATTGATTGAGTTGGTTTCATGTGCAGATGGCTAGCGGAGTTCGATGGGAATCAGGTGTTCGTTCAGAACAATACTGAGATAGCTGGATTGGAGCGATAATGCCGTCTTCCTTAGTCCGATCGGTCAGATGATTTGGAGAGCACGATCTGTTCGTACGGTCATACTAGTTGAGTAGATCGCGCTTTGCATCAGACCACGGGTTCAAGGGATTGGCCGTATCGACAGGACATGATGCTTAACGGAATCAAACATTGTGAGTGGGCTCTATCCCTTCTCCTCTACTCCTTCATGCCTAATAATATGGAAAATACGTAAAGGCTTGAACACTTGGACTGGAACTTGGGAATCACTATACTGAGGCATGCATAGAGTGTACGTCGTTTGCTTGGATAGGATTATGGCTTGAGTTAGTTTTCGCGTTGGATAGTTGGAGCTAGAGTTGGATTATCACTTGGGGTAGTTGGTTGAATAACTAGAATTATGCTTGGACAGTTGGAATTATATATCTTGGTTGGAACATCGGGAGTTCGGGCAAGCGAGCATGCATCCGTGCATGAGTATCACTTGGGCGCTTTGTCAAGCAAAGCGAGTAGTTGTGGTTCGAAACCGGACAACTGCATCGACGAGGGTATTGTGCCATAGTTGGGGCATTGTGCCACGGGATTGTTCTGAGCATGGGGTGTTGCACCCATTTTGGAATACTGTATTGAGAAGCGGCATTGTGCCTATGGAAATAACTTAAGATTTGTGCCTTGAGCAATATGTTAGAGAATGGTTATAGATCTTTGGTTGGATATTTTGGTTGGATAATTAGTTTAATGACTCTAGAATCACTTGGTGGGGAGAGAATGTTCGATCCTCTCGTCATACCTACTTGGTGTCTGCATGTCACGGACAACTTGTGCACAAGTTTTGGCATTTCCTCGAAACGATATTTCGGGGCACTGGAACCGTATCGATCCGGAGGAAAATATTGATCGTGCTAGTCGTGATGCATTTTGGGACCTCCAGTGGGGCTTGCTACCCGGGCTGATAGGACGTACCGTAATGCTTGGAATATGTCCTTTATGGCTTGGCCAGTGACTTCATATAGATAAGAGTTGGTTTGCTTTACTTTGGTTGGTTTATGCTTCGTGTAGGCGCGGTCACCTTGCCTCGACAAGAGTGTGCACTTTGAGATTGGATTGTAAACTTTGGTTAAGGATGGATATTTGTGGCTTGGATTGTTGGTTCGATAGTCGCGTTGCTTGGGCTTTGAGTAGGACGGTTTGCATGCTAGTTTCCTTCGAGTTGGTTATATATTGCTTGTCGATTGGATTCAGTTGAATGCTTGCATACTTAAACTGCTTTACAGCTTTCCTTAACATGTCATCCCTATGCCATGCAATGAATCTAGGATTCAACAAGAAAGATCACCATATAACTGTTTGTATTCACTATTTTACTTAGTGTCGGCTTAGACGAGTGGGTTACCCCGCTCACCAGTACGGCTGTGTACTGACCCATGTTTGTGGGTATTATTTCAGGTACGCAGGTGTAGTGGCGCTGCTTGGATATACGGGACATGATGTATGAACTGTAAGTACCTTTGTGGGCTAGAGAAAGAGCAAGAGTATTTTATCACCTTTGAGGCAATCGCCTTTGTGGCATCACCTTTGTGGCATTTTATTTGGACCCTATCGAGAGCTTCACTGCATATTACTCTGATGTGTGCTTGGTACACAATACTTGACTTTTGTTGCAACTTGGTCGTTTCGATGATAACTTTGGTGTTTGACAACATCACCTTGTACGAGCGCAACTCCAGGCTCGTACGGCATCATGTCCCGATGAAAACGATTGTCCTGCGGGAGAGCTGAAACGTGGTGATTCACGTTCAGCGGGGACTATTGTGCTTGCGGGAGATTGGGGCGTGACATGAGCTAGCAACTGTCCAATGGGTCTCCTACGTGGAATAAATTAGGAAAAAATAATAATGGCCTCATAAATCCCCTAGATGCATAAACATCTCGAATAAAAATTAAATAAAATCTATTTCCTCTATTTAGCTCATAATTACTATAATTTAATTAAATAATTAATAAAAAAAATATGGTTTTTAGTATTAGGGGTCTTACAAACTCCCAAAATTCTTAAAATATTGAATAATATCCTTGATTTTTGTGGTACTTAGATACACAAATCGAGATTCAAGATTTATACTTGTGCTCAACAGAAACTTAATATAAGATAATAAAATATGAATGTTTGTAGTACTAGGTTAGTGCATGGGTTGCTAGAGAACAACTGGATCACACAGTACGAAATCCCTGCAATATATTTTAATAAACAAAACTAATCTATATTAGCTCATTCTACAAGGCCTTACGAAGAGAGTGTGTGAGGCTTAGCTCACTTACTTGTCCTGAATATGTACCTATTTCGATTAAAAAGATCGAATATGTGAATTAATGATATATCTTATTCTTATGCTCATGTCGAGCAGGGCTATATTGTAAGTACCGTGCCACAAGTCACCGTCTGATCCCTGGCCACTGAATAATACCTGATTTCAATTAAAATATCAAATTGGATGAATATAATATTTTTCATTCTTATGTTCATATCGAGCAGCGCCGGATTCTAAGTATTCTGCCACCAAATTACCGCCTGTTCCCTGACCACGGGATTATTGGGTATTGAATGTGATCCGAATGTGTTATCTAAATTGTATCATCATATAGGAAACTTGTTTATGATGTGATAATGAACCTTAGGATATATTGAATGATTGAACATTATCATATAGAAAAATTGTTTGTGATCCTGATTGTAGTTGTGATTATAGTAGTGATTTATAAATTATTAGGACTTAGTTATACGGCGAATACTGAGAAAATCACTAGAATATGATCAAGTAGGAGACATATTTCAAGTTTACACTATAACAAGTTTTAGAAATTAAATATTCTATTTCTTAATCTTAAAATTCAAGAATTTGACCATTCCCAGATTTTTATTTTATTTTATTTTATTTTTTCGTACTTGACTAAGGGCTTGCATGTCGTTTGTCACTCCCCGTTCCCAATATATGTATTTTGGACGTATTATTTCTTGCTTGTATGTTTATTAGGTTGCATGGAGACAAGACATATCTTTGGTTTAACTTGGTTCATGGTTTAGTTGATTGGGTTGGTTTGGTCATGAGTTGATCACATGGTCTAAACCTCAAGCCCTAACTATATAATCTAACTTCTTTCTCTCTCTTCCCTTATTCTCTCATTTCTCCTCATTCTTTCATTTAGGCAAGTATACCTTGCATGATATGGAGAACCCTTAAATTTTAATCCTTAATCTTTTCTTGTATTTTATCAGTCTAATATGTGTATATTTTGATTTTAAGCACTTTAATACTTGAAGTTTTTGGTTTTGATGGATGGATTTGGCTATATCTACATTTTTAGTTAAGAATTTTCATGAGTTCCATAGGTTTTTATTGGTTTTGATATATTAAAATATGGTATTTTAGAAACTAGTTTTCTTAGGTGATAGAGCATTCTATTTCAGGCGTTTTGGCTTTTGGTTCACTTAATTTGGAGTTGATATAAAGTTTTTATGAAGAAAACAAGTTTTAGGGTTCTTGGAGCTTTTTCATGGCCGAACTTGCTATTTTGGGACGAAGGAGTTCCATGCGGCCCAGTCCATGCGTCCCTTAAACATGCGACCATTTTGTTGGACGCATGTCTGCTATGTGCATGCATTCTAAAGTCGGACGCATAGTACCTTGAACGCATAAAAATTTACTAAGGCCTGACTCTATGCGCACAGAGTCTATGCGGCCATGAGACTATGCGGCCATGAGACTATGCGGCCACGAGCCATACGTCTCTTCTTTTGGTCGCATTCCTCTGCACGACTTTTGTGACTCTACATCACTTTTTATGTTTTTGTCTTATCTTCCTGACACTTTTTGGCTTGTCACATCAAGTCACATCAGTCACTTCTCTGACTTGCATTTATTGTCCATTACTTCGGAACGTGACCTGAAGAGTAGACTTTTGCCTGAGCATGTGGCCTGGAGACGCATAAGGCCTAGAGACGCATGCAGCCGACTTTCCATGTGGCTGATAGTCTATACGTCCCTGGTTCTATGCGCCCCTGATCCGTATGCGGTCCTATGTTCATGTTTTATTGATTTACTTGGTTTGGATGTTTTATTGGATTTTGTGATTACATGTGTGATTTTAACTGATTGGAAGTATATGTGAGCTCAGTGACTATGTGATAGACCTGACTATGCGCCTGACCCGACTATGTGTAGACATAGACCAAGCGCCATATGACTATGACTTCCCATGCGCCTGGCTTGGCCTATGTATTATTACAATGTGCTAGAACTCATGCGAATGACCTATGGTTGGTAACTTGGCTCGACTATTGGTATCCGTGCTGATACACTTACTACGTGTTATGTGTTCCTACATACAAAGTGTTCCTAAGCGATTATGTTACCTATTTTACACGGAGGTGTACCTACGTGCTACACGATATGTGATATAATACGATTCCTCCAAGCATGGACAAAATGGTTTAGTCAATTTGCAACCGTGGCTAGGACTTGTTTGATTGTTGTATCACGCTGGGGGTTATTTTATTACTATTTTAATTTGATGTAAGAATTAGAATGTAATTATTATTTTGAGGGAGAGCATCCCATAGATGCATGCATCCTGAAGATGCTAATGGCGACATCTTGAAGCATGTCTTTGAGCATTGTACTCTTTTCCTTTAATGAGGTTTTTTTACTGGGTTTTTCCTTCGAAAGATTTTTAATGAGGTAGTGTAAGTAGCACCCCACTTAGATTCATGAAGAATCATATTCCAGAAGAATATTATTGCACTCTTTTCTTTTATTATAGATTTTTTCCAAAGACGATTTTCCATCGAAAAAGTTTTTAATGGGGCAATAATTAAGGTGGGTATCCAAGGAGAGTGTTATGATTTATGGATAAGACCAAATATGGATGCATGTATCCCCATATATAACTACCTCTATCTTATTCCCTCTACATATATATTGTTAATGAGAAAAGCCCTCAAGGATTTATTCGTCTACAAATTCTTCTCTTTCTCTCTCATTTGTAAAACAATATTTGTTTTAAAAAATAAAAAAATATAGTATAGACATCGTAGTCCTAAATTATAGCAAATGTTAAGAACACTACGAAATTTACTAAAAAAAGACACAAAATAAGGGGTAACACACTTAAGTTATTCTTTTATTAAAGGCTGCTAAAAATTGATGGGGGCAACACACATTGAAATTTGAGTTATCCACTTTCTTCCTACTTCATATTTCTCTCCCAACCCTAATTTTAGGTTTATGATTCGCTAATAGATATTTTTATAAAATTTTGAACCCAATTTTAAGGGTTTCAAACTTTATATTTCTACATAGACATGTTGGGGACGACACGTGACTATCAAAATTTTAGTAGTCCAATAATGAGGGCTGCCAAAATTTTGACAATACTAAAAAAGAAGTATATTTCTTAAGAATGTCAAAATTTTGGCAGTCCTAACTATAGTCATGACTGCCACATTCTTGAAAACTGTAAACACCCAAAATTTTCAGAATTTAAAAATAAATTTTCAGAATTTTTCTGGAATTTTCTGTGATTTTTCAGGAATTAAAATAAAATGTTCTTCTGAATTAAATATTTTAAGTATTAAAATAAATATTAAAATATTATAAAAATAATATTTTTGGATGTAAAATAAAATATTAGACATAGGACAATTTTCCTGGAATTTATTGGACCCCAGAACTATTTTTAAAGACCTAAAAACTAAGTTTTATTTAAACCCAAAATAAACCAACCAGTTTATTGAACCAACTCAAACCTGAACCAAACCGAACCGAACCCCTAAACCAACCTTAGTGGGTCGGGTCGGACCCATACCCGAACCCCGAACCCATCCCCTAGCGGGTCGGGTCGGATCCGGATTCTAAAACCCCGTCAGCCGAGGTCTTTGAGCCACCGCGTGGACGCATAGAACAGTCGATACCGACGCCCTGTTCAGGTGACTGTTTCTCTCTCCTCGCTGCCTTGTTTTCTGTTCTGTCGAACCGTACACATAGACTGAATGACCCTCTCGAACCCCGTGCAATTTGTTCGGGGTATCGCTTCCTGTGGCGGTCGCAAACTGCGACGCAAAATTAGGAAAATAAACCCCCAATTCTGAAAAATCAGAATTTGTCCCGAACTCCCCAGTTCGTGACTGTTTTGCGACCAACCTGTAAAATATTTTCAAAATTGGCTTGAACATTAATTAGGTAGTATGACCAAGTTTTTAACCCTATTTTTAGTTTAATTTATCGAGCTGCAGATTATATTTTATTCGAGGGTAAAAATGACCAAAATATTGGTTATTTAAATCCCCAATTTTTCTGAAACTGGGTGCGCCCCGCTAAACGGGACAACTTGGTCATGTGCGGACTTCACCGAAAGGTTCGTGCCGTTAATACGGACGTGTAGGATTTTGGGAAAGTTGATTTGGATGTGCGTGTACACCGGAATCAACGCGTATCCGTCGACAACGTCCCGTATCGGCCATGTTCTAAAACTTGTTGTAACTTCATATACGCTCATCGTATCGAAATGAAACTTACGCCATCGGACTCGTAGCAATACGCTGGTCCTGTGACCTAAGTTTGGTTCGATTCTGAGAACGTTGACAAAATCTCGTATCATGGGCCCCACGGCTCCACTTGACGGACGATTTTGTGATCGGCTCATCGGAATCCAGTTCTAGACATTCCTTTGGGTTCGTATCGTCATTCTGGACTTGTAGACACTAAGTTTGACAAATTTGAAGAATATTATCTCTGGCACATTTTTTGGTGCAAAGCGGGCCACATGTGGACCCTACTTTGACCAGAAACTGTCACTTTTGTTCATGTGTCCAAATTGGACTTATGGATAGGCAATTCTAGCTATTTGATATCTTTTGAACCTGATGGTAACGTTTATTTCAGCAACCGGAGGAATACCTGCATATCCCGCTGATACCAGAGCAGCAGTTGGAGACAGAACCCCAAGCAAGTATACCTTGCCATACTTGCAGTAAATTGCTTTATGTTATTCCCTTGATTTAATCATATGATGTATATGTTCAACCTAGGACCGTGTGACATTACTTAACGTCCGAATAATAGTCGGGTGTCAACGCCGTACGCGGAGTTGTGTAACGTCACCTAGACATGGATATCGAGACCCTATACATTTTTCCGTGCTTGCATCATCAAGTACGTCATACCACAGGACACCTGATACTATTCATAAGACAGAATCTTCCTGAGATATTCATGATGATTCTATAGGTTACATGATTCGTAACATAGATATTGCATGTGCTTAGCTATCATTATGACTTGTTGCATCAGTTAGAGGTCATGATCCCGCGTGACATGGATATGAGACATCGTGGACATGAGACGTGTGATTACATTGGGTGGGGAGAGTATTACCATATCAAAGGCTAATTATATTATATATATATTGTTATCTGGAGGTGTCTTAGACTCTGACACAGAGCTTTGACACATGTACTGGCCCTTTGAGAAAATGCTGCTATGGGTTTCCCCGACACAGAGCCTATAGTAGTCTCAGCTTGAGTATGATTAATGCTCTAATATTGCATATCACTTAGCTGGTTATATAGTTACCCTATTAATTCATTTATTACTGCACTGTATTTATTTTGGCATGAGTTATTCTTGTACCTTGCTATGTCCCTTGAGGACCTGGATTCGGATTTTGTCCCCAGGTTTAGCAGAAGAGATCTACCCCGAGGTGTACGAGACATGAGTAGTCTTTGGAGCAGTACCAGAACCCGAGGACGAGGTGATCGCCGAGGATTTCTCCTGAGTATCTGGTTATTATACTCAGTTATTTCTACTATTGGACTCTTTATTTCCAGTCTATTGAGTTGTTGTATCAAACTTATTATCGGGTTGTTCCCCGATTTACTTTATGAAGACTTGATGATGGTTATATTTCATTTTGTTGTTATTGTTCATATTTTCTTCTATGGATGAGATTAGATTGTGACATAGACCTTATTGTTGTATTACAGCTTAAGTACACCCTGATGGGTCCATTAAATTGGATTTGCCTATCGGTATGTGCTGCTGGCCATTGCCACGTGTCTAGTCCCTCGATATTTTGGGACTGGGGCGTGACATGGTTTTTGTGGTGGCCCATGCAGGTCAATGACTAAATTGCTTCGATTTCAACTTAGGAACTGAGCAAGCCTATGACAAGGATATGATAAGTTTTAGGATCTCATCCACTTGATTGAATCGTTCTTGATATCTATATCGGATTCGAATTAAAATTCTTGACATGGATCCTGCCTTGATTCCTCTGTGCCTCTTATAGTTTATTTTGAATACAGAGTAATAGAACCACCAGCAAGCGACGAGACTCCTGCAGGAACACCATAAGATGCTGTAGTCACCTACGAAGAAGATGGAGTGACGCCATTGAGTAGAGATCCCTCCACTCACCAAAGCAGTCAAGCCAATCAGCATGCCTCGAGAATCCAACAAGACGATATTCCACCTCCGTCGCAGTTTACTCCATCGATACCTATTTTTCCACCCGAACAGCCTATGGACGAAAATTAGATGTTTTAAATATTCTATGCGATGATGCGAGCCCAACAGCAGGTTCATCAAGAGGCCCAGCAAAGCTAAGCGAAGTTCTTTGATGGACTTGGCTTTGAGGTACAAAAATTAATCAGCTACGTTACAACTACTTTAGACACGAAAGTCCTTGCTGCAGACCGACGCATGGAGCACGTTACCAAGAGAGAGTCCAGTCAAAAGTGGCCGCATGCATTAGCACTAGACCAAGCACAGCAGAAAAGAGTTGCAAAGTGACCCCAGAAGAATCCACCACAGGGAGCAGCACCAAGAGCCTTATTCCTGTCGATATGTCAATATTGTCGTAAGCAAGGCCATTATGAGAGCGAGTACAGACGCAAAATGAGATTATGCTTGATTTGCGGATCTAGTCAACATTTAGCCAAAGATTGCACGATGCATCGAGGAGAAACACCGATGGTTCACCAACGAGCACCAATGGTTAACCAACAAGCTTTACCAGCTCCAGGAGGGTATCAGCCGAGGCCACCTTTGGTACTCCAGGCAGTACTCTTCCAGCAGGTCCAGCAGCAGCATAGGAATACACCACAAGGACGGGGACAAGCTCTTGCGATGACCATGGAGGATGCGCAGACTCGTGGAGTAGTAAATGCGCGTAAGTTATTATTAGATATCTATTCCTAGCATTGCTTTAGCACATGCCTGTTAGTTCATGACCTTAGCCTTAAAACTAGTATTTTTGAACTTATTAATAATTGATAACCTAGTTTTTCTAAACTGTTATTTTCCTTGCTCTATCCAGATTTCCTTCACTCTTGAATTACCTAATTTTCATTGTCTAAAGAAATACCTTATTCCTTCCCTAAGTGTTTTTCTTAACACTCATTATTCGATTTCTTCTGGATCATGATTCTTTGGTTGTGTCGTGCTTCGAACATGTTTTGCAAACCGTGTCATCTCTTCTGACCGGTTATGTTATTCTTTGATTGTGAGGACGCAATCATCTTAAGAGGGGTAGATTGTAAACACCCAAAATTTTCAGAATTTAAAAATAAATTTTCAAAATTTTTCTGGAATTTTCTGTGATTTTTCAGGAATTAAAATAAAATATTCTTCTGAATTAAATATTTTTAAGTATTAAAATAAATATTAAAATATTATAAAAATAATATTTTTGGGTGTAAAATAAATTATTAGACATAGGATAATTTTTCTGGAATTTATTGGACCCCAGAACTATTTTTAAAGACCTAAAAACTAAGTTTTATTTAAAACCAAAATAAACCAACCGGTTTATTGAACCAACTCAAACCTGAACCAAACCGAACCGAACCCCTAAACCAACCTTAGCGGGTCGGGTCGGACCCATACCCGAACCCGAAACCCGCAACCCTACCCACTGCTACAGTGATCCCCACATCCCTGACCATTCCCCGACTTCGTCGCTCCATCTCCTGTAACCGCCGTAGCCGCCGCGTCGCTTTGCCTCCGCACCCGCCGCGCCCCTCCACCTCCCCACCGGCCGGCCTCCCATATCCTCGCCAGTAATGGCCGACCGCCCATATCCCCGACCTCCCCTATAAAAGCTGACCCACTTCTCCTCCACCGCCATCACCCACCTCCACTGCCACCTTGACCCAGCCCAACGCCGAACCCCTCCGGCCACCGCCCCGCCATCACCGACTACCCTCGCCATGACCATAGCCCGACCACCGCCTCCGCCCTTCCCCCATCATTCTCTATCGCCCCCTTCATCCTCCACCGCCTCTCCGGCCGCTGTCCCTCCTCCTCTCCAGCTCCAGCTGACCTAGCTTCCCCCGCCGCCAACACCAGCAGCCACCGCAGCTGCCTCTTTCCAAGCAGCCGCCGCCATCAAAATTTTGGTAGTCCAACAATGAGGGCTGCCAAAATTTTGGCAATCCTAAGAAAGAAGTATATTTCTTAAGAACGTCAAAAATTTGGCAGTCCTCACTATAGTCATGACTGCCACATTCTTGAAAACATACTTATCTATCTTCAAGACTGGCAAAATTTAAAAATATTGTGCATATCCAGGACTGCCAAAATTTTGAGAGTCCTTCGTCGTCTCAAATGGGACTTTCGATTCTGAAGCTTCGAAACTCCATTAATGGAGTTCAAAACTTCAGAAATAGTCCCAAATGGGACTATCTACTAAGAAACTATGCAAAAAATGTATTAAGATTTAGGGATTTGGAAAGAAAGGAAGTCAATTTTTTAAATATTTTATACTTTAGTTTGTGTTGCCCGTAATACATTTTCAAAGGCATTTTGGGTATTAATTTTTTTTAACAAGTGTCGCCCTAGTAAACTTCGTAGAGTCATTAACATTTGCCTAAATTTTTGTGCTCTTTTTAGTTTAGTTTTTTTTGTCATAGTCTAATTTATTAGACTAAGAGAAGAGAGAGATCAAGAGATGATTTTTTTGTTTATTAATCTGAGCAAGTAATATTTAAATTGTATACTACTAGTCTTATATATGAAATTATAATTTGTTACAACTAACAATAAGTAGATCGATTGAGATTTCTAATGGATAGACGATTCCAATCTATTTGACACAATCAGAAAGTAGTTATAACTAGCTACAATACTCTTTCTTGAGTGTGCAGAACTCAATAAATAATCTTTATCAGTCTTCAGGAATGATCTGCATCAGTTTTTAGGGATAATCAATATTAGTTGCCAGGAATGATCATCATTAGTCTTCGGAGATAATAAGCAAAAATCTTCAAAAATGACCAATATCAGTCTTCGAGAATGACTTATGCAAGTTTATGAGGATATACAGATATAAATGGACTTCACCAAAACCTTGATTCAGAATCTCCAGTAGAGAAAACCACAATCGAAGGGAGAAAGTTAACTGATATCGATATGTCTTCAGATGTGAAAATATCTAAAGTTATGACCATCTCGATGTGGGTGCCTCATTTAAACCTTCTTAATGCACAAAAAAATCTAGTAAAATATTCCCCTAAGTTAGGAAAAATAGTGCATTATGGTCAAGTGGCTATATTTCTAGATACTCCTCTTGATTTCGATATTATCCAAGCATTGTAATGTGGAGATTCTCTGTAATCTGATGACATGAACGATCTTCTGGAAAATGAGATTTGTAGAGACTTTGTCAATATGTCGACCAAGTTGTCCTGGGATTGAATATGATTAGCTTCAATCTTTTAATGTTGTTGCTGTTGATGCAGGAAGAAAAATTGGTACGATATGCTTGGTATTGTCTCCCTTGATATTGTCATTCTGCATCTGGTCAATGCATGCGACGTTATCTTTATATATTATTATCAGATATTATTAATAGAAGAAAATATTCTTGTAGTGTGAATATGCTTAATAACGACTTGCAACCATATGCACTCTCGGGTGACATCATGAAGGGCGATAAGCTCGATATGGTTTGAAGAAGTGGCGACCATGGTTTGCTTTATAGACTTTTAAATATCACAATATCCCAAATGGTAAATAAATAACCACTTTGGGATCTTATCTTATGTGGGTCAGCTAAATAATCGACATCAGCATAACCAACAAGGAGGACATCAATCTGAAGATCAATCAGATTTAATCCATTCCTATATTCATGGGGATAAATGTCATGCCTAGAACAAGAATAATAACAAGATGTAAGATCAGCTAAAATATAATAATAAAGCATCCCAAACTATAATATACAGATTATCATGAAGATAGTAAACACAAAATGAATAAACTAGCCAGAATTTAAGTCATACATGATCAACTATAGGATATGTCAATCATACCATTGCCCGTAGTCTAACTGATCAAACCAAAATACGAGTGTCACACCCCAGTCCCAAAATACGTAGGACTAGTTATACGTACACATTCCAGTTGTACGAATAAGTATAGGAACCCAATTTAATAGATTTAACCAGTCGTAGTACGCTGTAAAATATATCTAAGTCACAGTATTTCAGGCAGGTAAAATCTAGTCTCATCCACAAATATAACAGAGTAAGAACTAAATGAATAGATAAGTCTTATAATCAAATGCAAAATAAAATCTAGTGGAGAACAATCCACAAAAAATGAGTATAAAAGAATACTGAAAGAATATAACTAAGCAATAAAGAAATGGTCCGGTGTCAGCTAACTAGATAAAGACACCTAAGATACTAAGCAAATGTCGTCCATGAAAGCTTAAGAAAACTCATGTGGCTCCACCTCAAAGTCCTCATCTTCAAAATCTCCAACTCCATAGTCCGTCGGGTACAAGTGCTCGTTTGGATCTGAAAAAGGTACCAGGTCCTCAGAGGGACGTAACAAGTACACAAAAAATTGATATGCATGAAAGTAAAGCATTAAACAATAAATAGGATAACTAACTATCTAAGTGATATGCACTCGTGACATCTCTAGTGGCGCATGAGGGGGAAGAAATAGAAGAACAGTCATCCAACTAGGCGTCCAAAAGGACTCGGGTGTACTCCAGTCACACCATATACACAGTAAGAAACATAAATTCCATACGCTCACTAGTAGATTCTCCCCTCCCAATTTATCTGAACCGTATACGCGGTGCAGACATAATTCAACGACGTCAATAAATACAGACAACTAGTCCAACACTAACTACCATCACCAAACACGAACTGACGTATCAATAATCAGTCGACACGCTAGTCCATGCACTCACCCACTCAGTGATTGTATTGAACATGTGTCAGGTCAGAAGATACCACGTACCTTCATAATATACCAGGTAAGTCTGCTACTCTAAGACGCGTGCACACAACTAGCAAATAGAAACTAGGCATATGTATACTGAACAATAAAATCAAGCAAGGTGTACTTGCCTTCCAAGCCAAGCTGTGAGCACAACAAATCTGGTCTGGAGCTCTCCACAGAAACGTCACAAACACCTACCAATTAATTAATACTCTAATTTGACTATTATTTTCTAGTTACATTAAGTTATAATCTAATGATTAATCTTACGTTGGTTGCACATGCAAGTAACTACACACCAAATTATTACTAGCCATCCAACATTACCAAAAATTATTTTTAAAACATTATTTATTAAACTATTAATTCTGGAATAAATTATAAACAATTTAGCAAATAATAATTTTCAATTCACAATGGGTTTCTACGAAGGTTGGTAACTAGTCATGCAGTTATGGCTGCTAAATAGGGTTTTCTCGACATACAAGTTCTCAAAAGATGAATTCATAAGAAAAGTTAAATTCTGGAAATAATTCTAAAATACTAGAAAATAATTATTTACTGAGTTCCTACATGCATAATTATCAATTCTACTTATTGGTCTTTCCGTTAGACATATACTAGTCTTCTAGCAATAGTATTGACAAAGTTTTGCCATTATAACCCTACTATTATGTTTTGCATGAAAATTCTAGATCATATTTAATTCTAGAAAAATAAGTTTTAATCACAAAATAACAGGGAGAACATTCATATATGGCCAAATAACAAGTTACAAAAAATTTAGCAAACTAGGTCAACTATGTGTATTTTTATGCGTAAAATTTATTTAAATCAAAAGTAATATTTTTGGAAAAATAATTTAAAAAATAAATTTAATATAGGTTAATAATAATATAATTTAATTATTTACAAAGTTTTAGAAGGGTTCGATGCGGGATTTTGGATAAAACATTAAACTGGGTCACCCTACACATTGTACATGCAATTTATTTTACACAAATTTATCAAACTAATATTCTTAAATAAATAGTAAAAATATGGCTAAAATAATTTTAATCATCATATATCTCTATTATTAACATGGTTAAATCAAAATTTCTACCTATGGGCGCATACATGCATACATGGGTTCGAAACTCTACATGCAAAACTCTAAAATAAATCCTACAATGAAGAACATGACAATGGATTGTAAACACACACACACACACACACACACACACACACACACACACACACACACATATATATATATATATATATATTTATTCATGCATTCATATACATTAGAGAGGTTGGAGGAGAGAAGGTTTAAAGAAAGAACTTACTAGAAGAGAGAAGATGAAGAACTAGGGTTCTTGGATGGGGAAGAGGCCTTGGACTTGTCCACGTGAGAGGGTCTATGGGGAGGAGGTCAGCGGCAAGATGAGCTAGAGGGGGATTTTAGATTAGGGTTAGGGTTTAAGATGAGAAGAGATGTTATATATATATATATATATATATATATATATATATATATATATATATATATATATATATATATATATATATATATATATATATATATATATATATATGGGTAGAGAGAGGGGTCGCATCTTGGGGGGAATTCGTGGGTATGGAGGGGTGGGGGGGGGGGGTGGGGGGGGGGTTCGGCTATAGGTAGGAGTAGGTTTAGTTTAAATTGTTTCCTAATTTGGTGGTAGAAAATCCATAGTAAATCTCTACTCTACTCCTATTGGATATTAATAACCGAGATTTGATTAGGATTCTAAGGAATAATATAATAATAACTAAATACATAAATAAATTCTACAAAAAGAGAGAAGTGGCCTAAATTGGCATGGAGGAATTATGGGTTGCTTATTGAAGAAGGTTGGATTAGAAAATAATCACAAATAAATTATTTATATAAAAATATCTAAATATTACACACAAGAAACTACAGTTGTTACACTAGTATCATACTAATACTAAATAATCGAATTTTGTGTCACGTGAAGATCCTACGGGTAGTCTCCAGTGTAGGCTACTTCTTACGAAGGACGATATAGATTTTAGGGTCGTCCTATGTCATTAATGTTCAAACTACGGTGAAGTATCTTAAAGCAACCATTGAATTTAAATTGATTTTAAAATAATCTAAATAAACACAATAAATATATAATACACACAAAATACCTATTTTTGGGTGAGGGATTTTACAATGACCTAAACACGTACTCGGTGGCTAAATGCCAACCAAAGTAGAATGTACATAAGAGTGGGGAAGTTAGAAAACCCACTTAAGCGGTCTGGTGCTCCTGGTGGCCACCATCCTCAGGAAAGTACGAAAGATCCTCCAATGCTGCTACTGGATCTGGCCAGGCAAAATCAGTGGGGTCAGACCCCTAAATAGCAAGTACCACAAAGGAAGCCAATCTAGGAACTTAAACCAACAACACAAGCAATACAAATACTGAAGGTAAAGACTGAATGTAAATGATCTCAGGATAATAAAGAAAATACTATAAACCTGCAATGAGACCTATCCTGAACTGATAATCAACATAATAACATATACAGAAAATAAATGTATGATTATGTAAAGCCTAGGCTAACCATTATCCATAAGTCATGACAAATCATATAAGTACGGCTTGGTAATTTAACTAACTAGGGTTATCACAATCATAATTACTAACAATTATAATGCAACGCGATGATAGAGTTCCTTCTAATCGTATGCCCCTACAGTCCATCTGGGATATACATACGCATAAACCAGCATCGGATACTCCTCAAGATACTCCACAATATAAACTACTGGATACTCCTCAAGATAACTATATGAATAACCGGGACTGCATGCAATCTAGAAAAATCCCTAGCCATGTACTAAGTGAATCTCTAGTTATTAATCCCTAGTAGTTTCTTATATGAATCCAGTGTGGCATTCTGCAGAATCAATCCTAGACATGATGCAACAAAACAAGTTCTATAGTAATATAAACAAGTTTTATATACATTGCACAAATGGACTCATGTAAGCCACGACAACAACCAAGCCACGTGAAACCAAGTGAAGCCAGGTAAAGCCAAGTAAAGCCATGTCAATCCAGATGAAGCCAAGTGAAATCATGTACAACCATGTGAAACCATGTCAATCCAGATGAAGCTAAGTAAAACAAAGTCAAGCCATGTCCGATGAAGCCAGGTCCTGTCAATCTTGTCATTGCATGTAGCCGAAAAAGCCGGGTGAAATCGAGTAAAGCCAAGTCAAGTCCATCTGAAGTAATGTGCGTTCATGTCTAGTCAGGTTAAGTCATTGCGTGTCAAAACAAAAGTCAGAAGTATCATAACGAAATCATGAAAAACCAAGAATTTTTAAAGAAAGTGCACGATCGGTATACCGTCGGTACAGGCAGTACACTGTCGGTATACCGATCTAGAGATAAAAAAACATAAAAAGTTCTAGATTCCAATAAATAGGTATACCGTTAGTATACTATAGTATACCGTCGGTATGCCGTTCCAAGTAGGCAAGAAAGTTACTAAAAAATAAAGTTTCACAAATTGGTATACCATCGGTATACTATAGTATATGTCGGTATGCCGGCCAAGACAAATATCTTAAAGTCGGTCGAAATCGATATACCATCGGCCAAGACAAATATCCTGAAGTCGGTTAAAATCGGTATACCATCGGTGTACGTCGGTATGCCGGCCAAGACAAATATCCTGAAGTCGGTCGAAATCTGTATACCGTCGGTATGCCAGTTTTGAATGATAAACATGGTTAAAGTTAAGTCAAGTCTAATTTTTGGATTTTAAATAAAATCCCAAAAATTAGCAGAACCAAGTCTAATAGGGAGTCAAGTCTAGGGTAAGTCTTATATCACAATATGGACTAAATCTCACGGTCACAACTCCGGTACTGTTTCTATTACCGAGTTACCAAAAAGGGACGGAACAAGATTCTACAAGAAATCAAAATCGAGATGGTCACTAGGCTAGAAATCACGATATGAACAATAATTGTAAAGCAAGTCTAAGCTAAAAAACAATAACCAAAGCTTTGGAAAAGTAAAATGACAGAAGTAAAAGAAGTTTACAAAATCGGCAAGGTGTATTTGCCTAAAGCGAGCTTCCAGCCTAAACCTTCTAATCCATCACCGCGAAGGGGTTCAGAAATTATACTACAGGTCTCAAGACCATGCTCCAAGCTCGAGAGAAAATGAAGAAGAGAAGAGAGAGAAAGAGAAAGAAGAAATAAAATATCTCAAGTACTATTTATAGAAAAATATCTCAAAAATATCTCGAAAAGTGAAACAAATATCTGCCAGACAGTATACTATCGGTATACTGTAGTATACTGTTGGTATACCGGTCAGGTAAATTTTAAGAATTTTTGAGCTTCCTCGAGATCCAATAAAATACAATAACTAGCACAAAATACGTATCCGCATAAGATACGAATACTGTGAGACGAGTCTCATAACTCTCCCCTCCTTATAAAAATTCTGTCCTCAAAATTTCCATAAGGATCCAAAATTACTAACAAGAAATCCAAGAAAGCAAGCTCGAAACCGAGAATAAGCAGGAAACTCATGGGAGCATAAATTTTTTGGGCAACAACAAGAAATCAAAAAAGAAAATAATAACATATATAACAGATAAGCTAACAATCAATCACATGCATAGGCTAAGATAGGACAAGGATATACGAATAAGTATATCTCCCAAGTCGAAGTAAAATGGATAACGAGTACGCATATCGTCCTCGCACTCCCATGTCGACTCGCCCAGTGAGTGATGCCCCCAAGCAACACAAACTAATCTGATAGTCCAGTCAGTAAGAATCTTCTCTCTCTGGTCTAAAATAGATACGGGCCTCTCCTTATATGATATATCGGTACCAATGACCAACTCAGAATGATCCAGGATATGGCCCGGGTCTGGAATATATCGACACAACTGAGATACATGAAAGATATCATGTACCTCATGAAGCGATGGTGGAAGAGCTAGACGATAAGATACATCTCCAACTCTTTCAAGAATATCGAATGAGCCTATATATCTGGGACTAAACTTTTCCCATACTCCAAATCTGATAACTCCACGGGTAGGCAAAATCCTCAGAAATACTGGTCGCCGATAGAGAACTCAAGATGACGACGGTGCTGATCTTCGCAATGACGCTGGCGATCCTGAGCCACTCTGAGATGCTCTTTGATATGCCTGATCACTCCAACTGACTAAGAAATTATCTCTGGACCAAGCACCTGCCTCTCGCCAATGTCATCCTAAGATAACGGTGATTTGCATCTCCTACCATACAAAGCCTCGAAGGGTGCCATCTGAATGCCCGCCTGGAAGCTGTTGTTATAGGAGAACTCTACTAATTACATGTGATCCTTCCAAAATCCACCAAAGTCAAGTGTACAAGCTCAAAGCATATCCTCCAAAGTCTGAATAGTATGCTCAGACTGTCCGTCTGTCTGCGGATGGTAGGCTGAACTAAACTTCAGCCTAGTACCCAGACTCTGTTATAGGCGCTGCCAGAAATAAGATATGAACCGCGAATCTCTATCAGAAACTATACTAACTGGAACGTCGAGTAATCTGACTATATGTCTCATGTACATCTTAGCTAGCTACTCTGTAGACTGTCCAACTCAAAAAGGAAGAAAGTGAGTAACCTTCATGAGTCGATCAACTATAATCCTTTGTCACTACCATATTTTCTAGAAAAGGGTATTTTGGTTATTTTATAATTAATTAAATATTGTGCATATTATAAATTTATTTATTGTATTATTTATTTATTGTTAGATGTTAGTTTATTATTTTGGACTTGTGTTAGTAGACCTAACTAGTTTAGATTAGACCCATAGACCAATATTTATTTTTAATTATAATTGAGCCCAATAATAGGCCCAATCATTAGGAGGATGATTAATTAAGTTAAATCAATTAGACGAGAACCTTCCCTCATTAATTATTTTTTTAATGAGAGGCCCCAAGGGGTATTCTAGACATTTTATAGTAGCCTGAGGAAGTGGCTGGCCTATTATTCAAATGGAGGAAAAGTTTCTCTCCCTTTATTTTTATTTCAAATCTATGTCTAGAATTTTCTCTTCCAAATTTCTTCATTCCTACATCAAATTTTACCCAAATTTCTTTCTAATTCCTTCCCAAATCATCATTGGAGGCCATTAGAACAAGGATGAAGCAAGGATCTACAAGGAGAAAATAAAGATCTACAAGAAGGAGCAAGGATCTACAAGTTGGAAGTTCTTTTCACTCAATTTGGAGGTTTTATTGGGAATCCATCTCCCAATAGGTACAATTCAGTTTTTTCCCTTTAATTAGACTCTAAATCTGTATTTTAATCATTAGGAACTATCCCATATGCTAAGGTTACCCATAGGAATTGAAATTAGGTTTATAGAAGGCCTATGGAGAAAGTTATGTGGTATTTTGTATCAATTTTAGGAGAATTCCGATATTGACACAACTTATGTTTGTTAATAGATCAATTAAACCAAATTAATATGTGTTTAATTGTGTGTGGCTAGTGTCGTGTCCACAATTGGATACGTGTATGCCGTATCCCGATAATTTGGAGATACAAGTTAATTTGGGGGTTTTCTTTCGACACGAGGGTTTGAGCATGTCACATTTTGATACAGACACGTAGATGAGTAGTTAGCTCTTCGTATTATTCATAATTATAATTTTAGACTTGATCGTGTCCGTTGGGATATAATTGGTTGTATGGTGAGTCATATCGCAAGCGTATCATAGATCTAGTGTGATACGGGTGCGATGCACTTCACGTGTTTATTCTTTGTAATTTAATTCAATTATAGATATTATAAATAATATAATTATAATTATTATGTGAGCTATATGTATATGTATATTTATATGTTTGATCTATAATTTTTGTTGATGTATTGGTGATCATGGGAGAGTAGAAGTTCATGTGCTTCTCTAATATATATATATATATATATATATATATATATATATATATATATATATATATATATATATGAGATGTGTATTTATGTGTGTGAGCTTGAGGAAAGAAGAAACCATGAAAAACAGTGATTTAAACAATTGAAAACAGTGAGAAAAATAATGGAAAGCAGTAGAAGAAAATTAGTGAGAAGCTGAGAGAAGCAGCTGAAAAGCAGAAGCAACGACAGTAAGCAGTGGCAGCAGCAATTTTGATAAGCTGCAGCTTATCAAAAAGCAGTAAGTTAGTATATATATATAGTTAGATAGCTTATTTGATAAGTTAGTAAGTTAATAAGCTAGTATATATATATATATATATATATATATATATATATATATATATATATATATATATATATATATATATATAAGATTATTAGTTTATATTAATAAGCTAGTGGTTATGTATATATTGTAAATAAGTTGGTATATAATATATATGTGATTTATATATACATAAGTACTAGTTTATATTAGTTAGCATTATTTCTAGATTACCTTGGGGTACACCAAGGTAATGAGAGTGAGATATCTTGGGTACGGATATTAAATATCAAGGGGTATGTTAGTATATAGTTTAGTGTATTATTGTTATAAGTTTTAATACATAATACATATTAAATATATTGAGGTGTATGGGTAGTAGTTATAAATTATATATTGAATTACCTTGAGATACCAAGGTAAATGTCAACGTATTGGGTTTTACCCAAGGTATTGGATTTGCACATCAAGATGGGAGTGTAGGTGGTGTGATACCGCTTTTGGTTCAAAGCCAAGTTATCCACTTAGCATTATTTTAGTTAGGAGTTTTATATATTTTGTCTTATATATACATATTATAATATTTTTATATCTAATAAATTGTGTATCTTATGATACGGTATCTTGTTGGTTTCCTAGTATTCTAGTATAGCTAGTATGGCCTAATTACGTAGTGTTTGGACCCAATATCCTATAGATGGACTCATACAACCTAGAAATAGCTAGTTTGACCAAGTTTGACTAGTTTGACCTAGAGTTGACATAGTTTGACTGTTTTGACTTAGAAATGGCTTTATGACCTAGAAGTTGACTAGTTTAACTTATTTTTATTCCAAAACCTTGTATTGATGTAATATTCCATATTTAGGTCTTCGAGGTACCGTACTGGACATCTTTGATATTGTTCACTGGATTTCAGGCAAGTACATTTTTTGATAGTTTCTCATTTATGATATCTTCTATGTCTCTTGTATTTATTGTAGATATCCTTGATTTTTTGACACTATGGTTATACGGATTGGTATATCCGGATCTTTTTATGAGATGTTATTCCTTTGTATTAATGGTGTATCTTATGCAAGCCTTGTTTCCTTGTTCTTCTTGTACAAATACAGACATTGGTTCTTGAGAAGAGTAATGCCCTTCTTGTGGAAACCCGTATCATAATGTACCATGGTTGGATCTACTACACCTGTTGGGGGCGGAGAGTGTGTAGGGTAGATATGTGATCATACCCTCCTTGTGCATGTCTTGTTCCTTGAATAGTGTTAATCATACACCGCACATATGATTAACTAGGCCATAATCCTTGTGCAAGTTTCCAAGCCAATCACATGTTAAAGCTGGTACTCACTCACTTAGTAGTAGTATTTCTTGTTCATTTCTATGATGCTCGTTATTGTATTTATTTCCAGTATTTCTTTATTGTATATCTTTTGTACCCATATATTGCATCTTGTATATTTCCTCTATTTACTGTTACATAGTTTATATTATTTATTAGAACTCTTGTTATAGATGTACTTTGCTCCTTTTCTGACTGGATATATTTTTCCTAGATGATACTGAGGAGTGGTATCCCACTCACTACGGGCCTCAGGATGTCGTAGGCTTAGAGCCAGAGACCTTGGCTCAGGAGGGTCTCATCCCGACTGAGATAGATAACCCATGACTTATAGCGCAGTAGTTTGTTCTTTTGTACTGGATTTGTCTCTAGCTTAGTTATTAGTATTTCTTTGACTCATTGGATATTATTTGTCTTGTGAGCTATATTTGTAACTCTTCTATTCTTTTATCATATTCGTGCATTGTTACATCTTATAGATCTATGATTGAGTATATTCATATTATATTGGTGGCATTATTATATCTTGATTGCTAGATAGATAGTTTATCCAAACAGCGTTCTACTGCCGATGCTACAACATAGGCTGGGCGTTGTTCACTACTCGTGCCCCTACACCGGGTGTGGATTGTGACATATTTTTAGTGGTGGCCCATGCAGGTCTTCGAGGTCGCAATTAGTACGATTCATAGTGGTGCTCTTATTTGAGTTCTATTACGAGCTAGTTTCAGGATATATGATATAGGCTATAGGCTGAGAATACTCAATCACATCTAGGAAAAACTCTATTGATTTATTTCAACTGTTCTTCCTTGATATTGATATTTGATCTTTAAACTGTCCTTCTTTGAATGTATTGCATCATGTGCCATATTGATTCTTTTCTTTTGTTTTGCCTTAGGATGCCGTCTAAGACTAGATCACAGCCGAGGGGAGTATTTTTTGAGAGATGCGCGACTTCCCGAGGGCCTGCACCAGTCACTTCTCTGGTGATTGGAGTATCAGCTATGTTCGGGGGTCTACCTCCAGCTCAGAGGACTGTTCCGGCTGTATCTGAGGGACTTCTACCTCCACCTTCTGTGCCGACATATGCGACTTAGGTGTTAGTATTATTTTACGAGATGATAGAGGCTTAGAGGGCCCAGTCTGAGGCACACCAGAGGTAGACCGACGTGTTGTGGCAGGGCATTGAGAGTGCTCATCAGCTATCCCTTGCTGCAGTAGAGAGAGGAGTTCCGGTCTAGCAGCAGGTTGTTCTACAGGTTGCCCATCTCCGGCCGGGTAATATTCAGGACTTCAAGAAGGTGGAATCTCGGGTCTTCAAGGGGACTGAGGGCATCGTCTACGCTGATGATTGGCTCGAGGATATTGAGCGTCTCATGAGGGTGTCCCGTCTTGCCGAGGATCTGAAGGTTGAGGCAATAGGACTTTAGCTGTTCGACATCAATCGCACTTAGTTCATAAATTTGCCACTTCTTGCTGATGTGGGGTAGTCTTGGGAGGTATTCAAGGACCTCTTCAAGAGAAAGTTCTTTGCTCGGGCGGACATGTTAGACTTGGGGAGGCAGTTTGAGAGCCTTACTCAGAGGAGCATGTCCGTGGAGGAGTATGTCGCAGAGTTCGGTAGGCTGAGCTAATTTACGGAGTATTTTGTAAGAAAGCTGGAGGTTCAAGCTATCCGTTTCCACGAGGGTCTGAACTGGGAAGTGAAGATCCTTATTCCGTCTTTCTATGAGACTTATTCGAAGATTTTTATAGAGGCACGCAAAGTTGAGCGAGAGTTGGGTTGAAACCCAAGAGAGATCATAATTCTTTTCTTGGGGCTAATAGCAGCACAATGAATGCTAAGCATCCTCATGTCACGCCCCAGTCCCAAAATATCGAGGGACCGGATACGTGGCAATGGCCAACAGCACGCACCGATGGACAAACCTAATCTAATGGATCCATCAGGGCATACTTAAGCTGTAAAATCAAGTAAACGATAATCATGGCACAACTAATCTCATCCATACAAGATATAAAATAGGATCCACAGAATAAATACGGAATATAAATCATCAGCTAGTCTCACAAAGTGCTTCGGGGAACAACCCGATAAATAATCTGATACACTGGTTCAACAGACCAGAAATAAATGACTGAAATAAGTAAATAAATACAGAGCATGAACATGGATGCTCAGAAGAAATCCTCGGCTAATACCTCATCCTCGGATGGTGGTACAGCTCCTGGATCAGCTCCTGCCCCAGTCCCGTATACCTCGGGATAGACCTCATCCTCAAATCCTGGGGACATAATCCGGATCCAGGTCCTCAGGGGATATAGCAAGGTACAAGAAAGCTCATGCCAAAATAATGCAGTGCAGAAAATAAATGGAATAAATAGGGCAAGTAAGTAACCATCTAAGTGAAAATGCAAGTGAGAGCAGTACGAGTACTCAGGCTGAGCCACTACAAGCTCTGTGTCGGGGAGCCGGTAGTGGTAATAACCGGTAGTGGGTCTAGCTCTGCTCCGAGAGTCTACGACCTCTCAATAATAGTGGATGTATATATATATGGAACAGCCTGTAGCCTGTGTGTCTCTCCCCACCCAATGTAACCACGTATATCATGACCATAACGTCTCATGTCCATGTCAAGCGGGATCATAACTAATGCAACCAGTCATACTATATCTAAAAATATAATGTCCATGTCCTGTATCCTATACAGAATCACCACGAATATCTCGAGAAAATCCTGTCTCATGAATAGTGTCAAGTGTCCTGGGTCATAGTATACTTGGTAAGACAAGTACGAGAATATAAAGTGTCACGAATGTCCATCTCTAGATGACAGTACCCAACACCGCGTACAGTGTTGGCACCCGACTATTAATCGGACGCTAAGAACGTCACACGGTCCTAGGTTAAGCATGCACATCAATATAATAAAATAAGAAAAATATGTAACAATACTGCAGAGTTTGGCAAGGTACACTTGCCTGACATTTGAATATCCACAATCGTCCTAGTATCAGTGGATCCTGTGGGTACTCCTCCAAAAGCTGTAATAAATATCACCAACCATCTCAGAAGATATCAAACTGCTAGAAATGCCTGTCTTTACGTCCAATTTGGACACAGGGGCAAAAAGGACATTTCTGGGCCAAAGCGGGGTCCACATGTGGGCCACTTTGCACCAAAAAGCGGGTCAGGGTCAAAGGTCTCCAAATTCCTCAAACTCAGTGTCTACAAGTCAGGAACGATGATACAAACCCAACGGAACTTCCAGAATTGGATTCCGATGAGCCGATCACAAAATCGTCCGTCAATGGAGCCTATGGGACCCACGATACGCGATTTTGTCAACGTTCTCAGAATCGGACCAAACTTGGGTCACAGGACCAGCGTATTGCTATGAGTCCGATGGTGCAAGTTTCGTCTCAATCTGACGTGTGTACACAAAGTTACAGCGTGTTCCAGAATGGACGGAAACGGGGCGTTGTCGACGGATACGCGTTGATTTCGGGGTGCACGCACATCCGAATCGACTTCTGCGAAATCCCACACGACCGTATCAACGTCGCGCACATTTTGGTAAAGACCGAGTGCGACCAAGTCGTCCCGTTTGGTGGGGCGCACTCAGTTCCGGGGTAAAATAGGGCATTGTTTTTTCTATTTTTGGATCGCGGTGTGCGATCACCACAGGACGCGATGCACTGAGCGAGTTGCACGAGCACCTAGAGGGTTATACAGTCTACGCGTAGCAACTGACAGAAACTAAAATGGAGTTACGAGGCGAGAGGAAACGATACCTGAACAGGTCTCCGTGAACGCTGAATTTCACGTGTCCGAGAGTCAACTTTGTGTCCTGGTCGTGTCCTGCGTCTGCTGCTCGCGTCTGAATCGAGATCTCTCGTATCCGCTGAGACGCTGTGTCGAGTCTAGGGTTCTGACTCGGGTCAGCGGGGCGGCGCTAGGGAGGCGTCGGGTTCGGGTCAACGAGGGAAGGACTGGGCGGAGGAGTCGTCGGTTCGGCGGGGATTGAGGGCAGCTGGTCGTCGAACTCGCTCGGGGAGGGTCGGCTCGGTGGAGATCGAGGGCAGCGGGGTCGCCGAACTCGCTCGGGGAGTCGAGCGGCGGTGCTCGCGGGGAGAAGTCGCCGGCGACCTAGGGTTCAGACGGGGTAGGTCGTCGGGATGGGAGGAGCACGGCGGAGGGATGGTGCTGATGGGGGATGTCGGCTGTGGTGATGATCTAGGGTTTCCGTGGCTGGGCACGGAAGCCAAGGAGAGGTTTAAATACCCTGCTACAGTGTTTCCGGTGGTGGCTAGGGTTCTCCCCTTCGTTTCGGGTCTGGGTCGGGTTTGGCTCGGATCCGACCCGACCCGACCCAATAAGCCGGTTTGGGTCCGGTTCTCGCAGCAGTTGGTTCAAGCTTGGGTTTGGGTAAGTTTAATTTGGTTCGGCTTGGGTTTATAATTCCAATAGTTTTTAAGGCTTTAAACGCGTTCTCGGAGTCCAATAAATTCACCGAAAAATACCATTCGTCCGGTTTTCCATTTTCACCATAAAATATTATTTCTAAAATATTCTAACACTAATTAACCACTATTTATGGTATTAAACGAAAGAATGAAAGTGTATTTCAATGACGGGGTTTGTGCGAAACCCGCGCCCTTTGGTTTACAAACAAACTTGTACAATGTAATCCTATACGAGGATGTGGGTGTACAATTTATTTAATCTGGGTATAAATTGCTATAGGTGTCTGATCTGCGGTTGATCACTTTAGCCCTTGGACTACGCGATGTTGAAGAAGTGCCGTGGAAGACAGGTAGCAGCTTCGAAGGTTGTAGGAGAGGGTGGATGCACGATGCCGAAGTCGTCGATCCCTGCTCTTTGCCTGAGCCCCGGGCTCTCTCTCTCTCTCTCTCTCTCTCTCTACTCCTCCTTGTTCGATCTTCTCCAATTGTCGACCTTGGATCTGATATTGGTATTCTTGACCAAATTTTCCGACCTTGTTCCCCATTGACAGGGGCCTCTATTTATAGAGTCTTTGGTGACAGTGACCACTCCGTTGGTGTAGCAACCGAGGAGTGGAAAGTACAGCACCCTTTTACACAACGATTAAAGTAACCAATGCCTACATATAGATGATCTTTTGACTGAGCGGGTGATGTGGGTCCAACTAAGGGGACACAACACATACGGTTGCTACTAAGATCATGGCGTAAAAGCCACGTGGGTAGGTATCCATTGTGTAGAAGAGGTTGGCGTAGAAGCCAAATATCCGTCACCATGGCATAGAAGCCAAGTAGGCATAAAAGCCGAACAGGCATAGAAGCCGAGTAGGCATGGAAGCCGAGCAGGCATAGAAGCCGAACAGTCGTAGAGACTGAGTGGTCGTAGAGACTGAGTAGGCGTGGAAGCCGAGTGAGCACAGATCCTGAATGGGCGTAGAAGCCGCTGCATATCGTGCCAGAATGGGCGTAGAAGCCGCTTGAGCACAGATCCTGAATGGGCATAGAAGCCGCTGCATATCGTGCCAGAATGGGCGTAGAAGCCGCTTGAGCACAGATCCTGATTGGGCGTAGAAGCCGCTGCATACCGTGCTGATGTGGATGCTTTAGCTGGAATTACGGCTTTTGAAGATATAACCAAATCTCTTGCAGAGATTTGCCATCATCTTATGCATTAAATGCGGAGGCGTGTTTCGAAGGTCTGCAGGCCTTCTGTGCACCCGTCGCAGAGACGTGTCTTAAGAGAAACTGTCACCGCTCTGTGTAATTAGACGTGGAGACGTGCCTCGAATCCCGTACGAAGTGCAGCTTTTGACGTGGCCTGTGTAAAATAGGGCGACATATTCCCTTGTATGCAAAAGAGCGGTTTATGCTGAGGGGACTCCAGTAAACGACGGTTTGGTGATGTTTTACCAAATCCTCTGCATTAAATGGTGAGATCCGCCATCATACTATGGGACACATCCCGAGAGGTCTGCCATCGTTTCTAGCCGTCGTCTGGGTAGCCGTGCATCACCTTTTGTCAGGAGTCAGAGGTCAGATTCACTGCGTGACTTGACAGGTTTATTTCGGGGAAGATGAAGCATTCCTCATACGCTATAACGCTGCTTTGAGAGCGGATGAGTTTTACGCCATGGAGGCGATGAAGAACTCTGTTCATGCTGGAGCGGCCTGGACGTACTGCACTTATGCGGATGGTCCTTTGAGCTTTATTCTTCTCGCTGTATTTTAGCGAAGAAAACTCTGTTGTACGCCTGATGGCTCTGAAGGCCTCTGCTTACGCTGCTCTGTATCAAGAGGCTGCATAGCTCTTCCCAGCATATTTTTCATGCTTCTACAAGACCCCCTTCAGAGCTTTTAAATTCCTTGGAATTTGAAACGCTTTGAACGAAGCATGAACGGCCCCTCGTAACTCGAAACGTTTTTGAATGGAGCGTTGAAACGGTCGGTGCAGACTTTATAGCGAATTTATGGGGGACCGCTGTGATCTCTTTTGCCTATAAAAGGCTGGGGGAGTTAGTCTGTTCTCTCCACATCTTCATCACCATGCAGAGATGATCACCGGAGTTCGTCGGGTCGATTTGAGGAAGAAGGAGATCATGTTCTTCCAGCGTATAAGGAGCCAAAAAAGACGGCGTCTTCGAGCAAGTGTCCACTGCAACGATGGATCATGAAAGGATATCTTAGCCTCCCTTGCTCGGGATAATCAGCAACTTTGTATAGCGTTGCCCCAGGAGAGAGGAAGGGTCGTATTTGACCACGGCGGCTGGCATGCCGCGCCTTCTCTCGATGCCCTCCGGTGACGAGAGTCAGACAGACTCATTCTGTCCCGGCCTGAGTGGCGGTGGTTTGTAGGCAAGCAGATTTACTCTGCTTTCCTTCTGTTGGAGGATGGGTCATCTGCCCAGTTTTGTGTCCTCCTGCCACTGATCACCTCCTTGGAAGAAGAGGAAGACCATCACCGACGCGAGACCCTGTCAGAGCGGCTTCTCGTGTGATCTTCGGACGATGACGGGGAATCCTTTGTAGATGGGATTTCCCTCGTATGTAGTCATGAAAATGAAAAGAAAACCCTTGTAGATTGGATTTCCCTCATATGTAATCATGATTTTAATTTTTTAATAAAATCGTCTTTCTTCTCCATATGATCATCTTGCCATACGTTGCTGTGAAGTCTGAATATGTGCAGCTTCAATACGTCTGAATCTGTACGCCGACTCTATAAAAAGAGTGCTAGGTCCTGTCCTTTACACATAGCGGGTAGTCCATAGAACGCTGTAGAGCATTTTGAACATTTTTAGAACTGTCCTGTTGCTAGGACTGAGGAATCGCGTAGAGCTCTGAACTTCTGGTGAACAAAATTTTTTTGTTCAGTCTTCGTCTTCAAGAGTGACTTCTCGAAAATCCCTTGGAACATGGTCGAGGAATGGCTGTCAAAACTGAGTTGCCATCTTTTGATAGACGAGATATTCAGACTGGAGTCTGGATGAACCTCCAATTGACCCGAGAAGAGTAATTTCTTAATGTTTAAACTCTTGTATGTTTCGGGTACTTGGGATATATTGAGGCCAAGGAGGAGTATCTTCTGTGTGAACTCCTGTAATTGACCATCTTGGGGACTGTTCGAATATACGGAAAGTCGTGGAGCAAGAAATCATCAGTCTGTAGCCTCCGAGCGTAAAACACCGTCGAGCGTGAAACCGTAGACTTGTAGTTCCTGTGCGTGAAGTCATGGGTTTGTGGCCTCTCGAGCATAAAAGCTACTGAGCACAAAGGCATCCGGGCCAAAAACCTGACTTGTAGTTGTCGAACGTAAAGTTGTAGATTCGTAGCCGTCGAGCGTAGGAAACTCCTTTAGCGTAGAACTGTTTATCTGTAGCTCCTGAAAAGAAAATTTCTCCGAGCGTGAAGTCTTGCGGATCTGTTGCTTCTGAGCGTAAACTGAGCGCCACCGAGCGTGAGATCATCGATTTGGTATCTGCTGAGCGTAAAGTCGTAGATTTATGGCCTCTCGAGCGTAAAAGCTACTGAGCACAAAGGCATTCGGGCGTAAAACCATAGACTTATAGCTTGCGAGCGTAAAACCGTAGATCTGTTGCTGTCGAGCGTAGAAAGCTTCTTCAGCGTAGGACCTGCTAAACCGTCTTTGTACGAAAAACTTTTCGAATTTGCTGACTGTCCGTCTTTCAAGGTTAGTGGGCTGACGTGGCATCCAATCATAACCCATTATTTAATTTTGCGAGATTTGGTTAGGGTCTCGAGGAGTCCGTCTGAGGATTCGAGGAGTCGGCCCGAACTCTATATATATCCCAAGTTTTCTGAGAGAGAAACTTTTTATCCGTCTTCTACGAAAGAGAGCTTTCGACTGTTCGAGTTTTTCTTCGTTCTCTCTTCGAGCATCTCGAGTCTTCAGAAAATGGCGTCGAAACAGACCTCCTCCGCCAAGGGAAAGGGTATAGGTTCTTCTTCTCATTCTTCCGCCCCAGCGAGGGAGTCTTTGGTCGGTCAAGGCGAACTTCCTTCTGAGCGAAGTGTCCTGCCGACGAGCAGTGCACCCGGTCTTAGAGGTAAAGCCTTCGGGGTGACAAAAACGATGAAAAAAATCCTTTGCACACGTTGAACGTGACCGCGCTAGGTCATCTTCTGTGCTGATAGCCTCTTCTTGAGGAAGATGATGCACGGAGGCATTTTCATCTTTTACGCCCACATTTCTAATGTGTCAGCGTAAAGACTCCATATTTTCGTAGTTTTGAGCGTAAAAGCCCTAGCTACCAAAAATTGGGGTATATCGTAAAATTTGAATTTTACGCTTGTGGGGGGACCTCCGGCGTAAAATTGCCAGATTTGCACAATCCTGCGTAGAGCACAGACTGTTGTTTCTTTCGGTCCGTATGTTTGTGCAAGACTTGTGATGACGTATTTTCCTTGCACTTTTGTAGTTGACTTGGGTGCGTCTCCACTGGCCGAGGTGATGGGCTCCGCTGCTGGGATGCTGCACTCGAACTACCTGGAGGATCTGTCCCACGTGGCATTCCCTATCTCCGGACCCCAGTACCCTGAAGGAAGGAGGATCTTTATATCGGCTCAGGGCGAGCGAATGCTGCTGAGCATGATCAACGGGGAGCCTCTGACTTATGTAGACGGGGAGCCGTACGTAAAGCCGGCTTTCCTTTTTGGGGACATGATCGACAAACAGTCCCTGACGAAGCCTAAGAGGGAGCCCTGGGTCTTCCCAGTCGGGAATTTGGTTTTGTACCTGCCAACGATGCCGAGGGATTATCCCATCTCAGCCTTCTTCCATGCGACGCATCCTAGGAAGATGTCATGGACGCTGACTCCTGATCTTCACGGCAAGCCGAGGAAGATTTTTCATCTGAAAGGAGCTGACCAGGGGTCATTCGTCAGTCGCCCCTCCGGCGTTGTGACGTTGTTCAGAGGACTGTGCCCGGGCAGTATTCCAAGTGAAGATAGCTTGGTGATCCAGCCGGTCCAATTGCCGACCTTCTGCAACGACTTCATGGGTCGAGGTAGGGTATATCCCAAGGAGAATCCTCGGTGCAATGGGTGGATCGTCCCAACGAACTCCCGATGGAGATGCCTAGTTGACTGGGCCTTGACGCACTTCCGGAGAGAGTTGGAGGGCATTGGACTATATGCCGCTGTGAGTGCGACGAGCGTCGGGTTGCCTCCGAACCCTAATTTATTTCTGGCGCTGCTGGAGCGGTACATTCCGCTCACCGGGACCTTTGCCACTCCACTGGGGGAGTTGGGATTGGCGCTCCACGAGATGGCAGTTGTCTCGAGACTGCCGATGGAGGATACTCCATATGAAGAGTATGTTCCCACCAACCGAGAGTTGGAAGATTTGGACCCTCGGGTGGCGGAAGTATATCAGGAGCTAATGTGTCAATACTTCGCGTGCACCGCCTTTTATAATGAGCCTTCTGATTTGGCTCATACCACCAAGTGGATGTCCTACCTCTTCTTCTACCGAGCCAGGGCCGCCAGGTCGGAGAAAGCCTCGGGTGGCAAGAATGAGCCCGTGAACTGTTTGGGCGTGCTTAGTGCCTAGGTTGTGAAGACTCTTTTGGAGGAGGCTGAAGCTCCGGATCAGATTCTTGTTGAGGGGGTAGGAAAGTACCCGGAAGGCACTAAGGCCTGTAGTTACTTGAGGCGCTGTCGCAGGCCTTTGTCTAAGGAAGCCCAGCTGGCTGGTTTCCTCTCCATATGGCTGTGCCGAGTAGTGGTGCCAGGTACCGCGTCCGCGGACCGCATTCACCGGAACATCCTGTGGCCGGCAGTGCGCCTGGTGTTTGGGGCAAGACTGGGCTTGCTTCCTGCCATGGTGTGCCGTATACAGGCTGGCTTGAGAGCCATAACTGACGGGTTGCTCGTCGACGAAGCTCGACGTGAGAGTTTTCCCATGGTGGAATTACCATACCTATACTTGATGGGATGGTTGATTCTCCACAATCCCCGGGTGATGTCTCCTGGGTCCGGTAGTAGCTCGGGGGGTATATTCTTGCTGATTTACAAGGATTCCTCCTGGAATATGAGCACAGTTTTAGACTGCCGGCTGGTGTTGAACCTCAGCCACGGTTGGAAGCTCCTCTGTACTGCTCCCCCCGTGCATCATAATCAATCAGGGGTGCGGCTTGAGGATTCAGGTGGAGAGAAGACCGACCTTTCCCCGGAAGCTTTTAACTGGTTGGTCTGTATTAGACCCTCCCATCTGCTTGTACAGGAGCGAAGATCACTGCTTCTTCGAGCCCTACTTGCCTAGTCGGTTTGCCAGACAGTTTGGGTACGATCAGTTGCATATGGGCAATGCCGTTACCAGCTTTAGGTCCAGGGGCGGACTCATTGATGGAGCTAGAGGGTGGCGATATTTCCTCATGGGTTGTACGAGGGCAACCTTCATTGTGCCGGTCGTTACAACCTCCACGGAGCTTCGCATTCTCCATTCTTATGCCCAGTTTTACATGGAGATTAACACCTTCCATCGTGATTTTGACGCGCGTGGAAGCTTCCGGGTGCCTTCTCCCAAGCCTGGGGGAAGAGTTGACGTCCCTTCGGTTTCTTCGGACGAAGGTGAGGAGTCTGGTACTCCGGACGAGCCTCTGGTGTCGGTGCCGAGGTGCGAAGTGCCTCTGCCTGCGGGGGCTTTGGTAGTCCCTTCTGGGAAGCGACGGGCTTCTGCTCTGAAGGAAGTTTCTCTTTGCAAGAGGAGGAAGGAGACGGTTGTTCGTCCTCTCCACATTCCTGGTATTGCGGTTCCTGGGAGTGAGCCTGCCTCTCCCTACATCGGGGATAATTTTTTGGCTGGAGGTTCCTCGCCTTCTAGAGAGGGACCTCTTACAGTTCCGGTCGTCGATGCCAGAAAATCCTCGTTAGAGGTGGCTGTGGCGGCTACTGCTCCAGGTAGCGGAGCGAGATTGCCTGTGTGGCCAAGGCAGATGGGAGAATATTTCCCGAGGCCAGCAGCGGGCATGACTCCTGCCGCGTCAGTGAGCGCGTCTGGCGAGATTCCTGCCGATGAACTTCGACCACGTCTTGGTGGAGGCCTGACAGAACTCTCGGCGATGTCGGTCGGACCACCTCCTTCTCCAGGCATGACGATTCCTATTGCGTCATTAAGGCGTGGTTTAGCTATATCGACTGCAGATGCGTCGTATATGCCGTTGGCTCCGGGTAAATGTCGTCTTTATGCCTCCCTTCAGAAAGATTGTCATCATACTGATATTGACTTTCTCGTCTTCTTCTCAGGGGATAGCGCCCACGGGGAGTATAGCATTGAAGCGCATTCTGGTTTCGCTCGGGCTTCTAATGAGGAGGCATTCGACTTTGATGAGGATGTGGCTTCGGGGGCCAGTACGCCCGGAGTAGCTTCGTTATCTCGAGAGAAGGATGAACACGTCGTCGTGACCTTGCCTCTTGTGAGTGTGGCGACGACTTCGACCGCCGTTACCGCACCTTCTTTTATTGCGCCATGTGTCGATGCGACGACTGTGGCCACCTCATCTGCAATCATCCCTGGATAAGGACTTGCTGACATTGCGGGCGCTCCCGGCGTTCAGTCGGATCTAGTTGCGTTGACCGAGTAACATACCAGCCTTTTCTACACCGGTTTGAGAACGATGGTATCAATGGTGTTAGCGAAGAGTCTGGATTTTGAGCGCCTGAGGAAGACTTCTCTCGCTTCGATCGGGGTCATCAGGGAGCTCGGTGATCCCGGGGTAGTTGACGCCCTGGAGGCGGTGGTTAATGGGTTAGAGCAACCTATTAACGAACATTTGCGGCTGACTCGGGGCCTCGATGCTGATGTTCAGGCTCGGTTTGACCTCATGACTGTGCGGCTTGCTACGAAGCTGGAAATCCTAGACAACTCTATCCAGAAGCATAAGCTGGAGGTGGATAGGAGAAAAGTTGTCGTGGAAGAGGCTCTTGCTGTTGAGACGCAGTGTCGTTCTGAGCATGAAGGGAATGCAGCGAGGGTCTCCATGCTGAAGAAAGAACTCGCTCGGGCAGAGGAGTGGGCTTCCCAGTCGATGGCGGGTCTGGAGGTAGCATTTGGCCGACTGAGCACAGCGCGACGGGAGTTGGACCGTGCAGAAGCTGCTCGCGCGGGCTATCTTCGGGCAAAGGCTGATCTGACCCTTACAGACACTCCCGAGGCACGGCTGGAGCAGGGTCGTACCGACGCCTTGGTTCTTAGGAATGAGAGGATAGCTGCGCTGGAGCGGCTGATTCACAATCTGACTCACCCGCCATCATGATGTATCCTTTCCCCTTTTTGCTTGCCCAGATGTAATTCTGCCTCCCTCTCGGGAATAAATAAAGGCGACTCTTTTCTGACTTTTGTGGACCCATCATTTCGAAATATAAATGACAGGTTTTGGTGAGAGTGATATCAGAGGTAGTATGGACATGATAGACTCTCGATAAACTTCTTAGCAGGACACATCTATTCAGAGGTCATACGGACATGATAGAGCGTAACCCTACCAATTGCGTTTTGGAAGTAGCTTTGTCAGAATCGAGATCCTTGCTATGTCCCACCCGAGCAGGAGAGATTAATTATAGTACCTTTTCAGGAATTTGCCGTTGATAGGAGCCATTAACAGGTCTCTATTAGGCTGGGCTATCCTGTAGGCGCCGTTCGAGAACGTTGTCTCGATCATATAAGGGCCTTCCCACTTGGGCTGGAATTTGCCTTTACTTCTGTGGGTAAGAATCATCGGCCTTCTTACAGCTAGAACTAGCTCACCGACCTTGAACACTCTTTCCTTCACTTTATGATTAAAAGTTTTGGAAATGCGTGCTTGGTAGAGCGCGATGCGCTGTTGAGCTTGTGGGCGTTTCTCGTCTAATCCTTCAAGCTCTTGGAGCCTTAACAGGTCATTCTTTTCTCGAGTCAACTCACTAGTCACTGCTATCCTGAGCGACGGGATCTGGATTTCGATGGGAAGAACTGTCTCACTCCCGTAGACCAGTGAAAAGGGGGTACAACCTGTAGGTGTACGTACTGTTGTGCAGTATGCCCAGAGACATTCGCCCAGCTTCTCGTTCCAGTCTCTTTTGTTTGAAGAAACGAACTTCTTCAGGAGTTTGATAATGGTTTTGTTGAAAGCTTCCGCTAAACCATTAGCAGCTGGATAATATGCCGTAGAGGCAATATTATGTATTCGACTTTTATCGCAAAATCGATAAAATGCTTGGCTGATGAACTGAGGCCCATTGTCATGGATTATCCTTCGAGGAATCCCAAAGCGATAAATGACGTGGTGCTTGATGAAGCTGATCACGTCAGACGCTTTTACCTCAGCCAGAGGGATCGCCTCTGCCCATTTGGAGAAGTAATCCGTGATGGCCAGTATGAACCGGTGGCCTCTGGAGGAAGACGGGTGAATGGGACCGACGATATCCATACCCCATGCTTCAAAGGGCCAGGATACGACCGTAGGATGTAGATATTCAGACGGTTGGTGTATGAAGTCTGCATGAACCTGACAGGCTCTGCATTGTCTTGCATAGCTGATCGCGTCTGTGATCATAGTGGGCTAGTAGTAGCCCATTCTCCTGATACGATCCTGTAGCTTAGGACCGGGCTGATGCGCTCCGCATACGCCGTCGTGAGCTTCTCGGATAATCTGTTGTGCTTCGTCGTCTGAGAGACATCTTAATAGCAGTCCGTCGTAGGTTCGACGATACAGGCAGTGTGAAGATGCATCGAAATAGAAGCGTAATGATCGTCTCTTGACGGATACTGCTTCTTTGGGGTCCTCTGGCAAGATTCCGTATGCGACAAAATCTATGAAGGGACTTCTCCAGTCTCTTCCAGGGGGATCTGTGTTCACAGCATGGCTGCGTTCTATGTGAAGGTTGTTCTTCACGCAGAATAAATCTCTGTTAAGAAGGATCACCGAATCTTGCCTTCTTATAGGGGTAGCTAAGTCCGCAGCTAGACTGGCAGGGCATCAGCTTCCAGATTCTGAGATCGAGGTACATGCTCTAGGAAGAATCCTTTGAACGTCATGGCTATCTCGATTGTCGCTCGATGATAGGGGATGAGGTCTGGATTTCGGACTTTGTATATTCCTCTGACTTGATTGACGATATGCAGAGAATCACCGAAAGCTTCCAGGGATTCGACCCCCAGCTCTTCAGCGACTTGGAGCCCGATCAACAGGGCATTGTATTCCGCCACATTGTTGGAGCATGGTTTATTAAGAGAGTATGCCCGGTAGATGACGAGTTTATCAGGAGTGACCAGGACGATTCCTACCCCTGAAACCACGTTTCCCTGGGGACCAGTCCTGGAGGCGCCGTCAAAGAACAGTTGCCATGTGTCACTTTCCATTGCGGAATTACACTCTGCAACTTCGTCGGGAATGTCTTCGTATAACTTGGAGGCCTCCGGGATCGGATGAGCAGCCAGGAAGTCGGCCAGCGCTTGGCCTTTGATGGACTTCTGCGGGATGTACACCATGTTATATTGTGTTAACAACATCGCCCAGGTTGCGAGTCAGGAATTAAGAATACTCGGCTTGCTCATCAGTACTCGAAGAGGGTTGATCCTGGAGATGATATGAATAGTCTGGTCGGTGACGTAGTGCCGCGTCTTTTGGATAGCGAACATCAGAGCCAGACATTCTTTCTCCACTGGGTTATACCGGTGTTCGGCTCCGACCATCATCCTGCTGAGGTAGTAGATAGCCTGCTCATGCCCTACGTCGTTCTTCTGCGCTAGAAGAGCTCATAGCGAATGATCCATTGCTCGGACGTACAGCAATAATGGTTTCCCCATGATGGGGGGCACCAGAACTGGCGGACTGGTGAGGTAGCATTTGATCTCCCCGAATGCTTGCTGACAGGTTTCGTCCCATATGAAGGATACACCTTTCTTCATGAGGTGCGAAAAAGGCTGGCATCTTCCTGAGAGGTTGGATATGAACCTCCGGATATAAGCCAGACGGCCTTGAAATCCCCGGAGTTCCCTCAGATTGCGGGGTGGTCGTATTTCTACGATGGCCTGGACTTTGTCAGGGTCCACCTGGATGCCTTTGGCGGTGATAACAAATCCCAGGAATTTGCCACTAGATACGCCCAGGAAGGACTTCGTAGGGTTCATCTTGAGTTGATGTCGGCGCATTAACTCGAATACCGTCCTTAGGTCCTGAATGTGATCATCCTTGAGGAGGCTCTTGACGGCTATGTCGTCTACTTAATATTCTACTGTTTTGCGTAAATGTTCATGGAATATGCCGCTCATAGCCCGTTGGTATGTAGCCCCAGCGTTCTTCAATCCGAAGGGCATGACCGTATAGCAATACACTCCCAACGGGGTGCGGAAGGCAGTGTGCTTCTCGTCTTCAGGATGCATCTTGATCTGATTGTATCCTGAGAACCCGTCCATGAAAGACATGCATTCAAAACCGCAGGTGTTGTCGATCATGATGTCCGTGATGGGAAGAGGAAATTCATCCTTGGGGCAGGCCACATTCAGATCTCGGTAATCGATGCAGATACGTACCTTCCTATTTTTCTTCATGACTGGGACAACGTTGGCGACCCAGTCGGGATATTGTTCTTCCCGGATGAACCCACAGGCTATCAACTTTTTGACTTCAGCTTCAATGGCGTCCATCATGTCCGGTCGGAACCGGCGTTGGTGCTGCTTCACAGGCTTTGAGTCAGTCAATATGTTGAGTTTGTGAGTAGCCACCTTCGGGTCTAGGCCCGGCATGTCTCCATAATCCCATGCAAAGACGTCGACGTATTCCTTTATCAGCTGTATGATTTCTTCCCTTTCGGCTGGTGGAAGATTGTCACTGATAAATATCGGCTTTGGCGAAAGCTCACCCCCAACATCGATTTGGATAACTTCGTCTTTGGTTGGAGGTTCCCTCTGTTCGAAGTGGAATTCCCACTAGGTATCCATTTGTTGAGCCCAAGAGTCATTCTCAAACGGCTCAGAATCTCGTTCCTCTGCTTCTGAGGGATCTGTCATCACCATATTTGCTGATAGTGCTTGTTCGGGAGCACTAGGTGAGTCGGGGGTTGACGAGCCATCCCAGGAGGAGGAAAATATATCCTCATCCGACGTGGAAGCCGTAAGGGAGGTGGCATACCCTAACCCAAAATAAGTTTGTTGGTAGCGGGGGTCACCGCGTGGCGGCGTTCGTCTGCCTCTTCCGTAGTTGAGGCCCGGCTTTTGCTTCAAGTCGTAGCCCATGTTTTGCATGATCTTCAGCGCTTGAGGGCTGTATCGCTGAACCTGTATCTTTCCAGTATCGTCATCGAAAGGATCTTCCTGGATGGCTGGTTGATTGCGCATGCGGTCGAACACTATTGGACGCTGACTGCTGCAGGTAGGCGGGATTATGAAGATAAAATTTTTATGCGGTCCATACGTTGTGATGACGTTGTATGATGACGCTGCTTCCCAGATATGCGGATGGTAGGAGTTCATAGCTTCCAAGAGCTTTCGTGCTATGGGTTCTACCTCGTCACGGGGAGTGGGTTCCTGATTTGGAATCTGAGCATTAATGCACTGGAAAAGAGGATGTTTATTGCCATCTGGAACTCCGTTCCTGGTCGTGTTTACATCGGTCGGCTGCTCGTCGCACCGAAGGTTGATGACCAAAGGTGGAGGCTTCTGGTTCAGAGTAACCACTGGAGAATTGCTTCCTTTCCCTGAGCTGGATCTATTCAGGTGAATAGCCATGGGCCCTATGGCTTTTGGACGAGTGGTTCATTCTTTCACTCTGATTGACAGTGGTAGTGCGACAGAGGGTTCTCCTGGCTCCCGGTGGGATTCCTTCTCTGTCTTGCCCGCCACTTCTTCCGTGTGGTCCTGCGAGTACAACACGGCGTCGGAATAGTAGGACTCTACTCCTTTAAACGGATTTAGGTCGGCCACCTCCGTTTGTACCATTCCTTGGGGGTCTACATATTTAAGACATTGATGTAGAGTTGAAGGAACGATGTTGTGATCGTGGATCCACGGTCTTCCCAGCAAGATGTTGTAGGATACCTCTGAATCGATCACATAACATATGGCCACCGATCTGAGGTTGCTAATCTGGATCCTCAGGCGAATCTTCTCCAACGACTTACTTCTTCCGGCGTTGAATCCCACGATTGTAGTGGAGGTGTAAGCCAGTTCGCTGGTAGGAATCCTCAATGGTCTGAGCAGACTGTGCGGGATGATGCTGATCGATGATCCCGGATCTATGTGAATCCGATCAACCTCCATGGAACCGACGTACCCGGTGTAATAGAGGGGCCTGTCATGCCTGTTATATTTTAACAACATGTCGTCTTGGGTGAAGGTAATATTTGGGACCACCTCCATCACACTGTGGCATTGAGGGCACGCCACTGGTTCTTCGTCGGGAGACTTGAGCTGGGTCAAGCATGCCTCCGCCTGTATCAGTGCTTCACTCAAGGCTAGACGAGTGTCTTAGGAGAGCCTGAGTAGCTCGAAGATGGAGAGCCTGGCCGGTGTATTAGCCAGTTGGGCTAGGATGTCGAAGTTATACGGCTTCTCAAAACCTTTGTTCGAAATGTTTTTCACGGGTTTATCGAAGCGCACTTCTCTTTGTTTTCCTTTGTCCGCCGGCGTCAGTTTTGAAGGGTTGGCTTCCGGTATGATGGGGCTTGGCCCTGCAGGTTTGGCAGCTGAAACGTCTGCCGGTATATCCTCCTGACTTGCTCCGTAGTCGTTGAGGTAGGCTCTCCCTGACCGGGTTGCAGCAAGTACCTCGTCTTCGTCTGATGGCGAAGAATTTGTGACCATATGGCATGGTTTGCATTTTGAGCTCCTCCTAGACGCAGCTTTAGTAGCTTTAGTCTCTTCCTCGAGCTCTGACACCAAATCTGGATGAACCCACATAATCTCGCCCTGACGGGTGGTCAGGGGTACCAGGTCATGATTTTGATCCTTAGCCGGAGGGAGATTGACGATGTCCATTGTGGCTCGAGAAATGGGCGTGATACTGTCCATGACTTCTTGGGGAGGCAAATCGCCGAACCGCAGAGAGATCATGTTGGCTGTGACCGTTTTCTCGGTGTTGTGCAGGGTGATGGCCTTAGCATCGATCAACCCCTGGATCTTCCTTTTCAGTACGTAACACACCTTTGTTGGGTGGTGTATGTATCTGTGGAAGATGCAGTATTTGGGGTGTCGGTACTGCCGACCTCTTGGGGCCGCCTTAGCTTCGGCTGGGTGATCTTGCCACTTTTGACGAGACACTCAAATATACTAGGGATATCGTCGTCGTCGAAAGAGTAGACCTCGACGGGCCTGGAAGTCCCGGGCTTTGTCTGCGTGGTCGCTGCCGTCTTTTGTCTGGACGTATTGACCGTCAGAGCTTCTTTTCCCTTGGAGGTGCGAGGATGGTCGCCGCTGGGAGATGACCTTTTGCCTCTATCGGAGGCGGAGATCATGATGCCATTGTCGTGCGCCTTGCGACTGTTGTCTTCGGCGGCCACTGCCTAGACGATGAACGAGGGCCACTCATGGAACTGATATGGTCCTGTGAACACCGAGACTATAGGAAGGAGGTTCTTCCTGCAAATGTCTACTAACGCCGAGTCTGGAACTCCTGGAGGCATTTGTAAGGTGGCCTAAAACGTTCGACGAAGGTGCGAATGTCTTCCTTTTCCCTTTGCTTGACTTCAATGAGGGAGGACATAGACATGTCCATTCCACCCTCGTAGAATAATGTGAAGAATAGCGCTTTGAAGTCCTCGAAGGAAGTAATGCAGTTGTCCGCCAAGCTACGGTACCACTGATAGGCTACTCCTGAGAGGCAGCCCTTGAACACCCGAGTGAGGAGGGCGTCGTTCCCTTGTAGCAACACCGTCATCATACTGAAATAGTTCATGTATTGACTTGGTGATGTTTTTCCTTCGAACAGAGCCATAGTCTGAGGTTTGTACTTCGGAGGAAAAGGGACTTCTTCCCAGATAGCCGGGTAAGGCTGGTTGATTCCCAGTTTCTTGAGCTGATCTTTGTGCTTCAAGGCGTCAAACTGGGCTTTCAACTCCCGTACTGCCTGCATCGAATTCTCAGTTGGAAGCGGAGGGACTGCTGACTCTTGATCTAGAGCAGGTTCTTGGCTTGGGTTGGATGGTGGTAAGTCCACCCCCACACGTATCTGAGTTGGCGGGACCGACGCTTGAGCCATGGCAGTCGTATGCTGAGTTAGCATCATCTGGTACATGTTCTCCATTACGGATTGCATTTGCTTCAAAGACGTCTCTAGCACAGTGATGCGTTGTTCCGCATTTCCTGAAGCCTCCTCGCGTTCGTCTTCAATGGCGTAAGCTCCCACTTCCCTGGGTGTCATCGAAGGATTAGTATAGGTCACCGCAGAAGTCGACTCTACACTCTCAGTATCTGATCTGGGAGATTGGCGACCCCCAGTGTCGGAATCAGATGAGTACGGAGCTGGTTGCTGTGACCTTGCCCGGGTATTTTAGAATACCCCAGCTTCAGTGCTCCAGAGGAGGTCTTCGAATCTTCTTCGGCTTGGAGGCCCAGAGGGATGACGTCTTGAGCTCGACCTTCTTCTGGGTATGCGTGAAGCCATGTTCACGGACGCATACGCGTGCTCTTCTTCCGGAAAAGACTGAGAGTAGCTCAATCGGTCGAAGACCGACCGTTTTGCTTTAGAATAGCAGCAGTCAATCACAATCTTATGACTATTACAACATTGCTCTCTAGGGGGCATAATAGACATGTTGGAAGGTCCCCTCTCCTTACGCTTCTGGATTAGGCATTTGCGTAGGTCAGGAGTAGCAACCTGAGCTTGCTTTACGCCGCGGGACTTCGCCTGGCGTAATTTAGAGATTCGCTCAGACTGGCGTAAAGCTGAAGAGGTCCTCAGTGAGGCCATCGGCTTCTCGCGTAATCCGGAGGGTAGGCAGATTGTTCTCTTGCTGGCGTAAAGGTCGAGAGGCAGAATATTCGCCTGCTTGCTTCCCCTTGTGGAGATCATCGCGCTCATCTGTTTTACCGTAGAAGTCAGATATTGTTTCACGCGTGGAGCGTGATCTGTTCTTCCTATTTGGCGTTGAGGCACCATCGGAAGTTTTGTCTGTACCGCGCATAGTGGGAGACTGATTCCTACGCGTAGAGCGCAGTGGATACTTCTGGGTTAGCGCAGAGGCCTTGCCCGAAGTTTTGTCTGTACCACGCATAGCGAGAGACTGGTTCCTACGCGTAGAGCGCAGTGGATACTTCTGGGTTAGCGCAGAGGCCTTGCCCAAAGTTTTGTCTGTACCGCACGTAGCGGGAGACTGAATTTTACGTGCAGGGCATGGAGGGAGCGATGCTACTACCTCATTGGTCGGAGAGATCGGAGAGATCGGAGAGTCCACAGGAATGGTTGAGGATGTCTTGGGCATCCACACTTTGTGCAGCTTCCTGTTGTCTTGGACGGAGAGAGAGTGAGAGCTACCCCCGGTTCGAAGTATGTCTTCGTAAGCAGACTGGTCAAAATAAACGACCAGCATCTTCTTCACGGTTCCTATAGATACCGCATCGCATTGAGCAATTACTTCCTCGTCAGAAGAGAAAGACGTCCCCAGCAGAGTCGCCATCTTGTTTGTGGTATTAAACGAAAGAATGAAAGTGTATTTCAATGACGGGGTTTGTGTGAAACCCGCGCCCTTTGGTTTACAAATAAACTTGTACAATGTAATCCTATACGAGGATGTGGGTGTACAATTTATTTAATCTGGGTATAAATTGCTATAGGTGTCTGATCTGCAGTCGATCACTTTAGCCCTTGGACCACGCGATATTGAAGAAGTGCGTGGAAGACAGGTAGCAGCTTCGAAGGTTGTAGGAGAGGGTGGATGCACGATGCCAAAGTCGTCGATCCCCGCTCTTTGCCTGAGCCCCGGGCTCTCTCTCTCTCTCTCTCTCTCTACTCCTCCTTGTTCGATCTTCTCCAATTGTCGACCTTCGATCTGATATTGGTATTCTTGACCAAATTTTCCGACCTTTTTCCCCATTGACAGGGGCCTCTATTTATAGAGTCTTTGGTGACAGTGACCACTCCGTTGGTGTAGCAATCGAGGAGTGGAAAGTACAGCACCCTTTTACACAATGGTTAAAGTAACCAATGCCTACGTATAGATGATCTTTTGACTGAGCGGGTGACGTGGGTCCAACTAAGGGGACACAACACGTACGGTTGCTACTAAGATCACGGCGTAAAAGCCACATGGGTAGGTATCCATTGTGTAGAAGAGGTTGGCGTAGAAGCCAAATGTCCGTCACCATGGCATAGAAGCCAAGTAGGTATAAAAGCCGAACAGGCATAGAAGCCGAGTAGGCATGGAAGCCGAGCAGGCATAGAAGCCGAACAGTCGTAGAGACTGAGTGGTCGTAGAGACTGAGTAGGCGTGGAAGCCGAGTGAGCACAGATCCTGAATGGGCGTAGAAGCCGCTGCATATCGTGCCAGAATGGGCGTAGAAGCCGCTTGAGCACAGATCCTGAATGGGCGTAGAAGCCGCTGCATATCGTGCCAGAATGGACGTAGAAGCCGCTTGAGCACAGATCCTGAATGGGCGTAGAAGCCGCTGCATACCGTGCTGATGTGGACGCTTTAGTCGAAATTACGGCTTTTGAAGATATAACCAAATCTCTTGCAGAGATTTGCCATCATCTTATGCATTAAATGCGGAGGCGTGTTTCGAAGGTCTGCAGGCCTTCTGTGCACCCGTCGCAGAGACATGTCTTGAGAGAAACTGTCACCGCTCTGTGTAATTAGACGTGGAGACGTGCCTCGAATCCCGTACGAAGTGCAGCTTTTGACGTGGCAGGCGGTTTGTCTGCTGCGGAGCGTAAAACAGCTCATGTTTGCCTGTGTAAAACAGGGCGGCGTATTCCCTTGTATGCAAAAGAGCGGTTTATGCTGAGGGGACTCCAGTAAACGACGGTTTGGTGATGTTTTACCAAATCCTCTGCATTAAATGGTGAGATCCGCCATCATACTGTGGGACGCGTCCCGAGAGGTCTGCCATCGTTTCCAGCCGTCGTCTGGGTAGCCGTGCATCATCTTTTGTCAGGAGTCAGAGGTCAGATTCACTGCGTGACTTGACAAGTTCATTTCGGGGAAGATGAAGCGTTCCTCGTACGCTATAACGCTGCTTTGAGAGCGGATGAGTTTTACGCCATGGAGGCGATGAAGAACTCTGTTTACGCTGGAGCGGCCTGGACGTACTGCACTTATGCGGATGGTCCTTTGAGCTTTATTTTTCCCGCTATATTTTAGCGGAGAAAACTCTGTTGTACGCCTGATGGCTCTGCAGGCCTCTGCTTACGCTGCTCTGTATCAAGAGGCTGCGTAGCTCTTCCCAGCGTATTTTTTATGCTTCTACAACCGCATCTAAAAATCTTCAACTCAATTACCTTGTTTCTTCGCCTAGAAAATACTAAAAAAATCTGGGAAGAATTTTATTCAAAAAATTTTATTCTAAAGATTAGGGTGTTTACACCTCATTTCCAGTCCAAGCCTTTTCAGCAGCCGCAGCAGCACCATACTCTAACTACGGCGCTATTTTATCAGGCATCGCAGCATCAGAGGCAGTCACAATAGGCTTCCTGCCACTACTGTAAGAAGCCCAGCCATATCTGAAAAGTTTGCAGAAAGAGGTTGGGAGTTTGTTTGTATTATGGTGTTGAGGGGCATCAACGAGAGAATGTCCTTCCAACCCTTGTTGTGCAGTTCAGGGAGCACCTCCAGCTCCAAGGACACAGGCGAGGCTACCTACATTACAGCCGAGGGGACCGCCACTTTTGGCCCAACAGTAGTGTTATGCCCAATACCAATATCAGGGAGGTGCACGTCAGGGACGAGATTTTGCTATGACGGTCGAGGAAGCCGAGCCCACCAAAGATGTCAATGTAGGTTCTGTTCTTCTTGATTCTATTCTAGCTTTAGCTTTGTTTGATAGTGGTACTTCCTATAGTTTTGTATATGTTTCTTTTGCTCTGAAGTATCGTTTGGTAGCTGAGTCTTTACTTAGGACTTGCAAGATCATGAATGGGGGAGGCATTATCCTGGTTAGTGATATTTGCAAGAATCGGAGAGTTACTTTGGGAGGCCGGGAGCTGAGTGCATGTATACTTTTAATGCCACTTTCGAGCTACGATATTGTACTCAGGATGGATTGGTTGAGTAGGCACCATGCTAGTATATATTGTAGAGGAGGTAGAGTTTTGTTTAGCCTGCCAGGAGAGCCAGAGTTTGAGTTTGTTAGAGGAGCTATAGAGCAGCGAAAAGGCATTATCTATGGAGCTATGGTGGAGGACAATGAGTTACCGCATCCTTTGATAGCACAGTTCTTGGATGTGTTTCCTGAGGAATTGCCAGGAATGCCGCTAGATCGAGATTTTAAATTCTCTATAGACTTGGTGCCAGGTGTAGAACCAATTTCATAGCATGTCTACAGAGTGAACAACAGCGAGCTGGTCGAGCTGAAGAAGCAAGTGGATGAGTTACATGATAAGGGGTTTATTAGATCCCGTTCTTCACCGTGGGGAGCCCCGGTATTGTTTGTACTGAAGAAGGATGGATCGATGCACATGTGCATCAATTACAAGGCGTTGAATAATCTCACTATCAAGAATAAATATCGGTTGCCACAGATTGATGACCTGTTCGATCAGTTGAGTGGCGCCAAGGTATTTTCCAAGATAGACTTGAGATCAGGCTACCACTAGGTAAAAGTGAAGCCAGAGGACATTCCCAAGACTGCTTTTAGGACTCAGTATGGCCAGTATAAGTTTATGGTGATACCGTTTGGGTTGACTAATGCCCCAGCGGTATTTATGAATTTGATGAACAAGGTGTTCCACCAGTACCTTGACAAGTTCATGGTGGTGTTCATTGATGATATACTCATATACTCGAAGACACCGGAGGAGTACGAGGAGCATTTACGAATTATGTTAGATATATTGAGGAAGGAGAAGCTGTATCGGAAGTTATCTAAGTGTGAGTTCTTTTGGATAAAGTGGAGTTCTTAGGACATGTTGTGACTGGTGATAAAATTTTAGTGGATCCGAAGAAGATCGCAGCAGTGGAGTCTTGGAAGATCCCGAGTTCAGTGGCATAGATCAGAAGTTTCTTGGGTCTAGCAGGCTACTACAAGAAGTTCGTCCAAGATTTTTTAAGGATTGTCGAACCGATGACTAGACTCACCAGGAAGGATGCAGAGTTTGTTTGGACAGAGGAGTACCAATTTGCTTTTGAGGAGTTAAAGAAGAGGTTGACGTCTGCTCCTATTTTGACGTTGCCATCAGGGTCTGGAGGTTTCACTATTTATAGTGATGCATCGAGGAAAGGTCTGGGTTGTGTTCTTCAGCAAAATGGGAAAGTAATTGCCTATGCATCCAGGTAATTACGTCATCATGAGAAGAACTATCCTACCTACGATTTAGAGTTGGCAGTAGTCATCTTTGCCTTAAAGTTATGGAAATACTATTTGTACGAAGAGCATGTGAAGATCTTCACAGACCACCAGAGCTTGAAGTACGTTTTCACTCAGAAGGAGTTGAATATAAGGCAGCGTCGGTGGCTGGAACTAATGAAGGATTTTGACATATCTTTGCAGTATCATCCTGAAAAAGCTAATGTAGTTGCCGATGCCTTGAGCAGGCATCCGGTAGCTATGTTATTGACGCAGGATAGGAAGAGATGTATGTGAGGCAGATCGTCAGGATACACGGGGTTCCTGTTAGCATATTCTCGGATCAGAATATTCGTTTCACTTCTTATTTCTGGAGGAGTTTGTAGGCGAGTTTGGGCACCAAGCTCAAGTTCAGTACTGCATATCACCCCTAGACAGATGGGCAATCAGACAGGACCATTCAGACTCTCGAGGATATATTGCGTACCTGTGTACTAGATTTTGGGGGATCTTGGGAAGATTATCTCCATTTGGTAGAGTTTGCTTACAACAACAACTACCAGGCTAGTATAGAGATGTCACCATTTGAGGCTCTGTACGGTCGAAGATGTCGTACTCCCTTGTCATAGGACGATATTGGAGAGAGAGTTTTGCTAGGGCCAGAGATGGTTGTGGATGCAGCGGAGAAGGTTAAGCTGATTAGAGACAGACTTCGAGTGGCGCAGGACAGATAGCGGCATTGGGCCGATAGCCACCGGAGACCTTTGAAGTTTGGGGTATAGTTTAGATTTTTATTTTGTGCTTAATATTGGTTGTTTGTTATAGATTAAGTTCTTAAGGTTGTATTTTGTTCTAGGTTGGTGGTTTGGTGTTTCTGAGGATTTCTCCGATATGAGACACGATTAGTCCACGATTCATCGGACCTTTCAGTATTCTCGAGAGGGTCAGTGCAGTTGCTTACAGACTAGACTTGCTACCTGCATTGGAGGGAGTGCACAACGTATTTTACGTATTACAGTTGATACGGTACGTGACGGATCCTAGTCACATGTTGGATCACTCGGAGATAAAGGTGGGCCCTATTCTTAGCTATCCAGAGCAGCCAGTTGAGATTCTGGATCAGAGAGAGAAGGCGCTGAGGAATCAGACTATTTTCTTGGTACGCGTCGCATGGAGGCATCACTCTCCGGGGGAGTCTACCTTGGAGAGAGAGGATGAAATTTGAGAGTGTTACCCATATTTGTTTGTGCCTTGAGGTAAGTTCTTTCCTGATTCTGTTATGTTTTTATTTTCTAGGGGTACTTTCATCTTTGAATTTCGAGGACAAAATTATTTTAAGGGGGGTAGACTTGTCACTACCATATTTTCTAGGAAAGAATATTTTGGTCATTTCATAATTAATTAAATATTGTGCTAGTTGTAAATTTATTTATTATATTATTTATTTATTGTTAGATATTAGTTTATTATTTTAGACTTGTGTTAGTGGATCTAACTAGTTTAGATTAGACCCATGGACCAATATTTATTTCTAGTTAGAATTGAGCCCAATAATAAGCTCATTCATATAGAGGATGATTAATTAAGTTAAATCAATTAGACTAGAACCTTTTCTCCTTAATTATTTTCTTTATGAGAGACCCCAAGGGGTATTCTAGACATTTTATAGTAGCTTTAGGAAGGAGGAAGGGGCCGACCTATTATTCAAATGGAGGGAAAGTTTCTCTCTCTTTATTTTTATTTTAAATCTAGATCTAGAATTTTTTCTTCTAAATTTCTTTATTCCGACATCAAATTCTACCCAAATTTCTTCCTAATTCGATCTACAAGGAGGAAACAAGGATCTACAAGGAGGAGCAAGGATCTACAAGTTGGAAGCTCTTTTCACTCAATTTGGAGGTTTCATTAGGAAACCATCTCTCAATAGGTACAATTCAATTTTTTCCCTCTAATTAGACTCTAAATATGTGTTTTAATCATTAGGAACCACCCCATATGCTAAGGCTACCCATAGGAATTGGAATTAGGTTCATAGGAGGCATATGGAGAAAGTTATGTGGTATTTTGTGTCAATTTTGGGAGAATTCCGAGATTGACACAACTTGTGTTTGTCAATAGGTCAATTAGACCAAATTGACATATGTTTGATTGTGTGTAGTAGCTAGTGTCATCTCCATAATTGGATACGTGTAGGCCATATCCCAACAATTTGGAGATACGGGTTGATTTGGGGGTTTCCTTCTAACACGGGAATTTAAGCATATCATATTTTGACACGGACACGTAGATGAGTAGTTAGCTCTTCGTATTGTTCATAATTATGATTTTAGACTTACTCGTGTCTGTTGGGATACAATTGGTTGTGTGGTGGAGCCGTATCGCAAGCGTATCATAGATCTAGTGTGATACGGGTGTGATGCACTTCACGTGTTTGTTCTTTGCAATTTAATTCAATTATAGATATTTTAAATAATGTAATTAAAATTATTATGTGTGCTATATGTATATGTATATTTATATGTTTGATCTATAATTTTTGTTTATGTGTTGGTGATCATGAGAGAGTAGAAGTTCATGTGCTTCTCTAATATGGTAATATATATATATATATATATATATATATATATATATATATATATATATATATATATATATATATATATATATGAACTATATATATATATATATAAAACACTATATATATATACTATAATATCATAATACAAACATATATATAAAACACTATATATATACACATATAACTATAATATCATAATAATATATATATATATATATATATATATATATATATATATATATATATATATATATGTGTGTGTGTGTGTGTGTGTGTGTGTGTGTGTGAGATGTGTATTTATGTGTGTGAACTTGAGGGAAGAAGAAACCATGGAAAACAGTGATTTAAACAATAGAAAACAGTGAGAAAAGCAATGTAAAGTAGTGGAAGAAAAGCAGTGAGAAGCTGAGAGAAGTAGCCGAAAAGCAGCAGCAATAGTAAGCAGTAGAAGCAAAAGCTGCAGCAGAAGCCGCAGCAGAAGCAGAAGCGGTAAGCAGCAGAAGCAAAAGCAGAAAGCAGCCGAAGCAGTAGAAGTAGCGGCAATAAGCAGCAACAGCGGCAGTAAGCAGCGGCAGTAGCAGTTTTGATAAGCTGCAGCTTATTGAAAAGCAGTAAGTTAGTGTGTGTGTGTGTATATATATATATATATATATATATATATATATATATATATATATATAAACACGTTGTTTATATGAAGCATGCAAGTTAACTGTGGTCTTTCTATCTTGCCTTAGTTCATTTTACAAGCAAGCATTAGATATGAAAGTCTACTGAATAAACGTGCCACCGTTCGGTAACTTTTACCTGCCCGTCTGAACCACCTACACAATACTTATCATGTCCTTCCCTGCTACGAAGACACAAGTTAGTTTTGCACATGTTTAAATATACGAGGGGATCACTGGAATGATGCCATAAAGGACGAAATAGTCATTGACGATGATGGTATGCAACGAAAGCACATGAGGTGCTACAAGCCACCCCGTCCAGTACATGAGACTAAATATGAGTTTCGTCTGGATTGTCTCCGCGCTTGCTCGGCAACTATCTCATTTTGAGTCCACTTTTGTAAAAGATGTTCATTATCAATAAAGAGAAATTTTTCATGTTTCAACTTGGTATTTCAGAATTCTGCGAACTCTGAATATGTGCTCATTATGCAAAATACCTTGGCCTTGTGCGTTGCGCAACCTAGGCATGCACGACGTCACACTCCGGGGACAAATATATATATATATATATATATATATATATATATATATATATATAAGATTATTAGTTTATATTAATAAGCTAGTGGTTATGTATATTTTGTAAATAAGTTGGTATATAATATATATGAGATTTATATATACATAAGTACTAGTTAATATTAGTTACAATTATTTCTAGATTACCTTGGGGTACACCAAGGTAATGGGAGTGAGATATCTTGGGTACGGGTATTAAATATCAAGGGGTATGTTAGTATATAATTTAGTATATTGTTGTTATAAGTTTTAATACATATTAATGTATAGTGAGGTTTATGGGTAGTAGTTATAAATTAGATATTGAATTACCTTGAGATACCAAGGTAAATGTCAACGTATTGGGTTTTACTCAAGGTATTGGGTTTGCACATCAAGATGGGAGTGTAGGTGGTGTGATACCGCTTTTGGTTCAAAGCCAAGGTATCACCTTAGCATTAGTTTAGTTAGGAGTTTTATATATTTTGTCTTGTATATACATATTATAATATTTTCATATCTAATAAATTGTGTATCTTATGATACGGTATCTTGTTAGTTTTCTAGTATCCTAGTATAGCTAGTATGGCCTAGTTACATAGTGTATGGACCCAATATCCCAGAGATGGACTCATACAACCTAGAAATAGCTAGTTTGACCAAGTTTGACTACTTTGACCTAGACTTGACCTAGTTTGACTATTTTGACTTAAAAATAGCTTTATGACCTACAAGTTGACTTGTTTAACTTATTTTTATTCCAAAACCTTGTATTGATGTAATATTTCATATTTAGGTCTTCGAGGCACCGTACCGGACATCTTTGATATTGTTCACCGGATTTTAGGCAAGTATATTTTTTGATAGTTTCTTATTTATGATATCCTCTATGTCTCTTGTATTTATTGTAGATATCTTTGATTTCTTGACACGATGGTTACACAGATTGGTATATCCGAATCTCATCATGAGATGTTATTCTTTGGTATTTATGGTGTATCTTGTGCAAGTCTTGTTTCATTGTTCTTCTTGTACAAATACAGACTTTGGTTCATGAGAAGAGTAACGCCTTTCTTATGGAAACCCGTATCATAATGTACCATGGTTGGATCTACTACACCAGTTGGGGGCGGAGAGTATGTAGGGTAGATATGTGATCATACCCTCCTTGTGCATGTCTTGTTCCTTGAATAGTGTTAATCATACACTGCACGTATGATTAACCAGGCCATAATCCTTGTACAAGTTCCCAAGTCGATCACATGTTAAAGCTGGTACTCACTCACTTAGTAGTAGTATTTTTTGTTCATTACTGTAATGCTCATTATTGTATTTATTTTTAGTATTCCTTTATTGCATATCTCTTGTACCCGTATATTGCATCTTGTATATTCACTCTATTTCCTGTTACATAGTTTATATTATTTATTAGAACTGTTGTTAGAGACGTACTTTGCTCCTATCCTGACTGGATATTTTTTTCCAGATGACACTAAGGAGTGGTACCCGACTCACTATGGGCCTCAGGATGTCGTAGGCTTAGAGCCAGAGACCTTGGCTCAGGAGGGTCTCATCCTGACTTAGACAGATGACCCAGGACATGTAGCGCAATAGTTAGTTCTTTTGTACTGGATTTGTCTCCAGCTCAGTTATTAGTATTTCTTTGACTCATTGGATACTATTTGTCTTGTGACCTGTATTTGTGCATCTTCTATTCTTTTATCATATTCGTGCGTTGTTCTATCTTATAGATCTTTGATTGAGTATATTCATATTATATTGGTGGTATTGTTATATCTTGATTGCTGGATAGATAGTTTACCCAAACTGTATTATACCGCCGATGCTGCGGCGAAGGCCGAGCTTTGTTCACTACTCGTGTCCTTACACCGGGTGCAGGTTATGACACCCATATAATATCTTTGTCAGACGGGGATCTAAGAAGACCGGTCATAAAGTCCATAGTAATATGGTCCCACTTCCACTCCAGAATCGATAAAGCCTGAAGTAGTCTGGCCTGTCTCTGATGCTCAGTCTTGACTTGCTGACAGACTAAATACCGAGAAATAAACTGAGCTATCTTCCTCTTCATACCATTCCACCAGAAGTGCTGACGAATATCCTGATAAATCTTTGTCTCTCCTGGATGCACTGAGTACTGAGAACTGTGGGCCTCTGATATAATCTTATGTCGGATATCTCCTCTCGGCACACAAAGTCGACTCCCAAACCTGAGAGTCCCATCCTCATAAATGCTCAACTCTGGTCTGCTTCCTGACTCATACTTTGCTCTAAGATGCTGAATCCTGACACCACTAGTCTTCTCTGCTATGATTCTCTCAACTATATAAGACTGAACCTGCAGACTCGCCATCAAACTGATATCACTAGGTAATACTATCTCGATACCTATCTCCTGCAGATCCTCCAAAATATGGCACTGCTCTATCAAGAAGTAACCTCCTCCTTCTCCTTCTTAAGACGTTTGCTACGATATTGGCCTTCACTGGATGATACTAAAGATCAAGATCGTTGTCCGACAATAACTCAAGCCACCTCCTCTGACATATGTTGAGTTCCTTCTGTGTGAACACATATCTAAAGCTTTTATGGTCTATGAAAATTTCTAATTAATTACCATATAGGTAATGCCTCTAGAGCTTAAGTGCAAACACTACTGCTGTCAACTCAAGATTATGCGTCGGATAACTCTTCTCATGGTCTCGAAGCTACCAAGACGCATAAGCTATCATTCTGCCATGTTGCATAAGGACACACCCTAGTTCTACTCCTAAAGCATCATAATACACTAAGAACCCACCTAGTCCCACTGAAAGTGTCAGAATATGAGCCTAAATCAAACTTCGCTTAAGCTTCTCGAAAGAAGTCTGACAAGCATCTGACCACTCAAAGCGCACATCCTTATACGTCAGCCGTGTCAAAGGTGCGAATATCCTAGCAAAGTCTGCCACAAATTGCCTGTAGTAGCCTGCTAGACACATCCAAGAACTCTGCTATCAACGGATGCGACAACTCCTTATCTTCCACCATAGCTCCACAAATAATGCCTTCTTCCTGCTCTGTAGCTCCTCTAGCAAACTCAAACTCTGGCTCTCCCGGCGGACCAAACAAAACTCTACCTCCTCTACAATCTATGCTAGCACGGTGCCTACTCAACTAATCCACCCCGAGTATAATATCGTAGCTCGAAAGTGGCATTAAAAGTAGACACACACTCAACTCCCGGCCTCTCAGAGTAACTCTCCGATCCTTGCAAATATCATTAACCAGGATAATGCCTCCCCCGGTCATGATCTTGCAAGTCCTAAGCAAAGATTCAGCTACCAAACCATGCTTCAGAGCAAAAGAAACAGATATAAAACTATGGAAAGCACCACTATCAAACAAAGCTAAAGCTGAAATAGAATCAAGAAGAATAGAACCTGCGATGACATCTCCGGTGGGTTCGTCCTTCTCAACGATCATAGCAAACGCTCGTCTTTGACGTGCACCTCCCTGCTGCTAATGTTGGACATAATGCTGCTGCTGTGTCGAAAGTGGTCCCCTCGGCTGTACTGCAGGTGGTCTCGTCTGTGCCCTCGGAGCTGAAGCTGCTCCCTGAACTGCACGACGAGGATACTCTCTCGACTGATGCCCTTCAGTACCACAATACAAACAAACTCCTAGCCTTCTCCTGCAAACTTCTCAGATATGGTCGGGCTTCTTGCAGTAGTGGCAGAAAGCTTGCTGTAACTGTCTCTACTGCTGTGGTGCCTGGTGAAAAGGCGCCCTAGCTGGAGTCTGGTGCTGCTGTGGCTGCTGGAAAGGTCTGGGCTAGAAATCAGGATGTTTGGCAGATACTGCACTGCTGTTGGCCCCCAAAAAAGAATCACGGTCTCTCTTGGGCTTCAAACCCAACTCCCGCTCAACCTTGCGTGCCTCCGCAAGTATCTCCGAGTATGTCTCATAAAAAGGCGAAATGAGGATCTTCACTTCCCAGTTTAGACCCTCATGAAAACGAATAGCCCGAACCTCCGGCTCTCTCACCAAATACTCTGGAAATTGGCTCAATCGGTCGAACTCCGCAGCGTACTCCTCCATAGACATGCTTTCCTGAATGAGACTCTCGAACTGCCTCCCCAAGTCTAGCCTGTCTGCCCGAGCAACAAACTTCTTCTTGAAGAGGTCCTTGAATACCTTCCAAGACTGTTCTGCGTCAACAAGAATTGGCTCAATCCTGAACCAAGTGCGAGCAACGTCGAACAGTTGAAGTCCTACCGCCTCAACCTTCAGATCCTCAGAAAAAGGGACATCCTCATAAGACGTTCAATGTCCTCAAGCCAATCATCATCATAGATGATGCCCTCCGTCCCCTTGAAGACCCTAGGCTCCAGCTTCTTGAAGTCCTGAATGTTGCCTGTCCAAAACTGAGCAACCTGAGAAACAACCTGTTGCTGGACCAGAACTCTTCTATCGACTATGGCACGAGCAAATTGATGAGCACTCTTGATGCTCTGCCGTAGAACATCGGTCTTCCTCTGATGTGCCTCAGACTGATCTCTCTATGCCTCGAGCATCTCATAAAATAGTGTAAACATCTGTGTCGCCTCTGCTGGCACAGGAGATGGAGGTGGAAGCCCCTCAGATACAGCTGGCACAGTCATCTGAGTAGGTGGTGGACCTCCGAAAGTAGCTGACACTCCAATAACCGGAGAAGTAACTGGTACAGGCCCTCGGAATGTCGTAGACCTCTCAGAAACTGCTCTCCCCTGCTGCGATCTAGTCTTAGGTAGCATCCTGAGACAAAGCGAAAGAAAATGATCAATATGACACATGATGTAAGACACTCAAGGAAAGGACAGTTTAAGAGATTAAGTATCAATATCAAGGAAGAATAGTTGAATCAAAAGAATTTTTCTAGATGTGATTGAGTATTCTCAGCCTATAGCCTACATCCTATATCCTATCGCAGGCTCGCAGTAGTACAACTAAATCGTCGTACTACCAAGACATCGCATAACTAGAGAAGCTTGACCTGCATGGGCTACCACTAAAAATGTGTCACGACCCGCACCTGATGAAAGGATGCAAGTCAGAAACAACGCCCAGCCTACGCCACAAAATCGGTGGTAGAACGCTGTCTGGGTAATCTATCTAGCAATATAATGAACCACTAACAATGACAATATACTCAATCACAGATCTAAGATAGAAACGAGCACGAATAAGATAAAGAATAGAAATAGTCACATACAACTCATGAGTCTAAAATAATACATCAATGAGTCTAAAAGAATGCTAACAAATAAGCTGGAGACAAATTCAGTACAAAAAAATACTAAGAAGGTACTAATCCTGGGTTATCTGTCTCATTCGGGATAAGTCCCTCCTGAGCCAGGGTCTCTGACTCTAAGCCCACAACATCCTGAGGTCCATAATGTATAGGGTACCACTCCTTAGTGTCATCTGGGAAAATATATCCAGTCAAGAAAGGAGCAGAGTACATCTCTAACAGCAGTTCTAATCAATGATAAAAATTATGTAACAGTAAATAGATGTGAATATACAAGATGCACAATTGATACGGGAGATATACAACAAGAAAATACTAGAATGAATACAATAATGAACAATATGACAATAAACAAGAATACTAATGACTAAGTGTGTGAGTACTAGCTTTAACATGTGATCGGCTTGGGAACATGATACAATATATATGGCCTGACTAATCATACGTGTGGTGTATGATTAATACTATTCAATGAACAATACTTGATACAATGAGGGTATGATCACATATCTACACTAAAGTACTTCTCGCCCTCGACTGGTATAATAGATCCAACCACGGTACGCTATGGCACGAAATTCCCCAAGAAGATAGCTACTCTTCCCGAGAATCAGTGTCTGTACATGTACAAGATAATCAATGAAACAATGCTTACACAAGATACACCATATACCAAGGAATAATATCTCATGATGAGATCCGGATATACCAATCCGTGTAACCATCGTGTCAAGGAAATATGGATATCTATACTAGATACAATAAACATAGAGGATATCATAAATGAGAAACTATCAGAGAATGTACTCGCCTGAAGTCCAAAGAATAGTCTCACAGATGTCTGATACGGTACCTCAAAGACCTAGATATGGAATACAACATCAATACAAAGTTCTGGAAAGAAAATAAGTTAAACTAGTCAACTTCTAGGTCAACAAGTCAATTCCAAGTCAAAAGTCAAAATAGGTCAACTTTAAGTCAACTATGGTCAACTATAGTCAAACTATAGTCAACTATGGTCAAACTATGGTCAACTATGGTCAAACTATGGTCAACTAACTATTTCTAGGTTGCATAAGTCTAACACAAAAATATTGGGTTCAAATACTAAAGTCTGGGTCATAAAAACTATATATTAGGATACTAGGATACCGTATCACCGGATACGTAAATCAATAGGTAAATCATCACATACACATATCAAACAAGCATTAATTATATAAAATCCTAATTACAAACATTAAATAGATGTCTTAGTTTTGAACCAACTTGGTATCACAACACTAAACCATAAACTTGATACCCAAACCCAATACCTTGGGTATTCCCAAATACCTTGATACTTATCTTGGTATCTCAAGGTAATATCCAATACTTTGCTTATATTAACTACCCGTAAATAATATATGCTGCAACTAATTATTATACATATAGTATACTAAAATACAATTAACAATTAGGAAAGTATCCACATATATATTTAATACCATATATATATATATATATATATATATATATATATATATATAGACTATAGCTATATGTATAATGAGAATCGCAGAAGCGTCGCTGAAGGACTGCTGCCGCCGTCACGATTTCTGCTGCTGCTGGCGGGAACTGCTGCTATGGCGACAGATGCCTGCTGCTGTCGCCAAAGCACCTGCTGCTGTGTCGCTGTTGCTGTTGCAGCCATCGTTACTGCTACAGCTGTTGCTATTGCTTATGCGGCTACTGTCGCTATAAATTGCTGCTGCTGCTGTTGCTATTAGCTGCTGCTGCTGTTGCTATAAACTGTCGCTATTGCTCCCTGTTTCCCTCTCTTGTGTATATATAACTTAATATATATATATAATATATAACATCTAATATAAATAAATACTAATATATATATAACTACAATATATATAACTATGACTATATAAAATACATACATACATACACCTCTACTACATATATATGTACATAATAACTATTATGACATAACATACATATATATATATATATATATATATATATATATATATATATATATATATATATATATATATATATATATATATAGTAACATATATACGTACATGTATATATAAATACATACACAATATAAATACATATAATATATACGTATAAATATATATATAACAACATATAAACATCCACTTAACATGTACATATATATACATACTACAATATATAAATATATCTTACATGTAGAAGAATAGCTACATAACAATACATACACATATAATATATACATAGATCTATGACACATAAATACAAAAATATATATACACCACAATATATATATATACACAAATATATAATTACACATCACCATGATCAAGAATAAAAGAGAATTAGATCTAGAAATAAATGCACAACCATATGGAACGTATCACCCTATATCCTACTAGATCTAGGATACACTTGCGACACGAGTCCACCACACATCCAAACGTACCCCGAAGGACACGAGAAAGTCTAATATATTAGTTATGAGCAATACGAAGAGTCAAACACAAATCTACGTGTCCGTGTCAAAATATGACATTCTCAAAGCCCCGTGTCGGAGAAAAAACCCCCAAATCATTACGTATCACCAAATTATTGGGATACGACCTACACGTACCCAATTGTGGACACGACACTAGCTCCAAACACATAAGCACATGCTTCCTGTTTGCTGCTTGATCTGCTGGATCCGTTAGAAAAGTTGGCTATGTAGCTGACCTTGTTAGTCCTTTCTTTCAAGAATAAGAACATGCTTTTTTGCTACACGGCTTAACAACGCCTTCTTCCCTTAAACCAAGCTACCAAGTAGTTTCGTTTGGTCCAAATCGTACGCTTATTTATAATCGTTTGAAGTAGATTCTTCTGTTTTATCAATAAAAACCCCTTCCCTGGACAGTCGCGTAATCATATCAAAGACTGACAACTAGTGGCGAGGCGACCGTTAGGTCGCCCATGGAGCGGTAGAAGATCTAATATAATCTGGTTCGAGGAGCCGCCGCCTTCTTTGCTACTCCAGTAGGGGGGCCCAAGAAGTCGGAACACGTAGGCGCTCTGTTAAGCCTACTACATAAGCCACTGGCGGAGAAAGCTCAAAGAGCTTCCCTTCATTCGCTTCACGATAGTCGCACACAACACACAATACATAGCAGAAAGTCAAAGGGCCCGTACTACCTGCCTAACCCTTTGCTCCGAGGGACCGTAGAACGGAAAGCGCCTTCTAAACAACTCAGCAGAAGGACTCCTAGCCATTATCCTACTGCAATAATTCTTGCTAAGAAGAATGCCCATGTTGTGGCAATTCCACCTAGAAGGTAATGGGTTACTCCAGACGATTTAGAGCATAAAGATAGATCTTTTCACATGGCGAGAAAGACTCTCATTAACAGTCCTTAGGCTGAGAAATGGTAATAGTATCTGTCTTGAAAGATAGGCATTCGATTGATTAAAGAAGAAGTAGATGGACCAGAATCGAATGTGTTTTTTTGAGAGCTCAATAAAAATTCACAGGGGGCACATAATTCGATCTTTGCGTTTTTGATGAATTCAACGAACCGGGCAGCGAAAGCACCGGACCGGAGGCTCGCGACAGAGAGAAGCGACCAAGAAAATATAGATAAAAAAATAGAGCTAAAAAATATAGCTAATATAGGACCAATTGACACACACAACAATTGTCAATCTCGAAATTCTTCTAAAATTGACACAAAAAGTACTATAACTTTCTCAATAGGCCTCCTATGAACACAAAACCAAATCCTATGGGTAGCCTATGCATATGGGTTAATTTTTCATGGTTAAATATCAGATTTAGAACCTAAATTAAGGGGAAAATCTGAATTGTACCTATTGGGAGATGGATTCCCAATACAACCTCCAAATATGATAAAATTGGCCTCCAACTTGTAGATCCTTGCTCCTCTTTGTAGATCCTTGCTTCCTCCTTCTAGATCCTTGCTCCACTAGTCTCCAATGGTGATTTTGGAAGGAATTGGTATAAAATTTGGTAGGGAAATGAAGTAGGAATGAAGGAATTTGGTTAAAGGAAATTCTAGATCTAGTTTTCAAATGAAAAGAGGAGAGAGAAACAAATTCCCCCTCTTTAATAGGCCGCCCCCCTTTCCCCTTCCTCAAGTCACTATAAATTGTCCAATATACTCCTTGGGGCCTCTTATAAAGAAATAATTAAGGAGGGAAGATTCTAGTCTAATGGTTTAATTAAATTAATCCTCCTCCTAAATAATGGGCTTTCTAAATGGGCTAAAATCTAACAATTACTACATGTTGGTCCATTAGTCTAAACTAAACTAGTTAGGTCTACTAACACAAGTCCAAAATAAATAACTAACATCTAACAATGATTAAATAATACAACAAATAATTATTTATCATGCACAATATTTAATTAAGTATAAAATTACTAAAATACCCTTTCCTAGAAATGTGGTAGTGACAGGGGCTCCCCAAGGCGATGCACTAGGTCTAATGAATCCCTTGGCTCTCAAATCCTCAATCATCCAGTACAAGATCACCAACTCAGATGGTAACATCCTATAAACCCTCTCTGATACTGGCTCTTTCGGGATCAAATCAATGTAGAACTCCACGTCTCTAACTGGTGGTACACCTGGTAGCTCATCGGAAAATACGTCAGGAAACTCATAAACTACTATGGGAAACTCTGTCTCCTCAGTCTCTGCCATCATCAGTGTAACCTCCGGTGACTCTACTGTACCTCTCAAGAATGAGAACTCCTCCCCACCAGGTACACGAAAGATAACCTTGCCACTATAAAAATCTATCATCGCGTGTCTCTCACTCAACCAATCCATCCTAATGACGACATCATAATCGTCCATAGAAAACTCTATCAGCCTCGCGAGAAACTCTCTCCCACACACGATAACTCTACACAAGGGATATACTCTATCTACTCCCATGAGACCATTATCAGTAAGTATATTCAACCTTACAAGTAAGGACTCAGACTCTAATCCAACTCGTGTTATAAAGCGTGTAGATATATATGAATGTGATGTACCAGAATCAAATAAAGCTGGAGCTGAATGAAAGTGGACAAGAATGGTACCTACTACTACCTCTTCTGCTGCCAAAGCCTCCTCTATTGATAGTAAGAAGGCTCAACCCTGCCCTCTAGGTGCTGGTCCCCTCTGCTGCTGACCTCTAGGTCTCGCTTGTGCCTAGGCCTGCGCATACTGCTACGGCCTCTGCTGGAATGCCTGAGCCTGTGGAGGCAAAGGCCTCTGAATCTGCTGTTGCACTGGTGCTGGTGCCCTGTACTGTGGCACTGTTAGCCAAACTGCTGACTGGACTGATGATGATCCAGTCTGGTTCCTCCAAGGACATGCTCTAACCATGTGGTCTGATACCCCATATACCAAGCACAATCACTGTGCCCTATAACACTATGATACTATATGTCCAGGTTTCCCATAATGGAAACAACTACGAAAAGAAGAAGAAGATTACTGCCTCTGCTGAGGGAATGTCTGGGAAGACTGCTGAGATGATGCTATTCTCCTTGAGGATCCAATTGTCATGGCTCAAACTGCTGGAGCTGGTGATGATGACTGGGATGCTGATCCTCCTGAAATGTTGGGCCTCTTCTGACTTCCAACTCGATCTGTAATCCTCTATAATGTGTACTCATACTGCCTGGTTGCTCGTATCACTGCATCAAAGGTCTAAAACTCATGCTGCTCCACCGCCAAGATAATCTATAAATGGAGTCCCTATTGGAACCTCTTCGCCCTCTCCAACTCGGTCGCTACTAAAATAGGATCAAGTTGACTAAGTCTCGCAAACTCTATCTCATAACCGTCAATGGTCCTGATCTCTTGCCTGAGGTTGTTAAACCTCTGATGAAGCTCGTAACGTGCCACTGCGTCAAAATACCTTGCTTGAAACCTCTCAGTAAAAATTGTCCATGGAATTAGTGCTGTGAGAGAAACCTCGTGCACTGCCCACTAGTCACGAGCCAAGTCCAACAATTATAGCCTCACTACTGCTACACGCTCTCTAGCCGGAGGCCCTTCTGCCACCAGGATGGCCTCAGTGTCCTGCAGCCAAGCTTCAAACAAAATTACGTCCTCTGTGCCATAAAAGTACGGAGGACTGCGATGCCTGAAGCTGGTTACAGAATTATGGATCTGAGAACCACCTCGCTCCAACGGTGTCTGGACCGGCTGAGTGAGTACATCACTCTGGTGCTTTTGGGTCATCATAAAACCTCGAAGGACATCCATTAGTGCTTGGGCAACTCCCACTGGCTTCTTGGGCTGAACTGGGTGCACAGGTGTCGCCTACTGGTCCGATAGTACCGGCCGATCTGCCTCGGGATCTACTCTAGACTCTACCCCTGAATGCTGAGGCCGATCTCCAGAATTATGATGGGCTCCCGAATGATGTCCCTTCTCGAGCTGCATGCGATCCATTTGGCCGATAGTGACAAGAATAGTGCCCCTGAAAGTTAAGGACACAAGAGTCAATCAGAGAACATGATAGATCAACGAATAAGCATGTATCAGATCAAGAATCTGGGATGGAAAAAAATAACTAGGGATCAAGTAATTTTTTTAGGATTGAGTCATCTAGCAACAACAACCACCGCCACATATCTGTAAAACCGTATCAAATCTACTCAGACAGACATTATCTGCTCAAACATACCTACATGGGCTACCACTAAAACCATGTCACGCCCCAGAACCAGAATATTGGAGAACGGGTCTGACAAGGCCAGCTACGTATACTTGGAGCACACCGGTACTCCGTATATATAGTAAAATTATGAGATATGAGGGGTCACTACTATAAACCAACAGTCAAGCCTAGGTCCAACAAACCCTAGTGTCTTAATCTCAAGAACAACAGGAATAATAACAAGATATAAGATTACTTAAAATATAATAGTAAAGCCTCCCAAACTATAATATACAGATGATCAGGAAGCTAGTGAACACAAAATGAATAAACTAGCTAGAATCTAAGTCATACATGATCAACCCTAGGATATGTCAATCATGCTATTGCCCGTAGGCTAACTGATCAAACAAAAACACGAGCTATACACGTACTCGGTGGCTAAGCGCCAACAAAAGTATAATGTACATCAGAGTGGAAAAGTAAGAAAATCCACTCAAGCGGTCTGGTGCTCCTAGTGGCCACCATCCTCAGGAAAGTACGAAAGATCCTCCGGTGCTGCTACTGCATCTAGCCATGCAAAACCAGTAGGGGCAGACCCCCAAATGATAAGTACCACAAAGGAAGCCAATCTAGAAACTTAAACCAACAACACAAGCAATATAAATACTAAAGGTAAAGACTGAATGTAAATGATCTCAGAATAATAAAGAAAATACTGTAAACCTTCAATGAGACCTATCCTGAACTGATAATCAATAAAGTAATAGGTGAAAAAAATAAAAGTGATATCATGTAAAGCCTAGACTAACCATCATCCATAAGTCACGATAAATCATATAAGTACGGCTTGATACTTTAACTAACTCGGGTTATCACAATCCTAATAACTAACAATTATAATGCAATACGATGCTAGAGTTTCTTCTGATCGCATGCCCTTGCAGTCCGTCCGAGATATCCATACGCACAAACCAGCACCGGATACTCCTCAAGATACTCCATAATATAAACTATTGGATACTCCTCAAGATAACTATATGAATAGCCGGGACTGCATTCAATCTAGGAAAATCTCTAGCCATGTACTAAGTGAATCTCAAGTTATTAACCCCTAGTAGTTTCTTGTATGAATTCGGGCATGACATTTCAGAGAATCCATCCTAGACATGATGTAACAAAATAATTTCTAATAGTAATATAAACAAGTTTTATATGCATTGCATAAATAGACTCATGTAAGCCACGACAACAACCAAGCCACGTGAAACCAAGTGAAGCCAGGTAAAGCCCAGTGAAGCCATGTCAATTTAGATAAAACCAAGTGAAACCATGTACAACCATGTAAAGCTATGTCAATCCAGTTGAAGCCAAGTAAAACCAAGTCAAGCCATGTTCGATGAAGCCATGTAAAGTCATGCCAAGTCAGGTCCAGTCAATCATGTCATCGCGTATAGCCGGGCAAGCCGGGTGAAACCGAGTAAAGCCAAGTCAAGTCAAGTCAAGTCCATCTGAAGCCATGTAAGTTCATGTCTAGTCAGGTTAAGTCATCGCGTGTCCAAACAAAAGCCAGAAGTATCATAACAAAATCACAAAAAACCAAAAATTCCTAAAGAAAGTGCACGATCGGTATACCGTCGGTACAGTCCAGTACACCATCGATATACCGGTCCAGAGATAGGAAAAACACCACAAATTCTAGATTCTAACAAATCAGTATATCATCGGTATACTGTAGTATACCGTCGGTATATCGTTTCAAGTAGGCAAGAAAGTTACTGGAAAATTAAGTTCCATAAATTGGTATACAATCGGTATACTGTAGTATACTGTTGGTATGCCAACCAAGACAAATATTCTTAAGTCGGTCAAAATCGGTATATCGTCGGTATATTATAGTATATCGTCGGTATGCCAGTTTCCAAGGATAAACATGGTTAAAGTCAAGTCAAGTTTGATTTTCGGAATCCAAATTAAATTCCAAAAATTATCAGAATCAAGTCTAACGGGGAGTCAAGTCTAGGATAAGTCTCATATCACGATATGGACTAAATCTCACGGTCATAACTTCGGTACAATTTTCGTTACTGAGTTACTTCCAAAAAAGGGACGGAACAAAATTCTACCAAAAATCAAAATTAAAACAGTCACTAGGATATAAATCATGATATAAACAATAATAGTAAAGCAAGTCTAAGCTAAAAAGCAATAACCAAAGCTCCAGAAAAGTAAAATGACAGAAGTAAAAAAAGTTTACGAAATCGGCAAGGTGTACTTGCCTAAAGTGTGCTCCCAGCCTAAACCTTCTAATCCACTACCACGAAGGGGTTTAGAAACCACACTCCAGGTCTCAAGACCACACTCCAAGCTCGAGAAAAATAAAAAAGAGAAGAGAGAGAAAGATAAAGAAAAAATGAAATATCTCAAGTACTATTTATAGAGAAATATCTCAAAAAGTGAAACAAATATCTGTCGGACAGTATACCATCGGTATACTGTAGTATACCATCGGTATATAGGTCAGGTAGTAATATTTCAATTTTGAGAATTTTTGAACTTCCTCGATATCCAATAAAATGCAATAACTAGCACAAAATACGTATCTGCATAAAATATGAATACTGTGAGACGAGTCTCACTATAAAACAAGCCTATATTCACAGTACCCTTAAGGTAACAAAAGATGTCTTTAATGCCATTCCAAAGCAATATATTGGTGCAATTGTAAATCTAGCCAAGAGATTCATAACAAATAAGATGTTCGATCTAGTGCATTGAGTTAAGTATAATAATATGCATATTGCACTTAGAGATGTAACTTCAGGTTCCAAAACCTCTTCATCGTCTTTCTTAGAATAGAACGGGTCTCATTTAGCATTTAAAGAATGAACGATCATGGGTGTATTTGACGATTTTGCTTTGAACATATTAAATCGATTTTATACCTTCTAGGTGTAACTCGATTGGTGAATCAAAACATGATCATTACAATGCTTAAGATGTAGGCCTAAGAAGAATTGAGTTTTTTTTCCATATCCTTCATCTCAAATTCTGACTTAAGGTAGAAGGAAGTTATCTTAAGCTCTTCATGTGTCCCTATGAGATTTGGCTGCTAAAATTACTAATTCAGAATGTCATTACTTGATGAACATGCAAGATCATACTTCATTAGTTACCTATCCCTAACTAATAAAACACTCAATTAGGTAGTTATACCATATTCTCCGAAATTGTTTTAATCCGTTAAGTAAACGCCTTAACCTAATTAAGTACATAATATAGGGTATATATATATATATATATATATATATATATATATATATATATATATATATATATATATATATATATATATATATATATATATATATATATATAACTCTTAAACCTTTAACTTTAAAAGGTTAAATGCTTCCTTAATGACATCTCTTAGAGATGCTAGATGTCAAGATTGGAGTCAGTCCCTAATGAGAGTCACGCAGACTAGTCTTTACTGTAATGACCCGCTCCGCTCAACCGGGAGGGCCGATTCAAACGGCATAAATGTGATGACCCATTTTGCGTAGCTCGGCGAGATGACTCGCTTGATGCAAAGGCATTCAGACTTGACCCTTCAGAAGAAGTTCAGACTTAGACTTTTTAAAGGTACGCTTGGAGTCTTGCTCGGCCGATGCAATTCATCGCTAAGGTGGGTGGCTCCGATGAACCTGTCTTCGCTAAGCCTGTACACCGAATAACATGGATATTACATGCTAGTAGCTAGGCGATAACCCATGCATGCTAATAAAAGAGTTTAACACACTTAACTAAGAGAATAATAACATTCGTATCTGTTTTTCATAGAACATAAAAAAATGAACTTGAGAATAGAGTTGGCTCATATCATTGCTCCCTTAGAATTATTCAAGTAGAGCCGCTTATGTTTTCAAGTAGATTTCCTTGTATCTTTGTAAACTGTTTCACACATTTGCAATGCTTATCACATGGATTTTGCCATGACCTATAGCACTTTACTTATGTTCACTCAGTTGAGGCAAGAAGAGTATCAAAATAGTCTTTCCGAGCCAAGTAATGGAAAATTGGAAAGACTTCGGGACCATAAGGTCGTCAAAGCGATTCCCGTACCGGGAGCTGCACATGGAAAGAAATAAAGAAAGAAAGAAGGAAAGATAAGAAAATATTAGCGACGGTTATGGCAGGGACATATAGCGGGGCTCGCCACCTGTGCTGCATGGAGCGCCGCCAACCCAGTCAATAATCCAAACTAGTTTGGTGTAGCTTGTAGCGTGTCACTACCATATTTTCTAGGAAAGGGTATTTTAGTCATTTTATAATTAATTAAATATTGTACATGTTGTATATTAATTTATTGTATTATTTGTTATTGTTAGATGTTAGATTTGATTTTTGGACTTGTGATAGTGGACCTAATTAGTTTAGATTAGATTCATGGACCAACATTTAATTCTAGTTAAATTTGAGCCCATTCATTAGGAGGATGACTTAATTAGTTAAACCAATTTGATTAGAACCTTTCTTAATTAATTTCTGTATGACAAGCCCCAAGAGTTATTATGGACTTTTCATGGTGACTTGGAGTAGGGGCTAGTTCGACTATAGCAAGGGGGAGGAGAGAGACTCTCTCTCTTCATTCATTCATTACAATTCTAGATCTAGAATTTTTCTCTTCCAAATTCCTTCATCCCTACCCAAATTTCTTCCCAATTCCTTCTTTACTCACCATTGGAGGCTATTGGAACAAGGAGGAGGCAAGGATCTATAAGGAGGAGGAAGGAGCACAAGTTGAAGGCTCTTGACACTCATTTGGAGAATTGTATTGGGAATCCATCTCCCAATAGGTATAATTCAGTTTTTTTCTCTCTAATTAGACTCTAAATCTGTAGTTCAATCATTAAGAATCCTCCCATGTACTAAGGCTACCCATAGGAAGTGGAATTAGATTCATAGGAGGCCTATGGAGAAAGTTATGTGGTATTTTGTGTCAATTTTGGAAGAATTTTGAGGTTGGCAGATCTTGTGTTTGTCAATAGGTTAATTAGACCAAATTAACATGTATTTTGTTGTATGAGACTAGTGTCATATCCACAATTGGATATGTATAGGCCGTATCACGATAATTTGGCGATACGGGTTAATTTAGGGGTTTTCTTCCGACATGGGGGTTTGAGCATGTCATATTTTGATACGAGCACGTAGATGAGTTGCTAACACTTCGTGTTGCTTCTAATTGTGATTATAGACTTGCACGTGTCCTTCGAGATATGTTTGGTGGTGTGGCGGAGCCGTATCGCAAGCGTATCATAGATTGAGTGTGATACGGGTGTGGTACACTCCGCGTGTTTGATACTTTGTATTATAATTTAATTTATCTTGGTTATCACCATTAGAATATTGTATTTATAGTTGTTATATGATATAGATAAATATTTATAGTTATAGCTATGTTTCTATTTTATTGGTGATGCGTTGGTGGTCATTGGAGAGTAAAAAAGTTTATGTGCACCATTAGTATTGATATATATATATATATATATATATATATGTGTGTGTGTGTGTGTGTGTGTGTGTGTGTGTGTATGTGTGTGTATGTGTGTGCTAGGGGGTGGTGTCGGGCAAGCAAGAAGCAGCAACATCAATAAGAAGCAGCAGCAGCAATAAGAAGCAACAACAACAATAAGTAGCAATAAGAAGCAGCAACAGTAGTAAGCAGCAGTAAGAAGCAGCAGCAGTGAGAAGCAGCAGTAAGCAGTATATAGTAGCAATTACAGTACTCAATATGAGGGGTGTCCAAGAGATGAGAAATGTGTGGGAGTACTAATGTAATATGTGAACAAGTGTAGTAAGGTTGAGTATCAACTTTTGTGTATGATACCAAGAGTATAGGAGTTAAGTATTAGGGAAAGGTAGGATAACTATTAGTTTATAGTTAAGGTAGGTTTTATATAGTATGGTATTAGCTAATATACTTAATATAGCAAGTTAATCTAGTTAAGGTATTGGTCTAGTTGCTAGGTAATCATTAAGATATATGATATTGTCGTTGAGGGTATTAAGCTATTAAAATACTAAGGTAATTTTTAGTACTAAGGTATTAGCTATATATTGGTGTTAAGTTATGGTACATAGTATTGTATAATTTATATATTTATAGATATTAATACTATATTAATTAGTATAGGTATTAGGTTTGTGTATCAAAAGGGGTGTGTAGGTGGTGTGATACCGTATTTGGCTCAAAGCCAAGGTATCCACTTAGAATTATTTTAGCTAGGGATACTATATATTTTTATTTTGTATATATATATTATTGTATTTTCATATCTAATAATTTACGTTATCTTATGATACGGAATAGTATCGATACTCTAGTATCCTAACATAGCTAGTATAGCCTAGATACATAGTGTATGGACCCAATATTCTAGAGATGGACTCATACCATCTAGAAATAGCTAGTTTGACCAAGTTTGACTAATTTGACCTAGAGTTGACCTAGTTTGACTATTTTGACTTAAAAATAGCTTTATGACCTAGAATTTGACTAGTTTAACTTATTTTCATTCCAAAATCTTATATTGATATAATATTCCATATTTAGGTCTCCGAGGCTCCATTCCGGACATCTTTGATTACTGTTCACCAAATTTTAGGTATCACGACCCACACCCGGTATAGGGACACGAGTAGTGAACAACGCCCAGCCTACGACGCTATTTGGGTAAACTATCTATCTAACAATCAAGATATAATAATGCTACCAATGAGATATGAATACTCAATCACAGATCTATAAGATGGAACAACCATATTAATATGATAAAGAACTGAAGAGACAAATACAACTCTCAAGACAAATAATATCCAATGAGTCATATAAAAGAAATACTAATAACAAAGCTGGAGACAAATCCAGTACAAAAGATCTATCTACTGAGCTACGAGTCCTAGGTCGTCTGTCTCAATCAGGATGAGACCCTCCTGAGCCAAAGTCTCTGGCTCTAAGCCAACTACGTCTTGAGGTCCGTAGTGAGTGGGGTACCACTCCTCAGTGTTATCTGGAAAAAATATATCCAGTCAGGAAAGGAGCAAAGTACATCTCTAACAGCAGTTCTAATAAATGATATAAACTATGTAACAGTAAATCTAACGAATATACAAGCTACAATATAAAGGCACAAGAGATATGCAATATAGGAATAATGGAAATAAATAAAAGAATGAGCAACATAGGAATGAACAAGAAATACTAATACTAAGTGAGTGAGTACCACCTTCAACATGTGATCTTGCACAAGGATAATGGCCTGGTTAATCATACATACGGTGTATGATTAATACTATTTAAGGAACAAGATATGCACAAGGAGGGTATGATCACATATCTATACTAAAATACTCCCCGTTCCCGACTGGTATAGTGGATCTAACCATGGTACGTTATGACACATGATTCTCTGGGTAGGTAGCAAGTCTCCCCAAGAATCAATGTCTATACATGTACAAGAAGAATAAAGAATAAGGCTTGCACAAGATACACCATAAATACCAAGGAATAATATCTCATGACAAAATATGGATATACCAATCCGTATAACCATCGTGTCAAGAAATCAAGGATATCTTGATACTAAATACAAGAGACATAGAGGATATCATAAATGAGAAACTATCAGAGAATGTACTCGCCTAAAATTCGGTGAACAATATCAAAGATGTCTGGTACGATGCCTCGGAGACCTAAATATGGAATATTATATCAATACAAGATTTTGGACTACAAATAAGTTAAACTAGTCAAATTCTAGGTCATAAAGCCATTTCTAAGTCAAAATAGTCAAACTAGGTAAACTCTAGATCAAACTAGTCAAACTTGGTCAAACTAGCTATTTCTAGGTTATATGAGTCCATCTCTAGGATATTGGGTCCATACACTATGTAAGTAGGCTATACTAGTTATACTAGGATACTAGGATACCAACAAAATACCGTATCATAAGATACGCAAGTTATTAGATATGAAAATACTATAATATATATATATATATATATATATATATATATATATATATATATATATATATATATATATATATATATATATATATATATATATATATATATATAAGACAAAATATATAGTACTCCTAGCTAAACTAATGCTAAGTGGATACCTTGGCTTTGAACCAAATGCGGTATCACAAGACCTACACACCCATCTTGATATACAAACTCAATACCTTGAGTATAACCCAATACCTTGACATTACCTTGGTATCACAAGGTAATTCAATATCTAACATATAACTAACTACCCATACATCTCACTATACATATAATAATACTATACTAAACTAACATACTAAAAATTTTCTTAATATTTAATACCCGTACCCAAGATACCTCAACTCTCATTATCTTGGTGTAACTCAAGGTAATCTAGAAATAATACTAATCAATGTTAACTAGTGCTTATATATATATATATATATATATATATACACACTTTACTAACAATATATACGTAACTAATTATCAATATAAACTAACTTAGCTTATTAACTAGCTTATCTTAGCTTATCAATAACTTAATTTCTAAACACTCAAGCTACTGCAGCTTATCACTACTACTTCTGCTTATCGCTGCTGCTGCTTCAGCTTGCTGCTTCTGCTTCTACTGCGGCTTGCTACTTCTGCTTCTGGAACTTCTACTGCTGCTTCTCAATTCTGCTTCTCACTGCTTTTTGGGTGCTTATTGGCCATTTTCACTGCTTATTCTTCTCTCCTCTAGCTCACATACACACATACACACATATAATACACACACACACACACACACACACACACTGTAAATCTCCTCACCCAAAATTTGACCTACTTGGCTTAGATAGAGAGATTAGGGCTAATTAGAATCCAATTAGAAATAAGACACGGTATTTTATTTAATCATACAATGTTTATATCACTTAGTGCACCTTACCGTTGCTTCGATAATTAGAGCACTACTCTAGCTGTTGCCTTCCAACAAATTTCACAACCTTGTCCTAGACGTGACCGCCTTCTATTCTGACCTTGGTGTAACTTATAATTATACTCTCTTGTGCTATATTTTAGTCGCACAAAAATTATCGCGAACATTATTATTTAATTCTAGATAATTCTAACTTTGTATCCTTGTGCGTTCCAATTAAAATTGGAGACATAATCTTGATCCATTTTGTACAACCCAATTTATGATAATATTCTACTCTGAGTCTTCTATATCCATGATACTTCTGTCCCACCTAATTTTATCCCCATGTACTCCTAATTAATTCAAGAACACCTTGCGCATTAATTTTTATTTAATTTAAATCCAATTTCCATCTTTGTGCAATTTTCCTATTGTTGGGCACTTTTATGCAAAAGTGGATTGAGGTGTCCACACCATTGGACATGACACATGAAAAAATCTATTTTTTCCCTTCATAGGAATTTTTCCATAATTTTTTGAATGTGCAACGCACAACATCGCCCCCTTTATTTTAAACCTATTATTACATTTAAACAATGTAAATTATAGCCCTCCCAAACATCCCCATGTGAGCCCAAGGCCCAACCTAAGAGGATGTTGACCAAGTCAAACTATTCCTAGGTCAACCCAAACCCCATATGCATATAAATATTCCTTTACTTTACTTTTTCCCTTTTCACAAAACCCAAAACTAACCTATACCTAGCCGACTCAACCAACCTCTCCTGTGGATCTTCTTATTCCCGAAGCCTGAGGCTCCGTCGACCAGAGTTGAACGCCCGCCTGCCTTGGCCGACCACCCCGCCAGAACCTCCTTCCTCTCCTCTCCTCCATCACCCACCAGCACCGCTGCACGACCACCAGCACGACACCATTACCACCAATGCCGCTCACCACCACCCTTCCTTCCTCCTTTTTCTTCTCAGGTCCTCGTCTACCGCTGAGCCGACCAACCTCGCCGGAGAAACTTGCCTGGCTGCCGAGTCTCCACTGCACAGCAGCAACCCGCCTTCATCCCGCCGCATCTTTCCTCAACCCGACCGGAAATTGACCACCCCGAGGCTTCTTTCTCCCTCTCCCGAGCCACAGGAGCTCGACCCTGCTGTCATCGACCGGACCTCTAGCCTCCGTAATTGACGACCGAACTACCACCATTACACCACCAGCAACACCACCGCCACCCGACCTTGTCCCTCGTCCCTGTCCTCTCCTTCCTCCTCCTTGAGTAACACCACCACCACCTTCCCTCATCCCTGACCTCGACCCAACTCCTCCTTGTCATCGACCCCTTCCTCCCTGCTCGTCTCCACCTTAGCCGAACCCCCTGGCTAGAGAGCATCAACCCATCCTCACCATCAACCTATGAACATCATTACCATCAACCTATGATCATCATCATCATCAACCTATGATCATTATCATCATCACCCTATCGTCATCATCAATCACCATTCATTATTATCAACCTCGTCATCACCATCATGATCATCACCATCACCTTCACCATGAGCATCACCATCATTATCGTCGCCATAGTCGTAATCATCGTCATCATCATCGTCATCATCGTCGTCATCGTCATCGTCATCGTCATCGTCATCGTCAATGTCATTCCAGTGCGCGTATCCCGAGGTTCAAACCTGTCCCTCTCCTCCATTTTAAGTGTGCTTGTGTATATGCTATTAGGACATGAGTATTGCTTTATGACTGTTAGTTGATATCGAACCCTGAGTCGGTGAACCCAATGACTTGTACGCGTACACATGCGCGTATTAGAATTTAAGTGATATATATATATATACATATATAGATGAATATATTATATAAGTAATTAAATGCTATTGAATATATATGTATTTATATTGTACGACCCTAGGACACTTTGGATTATCCCGTATTTACCTTGACCATGTTGACCCTAAGAACATGTTAGATGACTGCCTTGTGTACTTTTACGTACTGGCATAGACACATGTTATTTTGACTGTCTGATTTTGATATAACATTTAATATAGGACACCCGTGTAATTAGTCGCGCAATTGACCGTGTTAGTTGACCGGTGTTACCCCTAGCGTACCCTCTAAGTCCAGTGTATATATGGTTGTGTATGTGCTAGTGTAATGACTGATATTGTATTATATTATATCATATGTATATATGATATTGGATTTATCTGCGCGACTTCAGGAGCAGGTTATTGGTACTACGCAGCTTTCTTGCCAGACAACTATACCGTACCTTGTTATACTATTTAAATTTTGTATTATTAGTTGCATGTTTACTTATTTTTATATTATATAACTGTGCGCGTCCGAGTGAGACTCGGGTGCAGTCAACGAAGGCGTTGACGTTAGGACTTGTGTCTGACCTAGTGTCTAGTAGACCCACCTAAAGTTGTGGAGTTATCGGTATGACTCCCCAGGCCGTGACACATATCTTACACGTATTGTGAGTCTCATATAGGGCACAGACTTGCATATGCGGTTGGCCACCTGTACGTGTAGGTCGTGCGATAGATAGGGTATAACTGCTAATAGTGATGCATGTTAGAAGACTTAGCAGTTATTAGTAGTCGGAGCTTAGACTATTGTAGTACGAAGGTCCAATCCTTGTCCTTGTTTGGTTGTAAGGTTGGACTATTGTTCTAACGATAGACTATGATCCAGAGTTACGGTACCGATACTTGTACTCCGTCTCGGTATAGTAGCTACAGCATGTTGTGGATACAACATGCATAGATCATTGGGCGGGGAGGACGAATAGTAGGCGTATGGGACACCCCCTTCCTTTATTCAGATGGCACACTCGACGGAGTGATATGGATGTTATATACTATTCAGATGCCACATTTTTCAGAGCGATATGGACGTTATACTATGCAGATGCCTCACTCTTCAGAGTGATATGGACGTTATTATATTACATAGTGCCCTTGTATTGGGGGCATATGTGGCATATACTAGCCAGTCATCACGATTGGTGAATTATGTCAGCATATGTCTAGCCTACACTTTCTCATACGCATAAAGTTTTCCTCAAATTGTATTTCACTTAGCTGGTTAGTTCACCTTTGAATTTTTATAGTATTTACTTTATGGCATGCTTCTATGTATCTTGTTATGTCCCTCTGAGGACCTGGTCCCTTTCCAGGTGTAGATGTTCATGAGTATTCACAGGAGCGCAGATTCGGACTTGCTACTTATATTCTGAGGAGGTCTTCTCTTTGAGCCTTATGATTTATAGTTGTTGTACTTATATTGTGTTGCTTTTATATCCTAGCTCGGTAGTGGATTTGTTTCCATCCGACTATCTGTCTCTGATACTTCATATTGAGATCTAGTTTTATAGATATTGGTTATTTATTTACATATGATTCCGTGGATGCGATTTAGATTATGCCTGTGACTTGTGATAGTTTATACCACTTATGGATTGTTATTCATATTACAGCGTACGCATACGGTTTGGTTTCCATATATTGGAGTTGCCATATACATGCGGCTGACATGCTTACGTATCCTAGTCCTACGTATTTTGGGACTGGAGCGTGACATATTTTTAGTGGTGACCCATGCAAGTCGAGAGCATATTATCTCAGTTACGTTACTGTACCGAGCAAGCCTGCAAATAGGATTAGAGTATAGGATCTCATCCATAATTGACTATGATTCACATTCCTTTCAATCTGTTCTATTTAAACTATTGCATCCTGCTTGATTCATGTGCTTCCCAAATAGTTCCTTGAGTATAGCCTTCTTCTAGAATATAGAAGTCCCTGTTGTTAGATAATAAGTAGGGTAACCTTCCTATTAAGAGTACAACTAGGATAATGACACATCACTGAGTTAGAATACTTAATGAACCCTAGTATCCCTTACCTGTAGATTGAGTGACCATTATCCCTTGATAATTGGGGACAACTTAAGAGTATTATAGGCAATACTAGGGCTAGCTATAAATCTGACCATATTGTTTGACCCTAGCATTGAGGAACCAATAGGAATCCAAGGTTGAATAATAGGACCAAACTTAACTTTTATAGTGAGATAGTATTATAAAACTGTAAATTTAGATTCTTATCTTGATATTAGCAAACAGTGCCTTAGGAAGCCAAGAGGAATGAATATAACACTTCCCTTGATCATACCTCGAACATAGAGACTAGCATGCTACCTTCCCCTTAGAAAACCATGATATTATCTAGAGTCCCTCTATTTTAAATTTATATCTTGTTCTTCTGAAAACTTAGCACTCACGAATTATGCGATGACTAATTATGCTTCTCTTCATCTTCCAACTCGTGCTACCTGACACTTCTGATTGTAGGCCAAATGAATTCTCTTATGTTAAGGATATATAGTTGCTAGGATTATAGTTGTAATTTTGGACTTTGAATTAGGTGCTTGGTAGTTAGAACTTGATAGTTTGAGTTGTTCCTTAGATTGTGACCTGATTATTCTTAGTTTTAAATCATGTAACATGTACCCCACCTCAATATAGGTTATATCCTCTTTCCCCTTGAAGGCCAGTAACTTTTCTATTCTTACTATTGACACTTGTTCTGTAAGCACTATGATTAAGACTTAAGGTGACCATTACCTATATAATACAATAGGAGACTCAAATAAGTACCAAGATCTTTTCCGCACGTACCCCAATAAGAGTTTATATTTTTTTCAAGAACAAAATTATTTTGTAGAATCCCCTCAAGACAGTTAAAGTATTAGTTTAATTCTTTTAAGTTGGGTAGTATGCCTCACAACATAGTATCACATGGTCCTCGGGACCCATTAATGTAGTATAATTGAATGACATTAACTATATGCTTGCATAAGACGATAATGTTTATCCCAACTGTAACACTTAGAGGTCCATGCTCCTATTTGGTCGACTAGCGACATAGACAAGGAGTTTGTATGACAACTATAGAGATTATAGAGTCTTATCTTTTTGTGAACTTGAATTATTATGTACCTTCTTTCATCATAATCCAGCGTATTTATATTTTATGAACTACCTTGACTTATGCCGCTATTATAGCCTAGTTTTGCAAGCTTACTCTTTTATCGAGCTTGTTCATGACATATGTATTATTGGGGCCTGATCAACCACACAATGATACAATTGTCTAATCAGAATCAGTGTATTACGGTCTGGACAACCTTAGTACACTTGGTTCGCTCTTCACATGACTACTTACGTGGATTGAGATATATCGTTGACTAGTAGACGAATGTACTTTCCCTCAAGATATGTCTGAGTATATCGTATCGGTTACATAATTGTACTGATACGAGCATGCGAATAAGAATTTACCAAATAAGATTTTAATCCACAATTACCTTGACAATTCTCATTTGAATTCTTTAAATGCCTTGATCTCCATACTGCTATTCTATTACCTTCTCCTTGAACTCTTTATAATTGTTTTCCGTCTTCCCTTATTTCGGAAAGACGAAACCTCGTGCTTAGTATGAGCTTGGTATACAGATAGTACTAGATATACCCCATAGGCCAATCACATTACTAGAGGATTATATATTTTTTGTAATTAAGGACATATTATATGTGATATATTGGTGTTAAAGTTTCGAGGATTGAATAACATGATTAAATAATTTGAGGATTATCTCCTTAAATGTATAGCCTTATACGATAGATGGGTAAATTCTAAGTTGGGTAGAAATTGCATTATTAACTTGAGATGAATTTCTGTTAGATTGTGATCAAGTAAGATTGGATTGAGAGATTAAGTCATTCTAATGTGGAAGAATTTTAGAAGAAGGATTAGAGGATGAGTATTCAAGGAATTTTTGAAATCTTGATATTTCAGACCAAATAATTATAATTTGAGCACATGATTTAAATTTTAAGAATTGGAGGTTGAATCATTGATTTAAATCTTGAGAAAAATAAATAGAACTCTAAATATGAACATGGTCGGATTGAATTCCAAATTTGATGATCAAATTAAAGAAATTTTGATTGTTAGATTACCTATTGGAAATATTGAGGATGTAAATTAAAAGTAAAATTTAAATAGTACGAAAATCACAAGTTGAAAATAGAAGTAATGTTTGATTAAAATTATTTTCTAAAGGAGATTATGATAGTTGGAGATCGTGATATAAAAATTGATGTGGGTTAATTAAATATTGAAGATGTTATATGGATTCAATTTAAATTTGGATGTTGATGACTTGAAAAAGTGAGAAGAGATTACGATATGTTGAATGTTGGCTTGAACAGTGATTATCTTAATTTTGAAGTGATTGCGATAGATTTGATTATGATTTTAATTATCGCAAAGAGATTGCGATTGACTTGCCTTATGTATGTGAATGATTTAAACCAATTATACCTTAGTTTAATTTCTAGGACAAAATTATTTTTAAGTTGGGAGATTGTAAACCCCCTCACCCAAAATTTGACCTACTTGGCTTAAATAGAGAGATTAGGGCTAATTAGAATCCAATTAGAAATAAGACACGATATTTTATTTAATCATACAATGTTTATATCACTTAGTGCACCTTACCGTTGCTTCGATAATTAGAGCACTACTCTAGCTGTTGCCTTCCAACAAATTTTACAACCTTGTCCTAGACGTGACCGCCTTCTATTTTGACCTTGGTGTAACTTATAATTATACTCTCTTGTGATACATTTTAGTCGCACAAAAATCATCGCGGACGTTATTATTTAATTCTAGATAATTTCAACTTTATATCCTTGTGCGTTCCAATCGAAATTGGAGACACAATCTTGATCCATTTTGTACAACCCAATTTATGATAATATTCTACTCTGAGTCTTCTATGTCTATGATACTTCTGTCCCACCTAATTTTATCCCCATGTACTCCTAATTAATTCAAGAACACCTTGCATATTAATTTTTATTTAATTTAAACTCAATTTCCATCTTTGTGCAATTTTTCTATTATTGGGCACTTTTATGCAAAAGTGCATTAAGGTGTCCATACCATTGGACATGACACATGAAGAAATCCATTTTTTCCCTTTATAGGAATTTTTCCATAATTTTCGGAATGTGCAACGCGCAACATCGCCCCCTTTATTTTAAACCTATCATTGCATTTATATAATGCAAATTATAGCCCTCCCAAACATCCCCATACCCAAGAGGATGTTGACCAAGTCAAACTATTCCTAGGTCAACCCAAACCCCATGTGCATATAAATATTCCTTTACTTTGCTTTTCCCTTTTCACAAAACCCAAAACCAACATATACCTAGCCGACTCAACCACCCTCTCCTGTGCATCTTCTTCTTCCCGAAGCCTAAGGCTCCGTCGACCGGAGTTGAACCCCCGCCTGGCCTGGCCGACCACCCCGTCGGAACCTCCTCCCTCTCCTCTCCTCTATCACCCACCAGCACCGCTGCACGACCACCAGCACGGCCACCATTACCACCAATGTCTCTCACCACCACCCTTCCTTCCTCCTTTTTCTTCTCCGGTCCCCGTCCACCACTGAGTCGACCAACCTCACCGAAGAAGCTCGCCTGGCCGTCGAGTCTCCACTGCATAGCAGCAACCCGCCTTCATCCCGTCGCATCTTTCCTCAACCCGACCAGAAACCGACCACCCCGAGCCTTCTTCCTCCCTATCCCGAGCCACCGAGCTAGACCCCGCTGTCATCGACCGGACCTCGAGCCTCCGCCATTGATGACCGAACCACCACTATTACACCACCAGCAACACCACCAGCAACACTACCGCCACCCGACCTCGTCCCTCATCCCTGTCCTCTCCTTCCTCCTCCCTGAGTAACACCACCACCACCTTCCCTCATCCCTGACCTCGACCCAACTCCTCCCTGTCATCGACCCCTTCCTCCCTGCTCGTCTCCACCTTGGCCGGACCCCCTGGTCGGAGAGCATCAGCCCATCCTCACCATCAACCTATGAACATCATCACCATCAACCTATGATCATCATCATCATCAACCTATGATCATTATCATTATCACCCTATTATCATCATCAATCACCATTCATCATTATTAACCTCGTTATCACCATCATGATCATCACCATCACCTTCACCATGAGCATCACCATCATCATCGTCGCCGAAGTCGTAATCATCGTCATCATAGTCGTCATCGTCGTCGTCATCGTCGTCAACTTCATCGTCGTCAATGTCATTCCCGTGCATATACCCCGAGGTTCTAACATGTCCCTCTCCTCCGTTTTATGTGTGCTTGTGTATATGCTATTAGGACATGAGTATTGCTTTATGACTGTTAGTTGATATCGGACCCTGAGTCGGTGAACCCAATGACTTGTATGCGTACACATACGCGTATTAGAATTTAAGTGATATATATATATATATATATATATATATATATATATATATATATATATATATATATATATATATATATACATATATAGATGAATGTATTATATAAGTAATTATATGCTATTGAATATATACATATTTATATTGTACGACCCTAGGACACTATGGATTATTTCGTGTTTACCTTGACCATGTTGACCCTAAGAACATGTTAGATGACTGCCTTGTGTACTTTTACGTACTGGCCTAGACACATGTTATTTTGACTGTCTGATTTTGATACAACATTTAATATAGGACACCCGCGTAATTAGTCGTACAATTGACCGTGTTAGTTGACCAGTGTTACCCCTAGCGTACCCTCTGAGTCCAGTGTATATATGGTTGTGTATGTCCTAGTGTAATGACTGATGTTGTATTGTATTATATCACATGTATGTAGGATATTGGATTTATCTGTATGACTTTAGAAGCAGGTTATTGGTACTACGCAGCTTTCTTGCCAGGCAAGTATACCTTGCCTTGTTGTACTATTTAAATTCTGTATTATTAGTTGCATTTTTACTTATTTTTATATTATATAACTTTGCGCGTCTGAGAGAGGCTCGGGTGCAGTCAACGAAGGCGTTGACGTTAGGACTTGTGTCTGACCTAGTGTCTAGTAGACCCACCTAAAGTTGTGGAGTTATCGGTATGACTCCCCAGGCCGTGACACATTTCTTACACGTGTTGTGAGTCTCATGTAGGGCACGGACTTGCGTATGCAGTTGGCCACCTGTACGTGTAGGTCGTGCGACAGATAGGGTATAACTACTAATAGCGATGCATGTTAGAAGACTTAGCAGTTATTAGTAGTCGGAGCATAGACTATTGTAGTACGAAGTTCCAATCCTTCTCCTTGTTTGGTTGTAAGGTTGGACTATTGTTCTAACGATAGACTATGAGCCAGAGTTATGACACCGATACTTGCATTCTGTCTCGGTGTAGTAGCTACAGCGTGTTGTGGATACAACATGCATAGATCATTGGGCGGGGAGGACGACTATTAGGCGTATGGGATACCTCCTTCCTTTATTCAGATGCCACACTCGACAGAGTGATATGGACGTTATATACTATTCAGATGCCATGTTCTTCTGAGCGATATGGACGTTATACTATGCAGATGCCTTACTCTTCGGAGTGATATGGACTTTATTATATTACATAGCGCCCTTGTATTGGGGGCATATGTGGCATATACTAGCCAGTCATCACGATTGGTGAATTACGTCAGCATATGTCTAGCTTACACTTTACGCACAAAGTTGTCCTCAAATTGTATTTCACTTAGCTGGTTAGTTCACCCTTGAGATTTCACAATATTTACTTTATGGCATGCTTCTATGTATCTTGTTATGTCCCTCTGAGGACCTGGTCCCTTTCCAGGTGTAGATGTTCATGAGTATTTGCAGGAGCGCAGATCCGAACTTGCTACTTATATTCCGAGGAGGTCTTCTCTTCGAGCCTTGTGATTTATAGTTATTGTACTTATATTGTGTTGCTTTTATATCCTAGCTCAGTAGTGGATTTGTTTCCATCGGACTATCTATCTCTGATACTTCATATTGAGATCTAGTTTCATAGATATTGGTTATTTATTTACATATGATTCCATGGATGAGATTTAGATTATGCTTGTGACTTGTGATAGTTTATACCACTTGTGGATTGTTATTCACATTACAGCGTATGCATGTGGTTTGGTTTCCATATATTGGAGTTGCCATATACATGCGGCTGGCATGCTTACGTATCCTGGTCCTACATATTTTGGGACTGGGGCGTGACACACACACACACACACACACACACACACATATATATATGTGTGTGTGTGTGTGTGTTTGTGTGTGTGTGACACCATATAACCATACTAGTGATGCACATGCACTCTCCTATTCTCCCATGACCACCAGCACACGAAAAAGAAATATAAGAATATAGACTTTATTATATATATACATATATATCATATAACAATTATAATTATAATATTATAATAGTTATAACTAAAGTAAATTGAAGTAAAATGTAAGAAAACAAATGCGTGGAGTGCACCACACCCGTATCACACTCATTCTATGATACGCTTGCGATACAGCTCCACCACACCACCAAATGTTCTCCGAAGGACACGAGCAAGTCTAAAATCATAATTATGAACAATACAAAGTGTTAGCTACTCAACTACGTATCTGTGTCAAAATATGACATGCTCAAACCCCCGTGTCAGAGAAAACCCCCCAAATCAATCCGTATCTCCAAATTATCGGGATACAACCTACACGTATCCAATTATGGATATGAAACTAGTCACACACAATCAAACACATTTCAATTTTGTCTAATTAATCTATTGACAAACACAAGATGTGTCAATCTCGGAATTCCCCCCAAATTGACATAAAATATCACATAACTTTCTCCATAGGCCTCCTATGAACCTAATTCCAATTTCTATGGGTAGCCTTAGTACATGTGATGGTTTCTAATGATTAAATTATATATTTGGAGTCTAATGAGAGAGAAAAAACTGAATTATACCTATTGGAAGATGGATTCCCAATGAAAATCCTAAATTGAGTGTCAAGAACCTTCAACTTGTAGATTCTTGCTCCTCCTTGTAGATCCTTGCTCCTCCTTGTAGATCCTTGCTTCCTCTTTATTCTAATAGCCTCCAATGATAATTAAGGAAGAAATTAGGAAAAAAATTGGGTAGAATTTGATATAGGAATGAAGAAATTTAGAAGAGAGAAATTCTATATCTATATTTAAAATAAAAAATGAAGAGAGAGAGTCCCCCTCCATTCCCTACTAGGCCGGCCACTACCCCCTCCTCCAAGTCACTAAGAAATATCCATAATACCCCTTAGGGCTTGTCATGAAAAAATTAATTAAGGAGGAAATGTTCTAGTCTAATTGGTTTAACTAATTAATCCTCCTCCTAATGATTGGGCTTATTATTGGGCTCAATTCTAACTAGAAATAAATGTTGGTCCAGGGATCTAATCTAAACTAGTTAGGTCCACTAACACAAGTCTAAAATCAAATACTAACATCTAATAATAAATAAATAACACAATAAATAAATTTATAACATGCACAATATTTAATTAATTATGAAATGAACAAAATATCCTTTCCTAGAAAATGTGGTAGTGACACCAGGGAAGTACAGTCTCTGATAGTTTCTTATTTATGATATCCCCTATATTTCTTATATTTAGTGTATATATCCTTAATTTCTTGACACGATGGTGACACAGATTGGTATATCCGGATCTCGTCATGAGATGTTATTCCTTGGTATTTATGGTGTATCTTATGTAAGCCTTATTCCTTGTTCTTCTTGTACATGTACAAATATTAATTCTTGGGGAGACTAGCTACCTACCCAATGAATCCCGTGTTATAATATACCATGGTTGGATCCACTATGCCAATCGAGACGGGGAGTGTTAATTTAGATATGTAATCATACCCTCCTTGTGCATATCTTGTTCCTTGAATAGTGTTAATCATACACCGCATATATAATTAACAGGCCATAATCCTTGTGCAAGTTCCCAAGTCGATCATATTTTAAAGCTGGTACTCACTCACTTAGTAGTAGTATTTCTTGCCCATTTCATGATGCTCATTCTTGTATTTATTTCCAGTATTCCTATTGTGCATATCTCTTGTACCTGTATATTGTATTTTGTATATTCGCTCTATTTACAGTTACATAATTTATATCATTTATTGGAACTGCTGTTAGAGATGTACTTTGCTGCTTTCCTGACTGGATATATTTTTCCCAGATGACATGAGGGGTGGTATCCCACTCACTACGGGCCTCAGGACGTAGTTGTCTTAGAACCAGAGACCTTGGCTCCGGAGGGTCTTATCCCAGTTGAGACAGACGACCCAATACCCGTAGCTCAGTAGATAGATTTATTTGTACTGGATTTGTCTCCATATTTTGTTTAGTATTTCTTTATATGACTCATTGGATATTATTTTGACTTGTGAGTTGTATTTGACTCTTTAGTTCTTTATATCATATTCGTGCGATTGTTCTATCTTATAGATCTTTGATTGAGTATTCATATTTTATTGGTGTCATTATTATATCTTGATTGCTAGATAGATAGTTTACCCAAATAGCGTTCTACCGTCGATGCTACGGTATAGGCTGGACGTTGTTTACTACTCGTCCTCCTACACCGGGTGTGGGTCGTGACATAGCGGGCTCATTACTTGCGTTGGTAGCCATCGCCATTTGTACATATAAAGTACAGATAAAGAAGAGATAAAGAAAGAGAAGAACATATAAGGTCATGGACAACCTGTGCATAAGGGTAAGTTCCTGTGACCGGATAAGCCGGGAAGACGTGGCCGAATCGATCATGGGTGGAACTATGGTATAGCGGTGCTAGCTGGGTTAGCCCGGGTGTATCAGGGATGTCCAGCAAGGCTGGCTACCTGCGCTACATGGAGCATCTTCAACCCAGTCTATAGTCCAAATGGCTTATGGATTCGGCCAGTGACCTTTTTATATAGATTAAGTAAGCTCACTTGCGGCAATCCGCACGCGAGTTCATTAGGAAGAGGCTAGAAATGGATGTTTGTCAAACCCTATGTTTAGTGAATTGAAGCACGGTGCTCAATATTGTTCGAACATATCACGTCTGAGGAAGAGACACGCTCGTGACACTTAAGTTTTCATATGTGTCCCTTCGCTTCATTATACATATATGTGTTGGCTAACTTGATTTATCTTGGTCCGGGAAGGATGACTGGTAAGTTGGTAAGTTACACCGTACTGCTTATATCTTTGCGTGAAACTTCGTACCTGCAATACGATTAGACTTTATATCATATGCCATGAAACTGATCCTAAGACAATTCTAGTAAGACAACATAATATTTGGTGCACATAACTTAATGAACGTGTTTGGTTTTGTCGAGTGGGCAAGAAGCCTCCCCACCAGTACATTCAATATACTAATAACCCACCAAATTGGTTGTAGGGTGCGGGAGTACCACATTCGGTGCAGAGTTTCCTTTGTGTGCCCTAAGCTAGGAGTTCATTCTGGTGCCTTGGAGCGATTGCGGTTGGAGTTGAATCACATATATAGGACATAATGTATTGAAACATCGCCTATATTATCATTCCAAAGTTGTAAGCTGCTTGGCATATTTCTTGTTTTCGAGAGAGAGAGAGAGAGAGAGAGAGAAAGAGAGAGTTTGAGCGATATGTAACTCTTGGCCTAGCACTGTTTAACCATTGTTTCAATATCAATAAAGAGCTTTATTTCATGTTATACTTGTGTTTATTCAACTTTCACTGCTTGGGGATTTTTTGTGTGACTCTATGGCATTAGCATTTTATCGTCCGTTTTAGTGCTTGCCTTGCGCAGATGCAACTTAGGCTCGCACGACATCACGCCCATGCGAGGACGTTCGGCCCTTCCAGGGTCGGGATGTGACATTTGCTATAGACTAGTCTACTTTAATGTCTATCAAAATCTTAGTCTGTCATTAACAGACCTAAATATACTGAAATCAGTATCACTAAATTTAAAAACATTCGGTTACAATTGGTTACCTGGATTAGAGACTAGAGCAATAATCTAAATAATCCATTCTAAAATATTAAATATTTTAGCCCCAAAGGCTAAGCATATAACTAAACTAGGAAAGACTATCTAGATAGAAATAAATTTGTTGACATCAAAGGTAACCAATATAATACTAAAATTCCCAAATGGATGGGATTTTAAATCTAGCAGTACCCCAAAACCCAATAATAAATACTGATATAGATCAAATAGTTCAAATACATGATGCTGATGTGGAAGTACATTTCATACCACAAATTAAAGCCAGGTTATCTACTTCTAGCTTTAGAAAACCATCTACAATACCATCTACATCCTCAAATAAAAATATTGAAGAAAACAAAGTAAATATAATCCAAATAAATAATTCTATAATAGCTTATCCAATATATGAACTAAAGTCTAAATTAGACTCTCCAAAAACATCAGAAATTAAATTCTAAATAGATTTTACTCAAATACAAGGAGTAAGAGACATCATAAATAGGGTGTACAATAATGATATTGATTTTAAATTATGGTTTAAAAAACCTATACAATAAAGCAAAGATATAAGTTTAAAGATGAATATTATGAACATCTTATACAAACCAAAAGAATTAAGTGGTTTACAAATTAGTTTATTAAGCAATACATTAATTGTTGGGGTCAAGTCTGGATTTGGTAATTTTGGACCCAAATATGGTCAAAGATTTGATATAATTTGAAAATCTACATTAAATGTAAGACTTGATTAGATTTTAAATTTGTATCAAATATTTAATCGGACCATATTTGGACGTCCATAATTGGTGTTGGGCTATTTTAGGTGTAATATGATTCTTATTTTAGGGTTTCTTATTTAGGAAATCCTATTATGACCTAAAATAGGATTTCTTATCCTATAAATATAGGAGGAGGGTGGAGGCACATAGCATGCACATGGGTAGAGATTGAGGTGCTCGTCCACAAGAAAATCTAAGAGAAAGTCCGTGCTTTGCTCTTAGGGTTCTTCTCCATACAAGACAAAAGGAAGAAGAGATCTAATCGAGGTATTGTCAACTTCGGTTAGAAAATTGCTACAGGTTGGCGAGTGATTTCAATTATAATCTTTGTCGTTCCTTCTTGAGTGTGGTGAAGGGGGTTGAACGTATTTGGGCAAAGGGTTTCAACATTAGTTTTTTGCAATCTTGTAATTTTATCTGAGTAATAAAGGTTAGAATTTGTCTAGGTGACGTAGTCACTTCCATATACTTGTCTTAATTTGTCCTTGGTGTTCGTAGACTGGGTTAGTTATCTCAGATGGGTTGACAAACGCTTCTGCGATGCGCCCAACATCGTGTTATCAGAGCAAGGTGCAACTATGTCTACGGAGTAGTTAAATACTCGTATGATCACCCTCACAAGAGAAAACTGGGCAATTTTGAAGCCAATGATGGAGCGTCTACTCTGGTGCAAGGACTTGCATGGTCCGTTGGAGGGTGACAACGCCAAGCCGATGGACAAAAGTGATGATGACTGAAAAAGACTGGATCGAAGACTGTTGGATTCATCTGCCTATGGATGGACAACTCAGGATTTTACCACGTGTCCATAGAGAGTTCTGCAAAAGCATTATGGGAGAAGCTGCATTCATTGTACGAAAGGAAGATAACTGGCAATAAGGCATTTTTTATTCGTTAACTCATCAAATTGAAGTACATGGAGGGTGCATCGAGGGTACAATATCTAAATGAGGTTCAAGGCATCATCAATCAGCTGTTTGCGATAAAGATGGTGATTGAGGATGAGCTTCAGGCCCTTCTACTTTTGAGTTCTCTGTCAGAAAGTTGGGAGACGTTGGTGGTATCGGTGAGCAACTCCGCTCTGTATGGAGTTGTCACGATAGAGGCAGTCAAAAGCAGCTTGTTGAAAAAGGAGGTCTGGCATAAGCAAGTGGAATCATCGTAGGAGTCCGCTCTGGTGGCTTCCTACGAGGAACTGTATAAAGCTCAAAGCTGAGAAGGATCTCACGGCTATGGAAGATTTCATTATCGCAGCAACCGACGCAAAGGAATCTTGTGGCTTGTATCATAATGACGATTGGGTCATGGACATGGGGGCATCGTATCACGCGACTCCACATAGGAGGATATTTATGTCATACCACGACGACAGGTTTGGATGTGTAAAGATAGGCAATAAGGGGACAGCTGTATTTGTGGGCATCGATGATATGCACTTGACAACGGAGCTTGGTGAGAAGCTCGTTCTCGAGGGTGTGCGACATGTACCGAGTTTGTACTATAACTTAATTTTGGTGGGGAGGCTGACGGATGATGGATGTCGTAGTTTGTTTGGGGACAAAGATTGGATGCTTATGAAGGGTTCCCAACAACTGGCTTGAGGAGATTTTTGTTGTGGCATGTACAGACTCACGCCGTTGAGGTGTACAGGCAGGCCATAGACATCGGATAGAGGCTCGAGGGGTATTCAACATAAGGTAGATCGTTGAAAACTTGTCTTGGAGGGGATTTGAGATACTTTAAGGATTACAGAGGATTCAGTTTGTCGAGACAAAGTGACGAAGTGATGAGCCAAAGATTGAGGGTCAGTTTGTTAGTCCCATAACAGCTGGTCGATCTCCAGGTAGGGGTTATTCTACAAATCCAGTTTTGGCGACTAGTGGTTTGCCAAAACTTCACGGAGCTATATTGGTTTCAGTAGTTTGAGGCCAGGGAGGAGATCAAGGTTTACAACAAACTCAATATGAGATGGGAGCATCATCATTCATACATTCTAGGATGAGTTGTGGGTCATCGATGACATGCACAATGTGTGATATTCTGCTCGAGGATGTATGTGTATGGGGGAGCTTCAAGTTGGGATACGATAGTGGGCAGATTCAGGAATTTGAATCTCTAGAGAATTGTATTGTCCGCTTCGTTAGGCCAACTAGGGGTAAAGAAGCTCGTTGGAATGTTAACACATTTTGGTGGAAGATAGAAGTTGGAGACATACAACTAAGACTAACAGTGAGGCTGATCGTCAGGGACTTCGGTCTTGGCTGTGTCATTGATATCGGTAGGATCCCAGTGGTGTAGAAGGTACTACACATGGCAGCTAGCATCGACGTGACGGTCGAGGAGCTGAAGACGACATAAGATGTAAAGCAACTCGGGGGATCGGAGATCGATGGCATAGGGGAGCAGGAACTCTGTCGCGAGACAACAAGCATGGAGTCCAGTTGAGGAGCCATGAGGTCAACACCCTCTTATCAGACTGGAGGGGGATATTGTTGGAGTCTAGTCTGGATTTGATAAATTTTGGAGCCAAAATATAATCAAAGATTTGATTTGATATAATTTAAAATCTACATTAAATGTAAGATTTGATTAGATTTTAAATTTGTATCAAATATTTAATATGACCATATTTGGACGTCCATAATTGGTGTTGGACTATTTTAGGTATAATATGATTCTTATTTTAGGGTTTCCTATTTAGGTAATCCTATTATCACCTAAAATATGATTTCTCATCTTACAAATATAGGAGGAGGGTGAAGTCACAAAGCATGCATAAGGGTAGAGATTGAGGTGCTCGTCCACAAGAAAATCTAAGAGAAAGTCCGTGCTTTACTCTTAGGGTTCTTCTTCATACAAGACAAAAGGAAGAAGAGATCTAATCGAGTAGTCGTCAACTTCGGATAGAAAAATTGCTACGGGTTGGTAAGTGATTTCATTGTAATCTTTGTCGTTCCTTCTTGAGTGTGGTGAGGGGGTTGAACCTATTAGGGCAAAGGGTTTCAATATTAGTTTTTTGCAATCTTTTAATTTCATCTGAGTTATAAAGGTTGGGATTTTTCTAGGTAACGTAGTCACTGCCATATACTTGTCTTCATCTGTTCTTGGTGTTCGTAGATTGGTTGATTATCTCAAGTGGGTTGGCAAATGCTTCCGTGACACACCCAACATCAATAACCAGCTAACACAAATAAATGTGTTAGAAGAAGACTATAATATTTGGAATACAAATATGAAAACAAAGGTGAGATCAATGTATCCGTCGAATAAACTAATAAAGGTAACAATTACTAATATGACAGATAAAATTGATGTTGTTTCATTCCTTAAGACAATTAATTATGAGGAAGAAATAATAAAAGAATTATAAAAACTAATTATACAAAATAAATATAAAAATACATATATCCATGTAGTAGGAAAATAATTAACTATGAATAGAAACTACCTTGGATATATTATCATAAAAATTAAATTCTTTTCAAAAACAAGAAATTCCTACAGTACCATCAAATTTAAGGAAAACTGCAAATATCCCTATTAAACCATATGTTGATATCAGTGGATTTAAAATAAAGTCTTCTAAAGTCACCAAGGATGATATAAATGATCTTATTGATCAATTAAAGAAAAAAAAAATCTTAATTCTTTAGATGTAGAATCATCAATTAAGAATAATACTTTTGAGGCAGAATTCGACAAAGATCAGTCTCAAGGATTAGACAATCAGTCTAGATTTAAATGATGAAGACAAGATCAATCCAATAAAGATTGATAATATTCAAAAATCATTCAAAACCACTAATAGTGACATGATTAATACAATAAAATATGATAAACCAAACATGATAAAATATTATTATAAAAGACCAATTCTAATGGATGTACTTTATAAAGAGAATGATTATATAGTTCAAAATAGTTATCATGGTGGCAATATCTATGGATGGAACATAGGCGGATGTACTGATAAACAAATTCCTGATCAATTACATTGAATGTTGATTTATTCCAATATTTGTAAATCTAATGACAATATTAATAAAGATATTGCTAATTTTATAACTTGTGGTTTTACTGGCATTTTAAGAGGTCGGTAGGATGATTGTATGTCAACAACAAAAAAATTTGAAATCCTTAATGCAGTAAAAACAAAAAATAATATCCAAACACAGGATGTTGTGTATACTTTAATGGTTACAAAATTAGAACATTTTACAGGAGGAATCTCTGATATTGGAGATAGAATCAGAACTCTCTTAAAATCTAAGATGTCCAACATTAACTCATTTTCGGTGGTATAAAGATACTTTTCTAAGTCGGGTAATGTAGTTAAGTTATGTAAATGATGCACACTGGAAATCAAATTTCATAGATGGACTTTGAAATCTATTCGTAGAAAGAATTAGACAAGGGTTAAGGAGTAAAAATAATGGTATTATTTCCTATTCCTAATTTACTTATAAAAATCTAATAAATACCTGTATACAAGAGGGTTTAGCTCTTTGTAATGACTTAAAATTATGAAATCAATTAAAATCTCAGAGATTATCTTAGAAGAAATAGTTAGGAGAATTTTGTAGCCAATTTGCTATAAAAACTTTTAAACCTCCTAATAATAAAGAAAAATTTAGAAAGAAGGACTGAGAGAAATCTTATAAGAAGAGAAAATATTCTTCGAGAAAAAAAATCATAATCAAACTATTTCAAAGAAGAACAAATATCCTTATCCAAAGAAGAAATCTTCTAAAAGAAAAATAATTAAATGCTATAGATGTAGAAAATTATGCTAGTATGCTAATAGATGTTACACTAAAAACAAGATAATGCAAATCCTATACAGAAGAGACAGAATATAAAGGGTTAAAACAAACCCTATACAAAATAATGATTAATTCTGATTATAAATCTAGTTCATCAGATGATGAGTCTAGTTCATCAATAAATGAATGTGGTATATATTGCCAATGCAAATCATGTACCATAAAAGATGATATAAACTACTATAAATCAATAATAGAAATGTATTATCTATTAATACATTAACCTTAAAAGATAAAAAAAAGGATACTTGAATCTCTTCTCATTAATGAGATAAATACCAATGTTAAAACAAAAATAGTTGATCTCCTAGAATAAGAGGATAGGAACGAAAAAAATATCATATTCAAAACCTGTTTCCATAGAAGATCAAAATAAAGAAACAAAACCTGTTTCCATACAAGATCACTAACAATAGAATAAATTACTAAAAATAGAAATTAAAAGATCTTAAATCACAAGAATCAGCAGAGGTTTGAAATTCTAGAATAAGCTAATAGAGCTAAAAATAAATTTGTTTTAGTAGAACAAGGTGAATCTTCTAATAATAATAATCTAGCAGAACCTGTTGTGTAATATGGTTTATAATCTGTTTAGATAGAATAGAATGAATTGGCTAAGAAAAATCAATTCTTTCAAAAATGGACTTATTCATAACCCATAAATGATATATTAAAATAAACTTACTCATAAATAATAAGTACTTTATATCCAATTTAATTGCACTAGTAGATAGTGGTGCAAATTTAAATTATATTAAAGAAGGAATTGTTCTAATTAAATATTGTGAACACACAACTCAAATTCTTAGTGCTGCTAATAACAGAGCATTAACAAACCCTTATAAGGTTACAAATGTAAACGTTTGTAAAAATAAAGAATGTATTCCACTACATTTTATTATAGCAAAAAAAAATCACAACATGTAATTTTAGGGACACCTTTCCTAGAAACAAAATCATGCCAATACAAGAAATTAATAAAGAAATAATTACTACTTGTTATAAAAACAAAAGAATTACTTTGAATTTATTACTAACCCAATGGTTAAAATCTAAACGAAGTTAAAGAAGTTTATCTGAAAGAAAATAAGATAAATTTTCTTAAAGAAGAGATTTTAGGGACAGCTTTCCTAGAAACAAAATCATGCCAATACAAGAAATTAATAAAGAAATAATTACTACTTGTTTAAAAACAAAAGAATTACTTTGAATTTATTACTAACCCAATGGTTAAAATCTAAACGAAGTTAAAGAAGTTTATCTGAAAGAAAATAAGATAAATATATCTTAGCAATTAAAGAAGTTGAAAATCCAACAAAAGAATAAACAAGTTGAAGATGATTTTAAAATACAAACATGTACTAATATTCCAAATACTTTTTGGGACAAAAACAACATATTATTTCTCCCCTATACGAAGAATAATTTAATGAGAAAATATCCCAACAAAGCCAAGACCTAGTCAAATTAATCAAGAATATCTTAAACTTTGTAAAAAAAAAAATTCAATACATATTGGATAAAAAAAACTAATACAAAAATCAGACTCCCCATGGAGTTGTACAACATTTTATGCATATAATAATACTGAAAGAGAACGAGGTGTTCCAAGACTCGTTACAAATTATAAACATTTAAACAAGGTACTAAAATGGATAAAATATTCAATTACTAATAAAAGAGACTTGCTTAACAAAATTGTTAAAGCAAGGATATATTCAAAATTTGATTTAAAATCAGGATATCAAAAAATTAAAATAGCCGAAAAAGTTATATACAAAATAGCATTTACAGTCTTATTTGGATATTATGAATGGAATGCCGTTTGGACTTAAAAATGCTCCTTTCGAATTCTAAATATTATGAATAAAATATTCATTCAACATTCTGATTATATTTTGTCATACATAGATGACATTCTGGTCTTCTTTAATACTATAGAAGAACATTTTAAATATTTAAATACATTTAAGCACTTAATAATCAAGAATAGTTTGGTAATGTCTGCTCCTAAAATGAAATTATTTTAACATGAAATAAGATTTTTAGGACATAATAAAGTTAATAACACAATAATTGCTAAAGAAAAAAGTATTGAATTTGCTTCTAAATTTTTAGACGAAATAATTGATAATAAACTGTTACAAAGAATTTTTAGGTGCACTAAGTTATGTAGCGAAATTCAATAAAAATATAGCACATGATAAAAAAAATTTGTATCCACAACTTAAGAGGAATCCTGCTCCCTGGAGTCCAGCGCATATGAAAGTAGTAAAATTAATTAAATAAAAAGTTTAAAATTTGCCATGTCTACACCTTGCGAATGCTGACTGATATAAATTTTTTGAAACTGATGCTAGTGATATAGGATAAGGAGGAATTTTAAAACAAATTAATCCTGATACGAATAAAAAAGTATTTGTTAGATATCATTTTGGTAAATGGAATGATACTCAAATAAATTATTCTACAATAAAGGAAGGAATTCTTTTTATAATAAAATGTATTCATAAATTTCAAGTTGATTTATTAAATAACAAATTTTGTTCAGAATTGATTGTAGTTCAGCAAAAATTATTTTAGAAAAAATGTTAAAATCTTGCATATGATTTTTTTTTCTAGATGGTAGACAAAATTAGCTATATTTGATTTTGACATTGAATTCATTAAAGAATTTTTTTTTTCTAACTTTTTTACTCGTAAATTTTTGCAGGCTAGTGTCTAACCAAAACATTCGGGCTGGACGGGGCAAACAACCATGGGTAATGAGACCCATGGAATCTTTGGCTAAGAAAAATATTTTAGGTGCCAGACTAAATAATTCAGGTATTGGATCCTCCTAAAGAGGATGACTTCAATAGGAAGTCGCTAATAGCGTACCTTCCTATAAAGAAGCATGGAAATAGAAACAATTTACACTCAAAAAAAAATATTTCTAAAAAAATTATGAAAATTAATAAGGTTGATATTCCTTTCATGGAAGATCCATGGAAGCTAAAAGAAAATTATCTTGAGAAAATAATATTTTCTACAAAAATATCCTAGAGGGCATTTTAATTGCCTCTAAATCAGTAGAGGTGGAACATCCTTTCAAAACTTAAATGACTCTAATTTTGAAGTTGCCTATAGTAAATTTATCATTAGACAACTAATAACTCCTTAATTACGGGGATTGCATCTAAATAGACACTTAACAATGACCTCAAAAGACATGACTCTGTCCTATAATTATTAGGATTATGTTGATGTTTTTTTATAAAGTTTTCTATTATGATAATTTTAAACAAAAACTTTCATGGTTTGTATGAATCTGTCCTTAAATATTAAAACAAGAAATTTTCTTCTGGTTTTATGTCTAGTGGCTTAAATTTGGTGCCACTCTGAAAATTCTTCCACCTTACTTACAACAATAATTTCGCTCCGGGATAATTTCTTACTATGTCAAAAGGGTGATACTTTTTTGAGCGACAGAGTACTATGCAGTTTTTCATCCAAAATAAAATTTCATATATATTTAAGGGGACGATAAATTATGAATTTAATCAAAATAACTGTCACTCCCCGTTCCCAATATACGTATTATTATCGCTTGCATATTGTTTATTTGGTTGCATGAGACTAGACCCATTATTTAGTTTGTCCTAGTTTATGGTTTGGGTTGGTTTGATCATGAGTTGAACCCATGGTCTAAAACTAAAATCCTAGCTATATAACCCAACTTTTTTCTCTCTCCCTCTTCATTCATTCATTCATTTCCTTATCTCTCTTAGGTTTTTTTCTCCCTCCATAGGCAAGTACACCTTGCATGAGAAATGGAAAAATCCTCCATATTTGGTCTATTATGTTTATTGTATTATTTTAAGCATGTTTAGAACTTGGTAATTTCGGATATGGTGGATGAAATTGTGTAGATCTAAATTTTTTTATAAGTGTGGGTGTTCTTGATTTTTTTGGTTTTGATCTTCTAAAAGCTTTTTTTTGGAAAACTTATTATTCTATGTGACGAAGCACTTTATTTCAAGCAATTTGGCTTTTAAACCATTTAATTTGGAGTTGAGATAAGGATTTTATGGCAGAACTAGTTTTTCGGATTCATGGAGTTTTTCTATGGCTGAACTTGCTATTATGGGATGATGGAGTACCATGCGACCCAGCAACATGCGTTCCCTCCAGCATGCGCCTATCTTGTTGGATGCATATATGCTTTGTACATGCTTTCAAAAGTCAAACGCATAGTACCTTGAACGTATGAGATTATGCGACTACGAGACATGCGTCTCTTCTTTTGGGCGCATGTCTCTACATGACTTTATGTGCTTTTATCTTTTCTCTCTGACACTTATGTCTTGTCACATCAATAACCTTTATGATACTTCCCTGTTACTTTATTTATTGCCCATCACTTTGGCACTTGTCCCAAGTAGTAGACTTTTGCCCGAGCATGTGCCCTGGAGGAGCCTGCGGCCTGGAGGATCATGCGGCAAGGTTAGAACATGCAGCCGGGTTGGTTCATGCGCCTAACCTTCTTGTGCATGACTTAGATACGTATTATCCTTAGTGACTCCCTGTGTACACATAGTACTTTCTTGTTTGGATCATTTATTTTATTTAGAATATTTCTTATCATCCTCTATGACGTTGATCCTGGTTATTGCTTATTGTAGAAGCATGAAAAATACGCTGGGGGAGTTATACGCGTAAAATCCCCAAATATGCATGAAGCGCGTGTAAAACAGAGCTCCAGCACTGGGTGGCGTAAAACATGATTTCAGAGCCATTGGCGTACAACCGAGCTTCAACGCTGTTCAGCGTAAAATAGAGCTCCAGAATAACCCGCGTAAAGCAGTCCTTCCAGACTGCTTTGGCGTAAAAAGTTTGCTACATCGCCACTTCGACGTAAAATCTGTCTGCTTTTAATGTAGTGGAAAGTTGTACGAGGAACTCTCGTATTTCTCGAATGAACCTGTCAGTTGAAGCAGTGAACCTGACTCCTGACAAAGAGTACTGCACGACGATCGAGAGGACGGCTGTAATGATGATTCTGCACAGAGCCCCAGACTGTCGTCTAGTGACATAATCCTCGATATAAGACGTCGTTTATGCATTCAAGGAATACGCTGCCTATTCTACACAAGCAGAGATTAGCTTTACGCTCAGGATGAGATGAAACCAACTGCCACGTCAAAAGCATTTCTTCGTACAGAACTCGAGGCACGTCTTTGTAGTTAATACGCAAGATAGGGACAGATCTCTGCATTTAGTGCACGAGATTTGGTTCTACTTTTAATGATTGGGAGAGCTAAAATTAGGGCTAATATGCTCACGTAATATCCCTGCATATTACGCCAACATAGCTATTTTCAACTATGGGAGTACGCCGTATGCTATCTCTTCGAAATACGCCAATTCAGGCTATATTTGCAAGGTACGCAATAAGGCTATTTGGCCCTAAATACGCTCAAGACCTCAGTCAAAGAAGGATAATTGGCTAGTTTACGCTGGTTACCTATTACCTATGCAACATCAAGTTTTACGCAGAACTCAGTTTCTACGCCAATAAGACAGCTATTTGGCCTCTACGCCAATAAGACAGCTATTTGGCTTCTACGCTAATAAGACAGCTATTTGGCTTCTACGCCAACAAGACAGCTACTTGGCTTTTACGCCAACAAGACAGCTACTTGGCTTTTACGCCAACGAGATAACTATCTGGCTTTTACGCCTACGAGGCAGTTATTTGGCCTTTATGCCAACCTTCTCTACGCGAGGGGCAGTTACCTACATGGCTTGTATGCCGTGATCTTCGATGAGCGATTATATACATTACCTCATAATGGGACACGCGTCACATGCCAATTCAGGAGATCATTCATATGTGGGTAGCAGTTATTATAACCGCCATGTAAAAGGTACAGCTCTCTCCGCTGTTCGGTTTCTACACCGACTGGTCAGTTACTGTGACCAAACTCTATAAATAGAGACTTCCGGCCACAGGAGTAAAGGGGCAGAGAATAATAGAGGTCAGATCCATGGTGGAAAGAATTCAGGAGTCACAGACAGAGGTTAAGGTCAAGAAAGCACAGATAGAGAGCTTTGGCAATGAGATTTTAACCTTTCCTGCAGTCTTTGAAGCTTCTTTTCCTTCTTCTACAGCACTTCTTCGTCATCGTGTGGTCCAAGGGACAAAGTGATCGACCGCAGATCAGACTCCTACAACAATATTTTTCCAGAATCAAATTTTTGTACTTAACATCCTCATATAGGATTAATTATACTTTTTTTTATTTGTAAACAAAGAAAGGGTTTCGTATAAATCTAGTTTCAATTTCTTTCGTTTATTATCAAACACAAGATGACGACTCTGCTGGGGACTACTTTCTCATCTGACGAGAAAACTATTGCTCAACACGATACTGTATCCGTAGGATCAACGAAGAAGACTCTGGTCGTCCAATTCGACCAATCGGCTTACGAAGACATGCTTCGAACAGGGGGTAGCTCTCATTCCCTCTCTGTCCAAGACAACAGGAAGTTGCATAAAGTATGGATGCCCCAGACATCCTCTACAATTCCTGAGGACTCTCTCTCTCCGATCAACAAGGATGTGACATTACGACCTTTACGCCTTGTGCATAAAAATCTATCTCCCGTCTGTGATGTGGCAGACAAAGCTTCTGGCAATGCCCTAGTGCCAATCCAGAAGTCTACAACGTGCCCCATGCATAAAACTTTGTCTCCCGTCTGTGACGTGGCAAACAAAATTTCTGATAAGGCCTCAGCGCCAATTCAAAAATTTAAAATGTGCCCCGCGCGTAAAATTTTGTCTTCCGTCTGTGATATGGCAGACAGAATTTCTGATAAGGCCTCACCGCCAATTCAGAAATTTAAAATGCGCCCCACGCGTAAAACTTCTTCTCCCGTCTGTGACGTGGCAGACAAAATTTCTGATAAGGCCTCAGTGCCAATTCAGAAATTTAAAACGTGCCCCGCGCGTAAAACTTCGTCTCCCATCTGTGACATGGCAGACAAAATTTCTGACAAGGCCTCAGTGCCCAAGAAGATTCAAACGTGCAGAAAATTCAAACGCGCCTTGCGCGTAAAAATGCATCCGATGGACCCTTGGATCACATCAAGGGAAAACGCGTGGCAAATCTCCCGACCTCAAGAGTTTTACGCCACCAAGAAGAGAAGATTACGTGGACTCCTGTTTTACGCAAATCTGCACAAAGCTCCAGATTACGCCAGGATAAGCCCATCCGCGTAAAGAAGACCTGCTTCATGGGGAAATATACTCCCCAGACGGATGATGGATCATATGCCACTCACATGGGCGAACTGCTGTATACTTATGGCAGAGAGAGGGTCACGGTTCCCAATATCCGCGCTCCTACTGATATAAAAAGGCAGAATAAGCCTTCTTCTTCTTCTGTTAATCCTCCTGATTTGCGTGATTTCTTGATCTAGAAGCGTAAAGACAGGGGATCTTCTAACATGTCTATTACACCCCCTAGGGAGCATTGTTGTAATAGTCATAAAGTTGTAGTTAACTACTGCTGTTCTAAGGCAAAACGGTCAGTTTTCGACCGGTTGAACTACTCTTTGTCTTTACAGGAAGAAGAGCCGATATTTGTATCATTGAACATGGCTTCACACATTCCTAGAGGAAGGTCAAATTCAAGACGTCATCCCTCTAGAACTCCAAGCCAAAGGAGATTCGACAGACTCCTTGAGAATATTGAAGCTGGTATGTTTCGAAATACCCGTTCGAGGTCACGACAACCAGCTTCATATTCTTCTGATTTCGACACTTGGGGTCGCCAGTTTCCCGAATCAGATGCTGAAAGTATAGACTCAATCTCTACAAAAATCTATACTAACCCTTCAATAGCATCCAGAGAAATGGGAGTCTATGCCATTGGAGATGAACACGAAGAGGCTTCCCCATCAGGAAGTACTGACCAACGCATCGCTGTATTGGAAGCATCACTTAAATATATGCATTCCATGATAGAGAATATGCGTCAGATGATGGTGACTCAACATGTAGCTACAATAGCTCAAACATCGGTTCCTCCGACTCAAATACGTGTGGGGGTGGACCTACCACCATCCAACGCAAACCAGGAGCCTGTTCTAAATCAAGAGTCAGCGGTTCCTCAACTTCTTAACTCGGAGAATGTATTGCCTCCTGTTGGAGTTACAATACAACCGATCTCTCACCACTCTGCGATCTCTTTACCAGCTGAAGACCCGTTGCAGGCAGTGCGGGAATTGAAAGCCCAATTTGATGCCTTGAAGCATAAGGATCAGCTCAAGAAGTTGGGAATCAACCAGCCATACCCAGCTATCTGGGATGAGATCCCTTTCCCACCTAAATACAAACCACAGGCTATGGTTTTATTTGAGAAAAAGACGTCACCGAGCCAGTACATGAACTACTTTAGCATGATGATGGTGTTGTTGCAAGGGAATGACGCCCTTCTCACTCGAGTGTTTAAAGACTGTCTGTCTGGAGTGGCCTATCAGTGGTACCATAGTCTTGTGGATAACTGCATTACTTCCTTTGAAGATTTCAAGACTCTATTCTTTGCTCGATTCTACGAAGGAGGGATGGACATGTCTATGTCATCACTTATCAAAGTAAAGCAGAAGGAGAAGGAGAGCGTTCGTACTTTCATCGAAAGTTTTCGTCAGGCTACTTTACAGATACCTCCCGGAGTTCCGGATTCTGCCTTGGAGGACATTTGCAGGAAGAACCTTCTCCTACTGATCTCAGTGTTCACGGGACCATATCAGTTCTGCTGAAGATAACAGTCGGAAGGTGCATGACAATAAAATCATGATCTCTACCTCTGATAGAGGGAAGCGATCATCTTCCAATAATGATCATGCTCGTAGTTCCAAAAGGAAGGAAGCTCTGGCAATCAATACGTCTAGGCAACATACTCCGGTGACTACGTAGACAAATCCTAGGACTTCTAGGCCTAAAAAAGAGTATTCTTTTAATGACGACGATATTCCGAGCATATTCGATTGTCTAGTCAAAAGTGGCAAGCTTACTCTCCCCGAGGTAAAGCGACCAAATAAAGTCGGCAGTACCAATAACCCTAAGTACTGCATTTTCTACAGATACATACATCACCCCACAAAGGCATGTTATGTATTAAAAAGGAAAATCCAGGAGCTGATCGACGCCAAGGCCATCACTCTGCGTAATAGCGAGAAGACGGTCACAGCCAACATGATCTCACTCCAGTTTGGCAATCTGTCCCCTCAAGAAGTCCCGGATGGTGTAGTACCTATTCCAAGGGCGATGATGAACATTGTTAATCTTCCATCGACCAGGGGTCAAAATCATGACCTGGTACCCCTAACTACAAAGCGTGGTGAGATTATGTGGGTTAATCCAGATCTGGTGTCAAAAATTGAGGAAGAGACTCAAGATGCTAAAGCTAAGTCTAAAAAGACTCAAGATGCAAACCATGCCATATGGTTACAATATCCCCGACATCAGAAGAAGAGGCTTTGGCAACCGGGACCCGGTCAGGCAAGGCCTACCTCAAGGACTATGGAGGAAACCAGGAGGAATCGATGGCAGACACTTCATCTGCCAAACCTCCAGAGCCTGAACCTGTTATACCAGAGGCAGGTCCTTCTAGACCAACTTCGATGAACAAGGGTAAGCAAAAAGAAGTTTGTTTTGATAAACCTTTGAAGAATATTCAAAACAAAGGTTTAAAAAAATCATATAACTTCGACATCTTGGCCCAGTTGGCTAATACACCAGCTAGATTATCCATTTTCGAGCTCCTAAGGCTATCCAAAGACACTCGTCAAGCCATGAGTGAAGCGTTAATGTAGGCAGATGTATGCTTGACTCAGCTCAAGTCCCTTGATAAAGAGCCTGTGTCATGCCCTCAATGCCATAGTGTGATGGAAGTGGTCCCTAATATCACTTTCACTCAAGAGGACATGTTGTTGAAACATAACAAGCATGACAGGCCTCTTTATTACACCGGATATGTTGGCTCCATGGAGGTAGACCAGATTCACATAGATACGAGATCGTCGATCAGCATTATCCCTCACAGTCTGTTAAGACCGTTGAGAATCCCTACAAGCAAACTGGCTTACACTACCACCACAATCGTAGGCTTTAATGCCAGGAAGAGCAAACCATTGGGGAAGATTCGTCTGAGGATCCAGATTGGTGACCTTAGATCAGTGGCTACATGCTACGCCATTAATTCAGAGGTGTCTTACAATATTCTGTTGGGCAGACCTTGGATCCACGATCACAATATCATTCCTTCCACTCTACATCAATGCTTCAAATAAGTAGACGCTCAAGGGACAGTAAAAACAGAGTTTGCAGATCTCAATCCCTTCAAAGGAGTTAAATCTTACTATTCTGATGCCATGTTGTACACCCAAGACTACATGAAGGAGGTGTCAGGCAAGATGGAAGAGGAATCCTACCGGGAGCCAGCAAAACCATCTACTGAGCAACCTTTGTCAATCCAAGTGAAAGGGCGGACTACCCGTCCGAAGATCATGGAACCCATGGCTATCCACTTGAGCAGAACCAAATTGGGAGGAGGAAGTGACCCTCTAGTGATCACTTTGAACCAGAAGCCTCCACCTTTGGTCATCAACCTCAGGCGCAACAAGCAGCCGACTGATGTAAATACAACCGGGAACGTAATTTTTGACGATAATAAAGATTCCCTTTTCCAGTATACTGACGCTCAATTTCCAAATCAGGAATCCTCCCCCCATAATGATATAGAACCTATAGCACAAAAATTCTTGGAAGCTATAGATTCCTATCATCCGTATGTGTGGGAAGTGGCGTCAACATCTAATGTCATCACGATATATGGACCACATGAAGATTCTATCTTTATTGTCCCACCTACTCGTAACGATCAACATCCAATAGTCTTCGATCGCATGCAGAATAAACCAATTGTACAAGAAGATTCTCACGAATTTAATGCTGGGAAAATGCAAGTGCACATATAAAGTGAAGGCTATTCCTGGAATTTGTCATTACCGCTAAAGGCATTAAAGTGGACCCTGATAAAGTGAAGGCTATCTTAGAAATTCGACCACCCCATAATCTGAGGGAACTCAGGGGATTTCAAGGTCGTTTGGCTTATATCAGGAGATTCATATCCAACCTCTCTGGAAGATGTCAACCTTTTTCTCGCCTGATGAAGAAATATGTATCATTCGTTTGGGACGAAGCCTGTCAGTAAGCGTTTAATGATATCAAATGCTACCTCACTAATACTCCAGTTCTAGTGCCTCCCATCATAGGAAGACCTTTTTTGCTGTATGTTCGAGCAATGGATCATTCTTTAGGATCTCTCCTCGCACAGAAGAACAATGAGGGTCATGAACAGGCTATTTACTATTTAAGCAGGATGATGGTCGGAGCTGAACACCGTTACAATCCAGTAAAAAAAGAATGCTTGTCCCTAATGTTCGCCATTCAGAATACACGATATTACATCATGGGCCAAACTATTCATATCATCTCCAGAATCAATCCTCTTCGGGTATTGATGAACAAGCCAAGTGTTCTTAATTCTCGACTCACGACTTGGGCGATGTTGTTAACACTGTATGATATGGTGTATGTCCCTCAGAAGTCCATCAAAGGTCAAGTCTTGGCTGATTTCTTAGCTGCTCATCCAATTCTGGAAACCTCTAAACTATACGAGGATATTCCCGACAAAGTTGCAGAATGTAATTCCGCAATGGAAGGTGATACATGGCAGCTATTCTTCGATGGTGCCTCCAGGACTGGTCCCAAGGAAAATGTGGTTTTAGGAGTAGGAATTGTCCTGGTGACTCCTGATAAACTTGTCATCTATCGAGCATATTCTCTTAGCGAACCCTGCTCTAATAATGTGGCAGAGTATAACGCCCTACTAATCGGGCTTCAAGTCGCTAAAGAATTGGAGGTTGAATACCTGGAAGCTTTTGGTGATTCTCAGCTGATCGTCAATCAGGTCAGAGGAATATATGAAGTCCGCAATCCAGACCTCATTCCTTATCATCAAGCAACGATCGAGATTGCCATGTCTTTTAGAGGATTCTTCCTAGAACAGGTGCCTCGATCTCAAAATTTGGAAGATGATGCTTTGGCCAGCCTAGCTGTAGATGTAGCTATTCCTATAAGAAGGCAGAATTCAGTGATTCTTCTTAACAGAGATTTATTCTGTGTAAAAAATAATTTTCACATAGAACGCAGCTACGCTGTAAACACGGTTCCTCCTAAGAGAGACTGGAGAAGTCCCTTTATAGACTTTGTGTCATACGGAATCTTACCAGAGGATCCTAAAGAAGCAGTATCCATCAAAAGACGATCATTACGCTTCTATTTTGATGCATCTTCACAATGTCTATATCGCCGAACATACGATGGACTGCTATTACGATGTCTCTCTGACGATGATGCAAAACGGGTTATTCGAGAAGCTCATGACGGTGTATGTGGAGCATATCAACCCGGTCCTAAGTTACATGATCGTATCAAGAGGATGGGCTACTACTGGCCTACCATGATTGTAGATGCCATGAAATATGCAAGATAATACAAAGCCTGTCAAGTTCATACAGATTTTATACATCAGCCTTCTGAGCATTTATATCCTACGATTGCATCATGGCCTTTTGAAGCATGGGGTATGGATATCATTGGTCCTATTCACCCGTCTTTTTCTAGAGGACATCGGTTCATATTGGCTATCACGGATTATTTTTCCAAATGGGCTGAAGCGATCCCTCTTGCTGAGGTGAAGACATCCATCGTGATCAGCTTTATCAAGCATCATGTAATTTATCGCTTTGGGATACTCCGGAGGATAATTCATGATAACGGGCCTCAATTCATCAGCCAAGCGTTTCACCGATTTTGCGATAAGAATCGGATACATAATATGGCCTCGACGGCTTATAATCCTGCTGCTAATGGTTTGGCGGAAGCCTTCAACAAAACCATCATCAAACTCTTGAAAAAGTTTATTTCTTCGAACAAAAGAGATTGGAATGAGAAGCTGGGGGAATGTCTCTGGGCATATCGCACAACGGTACGAACACCAACAGGTTGTACCCTATTTTTATTAGTTTATGGGTGTGAAGCAGTTCTCCCCATTGAAATCCAAATTCCATCACTCAGAATAGCCATGGCTAATGAGTTGACACAGGAAAATAATGATAACTTAAGGCTTCAAGAGCTAGAAGGATTAGACGAGAAACTCCTTTAAGCTCAGCAGCGCATTATGTTCTATCAGGCACGCATTTCCAGAGCTTTTAATCGAAAAGTGAAGGAGAGAGTGTTCAAAGTTAGCGAGCTAGTTCTAGCTGTGAAGAGGCTAATGATTATTATACACAAAAGTAAGGGCAAATTCTAGCCTAAATGGGAAGGTCTTTATGTGATTGAAACGACTTTCTCAAATAGCGCCTACAGATTAGCCAAGCCTAATGGAGATTTAATAATGGCTCCTATCAGCGACAAATTCCTGAAGAAGTACTATGCTTGATCTCCTTTGCTCAAAGGAGTATGATAAAGATTTCATTCTGACAACATTACATATAAAGATTGGTTGGATCATATTCTATCATGTTATTATGACCTCTAAATATATATGTTTAACTAATTTGAAACTTCAAAACCTATCACGTCCATATTACCTCTGATAGTTTTTTGTATACAAATTTAGTTGGATCATATTCTATCATGTCCATATAATCTCTGAATAGATATATCCAGCTGAAGCTTACCGAAAGTATATCACGTCCATATTACCTCTGATATCACTTTCATCTTTGCCTATCATTTTTATTCAAAAGTGATCGGTCTACAAAATCAGAAAAAAATATCTTTATTATCTCTGGGAATAGCAAAATTACAGAAAAAGCAAAAAGATACATCATTGGGGAGGAGCAGTTAAATCCCTAATCTGTCGTGCCAAAGCAGCCATCCTGTCATTCCTAGAGTTCAAGATAGTACTGCAAGCCTGTTTTAGTCGTGCCTCGTCATCGCTCAAGCGAGATAGCTCATACCGAGCATCAACAAAACTGGCATGGATGACACTCGCACGCATCAAGTTCTGCTGAGCTACCTCCACTTGGCCCTTAAATACATCACGAGCTGCCGTTGTCTTGAGAAGCCTCTCCCTGGCCTGAGCGAGTTCAGCTTTCAAATTTTGAACCATCGCTTCATCTCCCTCATATTCGGCCTGGTACTTGGTTAACTGAGGAATAAAATCCACCAAGACAGCCCGCTCTTTATCCATCTCCTGCTGCTGTTCCTGGATGGATTTGTTCAGAGTTTCCATTTGCTCAACAAGCTCTACAGTTAAGGAGTCGTACTTAGCTTGAACTAGATTGTCGATGCTGCCTCGAGATAGTTGCAAATACTCCTTAATGGGTTATTCCAAACCATTAACTATTTGCTCTAGCGCATCAGCTCTTTCAGCGTCGTTGAAATTTCTAATCGGCGCTATCGTAAGCTGAGAGGACATCTGCAGAGTACCAAAGCTTAGGTTCTTCTCCAACACCATGGATATTAACTCCTTCAAAGTGAGATAGAATATGCTAGTGTATTGCTCAACTAGCGTGCCATAGATCGGATGTACGCTGGGAGTAGCTGCAATATAGATAAATCTTCCTCCAGGAATGACTGCAGAGGATGTCGCCATAGTCATTGGTCCAACAGAGGGCACGACAAAAGAAGAGACACCAACAACAGTTGAAGTTGCTGGTATACTCGACGAAAGAGGCACGGACGAGATGGGGGGTTCATCTTCCCCTGATGTCATTTGAACTCCCACTGGTGGGATGACATATGAGAATGTGGAGGATGATAGATCGGCAGTTTCAAAACACTCTTCTTCGACGTCGATTACCACCGTTTCATTAAATGGGTCCGCAACAAAATCAGAAGTTGCATCAACTCCGCCCTCCCCAGAGATGTCTTCATCTGAAAAGAAGACAAGAGAAAGTTAATATCAATGTGATGTTAATTTTTATGAAGAAAATATGAAGACAACATTTACCCATGGCCGATGGCATGTATGTTGTGTCTGCAGCCTGTATAGCTAAATCATCTCTTAATGATGCTAGACAAGCTGTCATACCTGGAGAAGAAGGTGCACCAACTGACACTGGCTGGTAGTCTTCCCAGTCTTCACCCAGATCCACTTGAGGTTCATCAAGTGGAATCTCGCTGAAAATATTTACAGACGAAGGAGGGGTTATTCCCATTATTTGTCTGGACAAAGGTATTCTTAATAGGCTCGGCCTCGAAGGCGACCTCGAAGCACTACCAGTAGCGGTAGTAGCGGCAGTAGTCTCGAGCAAAGAATCTCTGGTACTGTCAACCGGAACTATGGAGGTTCCCTCTCAAAAAGGCGAAGGACCTCTGATCAAAGAATCATCCCCAACAGGGGAAACGACAAGCTCGCTCCTAGAAGTCCCCCTGGTGGAAGCCCTTTTCGGACCTCTGGCCGTCTTCTTCTTGCGGGAGGAAGGCTCTTTCAGAGTGGAAGCCTTCCGTTTCTGGGGGGATAAAGAGAGGCTATACTGGCGGAGCAATTATGCCTCTCGGTATTGTCAACAAGAACTCGCCTGCCCCGGCGGTGTCTTCATCTTCATCCGAGGAAACAGACGGAATCTCCTCCCTCGTAGTGGACCTATGGGACGGCATCCAGAAACTTCTACGCACATCAAAATTGCGATGGAAGGTATTAATGGACGCATAAAACTGCGCGTACGAGTGCAGAATGCGCAACTCCATAGTGAGAGAAGTCGCGGACACGGCAAAAGTTGCACCAGTACAGCCCGTGATGAAGTACCGCCATCCTCTTGCTCTATCAATAAGTCTACCTTTGGACTTGAAACTGGTGATAGGATTCCCCACATGCAACTGGTCATGCCCAAATTGCCTGGCGAACCGACTGGACAAATAAGGCTCCAAATAGCAGTGGTCCTCACTTCTGTACAACAAATGGAAAGGTCTAATGCAGACCAACCAGTAGAAGGCTTCAGGAGAAAGAATGGTCCTCCCATGGCCCTCATCCTTAAGTTTCGTCCCCTGTTGATTGATATGTACAGGGGGGACGATACGGAAGAGCTTCCAGCCGTGGGCAAAATTTAATGCTCGTCGGCAATCTATGACGGTCGCCACATTCCAAAGGGAATTCTTGTAGTTCAACAAGAAGTTATTTCTCGAACCGCTAGCAGGACCAGAAGACATTACCCTGGTGTTATGAAGAATTAACCATCCCATCAGGTATAGAAATGGTAATTCCACTCGGGAAAATCCTTCACGCTGCGTATCATCAGCTAGCAGCCCATCAGTAATGGCCCTCAGGCCAGCTTGTATCCTACAAACCATGGTAGGGAGCAGGCCCAATCTTGCTCTGAATACCAAATGCACTGCGGTCCATAAGGTGTTGCGATGTATGCGATCCACAGACGCGATGCCAGGCACTACCCATCGGCCTAGCCAGACAGAAAAGAAGCCAGCCAGTTCAGCTTCCCTTGACAGAGGCTTGCGACAATGCCTCATATAACTGAAGGCTTTTGTGCCTGCAGGATAACCCCCTGTCTTCTCATCAAGAGTATAATTTGGAGCTCCTGCATCTTCAATAAGGTCATCAACCGTGTTAGCATTGAGCATGCTCAGGAGGTTCAAGGGTTTATCTCTTCTATCTACAACCTTGTCCGGCTTAGCATTTTTGGCATGATGGAAGAAGAGGTAGGCTAACCACTTATTGATGTGAGCCAAATCAGAGGGCTCTTTGTAGAAAGTGGTGCAGGCAAGATAGTGGCACATCAGCTCCTGGTACACTGCCACCGCTCGAGGGTTTGTATCCCTCAGCTCCCTGTTTGTGGGAACGTACTCCTCATAAGGAGTATCTCCTATTGGTAGCTTGGAGATCTCCGCCATCTCATGCAGGGCCAAGCCCAACTCACCTAGCGGAGTGGCAAAAGTCCCGGTAAGCGAATTGTATTGCTCCATCAAGGCTAAGAACAAGTTAGGGTTGACAGGCAGCCCAACACTTGTAGCGCTCACAGCCGCAAACAAGCCAATACTTTCCAGCTCCGTCTGGAAGTGCTTCAGGGCCCAGGCAGTTAAACTGGCCCATCGAAGATTCTCGGGGCTAAGCCATCCACTGGTCCGAGGGTTGGCCTTAGGGTACACTCCTCCCTGCCCCATAAAATCATTGCAGAAGGTCAATATTTGGACCGGCTGGATCAGCAACGTATCCTCACTCAGGATGCTACCCGGCAGTAATCCCCTAAAAGGCATCACAGAGCCTGAAGGTATGCTCATAAAAGCTCCTCGGTTCAATCCCTTGTTGTACAAGATCTTTCTGGGGCGGCCATGAAGATCAGGAGTCATGGTCCATATCATCTTCCTAGGATGAGTGGCATGGAAGAACGCAGAAATAGGGTAATCCCTGGGTATCCTGGGCAGATACATGACCGTACCCTCAGTAGTAAACACCCAATCCTCCTTCTTGGGTTTAGTTTGGGACTATTTGTCGATAACATCCCCGAACAAGAAACCTGGTTTCTTATACTCCGTCCCGTCTATGTATGTCATGGGCTCCCTACTGATCATACTCAGCAGCATGCGTTCTCTTAGAGACGAGATCAGGATCCCCCGTTCTTCAGGATAATTGGCGCCAGAGATGGGGAATATCACATGGGACAAGTCCTCCAAATAGTTTGAGTTCAGCATCCCGGCAGCAGAGCCCATAACTTTAGCCAAATAAGAGATCTGCAAGTCCACTACAAAATATAAGAAAACAAGTCAGTTTTACGCTAGACACTACACTCTTGCAGAATATGCAAAAAATTAACAGTCTGAGCTTTTACGCCAGACTGCAAAAAAAAACTTGGGTCTTACACTGGAATCTATTTTCCATTGCATAAAAATCAAGGTTGGCAGTATCTAATAGTCTGAGATTTTACGCCAGGTTGACAAAATTTGAATTTTTACGCGAGATTGACAAAATTTGAATTTTTACGCCGGAATTCATATCCATTGCATAAAACTCAAAGTTTATAGTATACGCCAAATCTCGACAGTCTGAGTTTTTATGCCAGACTGCAAAAATTTGGAGTTTTTTACGCTGATACATTAGGAATGTGGGCGTAATAATAAAACATCTCTGTGCATCATCTTCCTCGAAGAGGTCCTTAGCACAGTAGATGACCTTGCGCATACACACACAACGTGTGCGAAAAGTTTTTTTTCTCTCGAAGTCTTTACCTGTAATGTCCGGAGCACAGCTCGACGGTGGAGCACTGCTTTCAGATCGGGATTCGCTCAGCCTAATGGGAGTGGCTCGTGTTTGAGCAGTGGGGCGAGATAAGGAAGCGACCTTCGTTCCCTTAGCAGTGGAAGCTTGTTTGGGTGCCATGGTGAATCTGAGTTCTCAGGAAAGAGACGAAGAAGAAAGGTTTTTTGGAAAGCAAGGGTTTTGCGAAGACAGATAAATAGTTTCTCTTTCAAGACCTTGGGCTATTTTTAGAGTTCAGATAACTCATCGAATCCCTAACCAAATCCGATATTTAATATTCGGTTATGATTTGGGACCACGTCAGCCCATCATTTGAAAAAAGAAGACGGACAGTTATGCTGTGTAACGGATTCGAATTTTACGCTCAGAGGCTATAAATCTACGGTTTTACGCTCAACAGCTTTTACGCTCAGAGGCTACAAATCTACGATTTTATGCTCAGAAGTTTTTTATGCTCAGAGGCTATAAATCTACGATTTTACGCACAGAAGCTACAGATCTATGATTTTACATCCAGAAGCTAACAGATACTATGGTCTATGACTTGTTCGAGAAGGCCAATCCCAAGAGTTTATGCAGAAAATGCTTATTTTTGGCTACGAAACATTCCAAGTGCTTGGAACACACAGAGGTTAGCATTGAAGATGACTCTTCTTCTTGGGCCAGTGGAAGTTCATCCAAAATCCAGTCAGAATCTTTTACAGAAGTTCAAGTATGGCCTGTTCAACAGACATTTCTCGCCCTTTTTTAAGGGATTTTTGGGAAACCATTCTTGAAGATGATGGTCTGAACAAGAATTCTTCGTATCAAAGAAGTGACAGTTCAGAAATTCTACGCGACTCCTTGTCCAAAACAGCATGACAATTTGGATCTTCAAAACAACTTAATGCTAAGGAGTTTTCTACGCATCTTCCATTACGCGTAAAAGATGGGACGTGATCAGATAATCGTTTATCAGAGTAAGCGTAAAATTATTCAGACTTTCTCACAGCAAATATGGCAAATCAGCTTGCATAAAATAAGACAAGTATATTAATCATGATTACATATGATAGAAATCCAATTTACAAAGGGTTTTTTTATCTTCATGATTACATATGATGGAAATCCTTTTTCTACAAAGGGTTTCTCATTTTTATTTAAGATCACACCAAGAATCTGCTGTGCCAGGTTCTCATATTGGTGGTGTAAATCTTTTTTTGTCTTCTACAGCAGTTAATCGGCTTCCGTCGCGATTAACAAGAAAATGATTAATGGCGGGAGGATACAGAACTGGGCACGTATCAATTATGCAAGCCCACCCTCCATACGCCATGGCAGGCATGCCCTAGAAATTGTGTTAGGGGTTCAGACCCAACACAATACTGGAAGACAGGACCAAACTGTCTATCCTTGTCCAGCACCATAATGGGAGAGAATACAGCTTGCAAGCTATGTGGCCAAATAAGACCCTTTCTCTCTCCTGGACGAATCGCCATATAAAATTGCTGATTATCCTGAGCAAAGGAAGCTATGATATCCTTCCATAATCTATCGTTACAGAGGACATTTGCTCGAAGATGCTTCTTTTTATGGCTCCTTACAGGCTGGAAGAGCATGATCTTCTTCTTCCTCAGGCCAGCCCAATAGATCTCGGCAACCATCTCTTTTTGGTGAAGGATGTGTAGAAAGACAGGTTCACTCACTTGCCTTTATATAGGCAGAAGAGAACACATCAAATCCCAACAAATTCCTAAAAATTTGCCGAGAAATCAGCCTCGCAGAACGAGTCAAATTTGATCATTTCATGCTTCATTCAAAGTATTTCAAATTACAAGGAATTTGAAAACTTTGAAGGGGGTCTTGTAGAAGCATGAAAAATATGCTGGGAGAGTTATACGCGTAAAATCCCCAAATATGCATGAAGCCCACATAAAATAGAGCTCCAGCACTGGGTGGCGTAAAATATGACTTCAGAGCCATTGGCGTACAACAGAGCTTCAATGCTGTTCAGCATAAAATAGAGCTCCAGAACAACCCGCGTCAAGCAGTCCTTCTAGACTGCTTCGGCATAAAAAGGTTGCTACATCGCCACTTCGGCGTAAAACCTGTCTGCTTTTAATGCAGCGGGAAGTTGTACAAGGAACTCTTCGTATTCCTCGAATGAATCTGTCAGTTGAAGCAGTAAACCTGACTCTTGACAAAGAGTACTGCACGACGATCGAGAGGACGGCTGTAATGATGATTCTGCACAGAGCCCCAAACTGTCGTCTAGTGACATAATCCTCGATATAAGACATCGTTTACGCATTCAAGGAATACGCTGCCTATTCTACACAGGCAGAGATGAGCTTTACGCTCAGGATAAGACGAAACCAACCGCCATGTCAAAAGCTATTCTTCGTACAGAACTCGAGGCACGTCTCTGCAGTTAATGCGCGAGATGGGGGCAGATCTCTGCATTTAATGCACAAGATTTGGTTCTACTTTTAATGACTGGGAGAGCTAAAATTAGGGCTAATATGCTCACGTCACTATCCCTGCATATTATGCCAACTTGGCTATTTTCAACTATGGGAGTACGCCGTATGCTATCTCCTCAAAATATGCTAATTCAGGCTATATTTGCAAGGTACGCAATAAGGCTATTTGGCCCTGAATACGCTCAAGACCTCAGTCAAAGAAGGATAATTGGCTAGTTTACGCTGGTTACCTATTACCTATGCAGCATCAAGTTTTACACAGAACTCGGCTTCTACGCCAACAAGACAACTGTTTGGCTTCTACGCCAATAAGACAGCTATTTGGCCTCTACACCAATAAGACAGCTATTTGGCCTCTACGCCAATAAGACAGCTATTTGGCTTCTACGCCAATAAGACAGCTACTTGGCTTTTACGCCAACAAGACAGCTACTTAGCTTTTATGCCAACGAGATAACTATCAGGCTTTTACGCCTACGAGACAGTTATTTGGCCTTTATGCCAACCTTCTCTACGCGAGGGGCAGTTACCTACGTGGCTTGTATGCCGTGATCTTCGATGAGCGATTATACGCATTACCTCATAATGGGACACGCGTCACATGCCAATTCAGGAGATCATTCATACGTGGATAGCAGTTATTATAACCGCCACGTAAAAGGCGCAGCTCTCTCCATTGTTCGGTTTCTACACCGACTGGTCAGTTACTGTGACCAAACTCTATAAATAAAGACTTCCGACCACAGGAGTAAAGGGGCGGAGAATAATAGAGGTCGGATCCAAGGTGGAGAGAATTCCGGAGTCACAGACAGAGGTTAAGGTCAAGAAAGCACAGATAGAGAGCTTTGGCAACGAGATTTTAACCTTTCCTGCAGTCTTTGAAGCTTCTTTCCTTCTTCTACAACACTTCTTCGTCATCATATGGTCCAAGGGACAAAGTGATCGACCGCAGATCAGACTTCTATAGCAATATTTCCCCAGAATCAAATTTTTGTACTAAACATCCTCATATAGGATTAATTGTACTTTTTTTTCTTGTTTGTAAATAAAGAAAGGGTTTTGTATAAACCTAGTTTTAATTTCTTTCGTTTATTATCAAATACTTGTGTTATGATTCTAGAAGAGAATGGACTCAGTAACCCGACCCTGTGCTAGAACTCATGCTTATGATTTTGGTAATTGGACTCAAATACTGTATCAGTGCTTATTCAATTATTGCCTAATATTGTTCATGATCTGTGAACCGAGGTACGACATACCGTATTACAAGTTAAGTGATTTATATTTAGATTGTGCATCGAGAATGCCTCTAAATTTCTGAATGCATGATATTATATATAAATTTCCCCCAGCACAGGCATGATATGCGAGTCAAGTACCAAACCATGGCTAGGATTTTGATTGTTGAATGTTGCATACATGCTCGGGTGAATCCAAATTGAACTTCCATGGATTCGTATATAGCGTTCCCGTACTTTGTATGACATCTTAAAAGAAATTCTCATGTGGCCACGTCTTGATATTTCAAAACTATATAGGGTTAATTAAGCAACTAAAAGTGGTAATAACATTGGGAGAAAACGGTATCTCGAGATCATGCCAATGAACCTTTCCATAAAGATTCATTCAAAGTACGATGTGGGCTGGCCAACACAGATACTGTATATTATCCGCCTTAGTGGAGTACAATATGTGACCTATTATAAATAATATCGAGCCACTATTTCACTATAGGAACATTGGAAGTGCTAATACCGTGATCTAGCACAGTGGCCCTTCGTGGAATTGATGCAATTCGTGAAGTGCCTGTATAATCATTTTATTTGGCCCGGTTAGCTCATGTTTGGCAATGATGTGATCTGAGAATACCTATTATGCATTATTCTGAGATAACCTCAGACTCCATAATTAGCAAGTCGTACAAGTGATTGGCCGATCTTTTTAATTGGACTTGGTTGTGATTATATTATTCTGTTAGTAGCCTAAGAAAATGGACTATCATAGTTCGATGGATTCAACCCTTGTTATTGTTTAGTTGTAGGGTTGGACCTTTGTGCTAGGATATGTCATGAACCTAAGTTACGACACAGAACCTATATTTTTATTTATTTATTGCTTGAGTTTTTGTTTCTCTATTTTGTGCTTCCTTTGTGGTACTTGGTATTTGGGGTATAACCCTACTGGTTTTGCATGGCCAGGTTTTGATCCAGCACTCGAGGATGCATCATACTTTTTCTTGACTCATGGTGCATACCAAGAATATGGTCGTTGAGGATAACGAGTAGATTTTTTCTTTCCTGCTCGTCATTGTACATTTTTATCTTTTGGACGTTTAGCCATTGACACCTATTAGCCGGCACATCTAGACATTTAGTTTCCTTACATGATTGTATATAAATCAGATTGCAACTGATCATTATCATATCCTTTTGTTACTCTACCAGCTTCTTATTTTGTACAGTTGGTCTCCAGAATATTTTGATAAAAGCATTTGGGATGCCTTATTGCTTTATCATATATGCTCTATGATTACTATTTCTTGTTTGATTGATTAAGACATAAATATTTGTACAATCCTTAGTAACCTAATTGTAGCATGCACCCCCTTGTCTAGTTACAACTGTGATCGCCATACGACATATAGTACCTTGTACGGGATAATTGGCCGTATTCGTCTCCATATTTTGGTAATTGGGCATGACAATAACATACCCATTCTTGCAAGAAAATTCCTAATTAAGTGGTAGGCAAGAATCGATGAAAAAGAGAAATTAACAGAAATTAACAAAAATTAACAGAAATTATCAAAGCTATTAAAGAAAATGAGCTCCAAATGGAATCTCAATTTTAGAAGGAAATGGTTATAGAAAGCTCAATAAAGAAGTTAAAGGAATCTTTAAAAAAATTCAAGAATTATGGAGAAAGGGTTAAAAAACAATTTTCTTCAATATATGAAGGCTAAATTAGATGCTAATTTTAACTTTGATATGGCTACAACATCAATTGGATCAATTGGTTCATAAAAATCAGAGACAATAAAAGATATAAATGATGCTCAAAATTCTAATAAGGGGATGATTTACACCCTAGATGCATTTGACTAGGAGACCTCGTATGTTAGGGGATTGATTTATACCCTATATACTCATAATAGTGACTCATAGTAGTGCACTCGTGGTCATTGTTTATGACATACGTGATAGTACCTCGACGTAGTGCACTCATGATTATTGACTAGTACATGCGTGACAGTGACTCGTAGTAGTGCACTCGTATTCATTATCCCTTACATGCATGATAGTGACTCATAGTAATGCACTCGTGATACTTTACCCATATATCATCTCTTGTGGCTTGTTATAACGCACGCTAGTCATGCCTATAACCATGCGGTATTCTTTTCTTACCATGTGCATGTGTTTGTTAAAACTTTGTTCCGTCTTGCATATCCTTGCGGGGAGTATCATGTCTAGGATGGATTCTGTAGAATGCCACACCCGGAATCCTGAAATAAAATATTAAGGATTAACTGGCTTGAATAACTAGATCATTGGCAGGGGAGAATCTCTAGGTTGCATGCAGTCCAGTTGTCTAGTCACCTTGCTTCATTTGGACTTGGAGCTCTCTGTCATGAGAGGCACATTTCTAGCACACTATAGAGCGGGGCAATTTTAGTCTATGTAGAAGTCGCTTATCGTCGTGCGGGGCATACTAGACTCACCGTTGTGTGGTGCTACTTCCTAGGATGCAGGCTTTGAGGCTAGGTGTAATGACCTGCTCCGTATCAATATGGATAGCCGATTCAAACGGCACAAGTGCAATGATCCGTCCTGCTTTGCTTGGCGAGAAGACTCGCTTGAGGCTAAGAAATCATACTTGGCCCTTCAGCCATTCAGACTTAGACTTTCAAAGACGCGCTCGGAGTATCGCTTGGCCGAGGCGAATCATCGCTAAGGTGGGTGGCTACGATGAACCTATCTTTGCTTAGCCTGCACACTTAAAAATACGGACGATAAATGCTAGTCGTTAGGCGAATTATCCCTTGCATGCTAATAAGAATATAACGTACCTAGCTAATGGAATAATCCTATATTGTATTACTGGTGTTAGAATATGAAAATGAAACTTGGCTTATAGTTGGACCATTGATTGTTACCTTAGCTTCATGCAAGTAGACTTCGCTAATGCTTCGAGTAGATCATTTTATACTCTTCGTAGTACACTGCTTCACATGTTTACACTGTTCGTCTTAGAGATTATATCGTGATTCAACGATACCTTCATGCTCGAGCTAGTCGTACTTTTTATGTTTTGAGTAGACTTTTATATGATCAAGTATAGTATTTTACCGTTATATGTGCCATACTTATCTCGTAGATTCGTGCCATGACCTGGAGCATGGCACAGAACATGGTTCACCAACCTAAGGCATGAAGACTATCAAAATAGTCGTTCTGAGCCAAGCAACGGAAACATGGAAAGGCTTCGGGGCCATAAGGTCGCCAAGACGGTTTTCCGTATCGGGAACGGCATAATAAGAGATTAAAAGAAACTATAAGAAAGTAAAAGAAGTAGAAAGTAAAAGAATTGAACTATACTAATGAGTAAAGTAGAACAAGAATCATGGTTCAGGGTTGTCATGCCTCGATCTCCCGCAGGCAAATCGATCGTCCCTGCTAGGCGAGAATCACTACGCCAGCGCTCCTGCGGAACGATCGCTTTGACCCATCCGGGCGTGATGCCGCACGAGCGTGAGCCACGCCCGTGCAAGGCCGTGGTTCATTGGCTGGCGGTAAAAGTTCTAAGCCACAGAGTCGTACAGATTGTCCGAGTGCAGTGGAATCATAAACGCATAGGCAATTTGGTAACAAGTTTACTGAGTCGACAATAGCGGAAGCATTGAATAACACAAATAGAAGTAAAGTAACTCTTTATTGATATAAACAAGTGTTACAAGCGGCGTATGGCCGAGATTACAAGTCGCTCAAGCCTCTCTTTCTGAAACAGTAAAAGTGTGCCAGGTGGCTACAATTTGTGGAATGATGTAGAGATGATGTTCAGGCGATGTTCCAATATTATGTCTTGTATATGTGCTTCAGTTTTGGACGCAGCACTCCAAGGCTTCAGAGTGAACTCCTGGCCTTAGCACGCACGAAGGAGGCATCTGCACCGAACGAGGTTCTCCCGCACCCTACAAACGATCTGGTGGGTTATCAGTACATTGAATGCACTGGTAGGGAGGCTACTCTCCCGCTCGATAAATCCAATCACATAATATAGGTTCCGTGCACCAACTATTATGTTATCTTTCTAGTTGCCTTAGGATCAGTTTCATGGCAATATTGAATAACCTAACTCGTGTGGCAGTGCGCCGTACGATATAAGAGGAAACACGATGAGACTTACCAACTTACCAATTTACCTTCCCTGTCCAAGGCAAACCAAGTTAATTCAAGCACAAGCATTCATAGTAAAAACTAAGGCAATAGCATATGCAAATGCAGGTGTTTGGATGCGAGATTCATATCATTTAGCTGATTTAGACTTCTCTATGATGCGATGCAATAACTCTCACGCTGATAGCCGCTAAGCAAGGATGACTTAGCTATATGACATGTGTCGCTGGCATAGCCATAAAGGACCAATCCCAGATGAGAATGGAACATAATGAAAGCACAAGTGGCGCTACGAACCATCTCGCCCGTACACGATGGATCACACATAAAGTAGTCCAAGATGAGAATGGAATGCAACGAAAGCACAAGAGGCGCTACAAACTATCTCGCCCGCACACGATGGACCACACATGAAGTTCCATCCGGATCGGATCAGCCCCAATACCTCGGTGACCGTCCGTGGAACTATACCGCATTTTTGAGTTGTCCGCAACATACAATTATTTGTCTTTCCAATTTCATGAGATACACGAGAATACGAGTACACGAGATGCTTGAATCTTGCTTCTTTGTTTAGTGAATAACTTGCCTTGATGCATTTCTCCTGGGGCGGGGATTGCCTTGGTGACCTAACGATCCTGGATACTTGCAGGTTCAATCTTGCACGGAACGACTATTAGATAGTCTTCCGAGGAAAACTAGATGAATGCATGACATGCACAATATTACATAATTGAGACATAGTTTATGCGACAAGCATCGAACGAGGCAATATATACAAGCAGGCAAGCATGTATTTGTATAAACATAATCATTCACATTTAGCTCGGGCCTGAAGGTAAGCCGAGGAGTGAAACCGTAAGGGACTTCCCGAGCGACATGATCTAGGGTAGCATGCGAGGGTCTGAATATAAGCAATATTTTATTTTCATATTCTAGCACAAGCAATACAAGTTGGGATTATTTCCTTAGCTAGGTGCGTTGTATTCTTATTAGCATGCAGGAGGTGATTCACCTAGCGACTATCATGTATCGTTCCATATTTTAAGTGTGCTGGCTAAGCAAAGACAAGTTCACCGTAGCCACCCACCTTAGCGATGATTCATCTCGGTTGAGCGATACGTCAAGCGAGCCTCTGAAAGCCTAAGCCGAACTCCTATAGGGACAAGTCTGGATATCCTTTGCCTCAAATGAGTATTCTCGACTGAGCAAAGCGGGTCGGGATATTGTACTTTTGCCATTTGAATCGGCAGTCCACTTGAACGGAACGGGGTATTACATCATGCCCAACTCAGAAAAAGTCTCGTCCTCGAGACTTACTGAGGGCAAGGCAAACCTATACAAGTTGTTGTACTTGTTCATTTGGATATTCACTTGCACTAGCATTCGAGATCAGCATATCGCAAGTCTGAATTGTGCACATATTCGAAGTGCACTTCTAGCAAGAGCACGCCAACCAACTTAGCGATAACGAAGTCTTAGCACTCGAGTTTCACATCTTCTTGAGTCTTGGATCGTGCATAAGTTTAAGGCGTCCCTCAAACATATGCATTCAACCAAACTTAGAGATAGTGAAATCGGACAAGCTACTTGCGAAGATCTCAAGGGTTTGTATATGTCAGCACAAAGGCCTTAGCATCACGATTTCATACAAGCAATCATATTATTCTAATGCACTTTTTGAAAGTATTTAGACTCATTATTGGAATATTTCATTTAGGACATTGAGAGAGAGCGTGCACATAACCTACGAACGAGCTTTCAAAACTGAAATAATCGAAACAAAGTCCAAAGGCGTATAAGCCAGGCTCTGATACCAATCAGTCATGCCCCGATCTCTTACAGGTAAATTGGCCGTCCCCGCTAGGCGAGAATCATCGCGCCAGTACTCCCACGGAATGATCGCTTTGACCCATCCGGGCGTGATGTTATACGAGCGTGAGCCACGTCCGTACAAGGGCGTGGTTCATTGGGTGGCGGTAAGATTTCTAAGCCACAGAGTCGCACAGATTATCCGAGTACAGCGGAATCATAAACGCATAGGCAATTTGGTAACAAGTTCACTGAGTCGACAATAGCGAAAGCATTGAATAACATAAATAGAAGTAAAGCAACTCTTTATTGATATAAACAAGTATTACAGGCGGCGTATGGCCGAGATTACAAGTCTCTCAAGCCTTTCTCTGTGAAATAGTAAAAGCGTGCCAAGTGGCTATAATTTGTAGAATGATGTAGAGATGATGTTCAGGCAATGTTCCAACATTATGTCTTGTATATGTGCTTCAGTTTCGGACGCAGCGCTCCAAGACTTCAGAGTGAACTCCTGGCCTTAGCACGCACGAAGGAGGCATCCGCATCGAACGAGGTTCTTCCGCACCCTGTAAACCATCTGGTGGATTATCAGTACATTGAATGCACTGGTGGGGAGGCTACTCGTCCTCTCGACAAATCCAAACACGTAATATAGGTTCCGTGCACCAACTATTATTTTGTCTTTCTAGTTGCCTTAGGATCAGTTTTATGGCAATATTGAATAACCTAACTCGTGTAGCAGTGTGTCGTGCGATATAAGAGAAAATACGGCAAGAGTTACCAACTTACCAATTTACCTTCCCTGTCCAAGGCAAACTAAGTTAATTCAAGCACGAGCATTCATAGTAAATACCAAGGCAATAGCATATGCAAATGCAGGTGTTTGGATGCGAGATTTATATCGTTTAACTGATTTAGACTTCTCTATGATGCAATGCAATAACTCGCACTCGGATAGCCGCTAAGCGAGGATGACTTAGCTATATGACATGTGTCGCTGGCATAGCCATAAATGACCAATCCCAGACGAGAATAGAACGCAACAAAAGCACAAAAGGTGCTACGAACCATCTCGTCCGTACACGATGGATCGTACATGAAGTAGTCCAAGACGAGAATAGAATGCAACAAAAGCATAAGAGGTGCTACAAACTATCTCGCCCGCACATGATGGACCACACGTGAAGTTCCATCCGGATCGGATCGGCCCCAGTGCCCCGGTGACCGTCCGTGGAACTATACCTCGTTTTCGAGTTGTGTCACTACCACGTTCCGAAACAGGGGCATTTTCGACTTTTTTACAATATTTAATATTAAGGTAGTTATAATTAATTAATTGCCTAATAGTATATTTAATTTAAATAAATATGTGTGATGTGTAATTAAATATAGTATTAGATGCAGTGTTCATTTATTTTAGCTAGCAGAATTGACCTAGAAGCCAGTAGATAGCACCTGTCCGAATTATGGAATTTCGAGGTTAATTATTTTATTTAGAATTTGATATTTGGAGATTGAAATTAATTATTGTATTTTATTTAATATTTTGCGCATTGCCTTTGCTTCGATATTTGGAGCACTATCCAGACTTTTGTCTTCCAACAAATTTCACAATCTTGCCCTAGACATGCCCGCCTTCCATTCTGCTATTTTTGTAACTCATAATTATGCTCTCTGTACATTGTTTCTAGCCGCACAAAAATCGTCGCAGACGTTATTTAATAAAATCCCTATTTTGTATCGTTGTGCGTTCCAATCGAAAATTGGAGGCCATCTTGACCTATTTTTCGTGCGGCTCAAATTAAGGTAATATTCTGTTCTGAGTCTTCTTCATTATTGGTATTGATGACCTGACCTGATTTTGGCCCCATGTACTCCTAATTAATTGTTGAACACAACTTGTATTTTATTCTAATTAAATTGAGGATACTATTTAAACCAATTCTAAAATTCCAATTTAATTCCAGTGCTCCGTAAATTGAGCCCGTACCAAACTTACAGCGCCCCCTGACCCTACAAAACACCGGACCCCGAATCGTCCGCCAAATTTTCGTCATTTTATGTGTTTGTGCAATTTCCCGAATTTAAGGGGGGCTAAATTGCAAATTTGTAATTGTGGCCTCACCCAATTGTTTGAACAATGTGGGAACCTAATATTTTTATTTAAACTCTCACCCTCATTTCCCACATGAATTATTTTTTCTCATGTTCAATCTGGACCACTCATTCAATGAGTGCATCCTCACCCTCCATCTAAACCCACTCTCCCATATATATGTTACATCAACACTTTTCCCTAGAAAACCCTAATCCCCAAGCAAGCCCCCACCTCTCTCTCTCCTCCATCCTCAACCCAACGTAGGAAAAATTTCTTCCCTTCTTCTTCTCTTTTCTTCTTCTTCTTCTTCTTCTTCTTCTTCTTCCTTTCTTCTTCTCCTTCTTTATTTTTGAGTTTGAAATTCAAATTTCAAAAAGGGGGGGGGGGGGAAACCTCCTGTTCATCACCCATCTCCTGAACTCCGGCCACCAGACCAACCCCGGCGGCCGACCACCCAGTGATCCCGACCCCGGCCTGCTGTTCAGCCGCTGCTGCTCGGCTGCTGCTCGGCTGCTGCCCCGCTGCACATTCCCTCCGGCCTCCATTAACATCAACCTCCCACCACCTTCAACCACCTATCACCACCACCTCCATCATTCACTGCCACCACCACCTACATATATCACCAAACGCCACCACCATCCCACTTTTTCCTCAGCCACCCGACCGGCCTAACTCCGGTGGACACTGTGTTTCTCCTCCGGCCCTCTTCTCAGGCCAACTGCACCGCTGCCCAACCCGACGGCTACGACAGCCTCCTCCCCGCTGCACAGTGAGTCTCCTCCTCGAGGCTCCTCCCTCTGCCGATCTCCCCTCGATCACTCCGGCGGCCCACAGATCAACCCCGGCGGCCGCTGCATCCTCCTTCTCACCACCACTCTCCTTGCTGCTCCTCCCCTCGCCGCTGTTGTTCTTCCTCGAGCACCTCCAGCCCGCTGCAACTGCTCCGATGGACCGCTCCAGCATCTCCGGCGTGCACGTCCGGCGGCCCCCCTCACGAACTCCGGCCAACCCCGCAGTAATCCTCTTCCCTTCCCTGTTAGTTAGTATGTGTGATTTATTAGTATACAGATGTACATTAGTGTAAATTATATGTATAAGTATATAACTTAGTATATTATACCACGTATTGTATATATATACGTATATGTGTATTTATATGTATACATGTATATTTTCGTATAGCAAGTGTGCTTTAAATACATGTACGTATATCTGTGTGTGTGTGTATATTGATATACATGTATATAGTATATTTATTACTTTGTTATAAATATATATGTATAGTATATCTATTTTGTGTATGTATTAGTATATGTTAGTTAGTGTGTAGAGATATATGTATATGCATGAATATTGGTTATTTTATATAGTATATAATTAATAACTTAATATGTTAATGTATATGTATATACTAGTACAAGTATTTGTATATATTAATAAATATGTATAAATATATATGTATGTATATCTAATTAATATGTATATTAATGTGTATATATCTAATGAATGTATATATATTTAATGTGTATAAATATACATAAAACATGTATATTCTAATATGTACTTTTGCACATACGATATATATACGTATTTTGGTATATAAAATATAATATTATACGTACTATTTTTGGTATAAAAATATATACCCATATATATGCATATGAACGTATTTGATATATGTTAATATATAAATGTACGTAATTTAGTAAATATACAACTATAGCTAGTATAATTTATTTTGGTATATATTTTAGATATATACCTATATTAGGTTACATTCTTTTTAGTACATATGCAAGTATTATTATTATGTTTATATATATACAAGTATTATTTATTTGAAAGTATATGTTTTACATATATCTATTAATATAATTGATGGAAATTATATATATTAATTAAGGAGATGTTATTCAAATATGTATATTTAGTATAATGTATATATATATATTTTGTACATACAATTAATATTGTATATGTATTTAATGTGATGTACTAGTATTAGTATATATTTTAATAATAACATTGACAATATATGTACTTGTAAAACATATTTTTGGTATATATAAACAAATGTATATTTCACTAGTACATATATATGTATACATGTATATTCAGTAAATGTATATTCTTAAATATAGTTGTTATGAATGTTATATGTATAAGTATTTATGTATCTATCTACTAGGTGACCAGTATCATACCTAGGGAAGTCCCGAACTCAGTGTTTTGGACTGTGTTAGTGTAGCATCTGATGCAAATGTGGTTTTGCTTGTGTTATGTTTATAGGACTGTTGGGTTACCCAGGGGATACTCTGGAACAGGACATCAATAATTACCAGCTAAGGACCCAAGGCGAGTACATTCTCTGATTAGTTTCTAATTTATGATATCTCCTATGTTCACTGTAACTAGTGTAAATATCCATGATCTTGACACGATGGTTACACGGATTGGTATACACGGATCTCGTCATGAGATGTTATTCCTTATTCATGGTGTAGCTTGTACGAGACTTGTTTCCTTGATATCTTGTGCATGTACAGACACTAATTCCCGGGGAGATTTGCTACCTTCCTAGGGAATCCTGTGCCATAGCGTACCATGATTGGATCTACTATACCAGTCGGGGGTTTGGGGAGTACTTTAGTGTAGATATGTGATCATACCCAACTTTATATGCACCATAGCTCACCCCACATCTCACGTCGGGTGCGGCCTGACCATTTATATGCTCCATAGCTGTTACGTGTGATTAGCCTGATCTCTACATGCACCATAGCTAACCAACGGTTAGCCTGACTTTATATGAACCATAGCTAATCACATGTAACCAGCCTGATCAAGTTCCCAAGCCGATCACATGTTAAAGCTAGTACTCAACACACTTAGTCATAGGTTCTTGCTCATGGACATAATGTTTCTTTTCCTGCATTTACTTACAGTATTTTCAGTATTTCTCTCATTGTACATTCTCGTACCTATACATGCATCTGGTATGTTTCCATCTAGAACTGCTACATAGCTTATGTCATTTATATAGAACTGCTATTTAGAGATGTACTTTGCTCCTTCCTGACTGGAAATATTTTTCCAGACTGTGACCTTAGTAGACTGGCTCTGACATACTTGGGGATTGAAAGTAATGATTGCAGGTATGATTATTGTGTCATTAGACTTGTGTTGTATTCTTTTATTTCTTCATTTTCCTATCGTGCTGTAGTTGTGATTGAGTATTTCTAGATTTATTTTATGTTATCCACGTCTCCTTATGGAGTTGGATACTAGCGTGAGATTGTTTAGATAGTACTTGACCTAGACAGCGTTCTACCGCCGATGCTGCGGCGTAGGCTGGACGTACCCACGCTCTCGTGCCCCTAAACCGGGTGCGGGTCGTGACACGTTTTAGTGGTGGCCCATGCAGGTCAGACTTCGCTAGTTGTGCGATGTCGTAGTAGTGCGACGTCATAGTTGTACTACTACGTACCTGCTATAGAATATAGGACATAGGATACTAGGATGAGAGAGGATACTCAATCACAAATTTTTGAGAGATTCCTGGGACGACCCCTTGAGAATCTTATTATAATTTCCAATTTAAATCTTTTTCCTTGTTTCCGTCCGCTCTCGCTTGTTGTCACTAAACTTGATTCTTGTTGAGCAGTTATTAAATTAAAATTCTTGGTATCATTGTTGAGTTTTATTCTTGTTGACCAGGTGTTAGCCTTAAATTCCTGGTATCGTTGTTGAGTTGATTTCAAATTGAGATGAATTTTACGGACTAAAATTTACGGTATCATCTGATGACATATATTGATGGGGACAGTGAGAAAGGTAAAAACGTCTACTTTGGTTATGGAACCTAGAGTTTATCGCAGCCATATTAGCTGTCGTGACGAGAACGTAGGAACCTAACTTGGATGTACATACTTTAGTTATGAGATTTAGAGTTCTCGCAGCCATACCGGTTGGCGTGGCGAGTATTCTAGATGACATGATTATAGGGTTGCATACCTTAGTTACGGAACCTGTCGTTCATCGCATTTGTGCTTACTGGCGGGGCGAGAATTCTGAGTGTCATGATTTCTGACAGACGTGTATGATTATCAGATTGTATCTTAAATTGGTTCTTAAAGTATCATCTCAAGACTTATCTATTTATGTTATTCCAGGACTTTGTTCCATCGCTTCTTTTCTTTACTAGCAGTAAAGATACCTTCCGTCCTTGATCCAGTTCCTTTTTGAGCTTATTCTCTTTGAGGATTCCTTGTTAGTATGATGATTAGTGACTTGTAATTTTGGTTGTGTCTTGTATTAGTTGACTGAGTGTGACTTGTGAGTTTGTAAGTATTTCCTAGTTGGACATGTGAGCAGAAGGATTTAATCTAGAATTAACCCATAGCATAGTACCTTGTAACAATGGTTCTAGGATAAGGTCATTAGAGACTGTGAGTAGAAGGAGAGTATAGAGTATCAGTGATAGTTCAAGAGTTAGTATCAGAGCCAACATACCCGTCCTGGATAATCATGATTATGCAATTGGATGATCTACGTGAACGATTAAGTATCAAGGAATTGTGTTAAGGATTAATGGAGCATGACGTTCAATTTGATGATTTAGATCGGGTGTGTTAAAGGTAAAGAAAATATAGGCATGAGGAGTAATAATGAGATGTCATGAGAAGAGAAATATCGGAATTGGTAATAAAATTTGTGAGGCGTATCACAGATCAGTTTAACAGGCTGTAAAAGATTACAGAGAAATACATATACGACAATCGAGATGAGGAACCATACACATACCCACGAGAGTAAAGAAACATGAGTGTTATAGTAGATACATGTAATCATGAGTTATAATGAGCTTGAAGAGATGATGCATTAATGAAGCTAGTGATATAATACCAAGAGTGCTAATGATTCTATATCAAGGGTTATTGAAAATGGTGCTAGTAACCGTAAGCACTCGGTGTGATGATAATTAGATGATATACCAGTTGACATAAATTGAAATTATTGAAAAAAATATGTAAGATGATAATTTGGATTATTGGAAATGATAGTGCAAATAATTCGGACAGTACAATTTTCGTACACAGTTGAGGTTGTAATTAATTAGTGTATTAGTGTGCACCTTGAGTATTAGAGACTGTGAGTAGTATATGTGTACTTGTGGATTAAATTATAATTTGTAGAGTGGTAATGAACTTAAAATTTTAAAGAATTTTGAGGAGATGAGATTTATGTTATTAAATTTTGAGTATTCGAATTCAATTCAATAAACATAGTCAAGGCTATAAGGATTTAAAAGTGATTAAATTTTTCTTCGATATTTGAGTATCTGATTTTGAAGAGGTATATGCAATTTATTTTAAGTTGATCGAGGAGTTAAACCTTGACGATTATTTCGAGGATTAACTTTATGGTAGATAAGAGATGAATATTAATATATGAGTAGATGATATACATGTGTAAGGATCTGATGACTTGAGTATGATTGAGATCTCACTACCAACTGACTTGGGTGTCAATCTAGGGTGGTGTTAGAGAGAGCAGTACTTAGTATAGTGTGTTGCAATTGATATGCACTTGCGTGATAAGAATAACTAGTATCAACTATTGCAGTAGGTAAGGAAGCTAGCAGTGAGTATACTTGTAGTAAAGTGTGGTACCTAAAGAGATAGAGGTATCAAACTTTCCATGGATCATTTGACCTATGATTATGTTAGAAGATATTGCAAGTATATATTAGCAGGTTCTTTCTTTTCTTTCCTCATATTCTTTTGTCTTCTGATTGATTGATACCTTAGTACCGTAGCTGTATGCATGAATTCTTGTTATAATGTAGTAGTAGTACCCCTAATACATGGACTGCAACACCATAACAAATAAGACCATAACCATGTATGTTCCCCCTAGATTGTGTGTGGTATGACTGTAGGTAGAATTTTCTTAGACCGTGATCATTGGTGTTGACTGTAGTGAAGATTCATGAAGGGGTTATGACTTGACAAGAGAGACAAGATGATTATTTCGAGGATACACATCGGTTTAAATAGAGGGTTAAGAAATTAACATGGCATAACGGATGATTTATTAATTCCAGAAAGATTATGACATGATTGGTTATTAAAATTTGGAAATTTTGGGAGATTATCAACATACTTATTTGATTGCAAGTTATGGAATTTAAAATTTTATATTGGATGTTGCAATTGGAAAATCCTTAAGTATCGTATTGTTGAGTATTTTGAGGAAAGAGGAAATCGAGGAATAAAATTATTGATGGACAAGTATTTAAATTCAAACTTTTGACGAGATTATATTTTGTATATGTGCAGTGATTAAAAATCAAATTTGAGGAGTGTATATTAAATTCTGAATATTGAATTATTAAGTAAAAACTTTCAGGAAATTTTTGATAAAAATGGACTTTGATTCTATTTCGAGGATTTTTTCAGGAATACAAATAATACAAAATTTTTGAAAATTGTGAAAAGACATCGTGGATTATTACCTGATTTCGTGAATGATGAATTTAAATTTTGAGGGAAATAATAATGTGTATGATTAAACACTACTATGAGGACTTTAAATTTCGAGGACGAAATTTTTTAAGGTGGGTAGACTTGTCACTACCACGTTCCGAAACAGGGGCATTTTCGACTTTTTTACAATATTTAATATTAAGGTAGTTATAATTAATTAATTGCCTAATAGTATATTTAATTTAAATAAATATGTGTGATGTGTAATTAAATATAGTATTAGATGCAGTGTTCATTTATTTTAGCTAGCAGAATTGACCTAGAAGCCAGTAGATAGCACCTGTCCGAATTATGGAATTTCGAGGTTAATTATTTTATTTAGAATTTGATATTTGGAGATTGAAATTAATTATTGTATTTTATTTAATATTTTGCGCATTGCCTTTGCTTCGATATTTGGAGCACTATCCAGACTTTTGTCTTCCAACAAATTTCACAATCTTGCCCTAGACATGCCCGCCTTCCATTCTGCTATTTTTGTAACTCATAATTATGCTCTCTGTACATTGTTTCTAGCCGCACAAAAATCGTCGCAGACGTTATTTAATAAAATCCCTATTTTGTATCGTTGTGCGTTCCAATCGAAAATTGGAGGCCATCTTGACCTATTTTTCGTGCGGCTCAAATTAAGGTAATATTCTGTTCTGAGTCTTCTTCATTATTGGTATTGATGACCTGACCTGATTTTGGCCCCATGTACTCCTAATTAATTGTTGAACACAACTTGTATTTTATTCTAATTAAATTGAGGATACTATTTAAACCAATTCTAAAATTCCAATTTAATTCCAGTGCTCCGTAAATTGAGCCCGTACCAAACTTACAGCGCCCCCTGACCCTACAAAACACCGGACCCCGAATCGTCCGCCAAATTTTCGTCATTTTATGTGTTTGTGCAATTTCCCGAATTTAAGGGGGGCTAAATTGCAAATTTGTAATTGTGGCCTCACCCAATTGTTTGAACAATGTGGGAACCTAATATTTTTATTTAAACTCTCACCCTCATTTCCCACATGAATTATTTTTTCTCATGTTCAATCTGGACCACTCATTCAATGAGTGCATCCTCACCCTCCATCTAAACCCACTCTCCCATATATATGTTACATCAACACTTTTCCCTAGAAAACCCTAATCCCCAAGCAAGCCCCCACCTCTCTCTCTCCTCCATCCTCAACCCAACGTAGGAAAAATTTCTTCCCTTCTTCTTCTCTTTTCTTCTTCTTCTTCTTCTTCTTCTTCTTCTTCCTTTCTTCTTCTCCTTCTTTATTTTTGAGTTTGAAATTCAAATTTCAAAAAGGGGGGGGGGGGGAAACCTCCTGTTCATCACCCATCTCCTGAACTCCGGCCACCAGACCAACCCCGGCGGCCGACCACCCAGTGATCCCGACCCCGGCCTGCTGTTCAGCCGCTGCTGCTCGGCTGCTGCTCGGCTGCTGCCCCGCTGCACATTCCCTCCGGCCTCCATTAACATCAACCTCCCACCACCTTCAACCACCTATCACCACCACCTCCATCATTCACTGCCACCACCACCTACATATATCACCAAACGCCACCACCATCCCACTTTTTCCTCAGCCACCCGACCGGCCTAACTCCGGTGGACACTGTGTTTCTCCTCCGGCCCTCTTCTCAGGCCAACTGCACCGCTGCCCAACCCGACGGCTACGACAGCCTCCTCCCCGCTGCACAGTGAGTCTCCTCCTCGAGGCTCCTCCCTCTGCCGATCTCCCCTCGATCACTCCGGCGGCCCACAGATCAACCCCGGCGGCCGCTGCATCCTCCTTCTCACCACCACTCTCCTTGCTGCTCCTCCCCTCGCCGCTGTTGTTCTTCCTCGAGCACCTCCAGCCCGCTGCAACTGCTCCGATGGACCGCTCCAGCATCTCCGGCGTGCACGTCCGGCGGCCCCCCTCACGAACTCCGGCCAACCCCGCAGTAATCCTCTTCCCTTCCCTGTTAGTTAGTATGTGTGATTTATTAGTATACAGATGTACATTAGTGTAAATTATATGTATAAGTATATAACTTAGTATATTATACCACGTATTGTATATATATACGTATATGTGTATTTATATGTATACATGTATATTTTCGTATAGCAAGTGTGCTTTAAATACATGTACGTATATCTGTGTGTGTGTGTATATTGATATACATGTATATAGTATATTTATTACTTTGTTATAAATATATATGTATAGTATATCTATTTTGTGTATGTATTAGTATATGTTAGTTAGTGTGTAGAGATATATGTATATGCATGAATATTGGTTATTTTATATAGTATATAATTAATAACTTAATATGTTAATGTATATGTATATACTAGTACAAGTATTTGTATATATTAATAAATATGTATAAATATATATGTATGTATATCTAATTAATATGTATATTAATGTGTATATATCTAATGAATGTATATATATTTAATGTGTATAAATATACATAAAACATGTATATTCTAATATGTACTTTTGCACATACGATATATATACGTATTTTGGTATATAAAATATAATATTATACGTACTATTTTTGGTATAAAAATATATACCCATATATATGCATATGAACGTATTTGATATATGTTAATATATAAATGTACGTAATTTAGTAAATATACAACTATAGCTAGTATAATTTATTTTGGTATATATTTTAGATATATACCTATATTAGGTTACATTCTTTTTAGTACATATGCAAGTATTATTATTATGTTTATATATATACAAGTATTATTTATTTGAAAGTATATGTTTTACATATATCTATTAATATAATTGATGGAAATTATATATATTAATTAAGGAGATGTTATTCAAATATGTATATTTAGTATAATGTATATATATATATTTTGTACATACAATTAATATTGTATATGTATTTAATGTGATGTACTAGTATTAGTATATATTTTAATAATAACATTGACAATATATGTACTTGTAAAACATATTTTTGGTATATATAAACAAATGTATATTTCACTAGTACATATATATGTATACATGTATATTCAGTAAATGTATATTCTTAAATATAGTTGTTATGAATGTTATATGTATAAGTATTTATGTATCTATCTACTAGGTGACCAGTATCATACCTAGGGAAGTCCCGAACTCAGTGTTTTGGACTGTGTTAGTGTAGCATCTGATGCAAATGTGGTTTTGCTTGTGTTATGTTTATAGGACTGTTGGGTTACCCAGGGGATACTCTGGAACAGGACATCAATAATTACCAGCTAAGGACCCAAGGCGAGTACATTCTCTGATTAGTTTCTAATTTATGATATCTCCTATGTTCACTGTAACTAGTGTAAATATCCATGATCTTGACACGATGGTTACACGGATTGGTATACACGGATCTCGTCATGAGATGTTATTCCTTATTCATGGTGTAGCTTGTACGAGACTTGTTTCCTTGATATCTTGTGCATGTACAGACACTAATTCCCGGGGAGATTTGCTACCTTCCTAGGGAATCCTGTGCCATAGCGTACCATGATTGGATCTACTATACCAGTCGGGGGTTTGGGGAGTACTTTAGTGTAGATATGTGATCATACCCAACTTTATATGCACCATAGCTCACCCCACATCTCACGTCGGGTGCGGCCTGACCATTTATATGCTCCATAGCTGTTACGTGTGATTAGCCTGATCTCTACATACACCATAGCTAACCAACGGTTAGCCTGACTTTATATGAACCATAGCTAATCACATGTAACCAGCCTGATCAAGTTCCCAAGCCGATCACATGTTAAAGCTAGTACTCAACACACTTAGTCATAGGTTCTTGCTCATGGACATAATGTTTCTTTTCCTGCATTTACTTACAGTATTTCCAGTATTTCTCTCATTGTACATTCTCGTACCTATACATGCATCTGGTATGTTTCCATCTAGAACTGCTACATAGCTTATGTCATTTATATAGAACTGCTATTTAGAGATGTACTTTGCTCCTTCCTGACTGGAAATATTTTTCCAGACTGTGACCTTAGTAGACTGGCTCTGACATACTTGGGGATTGAAAGTAATGATTGCAGGTATGATTATTGTGTCATTAGACTTGTGTTGTATTCTTTTATTTCTTCATTTTCCTATCGTGCTGTAGTTGTGATTGAGTATTTCTAGATTTATTTTATGTTATCCACGTCTCCTTATGGAGTTGGATACTAGCGTGAGATTGTTTAGATAGTACTTGACCTAGACAGCGTTCTACCGCCGATGCTGCGGCGTAGGCTGGACGTACCCACGCTCTCGTGCCCCTAAACCGGGTGCGGGTCGTGACAAGTTGTCCGCAATATGCAATTATTGGTCTTTCCAATTTCACGAGATATACGAGAATACGAGAATATGAGTACACGAGATGCTTGAATCTTGATTCTTTGTTTAGTGAATGACTTACCTTGGTGCATTTTCCCTGGGGCGGGGATTGCCTTGGTGACCTAACGGTCCTGGATACTTGTAGGTTCATTCTTGCACGGAACGACTATTAGATAGTCTTCCGAGGAAAACTAGATGAATACATGACATGCACAGTATTACACAATTGAGGCATAGTTTATGCCACAAGCATCGAACGAGGCAATATATACAAGCAGGCAAGCATGCATTTGTATAAACATAATCATTCACGTTTAGCTCGGGCCCGTAGGTAAGCTGAGGATTAAAACCGTAAGGGACTTCCCAAGCGACATGATCTAGGGTAGCATGCGGGGGTCTGAATATAAGCAATATTTCATTTCCATGTTCTAGCACAAGCAATACAAGTTGGGATTATTCCCTTAGCTAGGTGCGTTATATTCTTATTAGCATGCAGGGGGTGATTCACCTAGCGATTAGCATGTATCGTTCTATATTTTAAGTATGCTGGATAAGCAAAGACAAGTTCACCGTAGCCACCCACCTTAGCGATGATTTGCCTCGGTTGAGCGATAAGTCAAGCGAGCCTCTGAAATCCCAAGCTGAACTTCTATAGGGACAAGTTTGGATATCCTTTGCCTCAAACGAGTATTCTCGACTGAGCAAAGTAGGTCAGGACATTGCACTTTTGCCGTTTGAATTGGCAGTCCGCTTGAACGTAACGGGGTGTTACAGGGGTGGCTTGTAGCAGGTTCGTTCTTGTGTCTACAACCATCGTCGTTTATTCGGGATGGCTTGTAGCGAGTTCGATCCTGTGTCTACAACCATCATCGCTCATGCAGATCAAGTGATAAGATAAGAGAACAAGATAAGATAAGAGACTCGCATGGTCATGGGCAACTTGTGCACAGGAGTAGGGTTCCTGCGGACGGTACACTGGTCGCACTGGGGCCGATCCAATCCAGACAGAACATTATGGATAGTCACGCTAATATCCTAGCAAGGGTATGTCATAAGGGCTTGTTGTCGCTACCACATCTTCTAGAAAAGGATATTTTGGTCATTTCACAATTAACTAATTATTGTTTATATTGTATATTTATTTATAGTATTATTTATTATTGTTAGATGTTTCATTATATTTTGGACTTGTGTTAGTAGACCTAACTAGACAAGACTTGACTCATGAGCAATATTTATTTTAGTTAGAATTGAGCCCAATAACTGGCCTAATTCTTTAAGTTAGTATTTTAATTAGTCAAACCATTAGGAATAAAACCTTCATTTCTTAATCCTTTTCTTCATGACAACCCCATAGGGGTAAAATAGACTTTGCACCATTACTTGGAGGCCAAGGTGGTGGCCAACCTACTTAAGGGAGAGGAGTTTTTCTCTCCTATCTTTTCTTCATCCAAATTCTAGATCTGGAATAGTTTATCCAAATCTCTACACTAATTCCCTTCCCAATTCTTCTCTATTTCACCACTGGAGGCTATTGGAGCAAGGAGGAGGCAAGGATCTACAAGGAAGTAAAGAGTGCACAAGTTGAGGGCTCTTTGCATCCGATTGGAGACTTGCATTAGGAATCCATCTCCCGATAGGTACAATTCTAAATTTCCCTTTTATTTAGACTCTAAATCTGTAGTTTAATCATTAGAAACCCTTCCATGAATTAGGGATACCTATAGGAAGAAGAATTGACTACTAGGGACCCTTATTGTGAATGTTATTATGTATTTTATCCCCAATTTAGGAGAAATCTGAGATTGGTGCACCATATATTTGTCAATGGGTCTAGTAGACCAAATTGACAAATATTTGGTTGTGTGAGACTAGTTTCGTATCCATAATTGGATACGAGTAGGCCGTATCATGATAATTTAGTGATACGGATTGATTTAGGATTTTTTCTTCTACACGGGGGTCTACACATGTCATATTTTGCCATGAGCACATAGATGGGTAGCTAGCACTTTAATTTATCTTTAATTATAATATTTGACTTGTTCATAATATTTGTGGTGAGTTAGGTGATGTTTGGATTGAATATCAAGGGCGTATCATAAGGGTATCCTAGAGCTAGTACGATATCTTGGTGATGCACTCCTTGTGTTTGTTGAAATAACATATTGGATGTATTATTTGTATCATAATCTTATGGATACTATTGATACCTAGTTGTATTACATATATAGATTGTATTTATAATTTGTTATATAGATTATGTATGTATGCTCATAGGACTGTGCAAGAGTGTCTGTACATGTATATCCATATATGTAATCCTTGTGTTCAGCTGTTAGTGTTTAGTAGTAGAGGGAAGGTTTAAGTGCAAGGAAGAGCAGTAGGTAAGTAGGGGGTTCTTGAGGGGCTGTGTACATTTGTGCACAACAGTTGTTAAGTGGCAGCATCTACTAGCACTTCAGGTATCAGGATAAGGGGGTGTCGGGTTTTACTGTGAGCAGCAACAGTACAATATAAGCACTGCAGTGCAGTATTCTAGTAGCTCGAGCTTGCTGGCAACATGGCACAACAATGAATGCATAGGTAAAGTTTGGGGGTTGAGCACTAGTATCAGGTACATATAAAAGAGAGCTCTGCAGTGGAGGCCAGTACACTGGACTATGCACTCGAGCAAGTGAGTGTGAGGGGTGCACTGTTCAGTTAGTCACCTGGGTATCAATGGTTAGATCTGTTAGTTAATTGTAATATAGTTTGATATGAATGATAGTATAGGTTAAGTTATGTTATATTAGAAGTACATGTTAGTTGTTAGTTAAATATTAGTTAACTGTTAGTATGAGTTAGTAGTTATATGTTATGGTAGATATAGTTATATATATATATATATATATATATATATATATATATATATGTTAACATGTTAGTTAGTTATATATATAAGTTAGTATATATATGAGGGTATATATATATACACTAGTTAGCATAAGTATTAGTTTTAGTTAATGTTTGTTCTAGTATTACCTTGTGATACGCAAGGTAATGATAAGGTAGTGGGTATTTGGTGTCAAGAGAGGGTGTAGCTAGTGTGATACCGTGTTGGCTCAAAGCCAAGGTATCCATTTAGTGTTAGTTTAGCCAGGAGATACTAATATATATTATACTTGTATATTATATAGTATTTTCTTATATACTAGTTTACGTATCTTACGGTAAGAAATAGTGTTGATACTCTAGTATCCTAATATAACTAGTATAGCCTAGATACATAGCATATTGACCCAACATCCTAGAGATGGAATCATATAACCTAGAAATAATTAGTTTGACCAAGTTTAACCTAGAGTTGACCTAGTTTGACTATTTTGACTTAGACTTGGCCTAATGACCAAGATTGGACTAGTTAACTTGTATTCATTCCAAAACTTTATATTGATGTAATATTTCATATTTAGGTCTCCAAGGCACCCTTCCAGACATCTTTGATACTGTTCCCCGGATTCCAGGCGAGTACATTCTCTGACTGTTTCTCGTTCATGATATCCTCTATGTTTCTTGTATTTAATATAGATATCCTTGATTCCATGATATTTGGTTACACAGATTGGTATTCATGGATCCCGTCATGAGATATTATTTTTGGTAATTTCTGGCATATTTCTTGTGTGACCTCGTTGTTCTTATACATATATGAATATTGATTCATAAGAAGATTAGCTCCCTTCTCATGGAATCCCGTGTCATAGCGTGTCATGATTTGATCCACTATACCAGTCAGGTTGGAAAGTATTTTAGTGTAGATATGTGATCATACCCCCACAGTTCTTATTTTTCTTACATAGTATTAATCATACACCACACGTATGATTAACCAGGCTATGATTCCCGAGCAAGTTCCCAAGCCGATCATATATTTTCACTAGTACTCACTCAGTTAGATGTATTCCTTTATTCTATATATGATGTTCATATCTCTTGTATGTATTTTTCGTATTTTCTTATTCCTCTATATTTATGCCGTCCTATTTATCTTGTATATGCTCTCTATTTACTGTTATATAGTCTTTATCATTTATTGGAACTGCTGTTAGAGATGTACTTAGATCCAATCCTGATTGGATTATTTTTTTCAAATGACACTAAGGAGTGGTATCCCACTCACTACGGGACTCAGGACGTAGTTGTCTTAGATATAGAGACTGTGGCTCAGGAAAGATTCATTTTGGTTGAGACAGATGGTACTTTACCTGTAGCTCAGTAGATGTGTTTATTTTGTACTAGATTTATCTCCAGCTTTGGCAGTTAGTACTCTTTTATATTTGAGACTTATTGGATATTATCTTCTATCTTATGAGTTATATTTTGACTCTTTAGTTCTTATATCATATTCGTGCGTTATTCTATCTTATAGTTCTGTGATTGAGTATTCATATTTCATCGATGGAGTTATACATCAGATAGTATAGTTTACCTAAACAACGTTCTACCGTCGATGCTACGACGTAGGCTAGACGTACCCACATTCTCGTGTCCTTATATCAGGTACGAGTCATGACACTTGTTGTGAGTTTGCTACCTGCATCTACAACCATCGTCGTCTACCCGACTATAGTCCAAAATGGCTTGTAGCGCCAGTAACCATTCATATAGACTAAGTTTGGCTCAATTTCGGCAATCCGCATCCGATTCATCTAATTGCGTCTAATGAATCTGAATCAACCTAAATATGTGAATAATATTTTTGAATCAACCCGAATCCGTGTATACCATGTCTGAACTACCTGAGTAATATGCCTAAATCTGAGTAACAAAGAAACTTGTGTATCATAATCTGAGCAAACTCGTGCACCTGACTTAGAAACACGCTATTAGCATACACATGTTCGCTATGCGATTCCTTGGATTTTAATATATTTATATTCTTGTTTGGCTAACTTGGTTGTGTCATTGGATAGGGAAGGAGTAATGGTAGGTTGGTAAGTTTTGCTGTATTTTATCTTTTATCGCACGACGCACTGTCACACGAGTTAGGCTTATATTATATGCCATAAAACTGATCCTAAGGCAAGACTATAAAGATAACTTAATAGTTTGTGCATGAAACTAATCGAAGGTGTTTGGATTTGTCGAGCAGGCGAGAAGCCTCCCCGCCAATGCATTCGTGTACTGATAACCCACCAGATTGCTTGCAGGGTGCGGTGGAATCTCGTTCGGTATGGAGTATCCTCTCGTGTGCGCTAAGGCGTGGAGTTCGCTTTGGAGACTTGGAGTATTTCATCCGGAGCTGAGGCACATATACAAGACATAATGTTTTGGAACATCGCCTATGTATCATCCCAAGTAGTAAGCCGCTTGGCACACCTTTATTGTTTGAGAGAGAGAGAGAGAGCTTGAATGACTTGTAATCTCGGCCTAGCATCGCTTGTAACCTTATTCATTATCAATAAAGATCTTATTTATGTATCATGCTTGTGTTTATTCTTTGCTTTCTCTATATCGACTTGGTGAACTAGTTATTGAACCGTCGTTTACTCGTGTTGCTCAAATTTTTGCTACATTGGAGACTATCTGTGCGACTCTGTGGCTTAGCTATTTCCCCGTCTGTTTGGATCATGGCCTTGAGTGGGCGTAGATTAAGCTGTGGGAGTGCTGGCACGGTAATTTGTGTTGCGAGAGCGTTGGTGCAGTAATTTGCGCCTAGCGGGGATGACCAATCCTGTGGGAGATCGGGACGTGACATATTAGTATTAGAGCATGGCTTTACGTCCTTGGAATTCGTATTGATTCTCTCAGTTTTGAAAGATCATTCGTGTGTTATGTTACAAATGCTCTGTCTCAATGTTCTAATAGGATATTCCATACAATGAGTCTAAATATTTTGAAAGTGCATGTATATGATATAATTGCTTGAACAAGATAGTTATACGAAGGTCTTTGTGCCAAACTGAGTCAGACTCTGTGGGAATAGACTCGTGCTTGAAATTATAAGTTATGTACTAACCCGAATACCTATACGTGATTACAAAGTGGGTTAGTAGGACGGTTAGCTATGCACACAGCCTTTCGGCTAAGTTGTGTTGAGTATTACAAGCCAAGACCCTTGGTGCTAGTGAGTCGCGAGTGAGATTGGGACATCATTTGGATCAGATAAGTCAGACTTAGAATGACTATCGATAGAAACGTTATCGAATTATCGCTAAGGCGAATATATAAAGTCCTGTCTGGGTTTTGTGATTTAGTTCAATGGTTATTTGTATCGATAAGTTATAACTCAAAACATAGCTTGCGAGAATGACTATCGATAGAGTTATATATGAGATTAAGATTATCGAGGTGACACATAGGGATCGTACTGGAGTTCTAAGGAACGAATTGGTGAATATGCGAGTGAGTGGTGCAAATGCGATTGGAGATTTATATGGATGACTCGATTCCTGAGTGGTGTATGCGATAGCTTAGGAACGAACAAACGATTTGAGGATAGAGTGAGTTTTGAAGATTCATAGAGTATAGCTCAAACCTTGAGTGGTGTATTAATTTTTGTATACAATAGATCATGCCCCGCGTTAAGCGATATAAGTTTCACGCTAAGGCACAGTAGAGACCGAGTCCGAGAATACGACGTTCGAGTAATAAACCCAACTTGGATTGAGTGATCCAAATAAAGCGTACTAAGCACACGTGCGACACAAATACGAGAAAATAAGTAGGAAGTTGTGTTCGAACGGGTGTAAGTGATACAAAGTATTATGCTTGAGTTAGATTCGATAGTATGCGATAGAACGGTTCACGCTCAGGAAGTCTCGAGGATGAGACTTGTTCTGAATGGTGTATAATATAACGACCTATTTTGTATTAATGCAGATAGTCGATTCAAACGTCACAAGTGCAATGACCCATCCCGCTTTGCTCGACGAGAAGACTAGCTTGAGGTAAATAATTCATACTTGGCCCTTCAGGAGTTCATACTTAGACTTTTATAGATGCGCTCGGAGTATCGCTCGGCCAAAGCGAATCATCTCTAAGGTGGGTGGCTATGATGAACATGTCTTTGCTTAGCCCGCACACTTAAAAATACGGATGATACATGCTAGTCGTTAGGCGAATCACCCCTTGCATGCTAATAAGAATACAACGCACCTATTTAAGGGAATAATTCCATTGTATTGTTGGTGTTAGAACATGGAAATAAAACTTGGCTTATAGTTGGACCCTCGCATGTTACGTTAGCTTTGTGTAAGTAGACTTCGCTAATGCTTTGAGTAGATTATTATATACTCTTTGTAGTATACTGCTTCACATGTTTACACTGCTCGTCTTAGAGATTATGCCGCGATTCAACGACACCTTCATGCTCGTGCTAGTCGTAGTACTTATGTTTAAAGTAGACTTTTATATGATCAAGTATAGTATTTTTGTAAACCCCCTCACCCAAAATTAGGCCTCCTTGGCTTAGATAGTGAAACTAGGGCTAGTTTGAACCCAATTAGAATTAGAACACGGCAATTATTTAATTATACGATATTTTATATCGCTTAGCGCACCTTACCGTTGCTTCGATAATTGGAGCACCTCACTTGCCATTGCCTTTCTACAAATTTTACCACCTTATCCTAGACATGCCCGCCTACTATTCTGACCTTTGTATAACTTATAATTATGCTTTCTTGTGCTACATTTTAGTCGTAAAAAAAATGTCACAGACGTTATTATTTTAATTCTAAATAAATATGACTTTGTGCTCTTGTGTGTTCCAATCAAAATTGGAGACATAATCTTGATCGTTTTATACAACCTGAATTTTATTAATATTCTACACTGTACCCTCTACGTCCCTGACACTTGTGTCCCACCTAATTTTAATCCCGTATACTTCTAATTAATTCCAGAACACCGCGCGCGGTTATTTTAATCATTTAAACCCAATTTCCATCTTTGTGCAATTTTTCCAATTGTTGGAAACTTTTATGCAAAAGTGCATTTAGGTGTCCATACCATTAGACAATACGTGAATAAACCCAATTTTCCCTTCACGTGAATTTTTCCTATAATTTTCGGAATGTACAATGTGCACATCGTCCCCCATTTAAATTCTAGCCTTGTATTTAATTAATATGATTTCTAGCCCTCCCAATATCCCCATGTGAGCCCAAGGCCCATCCCAAGGGGTGTTGACCAAGCCTTAATCCTAGGTCAACCATCTCGTCGGAGCTTAGTTCGCCCTGGCCGACCACCTCGCCTCCCTGTCCCTCTCTTCCTCCTCCACACCGCCGCACTCTGCCCGCAGCCGCCTGAACAGCACCGTAGACCGCCGGGGTACGACTAGACCAGCCAGACTCGCTGCTGTTCTCGACCACTCCCTCCAGTCAGTTTCCCAGTCGACGTACCACCGCCACCCAAAGAATCACCACCTTCACCACCATTGCCGTCTCCTCCATCAACCCCATCTCCTCACTGCCCCTTCCTCCTTCCTCCGCCTGCCCCGCAAACCACCACCATCATCGTCTCCGTTCCCCTCACGCCGGAATTGAACCACCCCAAGCCTCCTCTCCCTTCCTCCCAGAACTGCTAGAGCACCTGACCACGACCCCTTGATCTCTGTCCTTCTCTCCCTTCCTCGACCACAGCCCCTCGTCGACTCTCCTCCACCGCCACTCGCCTGAAGCTGCCGGATGACGAGGCACACCCACTGGCCTGAACTCCTTCCTCCTCCCTGTGTCCATGTCCTCCTCCCTGTTCGACCTCCCCTGGCCGGACATCCCCCCACGGGCCGGACTCCGACAGCACCTAGTCGTCATCATCATCATCCCCTCTCATTATCACCACCATTACCACCACCATCACCATCACCATCGTCATCGTTGTCGTCGTTATCACCTTCACTATCACCATCATCATCGTCGTCGTAGTCATCACTACCATCATCATAGCAATCGTCATCATTATCACCATCGTCCATATCATCACCCCCTTAAACTATTATCATCCACATCATCGCCATCGTCCCAGTCATCATCTATATCACTACCAATATCATAATCATCACCATGGTAATCATCATCAACCCCTTTACGATCATCATCATTGACCTAATCACCCTCGTCCTCGTGTTCGTCATAGACCGTCACCCTTGCCAGACAACACGCAACAGTCACCCCGCTTTCTGTACCTATGCACTCAGACCCCAAAGATCTGTTGGATTTATCCGCACAACTTCTGGAGCAGGTTATTGGTGCTACGCAGCTCTCTTGCCAGGCAAGTATACCTTGCCTTTGTTGTACTGTTTAAATTCAGTTCTTATTTAGTTGCATGTTTACTTATTTTAAACTGTGCGCATCCGAGAGAGACTCGGGTGCAGTCAACGAATGCGTTGATGTTAGGACTTGTGTATGACCTAGTGTCTAGTAGACCCACCTAAAGTTGTGGAGTTATTAGTATAACTCCCAGGCCTTGACACATTTCTTATACGTGTTGTGAGTCTCATAGGGCACGAACTTGCATATATGGTTGGCCACCTGTACGTGCAGGTCGTGCAACGGATAGGGTATAACTGCTAATAGTGTTGCATGTTAGAAGACTTAGCAGTTATTAGTACGCGGAGCATAGACTATCGTAATACGATGGCCCAATCCTTGTCCTTATTTGGTTGTAAGGTTGGGCTATTGTTCTAACGATAGACTATGAGCCAGAGTTACGACGTTAATGCTTGCACTTCGGCGTAGTAGCTAAGGCGTGTTGTGGATACAATATACATAGATCATTGGACGGGAAAGACGACTAGTAGGCGTATGGGACACCCACCTCCTTTATTGCAGATACCACACTCTTCAGAGTGATACAGACGTATATATTATTGCAGATACCATGTCCCTTAGAGTATTGGACGTTATATATATACAGATACCTTATTCTTTGAAATGATGGACGTTACAGATACCACACTCTAGAGGACATTGGACGTTATGCCTACGCCTACCCATACGTACCAAAGTTGTCCTCACATTGCATTCACTTAGATGGTTATGTCACCCTTGAGTTTTTACTGTATTTACTTTATGGCATACTTTTATGTATCTTGTTTTGTCCCTCTAAGGACCTGGCCCTTTCCAGGTGTATTGTTCATGAGTATTCGCAGGAGCGCAGATCCGGACTTGCTACGTATATTGCGATGAGGACTTCTCTTCGAGCCGTGATTGTTAGTTGGTATTATTATATTGCCTTTATTGTATTTATCTATATTCTGGTTCGATAGTGGATTTGTTTCCATCCGACTACCATCATTAGATACTTTATATTAAGATCTAGTTATAGATATTTGGTTATTCATTTATACATGATTTCTGTGGATGAGATTTAGTTATGTCCTGTGACATATATGTTTACCACTTGTGAATTGTTATTCATATTACAGCGTACGTGTGTTATGGTTTCCATATATTGGAGTGCCTGTCATGCCCCAGTCCCAAAAATATGTAGGACTAGGACATGTAAGCATGCCAGCCGTATAAATCTGGCACTCTAATATATGGAAACCATATCACACGTACGTTGTAATATGAATAATAATTCACAAGTGGTAAATACATATGTCATAGGGTAATATCTAATCTCATCCACAAAAAATCAATGAATAAATATATAACCAATATCTATAACCAGATCCCAAAATGAAGTATCTAAAGATGACAGTCAGATGGAATCAAATCTACTGTCGAACTAGAATAAACAAGACAAATACAATGTAAATACAACCTCTAACAATCATGAGCCTCGAAGAGAAGACCTCTCGCAATATAAGTAGCCAGTCCGGATCTACGCTCCTGCAAATACTCATGAACAATACACCTGGAAAGGTACCAGGTCCTCAGAGGGACATAACAAGATACATAAAAGCATGCCATAAAGTAAATACTGTGAAAACTCAAGGGTGACCTAACCATCTAAGTGAAATGCAACTTGAGGACAACTTGAGTGTATGGGAAAGTGTAGGCTAGACATATGTTGACGTAATTCACCAATCGTGACAACTGGCTAGTATATGCCACATATGCCCCCATAGGAGGGCGCTCAGTAATAACGTCCATCTCCGAAGAGCATGGCAGCAGTACAGTATATCGGCCATATCGCTCTGGAGAACGTGGCAGCAGTGTAGTATATATCGTCCATATCACTCCGTCGAGTGTGGCAGCAGTGTAAAGGAAGTGGGGTGTCCCATATGCCTACTAGTCGTCCTCCCCGTCCAATGATCTAAGCATGTTGTATCCACAATACGCGTCAGCTACTACGCCTCAGCGTCATAACTCTGGCTCATAGACTATCGCTAAAGCAAGGGTCCATCCTTACAACCAAACAAGGACAAGTATTGGACCGTCGTACTACGATAGTCTACGCTCCACCTACTAATAACTGCTAAGTCTTCTACTATGCATCCCTATTAGCAGTTATACCCTATCCGTCGCACGCCTACACGTACAGGTGACCAACCACATACGCAGGTCCGTGCCCTACATGAGACTCACAACACGTGTAAGAAATGTGTTAAGGCCTGGGAGTCATACCAATAACTCCACAACTTTAGGTGGGTCTACTAGACACTAGGTCAGACATAAGTCCTAACGTCAATGCCTAAGTTGACTGCACCCGAGTCTCTCTCAGACGCGCATAATTAAATAATAAATATGCAGTAAAAAATACAGAATTTAAACAGTACAACAAGGCAAGGTATACTTGCCTGGCGAGCGGCTGTGTAGTCCCAATAACCAGCTTTGGAAGTCGCGTAGAACCCATCCAATAGATCCTCGGGGTCAGCGTGTGCAGGTACGAAAATCGGGGGTGACTGCTGCGGGTTGTCTGGCAAGGGTGACGGGTTTATGATGTCGATGAGGACGAGGGTGACGATGTTTGAGGTTGCTAAGGGTGATAGTTAAGGGTTATACCGATCATGGTGATTAGGTGAGGAGGTGAGGAGGATACTGTAGAGGGTGACTGGGATGCTACTGATGATGGTGGTGAAGGTGATGACTAAGACGACGATGATGATAATGATATGGATGACGATGACGATGGAAGCGATGATGATGATTACAGATGACGGAGATAGTGATGTGTATGATGGTGATGACGAGGGTGATAATGGTAATGAAGATGACGAGGCAATGATTAGGGTTTTATATGTTAAGGATGGATGATGATGATGATGCCAAGAACGATGATGATAACAGGATGGTGATAACGACCACGATGATGAAGGTGGACGAGGATGATAAGGATGACTAGGATGATGACAACGATGTTATTTGCGATGATAAAGACGAGGATAATAGTGGTATTGATGTTTATAATGGTGGTGGTGTTTGATAATGCAGGGGGTGGTATTGATATTATAGGTGGTGGTGGTGTTGAGTGCTGCTGGAGTCCGGCCAGTGGGGGGAAAGGTCCGGCCAGGGGAGTCCGGCAAGGAGGTCGAGCTGAGAAGGGAGGGGTGGCGGTGAAGTGCTGATGGTGTGGTGGCTCGTAGTGGTTACTCCGGGGGAGATAAGGAGGAGGCAGGGAAGAGAGAAGATCCGGGGTGGAGGAGAGGTTCAGGGGAGGAAGTCGGAGATGCGGGGCTGCGGCTCGTCGGGGAGGGGTCGACGAGATGGCAATAGTGGTGGTGGTGTTTGTTCGTCCAGTGGGGGAGGTGGCCAGGAAGGGCCGGAGGGGTGAAGGTGGTGTGCAGAGGCGGGGGGAAGTCGGGCTCCTGTGAGTCGGGCTTGGCTAGGCATGTACATGGAGGAGGAAGGAGACGAGGAGGAGCAGATGGTGATGGGGGATGCCGTCGGGATGACGGTGGTGACGGCCGGCATTGGTGGTGACTCTGCGGGGAGATAGCCTGGGTGGTTCGTCTCCGGTCGGGGCCAGTACAGCGGCTCGGGGATGCCGGGGATGAGGCCGGAGAAGGAGGAGTCGACAAGGAAGAGGGACTCAGGTGTGGCGAGGTGCAGTGTAGTGGGGCAGGGCGGAGGGAAGGAGGTGGCAGTGCTGGGTGGAGATCAGCGGGGTCTCCGGCATGTCTCCGGCGAAGCTCCGGCCAGGGGAGGCTGAAGGAGGGGGATGAACAGGGAATATAGGAAGGGGTCGACTAAATTGTAAATTTAGGTTTAGGTGTTTTGGAAATTAGAGAAAAGGGGATATTTATACATGTAAGGGGATGGGTTTGACCTAGGGAAATTTAACCTTGGTCAACATCCTCTTGGGTTGGGCCTTGGTCTATAATCCTTGGAGAGGGTCTTGGCCTCACATGATGATGTTGGGGCTATAAATTATATTTGTTTAATGCAAGGGTAGGTCTAATATACGAGGGCGATGTGCGCGCAGTGCACATCCCAAAAATTTTACGGAAAAATCCACAAGAATGGAAAATTGGGTTTTTTCACGTATTGTCCAATGGTGGAGGCACCTCGATACATTTTTGCATAAAAGTGCCCAACAATTGGGAAAATTGCACCATGACGGAAATTAGATTTAATTAATTAAAATTACTGCGCACGATATTCCGAAATTTATTTGGAGTACCTAAAGTAAAATTAGGTCGGACACAAGTGTCAGGATGTAGTGGGTACAGTGTAGAATATTAATAAAATTTGGGTCGTACAAAATGGTCAAGATTATGACTCCAATTTTGATTGGAACGTGCAAGGGTACAAAGTTAGGATTTATTTAGAATTAATAAATAATATCCGCGACGTTTATTATGCGACTAAAATGTAGCACCAGAGAGCATGATTATAAGTTACACAAAGGTCAGAAAGGTAGGTGGGCATGTCTAGGATAATGTTGTAAATTTTGCAGATAGGCAATGGCTAGCGTAGTGCTCCAATTAACGAAACAACGGTAAGGTGCACTACACGATAAAATAATGTATAGTTAAATCAAATGACGTGTTCTAAATTTTAATTGGGTTCAAACTAGCCCTAATTCCACTATATAAGCCAAGTAAACCTAATTTTAGGTGAGGGGGTTTACAATCTACCCAACTTAAAAATAATTTCGTCCTCGAAATTAAAATAAAGCATAATTAGTTTAACTCCTTCACTTGCGTACGTAAGGCAAGTTAATCGCAATCTCTTTCAAAAATTTAACTTATTCAAATCCATCGAAATCCCTTTCAAATTGAACCATGGTTTAAATCGAACGTCAACACATCGCGTTGTCTTCTCCATTCTCGATTTAATAATCCACATCCAATCTAATTCAAATCTCTATGACATCCTAAATCAGGATTTATATCGCAATCTTCAACTGTTAAAATTTTCTCAATTTTTTTTATAATCAATTATTATTTCTATCCTCAATTTGTGAATTTTGTACTCTTCAATTTTTAAATTCAATTTATATTCTCAATAGTTCAAACAGGTAATCCTGCAATCAAAAATTTCTTTTAATTTAATCCTCAAAATTCGAAATTTAATCCGTCCATGTCCATGTTTAGAGTTCTATTTATTTTTCTCGAGGCTTAAATCGTTGATTCCACCTTCAATATTAAATTAAATCATATGCTCACGTGTCGGTATTTGGTTTGCCATATCCCGATTTTTGGAATTCATTAATCCTTTATCCTATTGATCCTTCTTCTAGAATTCTCAATTTTATAATGACTTGAACCTCTACATCCAAATTTTTTTTCGATCATACTCTAAGAGAAGTTTTCTCTTGAGTTGATAATACAACCGCTACCTAACTTAGGATCTACCCCTCTATCACATAAGGCTCTTACATTTCAAAAATCTCATTCCTCAATTTTACTTAATCCTGTTACTCAATCCTCAAAAGTTTTAACACCAAATATATTACATGTGATATGCCCTTGGTTACAAAATAATCATCAAATAATGTATTTGGCCTATAGGGTATATCTCATACTATCTGCGTATCAACTTATGCTAGGCACGAGGTTTCATCTTTTCGAAATAAGGGAAGATGGAAAACAATAATAAAGAGTTCAAGGGGAGGTAATAGATTAGGAGTATGGGGGTCAAGGCGTTTAAAGAATTCAATGGGAATTGTCAAGGAAGTTGTGGATTAAAATCCTATTTTGGGTAATTTTTATTCACATGCTCGCATCGGTACAGTCATATAACGGATACGATATGCTCAGACATATCTAGGGGGCAAGTACATTCATCTACTAATCACTATATATCTCAATCCACGTAAAATATTTATGCGAAGGGCGAACCAAGCGCACTATGGTTGATCAGACCATAGTACACTGATTCTAAAATGTATTAGTGTACGCGTCCAATAATACATATGTCGTGAACAAGCTTGATGAAAGAATAAGCTTGCAAAACTAGGCTATAACAGCAGCATAAGTGGAGGTAGTACAAAAATATAAGCAGGCTAGATTATGATAAGAGAAATTACAAAATAATTCAAGTTCACAAACATAACAAAAATAAGACTCTGCAGTCTTTTTAGTTGTCATACTACTCCTCATCTAAGTCGCTAGTCGGCCAAATAGGGTATGGGCCTCTAAGTTCTTACAATTAGATAAACAATATCTTCTTATGCTAGCATACAGTTAATGTCATTCAGTTACACTATATTAATGAGTCAAGAGGACTATGTGTTACTAGGTTGTGAGGCATTCTACCCAACTTAAAAATAATAACTAATACTGTGACAGTCTTAAGGGGATCCAACAAATTAATAAGGTTCTTGTAAATAAAGTACAAATTCTTATTGGGCTATACGAGGAACGGATCTTAGTACTTATTTGGGCCTCCTATGGTATCATGTAGGTCACGGTCATCTTAAATCTTAATCATAGCTCATAGGATACATGTGTCAATAGTAAGAATGGAAGCGTTAATGACCCTTAAGAGGAAAAGGGAAATATAACTCGTATCGAGTTACGGATACAAATTACGCGATTTAAAACTAAGAAAAAAAATTAGATCACAATCTAAAGGAACAATTCAAACTATTAAGTTCTAACTACCACGCACAAAATTCAAAGTTCAATTTACCAACTATAACCCTAGTAAACTATATATCCTAACATAGAATAAGATCACTTGGCCTTCAATCATAAGAGTTATGTGGCACGAGTTAAAAGATGAAGAAAAGAAGAATCATAATTTAGTTGTCGCACAATTAGCAAACGCTAAGGTTTTGGAGGAACAAGATATGAAATTAAAATAGAGGGACTCAAGATAATATCATGGTTTCCTAAAGGGAAGGTGGTGAGCAATTTTCCGTGTTTGAGGTATGATCTCAAGGGGAATGTCATACTCGTTGCTCTGGGCTTCCTGAGGTACTGTCTGCTGATAACACGACAAGAATCTATATCCTAACACTATCTCACTATGCACATTAGGTTCAGTCCCTACATTCGATCTCGGATTTCCTATTGGTTCCTCAATACTAGGGTCAATATTAGGGTCAAATCTCTAACTAGCTCTAGTAGTGCCTATACTACACTTAAGTCATTCTTAATTACGTCAAGGAATAATTGTAAGCCATTATTTAGATAATGATGCTAGGGTTTACTTAAATATTCTAAACTTAGCGACGTATCAGGGTTCTAGTTACTCCTAATAGGAAGGTTACCCTACTCATTATCTAACAACAGGGGCTTCTATTTTCTAGGAGAAGGCTACACTCAAGGAACTAATAGGGAAGCACATGAATCGAGCAGGATGTAATTAAATAGAATGGATTGGAAGGAGGAGGAGTCATAGTCAGATGTGGATGAGATCCTACTCTAATCCTATTTGCAGGCTTGCTTGGTACAGTAACGTAATTGAGACAATATGCTCTTGACCTGCATGGGCCACCACTAAAAATATGTCATTCCCCAGTCCCAAAAATATGTAGGACTAGGACACGTAAGCAAGCCAGCCGTATAAATATGGTACTCCAATATATGGAAACCATATCACACGTACGCTGTAATATGAATAATAATTCACAAGTGGTAAACACATATGTCACAGGGTAATATCTAATCTCATCCACAGAAAATGGATGAATAAATATATAACCAATATCTATAACCAGATCCCAAAATAAAGTATCTAAAGATGACAATCGGATGGAAACAAATCCACTGCCGAACTAGAATAAACAAGATAAATACAATATAAATACAACCTCTAACAATTATGAGGCTCGAAGAGAAGACCTCTCGCAATATAAGTAGCCAGTCCGGATCTGCTCTCTGCAAATACTCATGAATAATACACCTGGAAAGGGACCAGGTCCTCAGAGGGACATAACAAGTTACATAAAAGCATGCCATAAAGTAAATACTATGAACACTCAAGGGTGACCTAACCATCTAAGTGAAATGCAACTTGAGGACAACTTGAGTGTATGGGAAAGTGTAGGCTAGACATATGCTGACATAATTTACCAATCGTGACAACTGGCTAGTATACGCTACATATGTCCCCATAGGAGGGCGCTCAGTAATAACGTTCATCTCCAAAGAGCATGGCAGCAGTACAGTATATCAGCCATATCACTCGGGAGAACGTGGCAGCAGTGTAGTATATATCGTCCATATCACTCCGTCGAGTGTGGCAACAGTGTAAAGGAAGTGGGGTGTCCCATATGCCTACTAGTCGTCCTCCCCGCCCAATGATCTAAGCATATTGTATCCACAACACGCGTCAGCTACTACGCCTCGGTGTCGTAACTCTGGCTCATAGACTATCGTTAGAGCAAGGGTCCATCCTTACAACCAAACAAGGACAAGGATTAGACCATCGTACCACGATAGTCTATGCTCCGCCTACTAATAACTGCTAAGTCTTCTAACATGCATCCCTATTAGCAGTTATACCCTATCCGTCGTACGCCTACACGTACCGGTGGCCAACCAAATAGGCAGGTCCGTGCCATACATGAGACTCATAACACGTATAAGAAATGTGTCAAGGCCTGGGAGTCATACCAATAACTCCACAACTTTAGGTGGGTCTACTAGACACTAGGTTAGACATAAGTCCTAACGTCAATTCCTCCGTTGATTGTACCCGAGTCTCTCTTGGACGCGCATAATTAAATAATAAATATGCAGCTAAAAATACAGAATTTAAATAGTACAACAAGGCAAGGTATACTTGCCTGGCGAGCGGCTGTGTAATCCCAATAACCAGCTCCAGAAGTCGCGTAGAACCCATCCAATAGATCCTCGGGGTCAGCGTGTATAGGTACAAAAATCAGGGGTGACTGCTACGGGTTGTCTGGCAAGGATGACGGGTTTATGATGTCGATGAGGACGAGGGTGACGATGTTTGAGGTTGCTAAGGGTGATGGTTAAGGTGATATCGATCATGGTGATTAGGTGAGGAGGTGAGGAGGATGCTGTAGAGGGTGACTGGGATGCTACTGATGATGGTGGTGAAGGTGATGACTAAGACGACGATGATGATAACGATATAGATGACGATGACGATGACGATGGAAGCGATGATGATGATTACAGATGACGGAGATGGTGATGTGTATGATGGTGTTGACGAGGGTGATGATGGTAATAAAGATGACGAGGTAATGATTAGGGTTTTATGTATTGAGGATGGATGATGATGATGATGCCAAAAACGATAATGATTACAGGATGGTGATGACGACCACGATGATGATGGTGGACGGGGATGATAAGGATAACTAGGATGATGAAGACGAAGTTATTTGCTACAATAAAGACGAGGATAATAGTGGTGTTGATGTTTGTAATGGTGGTGGTGTTTGATAATGCAGGCGGTGGTGTTGATATTATAGGTGGTGGTGGTGTTGAGTGCAGTCGGAGTCCGGCCAGTGGAGGGGAAGGTCTGGCCGGGGGAGTTCGACAAGGAGGTCGAGCTGAGAAGGGAGGGGTGGCGGTAAAGTGTTGGTGGTGTGGTGGCTCATGGTGGTTACTCCGGGGGAGATAAGGAGGAGGCAGGGAAGAGAGAAGATCCGGGGTGGAGGGGAGGTTCAGGGGAGGAAGTCGGAGATGCGGGGCTGCGGCTCATCGGGGAGGGGTCGACGATATGGCAATGGTGGTGGTGGTATTGGTTCGTCCAGCGGAAGAGGTGGTCAGGAAGGGCCGGAGGGGTGAAGGTGGTGTGCAGAGGCGGAGGGAAGTCGGGCTCCGGTGAGCCGGGCTCGGCTAGGCATGTACAGAAAGGAGGAAAGAGACGAGGAGGAGCAGATGGTGATGGGGGATGCCGTCGGAAAGACGGTGGTGACGGCCGACATTGGTGGTGACTCTACGGAAGATAGCCAGGGTGGTTCGGCTCCGGTCGGGGCCAGCACAGCGGCTCGGGGATGCCGGGGATGAGGCCGGAGAAGGAGGAGTCAACAAGAGAGAGGGGCTCGGGTGTGGCGAGGTGCAGTACAGCAGGGCAAGGCGGAGGGAAGGAGGTGGCAGTGCTGGGTGGAGATCAGCGGGGTCTCCGACGTATCTCCGGCGAAGCTCCGGCCGGGGGAGGTTGAAGGAGGGGGATGAACAGGGAACATAGGGAGGGGTCGGCTAAATTATAAATTTAGGTTTAGGTGTTTTGGAAATTAGAGAAAATGGGATATTTATACATGTAAGGGGATGGGTTTAACGTAGGGAAATTTAACCTTGGTCAACATCCTCTTGGGTTGGGCCTTGGTCTACAATCCTTGGAGTGGGTCTTGGCCTCACATGATGATGTTGGGGCTATAAATTATATTTTTAATACAAGGATAGGTCTAATATACGAGGGCGATGTACGCGCGGTGCACATCCCAAAAATTTTACAGAAAAATCCACGAGAAGGGAAAATTGGGTTTCTTTACGTATTATCCAATGGTGGGGGCACCTCGATAAATTTTTGCATAAAAGTGTCCAACAATTGGGAAAATTGTACTACGATGGAAATTAGATTTAATTAATTAAAATTACTGCGCACGATGTTCCGGAATTTATTTGGACTACCTGGAAATAAAATTAGGTCGGACACAAGTGTCAGGACATAATGGGTACAGTGTAGAATATTAATAAAATTTGGGTCATACAAAACGGTCAAGATTATGACTCCAATTTTGATTAAAATGCGCAAGGTTACAAAGTTAGGATTTATTTAGAATTAATAAATAACGTCCACGACGTTTATTGTGCGACTAAAATGTAGCACCAGAGAGCATGATTATAAGTTACACAAAGGTCAGAAAGGTAGGTGGACATGTCTAGGACAATGTTATGAATTTTACAGATAGGCAATAGCTAGCGTAGTGCTCAAATTAACGAAGCAACGGTAAGGTGCGCTACACGATAAAATAATGTACAGTTAAATCAAATACCGTATTCTAAATTTTAATTGGGTTTAAACTAGCCCTAATTCCACTATATAAGCAAAGTAAACCTAATTTTGGGTGAGGGGTTTACAGTGCCATATTCATACAGCTGGCATGCTTACGTGTCCTGGTCCTACGTATTTTGGGACTGGAGCGTAACATATTTTTGTGGTGGCCCATGCAGGTTAGAGCATATTGTCTCGGTTATGTTACTGTACCGAGCAAGCCTGTAAATAGGATTAAAGTATAGGATCTCATCCATAATTTACTATGACTTATCCTCCTTCCAGTCTGTTTTATTTGAATAGCTGCATCCTGCTTGATTCATATGCTTCCCTAATAGTTCCTTGAGTATAGCCTTCTCCTAAAATATAGAAGTCCCTGTTGTTAGATAATAAGTATGGTAACATACCTATTAAGAATACAACTAGGGCATTGACACGTCATTAAGTTTAGAATACCTAATGACCCCTAGCAACCCTTACCTGTAGAATGATTGACCATTATCCCTTGATAATTGGGGATGACTTAAGAGTAGTATAGGCAATACTAGGACTAGCTATAAATCTAATCATATTGTTTGACCCTAGCATTGAGGAACCAATAGAGATCCAAGGTTGAATAATAGGACCAAACTAAATTTTTATAGTGAAATAGTATTATAGAACTATAAATTTAGATTCCTATCTTGATACTAACAAACAGTACTTTAGGAAGCCAAGAGGAATGAATATAACATTTCCCTTGATCAAACCTCAAACACAGATATTAGCATACCACCTTCCCCTTAGAAACCCATGATATTATCTAGAGTCCCTCTATATTTTAATTTTCTTTTGTTCCTCTGAAACTTAGCACTCGCGATTGTGCGACGACTAAATTATGTTCTTCTTATCTTCATCTTGCAACTCATGCCACCTAACTCTCCTGATTGTAGGCCAAGTGAGTTTATCTTATGTTAAGAATATATAGTTGCTAGGATTATAGTTGTAATCTTAATCTTTGAATTATGTGCTTGTTAGTTAGAACTGGATAGTTTGAGTTATTCCTTTAGATTATGATCTAATTATTCTTAGTTTTAAATCATGTAACGTGTACCCCACCTCAATATAGGTTATATCCTCTTTCCCCTTAAAGGCCAGTAACTTTTTCATTCATACTATTGACACTTGTTCTATAAGCACTATGATTAAGACTTAAGATAGTCATTACCTATATAATGCAACAAGAGACCCTAATAAGTACCAAATTCTTTTCCGTATAGACCCCAATAAGAGTTTATACCTTATTATTTTGCAGGATCCCCTTAAGACTATCACAATATTAGTTAATATTTTTAAGTTGGGTAGTATGCCTCACAACCTAGTAACACATAGTCCTTTTGCCTCATTAATATATTGTAACTGAATGACATAAACTGTAGACTTGCATAAGAAGATAATATTTATTCATACTGTAGAACTTAGAGGCCCATACCCCTATGTGGTTGACTAGCGACTTAGACAAGGAGTTGTATGACAACTGTAGAGATTATAGAGTCTTACTTGTTGTTTGTTTTATGTTATTTTTGTGAACTTGAATTATTTTGTACCTTCTTTCATCAAAATCTAGCGTATTCATATATTCTAAACTACCGTGATTTATGCTGCTATTTTAGAGCCTAGTTTTGCAAGCTTATTCTTTTAGCGAGCTTGTTCATGACATATGTGTTATTGGGGATGCCTACTAATAATTGTCTAAATCAGAATCAGTGTATTAGGGTCTGGACAACCTTAGTGCGCTTGGTTCGCTCTTCGCATGACTACTTTACGTGGATTAAGATATATAGTTGACTAGTAGACGAATATACCTGCCTCTAGACATGTCTGAACATATCATATCGGTTACATCACTGTTCCAATATGAACATGCGAATAGAAATTTATCAAAATATGATTTCAATCCATAACTGCCCTGACAACTCTCCTTTTTGAATTCTTCAATCTCTTTGAACCTCGTACTTGTATTATATTACCATCCCCTTGAACTCTTAATTATTGTTCTCTGTCTTCTCTTATTTTGGAAAGACAAAATCTCATGCTTAGTATAAGTTTGATATACAGAGAATACTAGATATACACTTTAGGCCAATCATATTGCTAGATGACTGTCTTTTATAGCTGATTAAGGGTATATCATAGGTGATATATTTGGTATTCAAATTTTTGAGGATTGAGTAACATGATTAAGTAAATTTGAGAAAATAGATTTCTTAAATGTAAGAGCCTTATGTGATAGAGGGGTAAATTCTAAGTTGGGTAGCAGTTGCATTGTTTGTTTGAGAGGAATCTCTTTTAGATTGTGATCGAGCAAAAATTTGATTGAAAGGTTCAAGTCATTTTAATTTTAGAATTTTGGAAGAATGAGTAAGATGATGAGGATCAATAAATTTCAAAAAAAAACCGGGATATGACAAACCAAATATTTATACTTTGATCACATGATTAGAATTTTGAGAATTGGGGGTTGAATCATCGATTTAAATCTTGAGGAAAACAAATAGAACTCTAAATATGAACATGGTCGGATTGAATTCCAAATTTGATGATTGAATTAAAGAAAATTTTGATTTTTGGATCACCTATTTGAAATGTTGAGGATGTAAATTGAAAGTAAAATCTGAAGAGTATAGAATTTCCAAGTTGAAAAAGAGGAGGAATAGTTGATTAAAATTATTTTTTAAGAAGATTATGATAGTTGAAGATTGTGATATAAAATTTAATATGCAAAGATGTTGTATGGATTAACCTAGATTAGATGTTGATGGTTTAAAAAACGAGAAGAGATTATAATAGGTAGAATTTTGATTTGAACAACGATTATCTTACTTTTGAGGTGATTGCGATGGAATTGATTAAAATCTTAATTATCGCAAGAAGATTGTGATTGACTTGCCTTATGTACGTAAAGAAATAACAAATTATACCTTAGTTAATTTCGAGGACGAAATTATTTTTAAGTTGGGTAGATTATAAACCCTCTCACCCAAAATTAGGCCTCCTTGGCTTAGATAGTGAAACTAGGGCTAGTTTGAACCCAATTAGAATTAGAACACGGCAATTATTTAATTATACGATATTTTATATCGCTTAGCGCACCTTACCGTTGCTTCGATAATTGGAGCACCTCACTAGCCATTGCCTTTCTGTAAATTTTACCACCTCATCCTAGACATCCCCGCCTACTATTCTGACCTTTGTGTAACTTATAATTATGCTTTCTTGTGCTACATTTTAGTCGCACAATAAATATCGCGAATGTTATTATTTTAATTCTAAATAAATATAACTTTGTACCCTTGTGCGTTCCAATCAAAATTGGATACACAATCTTGACTGTTTTATATAACCCAAATTTTATTAATATTCTACACTGTACCCTTTGCGTCCCTGACACTTGTGTCCCACCTAATTTTAATCTCGTGTACTTCTAATTAATTCCAAAATACCGCGTGCGGTTATTTTAATCATTTAAACCCAATTTCCATCTTTGTGCAATTTTTCCAATTGTTGGGCACTTTTATGCAAAAATGTATTTAGGTGTCCACACCATTGGACAATACGTGAATAAAACTAATTTTTCCTTTACGTGAATTTTTCCCATAATTCTCGGAATGTGCAACGCGCAAATCGTCCCCCATTTAAATTCTAGCCTTGTATTTAATTAATGTGATTTCTAGCCCTCCCAACATCCCCATGTGAGCCCAAGGCCCATCCCAAGGGGTGTTGACCAAGCCCTAATCCTAGGTCAACCCCCAAACCTAAAAATCCTACATATATAAATGCAACTTTCCTCCTTCTTCTTTATTTTCTAAAACCAAAACCTAAATTTACATCTAGTCGACTCTATGTCACCCCAACCCACTACCCATCCTCTTCTCCGGCCAACTGACCGGAGATCTCGTCGGAGCTCAGTCCCCCTGGCCTACCACCTCGCCTCCCTGTCCCTCTCTTCCTCCTCCACGCCGCTGCACTATACCCGCAGCCTCCTGAACAGCACCGGAGACCGCCGGGGTACGACTAGACCAGCCAGACTCGCTGCTGTTCTCGACCACTCCCTCTGGTCAGTTTCCCAGTCGACGTACCACCGCCACCCTGAGAAGCACCACCTTCACCACCATTGTCGTCTCCTCTATCAACCCCATCTCCTCCTTGCCCCTTCCTCCTTCCTCTGCCTGCCCCGCAAACCACCACCACCATCATCTCCGTTCCCCTCACGCCGGAATCGAACCACCCCGAACCTCCTCTCCTTTCCTCCCTAAACCACTGGAGCACCCGACCACGACCCCTTTATCTCCATCCTTCTATCCCCTCCTCGACTACAGCCCCTCGTCGACTCTCCTCCACCACCACTCGCCTGAAGCCGCCGGACGACGAGGCACACCCACTGGCCTGAACTCCTTCCTCCTCCCTGTGTCCATGTCCTCCTCCCTGTTCGATCTCCCCTGGCCGGACATCCCCCCACTGGCCGGACTCCGACAGCACCTAGTCGTTATCATCATCATCCCCTCTCATTATCACCACCATTAACACCACCATCACCATCACCATCGTCATCATTGTCGTCGTCATCACCTTCACCATCACCATCGTCATCGTCGTCGTATTCATCACCACCATCATCGTAGCCATCGTCATCATTATCACCATCGTCCACATCATCACCCCCTTAAACTATTATCATCCATATCATCGCCATCATCCCAGTCATTATCTATATCACTACCAATATCATAATCATCACCATGGTAATCATCATCAACCCCTTTACGATCATCATCATTGACCTAATCACCCTCGTCCTCGTGTTCATCATAGACCGTCACCCTTGCCAAACAACACGTAGCAGTAACCCCGCTTTTCGTACCTGTGCACGCTGACCCCAAAGATCTGTTAGATTTATCCGCGCGACTTCTGGAGCAGGTTATTGGTGCTACGCAGCTCTCTTGCCAGGCAAGTATACCTTGCCTTTGTTGTACTGTTTAAATTCAGTTCTTATTATTTAGTTGCATGTTTACTTATTTTAAACTGTGCGCATCCGAGAGAGACTCGGGTGCTGTCAACGAATGCATTGACGTTAGGACTTGTGTCTGACCTAGTGTCTAGTAGACCCATATAAAGTTATGGAGTTATTGATATGACTCCCAGGCCTTGACACACTTCTTACACATATTGTGAGTCTCATGTACGGTACGGACTTGCGTATATAGTTGGCCACCTGTATGTGTAGGTCATACAACAGATAGGGTATAACTGCTAATAGTGATGCATGTTAGAAGACTTAGCAGTTATTAGTAGGCGAGGCATAGACTGTCGTAATACGATGGCCCGATCCTTGTCCTTGTTTGGTTGTAAGGTTGGGCTATTGTTCTAACGATAGACTATGAGCCAGAGTTACGATGCTGATGCTTGCACTTTGGCGTAGTAGCTAAGGCGTGTTGTGGATACAACATGCATAGATCATTGGGCGGGGAGGACGACTAGTAGGCGTATGGGACACACACCTCCTTTATTGCAGATACCGCACTCTTCAGAGTGATACAGACATATATATTATTGCAGATACCACGTCCCTTAGAGTATTGGACGTTATATATATACAGATACCTTATTCTTTGGAATGATGGACATTACATATACCACACTCTAGAGGACGTTGGACGTTATGCCTACGCCTACCCATACGTACCAAAGTTGTCCTCACATTGCATTCACTTAGATGGTTAGGTCACCCTTGAGTTTTTACAGTATTTACTTTATGGCATGCTTTTATGTATCTTGTTATGTCCCTCTGAGGACCTGGCCCTTTCCAGGTATATTGTTCATGAGTATTCGCAGGAGCGCAAATCCGGACTTGCTACGTATATTGCGATGAGGACTTCTCTTCAAGCCGTGATTGTTAGTTGGTATTCTTATATTGCCTTTATTGTGTTTATTTATATTCTGGTTCGATAGTGGATTTGTTTCCATCTGACTACCATCATTAGATACTTTATATTGAGATCTAGTTATCGATATTTGGTTATTCATTTATATATAATTTTTGTGGATGAGATTTAGTTATGCCATGTGACATATATATTTACCACTTGTGAATTGTTATTTATATTACAACGTACGTGTGTTATGGTTTCCATATATTGGAGTGCCATATTCATACGGCTGGCATGCTTACGTGTCCTGGTTCTACGTATTTTGGGACTGTGACATGATAATTTTATCGTTATATGTGCTATGCTTATCTCGTAGATTCATGCCATGACCTGGAGCATGACACAGAATATGGTTCACCTACTTGAGGTAGGAAGACTATCAAAATAGTCGTTCCAAGCCAAGCAACAGAAATATGGAAATGCTTCGGTACCATAAGGCTGCCAAAGAGGTTTTTCGTATCGGGAATGGCATAATAAGAGATTGAAAGAAACTATAAGAAAGTAATGGAAGTAGAAAGTAAAAGAATTGAACTGTATGGATAAGTAAAGAAGAGCAAGAATCATGGTTCGAGGTGGCTTATAGCAGGTTCGTGCCAGTGTCTACAACCCTCGCCGTTTATCCGGGATGGCTAGTAGTGGGTTCAATCCTGTGTCAACAACCATCATCGCTCATGCAGATCAATAGATAACATAAGAGAACAAGACAAGATAAAAGACTCGCATGGTCATGGATAACTTGTACACAAGGGTAGGGTTCCTACGGATGGTACGCTGGTCGCACTAGGGCCGATCCGATCTGGACGAAATATTATGGATAGTCACGCTAATAACGTAGCAAGGGTATGGTGGGAGGGCTTGTACCGGATTCACTATATGCGTCTACAACCATCGTCGTCTACCCGACTATCGTCCAAAATGTCTTACAGCACCAGTGACCATTTATATAGACTAAGTTTGGCTCAATTGCGGTAATCCACGTACGATTCATTGCATTGCATCTAATGAATCTGAATTAACCTAAATCTATGAATAACATGTCTGAACCAATCCGAATCCATGTATAACATATCTGAACCACCTGAGCAACATGCCTAAATCTGAGTAACAAAGAAACTTGTGCATCATAATCTGAGTAAACTTGTGCACCTGAGTTAGAAATACGCTAGTAGCATACATGTGTTCGCTATGCGATTCCTTGGATTTCAATATATTTATATTCATGTTTGGCTAACTTGGTTGTGTCATTAGACAGGGAAAGAATAATGGTAAGTTGCTAAGTTTTGCCGTGTTTTATCTATTATCGCATGACTCACTGCCACACGAGTTAGGCTTATATTATATGCCATTAAACTGATCCTAGGACAAGACTAGAAAGATAACTTAATAAGTTTTGCACAGAACTAATCGAACGTATTTGGATTTATCGAGCGGGCGAGAAGCCTCCCTGCTAGTACATTCGTGTACTGGTAACCCACCAGATTGCTTGTAGAGTACGGGAGAACCTCATTCAGTTCGGAGTATCCCCTCGTGTGCGCTAAGGCGTGGAGTTCGCTCTGGACCCTTGGAGTGTTGCATCAGAAGATGAGGCACATATACAAGACATAATGTATTGGAACATCGCCTATGTATCTTCCTAAGTTGTAAGCCGCTTGGCACGTATTTATTGTTTGAGAGAGAGAGAGGGAGAGAGCTTGAGCGACTTGTAATCTCAGCCAAGCACCACTTGTAACCTTATTTATTATCAAATAAGAGCTTGTTATGTATCATACTTGTGTTTATTCTATGCTTCTGCAATATCGAATTGGTAAACTAGTTATCGAATGGTTGTTTACTCGTGTTGTTCAAATTTTTGCTGCAATTGAGACTATTTGTGCGACTTTGTGGCTTAGCTATTTCTCCGCCTGTTCGGATCATAGACTTGCGCGATCGCAGCTTGTGCTCGCATGGCATCACGTCCTGATAGGAACGATCGTCCTGCGGGAGCACTAGTGCGGTGATTCACGCCTAGCGAGGACGGCCAATCCTACGGGAGATCGGGGTATGTCATATTGGTATCAGAGTATGACTTTACGTCCTTGGACTTCGTACCGATTCTCTCAGTTTCAAAAGCTCGTTCGTGGGTTATGTTACATACGCTCTCTCTTAATGTTCCAACGGGATGTTCCATATAATGTGTCTAAATATTTTAAAAGTGCATATAAATGATATGATTACTTGAACGAGATAGTTATGCAAAGGCCTTTGTGTCGAACTGAGTCAGACTTTATGGAAATAGACTCGTGCTTGAAATTATAAGTTATGTGCGTACCGGAATACCTATACGTGATTACCAAGTGGTTTAGTGGACGAGATAAAATATCATTCAGACGGTTAGCTATGCACATAGCCTTTCCGCTAAGTTGTATTGAGTATCGCAAGCCAAGACCCTTGGTGCTAGTAAGTCACGAGCGCGATTGGGATATCATCCAGATAAGATAAGTCAGACTTAGAATGGCTATCGATAGAAACATTATCGGATTATCGGTAAGGCGAAGCTAGGGAGTCATGCCTGGGTTTCGTGATATAGTTCAACAATTATTCATATTGATAAGTTATGACTCATAACATAGCTTACGTGAATGACTATCGATAGAGATATATACGAGATTAAGATTATCGAGGTGATGTATAGGGATCATGCTGGTGTTCCAAGAAATGAATTAGTGAATATGCGAGCAAGTGGTGCAAATGCGATTGAGAATTTATTTGGATGACTTAATTGCTGAGTGGTGTATGCAATAGCTCAGGAACGAACAAACGATTTAAGGATAAATTAAGTTTTAAAGATTTATAGAGTATAGCTCAAATCTTGAGTGGTGTATTAATCATCTTAGAAATATTCGAGCGAATCATAGATTTTGGGATAGCAAACGAGCCTAGTAGCAAATAACATAATTGTGTAAAGCCTTAGTATAATAAATGCCTAGCAAGTAAGCGAATACGAAGGAACCGTGCGAGATTTGATTCAAACGAGTTAGAATGTGTTGAACAAGTGATAAGTCTTATATCAGATAGGGATTCAGACTATTGGAATTTATATCTTGGTCGAGAAAAAACTTAGTAGATCGTTTGAGCGATTTCAAATCGAATTAACCAAATTAAAACTTAAGTTGAGATGGAATAATCGAGGATGCGACCGGAGTTAGAGCAATTAGAATAATGACGCTAACGAGATATCACGCATAGAAAAATTAGGATTGAGTCGGATATCACTCGATAAAATTTAGCTTGAGTACGAATATTATGGTTTCAAATTTGGATGACTTGATACGATATCGATAAGTTGGAAGATAGCATGAATTGATGCAAGTTAGCAAAATCATGGTTTAATGATTGAGATAGATGATAAAGGACTTAATCTTGATTTAGAGGAACGATCTTTAATCTAGTTGGATAGCACCCGACATCATGCTCGGATGAGAACGATTATCCCATGGGAGTGCTGGCGTGGCGATTTCACATCCAGCGGGGATAGTCGAACTCGAGGGAACATGTCCGATGATTATTCAAAAAACTCGGTAAAATAGAACGTAACGAAGGTGGATAAACTTTGGCTTAAGGTTTTGAACTTGTTGTTTGTGGAATGATAGAAGTAGACTTTGGATTGATCGAACGGTAACATTAAATTTGGATATTTTGACTAGGCGAATTATGATCACAACATGAACGGTTATTAAGATAAACTTGACTTGGTGGATTAATATATAGATTAGATGAAATAAAGTGTAATGATATGGTGTCTGTTGGTTCGATGATAACCATAATGTTTAACATTCTTGCCTTGTGTTAGAGAAACTTCTTGCTCATCCATGAGTTACGCTCAGATTAGGATGATTATCCCGCGGAAGCATTGGAGTGGTGATATCACGTCCAGCGGGGATGAATCAAACTTGCGGTAGACTGGAGCATGACAATTGAAGGATCATTTTGACTTGTCGTTCGATATATTAAGACAAATTTTAGGATACAAGTAAATCAAAAGTATTTCGAGAAGGAATTAGTCTAGAACGTGAAGTAAGTTATGCTTGATGATTTTGTGAATGGATACGTAAATTGTATTGGACGACTTAGAGTTTATGATTGAGATCGGTGATTGAAAATTTAGTCATGACTGGTGGTCTAGACATAGAAAGATTGGATATGTCGATTCTATCAAAACATTTTCGAGAAAATCGATTATGCGAATCGTTAGGTTCGACATGCGACGTGGATATATCATGGATTCGATGAATGAACGTGTCTTAGGAACCATTTTGCTAAATGAACTTGGATCCTGTGCAATGAACATGTTGATGTGGATAGGATGATCTGTGCTCGATATTTAGAAATCTGAGTGAAACCAGCTTGGGTAGAATACCCTGTTTGAACGAACAATGATTTAACCTTAGGAATTGGTACGAGTATCGTGCAACAAATTTATACAATAAGAATCGTGGACATAAACTGTACCTATGACTTTGTGAGCCATCCTAGCAGTTAGGCAGACGACCCTATGCTGAGTGAAAGAACTTGTGTGACCGGCTTTAGAGTATTGCTTGAGCAAGCCATAGAACTGGGCAGTAAGACTAGAGTTAGGCTAGGAACCATAAGTATACACTGTGTTTTACATGAACGGACTGGATGATAGGACTTGGACACTAGTCATTTGGTCGGATAGATCATGCTTGATAGTAGTACAATATTTAATTTTGGTGTAGATTTTGATTGACCCCGTTGGAGGTATCATTGTGATTCGTAAACTAGAACCCTTAAGATTTCTGCTAGTTGCTTATCCGACTTCGCTATCGCTAAGTTTTGTTGAATGCATATGTTTGAGAGATGCCTTGAACATGTGCACGATCCAAGACTCAGTGATATGTTGAACTCGAATGCAAATACTTCGATATCGTTAAGTTGATTGACATGCATATATTTAGGGGACGTCCTGAATATGTACAGGATCCAAACTCACGATATGCTGATCTTGAATGCTAATACATGTAAATATATTAGATTTGCATAAACAAGTATAGTGATTTGGATAAGTTGGCCTCAGCCTAAGATCTTCGTACACAATAGATCATGCCCCGTGTTAAGCGATATAAGTTTTGCGCTAAGGTACAGTAGAGACCGAGTCAGAGAATACGATATTCGAGTAATATACCCAACTTAGATTGAGTGATAGTGTCATTCAAATAGATCAGACTAAGCATGTGTGCAACATGAATACAAGAAAACGAGTAGAAAGTTGTGTTCGAATAGATCTAAGTGATATAAAGTATTATGTTTGAGTTAGATTCGATAGTGTGTGATAGAACGGTTCACGCTCATGAAGTCTCGAGGATGAGACTTGTTCTGAGTGGTGTATAATGTAACGACCCACCCCGCATTAATGCAGATAGCTGATTCAAACAGCACAAGTGCAATGATCCGTCCCGCTTTGCTCGACGAGAAGACTTGCTTGGGTCAAAGAATTCAGACTTGGCCCTTCAGGAGTTTAGACTTAGACTTTCAAAGATGAGCTCGGAGTATCACTCGACCGAGGTAAATCTTCGCTAAGGTGGGTGGCTACGATAAACCTGTCTTTGCTTAGCCTGCACACTTAAAAATACAGATGATACATGCTAGTCGTTAGGCGAATCACCCCTTGTATGCTAATAAGAATATAATGCACCTAGCTAAGGAAATAATCCCATCTTGTATTGATGGTGTTAGAACATGGAAATAAAACTTGGCTTATAGTTGGACCCTCGTATGTTACCTTAGCTTCGTGCAAGTATACTTTGCTAATGCTTCGAGTATATTATTATATACTCTTCATAGAATAATGCTTCACATGTTTACACTGCTCGTCTTAGAGATTATACCGTAATTCAACGATACCTTCATGCTCGTGCTAGTCGTACTACTTATATTTCGAGTAGACTTTTATACGATCAAATATAGTATTTTACCGTTATATGTACCATACTTATCTCATAGATTCCTGCCATGGCCTGGAGCACAAAATAGAACATGGTTCACTTACCTGAGGCAGGAAGACTATCAAAATAGTCATTCCAAGTCAAGCAACTGAAACATAGAAAGGCTTCAGGAATATAAGGTCACCAAGACAGTTTTTCGTATCGGGAATGGCATAATAAGAGATTGAAAGAAACTATAAGAAAGTAATAGAAGCATACAGTAAAAGAATTAAACTATACGGATAAGTAAAGAAGAACAAGAATCATGGTTTAGGATGTCTTGTAGCGGGTTTATTCCTGTATCTACAACTATCGCTGTTTATTCGGGATGACTTATAGTGGGTTCGATCCTGTGTCTACAACCATCATCGCTCATGCCGATCAAGAGATAAGATAAGAGAACAAGATAAGATAAGAAACTCGCATGGTCATGGACAACTTGTGCACAAGGGTATGGTTCCTACGGACGGTACGCTGGTCGCATTAGGGCCGATCCGATCCGGACGAAACATTATGGATAGTCACGCTAATAGCCTAGCAAGTGTATAATGGGAGAGCTTGTAGCGGGTTTGCTACCTGTGTCTACAACCGTTGTCGTTTACCCTTCTATCGTCCAAAATGGCTTGTAGCGCCAGTGATAATTCATATAGACTAAGTTTGGCTCGATTGTGGCAATCTGCGTGTAATTTATTGCATTGAGCCTAATAAATCTGAATCAACCTGAATCTGTGAATAACATGTCTGAATCAACTCGAATCCATGTATGACATGTCTGAACCACCTAAGTAATATGCCTGAATCTGAGTAATAAATAAACTTGTGTATTATAATCTGAGCAAACTCATTCACCTAACTTAGAAATACGCTAGTAGCATACATGTGTTCGCTATACGATTACTTAGATTTTAATATATTTATATTCATGTTTGGCTAACTTGGTTATATTATTGGACAGGAAAGGAATAATGGTAAGTTGGTAAGTTTTATCGTATTTCATCTATTATTGCACGGCGTACTGCCACACGAGTTAGGCTTATATTATATGCCATAAAACTGATCCTAAGGCAAGGCTAGAAAGATAACATAATAGTTTGTGCACAGAACTAATCAAACATGTTTGGATTTGTCGAGCGGGCGAGAAGCCTCCCACTAATGCATTCGTGTACTGATAACCCACTAGATTGCTTGCAGGGTGTGGAAGAACCTTGTTCGGTATGGAGTATCCTCTCGTGCGCGCTAAGGTGTGGAGTTCGCTCTGGAGCCTTGGAGTGTTGAATCCAGAGCTGAGGCACATATACAAGACATAATGTATTGGAACATCGTCTATGTATCATCCTAAGTTTTAAGCCGCTTGACACGCCTTTATTGTTTGAGAGAGAGAGATAGAGAGAGAGAGCTTGAGTGACTTATAATCTTGACCTAGCGCTACTTGTAACATTATTCATTATCAATAAAGAGCTTGTTTATGTATTATACTTGTGTTTATTCTATGCTTCCGCTATATCGACTTGGTAAACTAGTTATCGAATGACCGTTTACTCGTGTTGTTCAAATTTTTGCTGTATTAGAGACTATCTGTGTGACTCTGTGGCTTAGCTATTTTGCCGTATGTTCAGATTATGGCCTTGTACGAGCATAGCTTGGGCTCGCACAACATTACGTCCTGATGGGAACAATTATCCTGCGGGAGTGCTGGCACGATGATTCACGCCTAGCGAGGACGGCCAATCCCGCGGGAGATCGGGGCATGGCACTAGGCAGTCCACTATATAAATTATCTTAGTTATGGCTGGACTTAACTTGGATAGTCTGCAGGGTATGTGACCAATAAAGAGATTTTCAAGATTGTATTATTAGTAATTAGATTTTTTGATAACCCTAATTAGCTAATGATAGTAAGCCGTAGACATTGCTTGGTCGTGCTTTATTGATTGTTACTATTGCTTGCCTAGTGTCTTTTCTTTTCTCGTATTGTTACATTATCGGTAAGTGACTAGAGACTATGTACTACTCGAAAAAGAATCATAATTATGGTCCTTGTTTGGTTTAAGGATTCTGGTTCCTATTTCGAGGAGTTCTCGAATCTCCGTGTTGATTGCCGACTTATCTTTTTCTTTTTATGGCTATTGTCATCTACGTGTTTAATCTTTTCCTTGGTTATTGTTATTTACATATTTATTGCTTTTACTACTCCATGATCCCGTGCATGCCACCTGTTCTAGTTTACTTGACATAACTTGTATCTGTTCGCATGCTCAGTTTTACTTTTTATGTCATCAGTTTATTTTTGTTTTTCACGGTGCCTATATATAATGGTGGTTATATGTTGCTTTAGTACTGTAGCTTTGCATTGTATGCTAGTTTTAGTTCATAGTTTTTGGCCTCCTTTGTGATACTTGCTATTTGGGGTCTGACCCTGCTGGCTTTGCTTGGCCAGATCCTGTAGTAGAGCCAGAGGATCTACCATACCTTTCTGTAGATGGTGAACACTAGAAGAACCAGACCAATTGAGTGTGTTTCTATTTTGTTCTCCCTCTTATTGTACTTATTCTTTTGTGTTATATAGCCCCGAGCACTTGTTTAGCTCATATTTTGTAACTGATACATCGCCTACAGGGCATAACATGACTATCATATTTTTGACCATGGCTAGAGTTGATTATGTATGACTATTACTCTTGCTAGTTCTTTATTTTGTATTACTAGATTCATGATCATCTATGTATATATAGTTTGGGACGCTTTACTATCTTGCTTTTGATGATCATATATCTTATATATTGTGGATTCTTGGTTGAGATTAAGATACTAGAATTATTTAACCTAGGAATGACTATTGGCTTGTAGCATTAACCTTTCATTTTTATTCATGGCTATGACCGTATCTCAGGGTACTGGAGTACTCTGGTATATGTAGCTGGCTTTGTCAGCCCCCGCTCTCTAGTATTCTAGTTCTGGGACATGACACGGTTTTGGTGGTGGCCCATGCAGGTCCTAGTTTTTAGATATGTGGGAGTTATAAGTAAAGATGTCTCAATCCTATATCAATCTTCCTTGGTCTCCTTTCCTACTATCCTATATCTCTGATCTTGACCTGTCATCTGCTCTTTCATCTTTGCTCTATCATATTCCTCGATTTGGTCTTTGTGTCCTTTGACTTTCAGGCGTACTATTTCTGGTCCTTCGGGTCAGATTATTCTGACTCAGACGATAGTAGATCAACGTCCAACATGCTAGCAGTTACCTGGGGCTCAGCCTCAGCATTCAGGGACAAAGTCGAGGATTGATCCCGGGGTAGAGGAATATGTTCAGACCCATCCGCTGGCAGTACCAGTGCAGCCAGTTCCGCCAGAGCAGCCAGATGTTGTTCGAGGATTGATGGACATTCTGACGGGGTTTATGGTGACTCATCAACGACATAGTAACATTCTCATACATTCAGTCTAGACGATAATGGAACGAAGTGGTTCTCACCGTACTTCTATAGTACTAAGGATGCAATTGCGTCTGAAGCATGACTTAAGGATACTAAGGCAATACTCGAGGCAGCAGAAGTTTCGACTAGGGAGCAAGTGTCAGTAGTTGGGCTGCAGTTGCTAGATTTGGCCCGCGACTGGTGGGCAGCTCAGGAGGTTTCATTGACGACGCTGATACCATGGGTAGATTTTAGTAAGAGGTTTCAGACTCGGTACTTTGATGCGGTATCACGTTATGACTTGCAGTCAAGGTTTAAAAACATAAGACAGATGGGGTGGACTGTTGACGGCTATGAGACAGAGTTTTGTAGGCTTAGTCGGTTTGTTCCTACCTTGGTGGCGATCGAGTTGGATCGAGATAGCAGGTTCCAACAAGGAGTTCATGTGGAGATCATACTGGCGGTGGAGCAGCAAGACTTTTAGACTTTCGACGCCTTAATGAGAGCAGCGAGGAGGCATGAGTACACTTCTCAGAGGATCGGTGATAGGATTGGGGGCCAGAAGAAGCCTTATATTTCGAGAGGATCTTCTACCCATACTTCAGAACTAGCTATGGAAGTTTGAGCTTTGTTGATCAGATCTCCGAGGAGAACGGCCCCGGTGGCATCATTTTAGCAGTCTTCACAGACTCGTCCTCAGCAGCAGAGACAGACTTCTTCAGTTGGGTATTCCTACTGTGGAAAGCTAGGTCATGTCTTTTTAGAGTATCGTAAGGCGCATCAGTTATGTTGGGTGTATGGTAGAGCGGACCACATGGTGAGTACTTATCCTTGGAGGGCTCTAGATGGATCATCATTAATCCAGTCTGCAGCTTCGTAGTTCATGGAACCAGCGCCGATTCACCAGTATCAGGGCCCGAGGCCTTTACCGATGGAGTCCCAGACATTCTAGCTACAGAGGTCGCAGCAATATGCTCAGGTCCAGGCTTATATTAGGTAGAGAGGCCACCAACAGAGGGGACTAGCGCCCATAGGGCAAGGATATGCTTTCAGGATATCATACGAGGAGGCGCTGGCGGCTGAAGAGGTGGGTATTATAGTGCCCCGTTCTCCCTTTTCGGGGAGCGCGGCTAAGAAATACTTTCGGTATCGTTCGATCAAGATAGATTGAATCAAGACCCTTTTCTCGTTATGGATTGGCTTCTTTAGAATCGATTCCCATATTCAGTAGACCGTATCCGAAGGACGGACTTAGCGGCAGAGTCAAGAGGGACCTCTCCGCTGTAAGTTTTCTTGCCTAGTTTTCGTTGTTGCATTGTTGTCGCTTTTGTGCTTTCGAGTTGGGTTTTAAGCTTGCGTTTTCTTGAACGGTTTCGATGATTTGTATAATTTTCGTTCATTGGACTTTGTTTTTGTTTCGATCTTGGAGAATGAGAAGAAGTGGTATTGATCGTCTATTCATGGCAATGCATGTGATTATACAGTTGGCGTCGCATGATCGAAGACTTGAAGCACCTCCTTCCTTTCCTTCTCCCCACCAACTTATGAGTGGCTACCATTCCGATTTGCTATCTATTCTTCTAAGTATTCATATATAATAATCTTACTCTCTTGATCGTTCCAATCAAATGATACCATAATAACTAAAAGATATCAAGATAAAATGGAATAGGCTTGGAAAACATTACGCTTGTCAACCAACTTGTGAACGGTTACACTATTGCATGCTAGTTCGCTTAGAATGTTCTTTTATCATGTTTCAATTCTAGCTAAAATATATTCTTCTGTTATTATGCCATGTGTAGAATACTTTACTATGCGATAATCTGAACAGGAAGACTATGCAAATTTGATCATGCCATGTTACTCGTCTAGTGCATGTGTTGTCTTGAACTGCTCATTTGATAACTTAGTAGTAGACGCTACTTGGTCACAACCAACTTGTACACAAGGTATCTCATTCTTGCGGACGGTCGTTGGGGCACTAGTACCGATCTGGTCCGGACGAAACTTCCTAATAGTCACCTACTTCGTACGGGATGACATATAACACCCTTGTTCCTTGTATTTTATACCATTTCGTCATGAGACTATAACTCGTCCACTATGGCATCATGCCAATGATCCCCTCATATATTTAAATTGTGCAAGCTAACTATGTCTTCGTGGCAGGGAAGGGCAAGGTAAGTTTTGTGTAGGTAGTTCAGACGGACAGGTAAAGTCACTAAGGGCATATTTATTTTAGTCAATTTCTATATCTATTGCTTGTAACTTGAACTAAGGCAAGATAGAAAGACCCCATAATAACTTGCATGCTTAACATAATAAGGCAAGATAGAAAGACCATATAATAACTTGTATGCTTCACCAGTGTATTTTGATATAATGACCCTCGTTGTAACAGGTTCTCCGTGCCAAGGCGATCCTGCGAGGAGCTGAGGCGACTTCCCATCCAGTCTACCTACCGACGCTCCCTGTTTGTGCCATTTTGAAGTATGTTTAAGTTTCTGGAGCTCGTGCACATACCTTATGCAACTCCGTGGCAAGGCAATCACTTTGCCTCAAGGTCTTGTCTTTTGAAGTTTAGTATAAGGATGTAATGTATCAGACGACTATCTCATTTTGTATCTGCTTTTGTAAGCCCATGCGGCAACCTTTTGTAGTTATTCAAGATTTTATAAATTATGTTCACTATCAATAAAGAGAACTTTTTCTTATTTCAATATTGTATTTTAATTATCTACGTACTCTGAATATGTGCTCGTTATATCAAATACCATGGCCTTGTGCGTTGTGCAACGTAGGTACACACCGTATTATGCCCGGGGATGCCTATCAATTCCACGGAATCGGAGTGTGACATATTTGTATCAGAGTATGGTTTTAGTTCCTTTGACCCTCGTGTCGAAAAAGTTTTTCCTTAACAATTTCGTGTTCCCTATTCGAACTCTTGAACTCGTTCGCCAAAATAAGATGCGTTTCATATAGTGAGTCCATAATACTCTATGAGACTAATGCAAGTTACTTTCTTTTGAAAGAATGACTCAAGCGCAAGCATCAACGCTGGCACAAAGAGAGGTAAAAGTATAAGAAAGTAGTTTTGGCACCTCAAAAAGTTTTGGAAGCCAGCGATCTATGCCCCCTGTTGACCCAGTTAAGAGGATGATACGGATGCTTGAGGCGAGCCAACATAGGGATAAGGCTCATCATGAGTGAGCCGAGAAGCCAGCAGAAGAACATCAGAGCAAGTTTGAAAGCAATCTTAAAGCCCCATTTGCAGTCCAATAAAAGTAGGTAGATACCCTACAGTAGATCGTTCAGACCTTAGCATCCAACCATTCCACGACGATAGCAGTAGCACCGGTGGAGCAACCAATACCTAATTTTGAGATGAGTCAAACCTCAAAGAAGAAGGAAGTGACTACCTTCGACTTTGTCGACTTCAAAAAGGTCTATAACATATCTTTTCGCAGGACTGAAGATCCAGTCGTGGCTCTAGATTGGCTAGCAGAGCTTGAAGATCACTTTAAACTTCTTAAGGTACCTGAAGAGAAGCAAGTTGCCTGTACCCAACTCTAGCTTCGTTTGAACGCACACGATTGGTGGGACGTACATCGAAGATCTCTCCACGCAGACAATGAAGACGAGATGGTCGCGTAGGCTACCTTTCGTAGTGCGTTTGAAGAGAAGTTTATACCCCCTCACATTTGTCGACAAAAGGAGAACGAGTTTGTGCAACTTCGATAAGAAAATATAAAAGTAAAGCAGTACTCCGCCGAGTTCAATCAGCTCGCCGAGTTCAATCGGCTCACCGAGTTCAATCGGCTCGCCGAGTTTGCAAGCTCTTAACTACAAAATACGGTGAGTCACGCTAGATGATTCAAAGGCGGCCTGCAACCTTCCATTCATGTATACATAGTCATTCCCCAGTACCAAACAATGCGGGAAGTCCTCAACCATGGCCTCACCTTTGAACCGCAGTATCCCCCTGTTGCTGCCGGCATTGTGCATACTTTCAATCACAAGCGCCCTAGCTACACGAGAGGAAACAATGCTCCAAAGCATCTAAAAAATGACTGTTATCTGAAAGGGAGTCCAGGGCAATGTTGTACCTATAGTAACAAAGGAGGGAACGCTGAAAGCGAATATCGCCGAAGGAACGGGTTATGCCTCCGTTGTCGTGATCCAAACCATCTGATTAGTAATTGTCTGTGCCGTCCTCCATAATAAAATCCTGCTGCAGCGACTAAGGAAAATCGAGCAGTACTACAACAGGATCGTCGTCCTGTTCAAGGCTGGGTATACATTATGAGTTGGGACGAATCCCTCGCTTTGGACATCATTGTGTCAGGTATATTACTTTTTAATAACATACCTATTCGTATACTTTTTGACTCTGGTGCTATGTATAGTTTTATATCCACAGATTTTGCTTTGGAACACAAGTTAGTGATGACACCGTTATACCTAGACCTTAGTGTTAGTACCCTGTCAGGCACAAAAATACATATTTGTTCAGTATATCAGGGTGGTCATATCAGTATCGGAGGAAGGAAACTGTCATTCGATGTGTTAGTCCTTGACATTCAGGATTATGATATTATCTTGGGGATGGATTGGCTCGGCGCTTACTCGGCCACTATCGACTGTGCGAAGAAACGTGCATCTTCCGTCTACCTGGAGAGGCCAAATTCTTCTACTCGAGTTATTTAGCGTCAGAAGCGTCAAAGCCCTACATGTTGTTTTTTGCGATATCAGCTCGACGGATGCTAGACTCTGGCTGCGAGGGATACTTAGCATATGTTCGTGACACTTGACAGAATTGTGCAAACGTAGAGTCTAGTTTCATTGTGGCAGAATTCTCTGACGTGTTTTTGAACGAACTAACTGGAATGCCATGTAAACCCCCTGAATTTTGAAAATTATTAAATCTTGGATTTTTCCAATTTTCTGGAATTTTCTGGGAATTTTCTGAAATTAAAATCAAGGTTATTAATTATTAAATAATTTTTAATTGTTAATAAATAATTTTAAAATATCATAGAAATAATATTTTTGGGTGTAAAATAAAAAACTGGACTTAGGGTAATTTTTCTGGGCCTCGGACCTATTTTTAAATGCCTAAAAACTAATTTTAATTAATTATATATTTAACTATTTATTTATTATTATTTTATTTATTATTTACTTTATTTTTATTTTATTATTTTTTTTTCTTTCTCTTGGGCCCGGCCCGGCCCAGTGGGCCGAGCCCAGCAGCCAGCCCAGCCCGCCTTCCTTGCGGGTCGGGCGGGTCTGTCCGGACCCGTTAGCCGCCCGATCCGACCCGCCCGACCGTTTCCCCCAGCCCCCACGCCGCCCGACTCTTCCGGCGAGCTCCGCGCGCAACACCGCCCGCTCCGGCCGGCTCGCCCCGCTCTCCGCGGCCACGTCCCCCTCTCGCCCTGCCTTGGTCGGCCTCCTCCGCCTATTTAAACTCCCCCTCTTCTTCTTCTTCTTTCTCCCAACTCTGGCCGAAACCCTAGCCGAGCTCCGCCCTCTCCGCTCCGCCACCTCGCCTGAGACCCCCGACCAGCCCCCAGCGCCGTCCTCCTCCCTCGGCGCCGCCTCCTCCTCCTTCCTCCTCCGTCTCCGGCGTCCACAGCAGCGGAGACAGCATAAGCAGCCGCAGCAGCCGCCTCCGCCGCCTCCGGCACCGCTGCCGACCGTCCCCGTGCGCCCTCTCCCCGGCGAGCCACCCTCGGCCTCCCCGCCGCCGTGCCGACCACCGGCCACCGCCGCAGCTCCAGAAACCCTAACCCTAGGTTCCCTGTGTCCGACACGAGTCGGACACGACTCGACCCTAATTTTTGGGTCCCTTTCAGGTACTCGTAACTTTTTATTCGTAGCTCCGTTTTCAATTTCGCAAATTGCGTTGCGAAGCCTGTGTGACCCTCTCGGTGCCCGGATAAACCGCTCAGGGCACCGCGTCCTGTGGAGATCGCACACCGCGATCCAAAAACAGGAAAAACCAGACCCTGTTTTACCCCGGAACTAAGTATGCCCCGCCAAACGGGACGACTTGGTAGCGTGCGGTCTTTACAGATACGTGCGCGTCGTCGATACGGACGTGTGAGTTTTCGCGAAAGCTGATTCGGGTGTGCGTGCACACCGGAATCAACGCATATCCGCGGACATCGCCCCGTATCCAACTTTTCTGCAATTTGTCCTAACTTCTTGTACACTCGTCGGATCGAGACGAAACTTGAGCCATCGGACTCATAGCGATACGCTGGTCCTGTGGGTCAAGTTTGGTTCGATTCTGAGAACGTTGACAAAATCGCGTGTCGTGGGCCCCACAGGCCCCGCTCGACGGGCGATTTTGTGTTCGGCTCATCGGAATCCAAATCTGGAAGTTCCGTTGGGTTCGTATCAGCGTTCTTGACCTGTTGACACTAAGTTTGGTGAATTTGGAGACCATTGACCCGGACACATTTTTTGGTGCAAAGCGGGCCCACCAGGGACCCCGTTTTGACCCGAAACTGTCATTTTTGCCCTTGTCTCCAAATTGGACCCAATGACAGGCGTTTCTAGCTATTTGATATCTTCTGAGCGTGGTGGTAATGTCTATTTTAGCTTTTGGACTCATCTCTGGAAATTTTCCCAAAAACAATTAATCAGATACAAACAACAGGCAAGTACCTGCACTTCAAGTTAAATCTTTATATTGTGATAATTAATTCCCTGCTTTACTAGTACCCTTGATGATTACACCTAGTTTTAGGAATACTGGATTTCATGTCTCGAATATTGGAGTTTATGTCTTGTTTATCATGTCGGGTGGGAGAATACTAGAAGGCATGTAGTTTACCCTTTCCCCTGCCATGTTTAATAGCTGTTGTTACGCGACTGTACCTCAGCCGGATCCCGATTTTTCCTATTTAATAGCCGTTTATGACGGCCGGATTAGCCTTATAAACCCCTACATGCCAACTATGTATTCTAAAAATAAACACAAGTTCACACAGTTAGTTTCTAGTCTTGTTATAATTCTTGCTGACTGTTGTAGTTTCATTTCCTGTCTCATTTATTTCTGTTTCTCATATTCCTGTTTACAGCATTAACTCTGAGATTTTGATGTTCTTTTATGCAGTTTCTTAACATGATATTCAATTTAATTGTCATAAATATTTAGTTTAATCTTGTTGTGCACTGTGTACTTTGCTCCTTTCCTGACTGGATCTGTAGATTTAGGCGATGATGAGGACCTTCCCCTACATATTATGGTCCCTATGAGGGGACAGATGATACTTATGAGGAGCCAGATCCCACCCAGGAGACCCCTGCAGCAGAGTAGATAGCAGTAGCTATTTTATTTATTGCTCTTTATTTTAGTAATCGGGTTTGTCCCCGATTTTATTCTGATTTCTGTACTAAACATTTGAATCCGTTGTCGCATTTATTTCAATTGCAATCTTAAGTATCTGTTTCTCATTATTATCTTGCCTATGCTATTTGTGAATGAGCTAGTTTAGTTAAGTGTGGATTTGACCTAGACAGCGTACTACCGCCGACTCTGCGGCGTAGGCTGGACGTACCCACGCACTTGTGCCCAAATTTCCGGGTGCGGGTCGTGACACGTTTTTATGGTGGCCCATGCAGGTCCTATCCTTAAATAGGGTAATACCCTAGGACAGGGTATGGAATAAGATTGAGGATTCTAGGAAAAGCTCATTCACAATATAGGGTCCTTAATTCAATTCTTGATATCATTTCTGCTCAATTTTCCTATCGTCCTTGATTTCCAAGTAATCTATTCTGATCTCCTTGTCCCTTAATCTTTCAGAATGGTCCAGACAAGGAACACAGTAGGAGGCACATCAGAACCAGCTGAGCAAAATGTGCCCGAGACTCTTGCACTCCCGCCGCCTCCATCTGTTCCGGCAGTTACTCTGGATGGGGCACAACTACTTGGAGTGTTCCAGGGACTGGTGGAATCCCAGAAAGAACAGACTGTACTTCTGCGAACCAGCCTCTCAGAAGCTCTTAGGTCCCAGGAGTCGCCACTCAAGAGGCCAGGGAGTGCCAAAGACTTCAAGAACCTTAGACCCCTGGAATTCTACGGAACTGAGGGCATTCTCTATGCCGATGAGTGGATAGAGAATGTCGAGAGACTCCTGAAGACTGCTCGGGTTCCTGATGATCTCAAAGTGGAGTCCGCAAGCCTGCAACTGTTCGACATTGCTCGAACCTGGTTCAGAGATGAATCCCAACTATCTGCTCCTGACCTCACCTGGGAGGACTTCAAGAGGCTATTCAAGGAGAAATTCTACCCCGAAGTGGCTCGGGAAGCTCTCGAAAGCCAATTTGAGAGACTGGAACAAGGTAACCTGTCTGTTGATGAGTATACTGCTGAATTTAGCAGGTTGAGCCACTTTGTGGAGTACATGGTTCGTACCCCGGAGGACAGAGCCCGTAGATTCAAGAAGGGGCTGTCTCCGGATATTCGCCTTGCTGTCACCACCAGCCGAGCTCGCACCTATGAGGAAATCTTGAGCGTGGCACAAGGCGTTGAGAGAGACATGGGGCATAAACTAAAACGAGAGAGAGATACCGGAAATGCGGGACCCAACAAACGCCCTTTTCAACAACAACAACAGCAGAGGGCCCCGCAGCAAACTCAGCGTCCTCTCCCTCGAGCTCCAGCACCCCAACACCAGGCTCAAGGATAGAACCAACAAGCTGCTGCTTGTAACTTTTGCCAAAAACTAGGTCATACTTGGCAAGTCTGCAGGAAGAGGCTAGGTGCCTGTCTCTACTGCGGCTCAGCAGCGCATCAAATAAGGGACTGTCCAGCTGCTCAAGGACGCACCGCTGCACCCAAGGCTCCCGTCCAGGCCAGGCCCCCAGCAGCACAGCAGAGGAGACCCCCGCTTCCAACACAACAACAACGCTTTGCTCAGCACCAACAGCAGCAACAGAGGGGTGCACCGCAGCAAGGCCGTGCTTATGCAATGACTCTGGAAGAAGCTGAAGCCACAGCAGACGTGATCACGGGTTCTGTGCTTATAAATTCAATACCAGCTATTACTTTATTTGACTCTGGAGCTTCACATTCATTCATGTCAGTAGATTTCCTTATGAAGCATAGCTTAATCACTAAACCCCTTAGGAATTATTATAAGATCATTACCGGTGGAGGAATTATCCCGGTTAGTGATGTCTGTAACAATTGTCCTATTACATTATGTGGAAGAGAACTGTATGCTAGGCTACTCGTAATGCCAGTTCTCAGTTTTGATATTATACTAGGTATGGATTGGTTAAGTCAACATTATGCCACTATAGACTGCCACAGAGGTAGTGTAATCTTCAGGCCCCCTGACAAGCCAGAATTTGAATTTGCTAGAGGTTCTAGAGAAATGGGTAATAACAAAATTTGTGGAGCCCTAGTAACAGAAGAATTGCCACTACCTATCATCTCTGAATACCTTGATGTCTTCCCTGAGGATCTCCCAAGCTTACCCCTAGACCGAGAAGTTGAATTCTCTATTGACTTAGTGCCGGGAGCTGCACCAGTATCTCAAAATTCTTACAGAATCAACAAGAAGGAGATAATAGAACTAAATGAGCAAATCAAAGAGCTAGAAGACAAATGTTTCATTAGGTCTAGTGTCTCACCCTGGGGAGCTCCAGTATTATTTGTGCCCAAGAAGGACGGAACATCCCGAATGTGTATTGACTATAGGGCCTTGAATGCCTTAACAATTAAGAATAAGTATCCCCTACCCAGGATAGATGACTTATTTGATTAGTTAAGTGGAGCTCGGGTATTTTCAAAGATTGATTTGAGGTCTGGTTACCACCAAGTAAGGGTAAGGAAGGAAGACATCCCTAAAACTGCTTTCAATACCCGGAACGGACACTACGAATTCTTAGTAATGCCGTTCGGGTTGACGAATGCTCCAGCAGTTTTTATGAACTTGATGAACAGAGTCTTTCAGCAATATCTAGACAAATTTGTAGTGGTCTTTATTGATGATATTTTGATCTACTCCAAGACCCCCGAAGAACATGAAGAATATTTGAGGCTAGCATTGGAGACTTTGAGGAAGGAAAAACTTTATGAAAAATTATCTAAATGTGCATTCTTCCTAGACCAAGTAGAATTCTTGGGACATGTTGTGACTGGAGATGGAATAGCAGTAGATCCTAAGAAGATAGCGGCAGTAGAATCATGGCCCACTCCAGACTCTGTAGCAGAGATTAGAAGCTTCCTGGGACTAGCTAGCTACTATCGGAAGTTTGTGAAGGACTTTGCTAGGATTGCTGAACCCATGACAAAATTAACAAGGAAGGATAAAAAGTTCACCTGGACTGATGAATGTCAGCATGCTTTTGAAGAATTGAAGAAAAGGCTGACTACTGCCCCTATTCTGACCTTACCTTCTGGAACCGGAGGATTCGCTATTTATAGTGATGCTTCTGGAAAAGGTCTAGGTTGTGTATTGGAGCAGAACAAGAAGGTAATAGCATATGCCTCTAGACAGCTTCGACCTCACGAAAAGAACTATCCAACTCATAATTTAGAATTGGCAGCTGTCATTTTTGCTCTTAAGCTATGGAAGCATTATCTTTATGGAGAAATGGTAAAAATATTTACGGACCATAAAAGTCTAAAATATATCTTCACTCAGAAGGAGCTGAACATGAGGCAAAGAAGGTGGCTGGAACTAATGAAAGATTTTGATATCACCCTTCAATATCATCCTGGAAAGGCCAACATAGTTGCTGATGCTCTAAGCAGATATCCTATGGCGATGTACTTGACTATGGACAGACACTTGCTCGAGAACCTGGAAAGTTTAGGTATTGAGGTAATTATCCCAGGAAAAGAAGGCCAAATGATGAACTTGCAGATTCAGTCTACTTTAATAGACAAGATCAAAGAGACTCAGTTTCAAGACGAAGGCCTGCGAAGCCTTCGAGGTCAAGTGCAAGCTGGATTAATGGAAGATTTCAGAATTCATGAAGATGGATCACTGAGGCATGGCGATAGATTATGTGTACCTCAAGAAGACATAAGGGAAGAAATTATACAAGAGGCGCACAGATCGCAATACTCTATACATCCAGGAGCCAACAAGATGTACAAGGACCTGAGGACGCATGTTTGGTGGCATGGCATGAAAAGAGAAGTAGCCAGGTTCGTATCTCGTTGTTTAGTGTGCCAGCAAGTCAAGGCAGAAAGACAAAGACCTGGGGGATTGCTTCAACCACTACCCATTTCAGAGTGGAAGTGGGAACATATCACAATGGATTTTATTTCCGGACTTCCAAGGACACCTAGTGGAAAGGATGTAATTTGGGTGATAGTAGATAGACTGACCAAGTCTGCACATTTTCTACCTTTCAAAGTGGGCCTATCTACAGAGAAGCTGGCAGATTTATATATCAGACATATTGTTAGGTTGCATGGAGTTCCAGTAAGTATTGTCTCCGACCGAGATTCAAGATTCACCTCTCACTTCTGGAAGAGCTTACAAGCCAGTTTGGGGACTCAACTCAAATTCAGCACAGCTTATCATCCCCAAACCGATGGACAATCGGAACGTACAATCCAAACACTTGAAGATATGCTTCGTACATGCGTTCTAGATTTTGGAGGATCCTGGGAAGACTATCTACATCTTGTGGAGTTCTCTTATAATAACAGTTACCAAGCAAGTATTGAGATGACTCCATTTGAAGCTCTGTATGGACGAAGATGTCGTACCCCGCTATTATGGGACGACGTTGGAGAAAGAGCCCTGCTGGGACCAGAGATGGTGATCGATTCAACTGAGAAGGTAAAACAAATAAGGGACAGACTTCGAGTGGCTCAAGACAGGCAACGACATTGGGCAAATAGTCACCGAAGGCCCTTGGAATTTGAGGTAATTAAATTTATGAAATTCAAGTCAATTTAAATATTTTGATTATGGAACTAAGACTTGATTATGACTTTATTAAAGGTTGGAGAGCTGGTATTCTTAAAGATTTCCCCGACACGTGGCACCATTAGGTTCGAAAGGAGTGGAAAACTCAGCCCAAGATTTATTGGACCTTTTGGCATTCAGGAGAAAATCGGAGAAGTGGCATACCGACTGGCGTTGCCACCCTCTCTGGATGGAGTCCATAACGTCTTTCACGTGTCGCAGCTGAGAAAGTACGTATCAGACCCCAGCCACATTTTGGATCACTCAGAGGTCGAAGTAGGCCCAAGTTTGACTTACCAAGAGCAACCCGTGGAGATACTGGATCGATCGGAGAAAGTTCTACGGAACCAGGTCATTTCCCTGGTTCGCATAGCTTGGAAGCACCATTCTCCCGGCGAATCCACCTGGGAGCGAGAAGACGAGATTAGAGAGCGCTACCCCTATCTTTTCGAACCCTGAGGTATATTTTAAATTCTCGGCCTTTCCTTTCGTGCCATGGTTATTCTTAAATTTCGAGGACAAAATTTTTATAAGTTGGGTAGGTTGTAAACCCCCTGAATTTTGAAAATTATTAAATCTTAGATTTTTCCAACTTTCTGGAATTTTTTGGGAATTTTCTGAAATTAAAATCAAGGTTCTTAATTATTAAATAATTTTTAATTGTTAATAAATAATATTAAAATATTATGGAAATAATATTTTTGGGTGTAAAATGAAAAACTGGACTTAGGGTAATTTTTTTGGATTTTTCTGGGCCTTAGACCTATTTTTAAATGCCTAAAAACTAATTTTAATTAATTATATATTTAACTGTTTATTTATTATTATTTTATTTATTATTTACTTTATTTTTATTTTTATTTATTTATTTTTCTCTTGGGCCCGGCCCGGCCCAGTGGGCCGAGCCCAGCAGCCAGCCCAGCCCGCCTTCCTTGCGGGTCGGGCGGGTCTGTCCGGACCCGTTTGCCGCCCGATCCGACCCGCACGACCGTTTCCCCCAGCCCCCACGCCGCCCGACTCTTCCGGCGAGCTCAGCCCGCAGCGCCGCCCGCTCCGGCCGGCTCGTCCCGCTCTCCGCGGCCACGTCCCCCTCTCACCCCGCCTTGGCCGGCCTCCTCCGCCTATTTAAACTCCCCCTCTTCTTCTTCTTCTTCCTCCCAACTCCGGCCGAAACCCTAGCCGAGCTCCGCCCTCTCTGCTTCGCCACCTCGCCTGAGACCCCCGGCCAGCCCCCAGCGACGTCCTCCTCCCTCGGCGCCGCCTCCTCCTCCTTCCTCCTCCGTCTCCGGCGTCCACAGCAGCGGAGACAGCATCAGCAGCCGCAGCAGCCGCCTCCGGCGAGCCACCCTCGGCCTCCCCGCCGCCGTGCCGACCACCGGCCACCGCCGCAGCTCCAGAAACCCTAACCCTAGGTTCCCTGTGTCCGACACGAGTCAGACACGTGTCGGATACGACTCGACCCTGATTTTTGGGTCCCCTTCAGGTACTCGTAACTTTTTGTTCGTAGCTCCGTTTTCAATTCCGCAAATTGCGTTGCGAAGCCTGTGTGACCCTCTCAGTGCCCGAACAAACCGCTCGGGGCACCGCATCCTGTGGAGATCGCACACCGCGATCCAAAAACAGGAAAAATCAGACCCTGTTTTACCCCGGAACTGAGTACGCCCCGCCAAACGGGACGACTTGGTTGCGTGCGGTCTTCACAGATACATGCGCGTCGTCGATACGGACGTGTGAGTTTTCGCGGAAGCTGATTCGGGTGTGCGTGCACACCAGAATCAACGCGTATCCGCGGACATCGCCCCGTATTCGACTTTTTTATAATTTACCCTAACTTCTTGTACACTCGCCGGATCGAGACAAAACTTGAGCCATCGGACTCGTAGCGATACGCTGGTCCTGTGGGTCAAGTTTGGTTCGATTCTGAGAACATTGACGAAATCGCGTGTCGTGGGCCCCACAAGCCCCGCTCGACGGGCAATTTTGTGTTCGGCTCATCAAAATCCAAATCTGGAAGTTCCGTTGGGTTCGTATCAGCGTTCCTGACCTGTTGACACTAAGTTTGGTGAATTTGGAGACCATTGATCCGGACACATTTTTCGGTGCAAAGCGGGCCCACCGGCGGACCCCGTTTTGACCCGAAACTGCCATTTTTGCCCTTGTCTCCAAATTGGACCCAAGGACAGGCGTTTCTAGCTATTTGACATCTTCTGAGCGTGGTGGTAATGTCTATTTCAGCTTTTGGACTCATCTCTGGAAATTTCCCCAAGAACAATTAATCAGATCCAAACAACAGGCAAGTACCTGCACTTCAAGTTAAATCTTTATATTGTGATAATTAATTCTCTGCTTTACTAGTACCCTTGATGATTACACCTAGTTTTAGGAATACTGGATTTCATGTCTCAAATATTGGAGTTCATGTCTTGTTTATCATATCGGGTGGGAGAATACTAGAAGGCATGTAGTTTACCCTTTCCCCTGCCATGTTTAATAGCTGTTGTTACGCGACTGTACCTCAGTCGGATCCCGATTTTCCCTATTTAATAGCCTTTTATGATGGCCGGATTAGCCTTATAAACCCCTACATGCCAACTATGTATTCTAAAAACAAACACAAGTTCACACAGTTAGTTTCTAGTCTTGTTATAATTCTTGCTGACTGTTGTAGTTTCATTTTCTGTCTCATTTATTTCTGTTTCTCATATTCCTGTTTACAGCATTAACTCTGAGATATTGATGTTCTTTTATGCAGTTTCTCAACATGATATTCAATTTAATTGTCATAAATATTTAGTTTAATCTTGTTGTGCACTGTGTACTTTGCTCCTTTCCTGACTGGATCTGTTGATTTAGGCGATGATGAGGACCTTGCCCCTACATATTATGGTCCCTATGAGGGGACAGATGATACTTATGAGGAGCCAGATCCCACCCAGGAGACCCCTGCAGCAGAGTAGATAGCAGTAGCTATTTCATTTATTGCTCTTTATTTTAGTAATCGGGTTTGTCCCTGATTTCATTCTGATTTCTGTACTAAACATTTGAATCCGTTGTCGCATTTATTTCAATTGCAATCTTAAGTATCTGTTTCTCATTATTATCTTGCCTATGCTATTTGTGAATGAGCTAGTTTAGTTAAGTGTGGATTTGACCTAGACAGCGTACTACCGTCGACTCTGCGGCGTAGGCTGGACGTACCCACGCACTCGTGCCCGAATTTTTGGGTGCGGGTCGTGACATGCCACCCGACCGAGAAATCAAATTTACTATTGACATATTCCTAAATACTCAACCGATTTCCAAGACTCTGTATCGAATGGCCCCTGCTGAATTAAAGGATATAAAGAGTCAACTACAGGAACTGCTTGACCGTGGGTACATCCATCCGAGCGTGTCCCATTGGGGCGTGCCTGTGTTGTTTGTGAAAAAAAAAGATAGGATAATATGGCTTTGCATAGACTACCGGAGAGCTAAATAATGTCAACATCAGGAACAAGTACCCTCTATCCATGATCGATGACCTCTTTGATCAACTGCAAGGGCGTCGGTGTTTTTGAAGATCAACCTTCGCTCTAGCTACCACCAACTGAAGACCAAGCCAGAGGATGTGTCGAAGTCAGCGTTCCTCACCTATTATGGCCACTATGAGTTTTTTGTCATGTCATTCAGATTGATGAATGCTCCTGCTGTATTCATAGATCTTATGAATCGGGTGTTTCGACCATTTCTTAATAAGTTCGTTGTGGTGTTCATAGATGATATCTTGGTATACTCGAAGAATAAAAAAGAACAAGTCGATCACCTATGGATCATTCTTCAAACCCTTTGAGACAATAAGTTGTACGCGAAGTTGAGCAAGTACTAATTCTGGTTGAACAACGTATCTTTTCTCAGGCACGTCATTTCTGCGAAAGGCATCTCAGTCAATCCGAAAAAATTCGAAGCCATTGTGGAGTGGAAGCGACCTGAGTCAGCCAGCAACATTCTTAGCTTTCTTGGTCTAGCGGACTAGTACAGATGATTTATCAAGGATTTTTCGAAGATTACATCGCCTCTGACTCGTCTTACTTGAAAGAGAGTAATATTCGTGTGGTTAGACGACTGTGAAGCTTTATTCCAAGAACTAAAGCGATGCCTTATCCCATCACTGATTCTTACACTCCCGAATGGGCCTGATAATTTTTAGATTTTTAGCGATGCGTCAGGCAATGGATTAGGATAGTTCCTTATATAAAGGGACAAGTTGATAGCCTATGCGTCGAGACAGTTAAAGCCTCACGAGAAGAACTATTCGACGTATAACCTAGAACTGGCAGCGATAGTGTGTATTGAAGTTATGGCGACATTACCTCGACGACATACCATGCCAAATCTTTACCAATCACAAGAGCCTTAAGTACCTTTACACCCAAAAGGATCTGAATTTATGGCAATGACATTGGCTTAAACTCCTTAGCGACTTTGACTTATTGATTAGATATACACCGGACAAGGGCAACTTTGTAGTTGATGTTGTAGAAGCATTAAAAATATGCCGGAGGGCTATATGCAGCATATTGGTGCAGAGCAGCGTAAGCATAGGTCTTCAAAGCCACCAAGCGTGCAACAGAGCTTTTTCCGCTAAACACAGCGTGAAATATTAAAAGCTCAAAAGGCCATCCGCGTAAGGCAGTACATCCAAACCACTTCAGCGTAAACAGGGTGCTTCATCGCCTCCAGGGCGTAAAACTCATCCTCTTTCAGACGCAGCATTGAGGTGTACAAGAGACGCTTCGTATTCTCCGAAGTGAACCTGTCAGACCCTGCAATGAAGATCCTGCAATGAACCTGACATCTGGACTTCTGACAAAGGGATACGGCTCGACTACCCAGACGACGGCTATAATGATGGCACAGCACTGCGACCCAGGCTGTCATTTATCGCCATCCCCTTTGCGTAAACTGCATTTACAAAGCACGAAGGGATACACTGCCTTGTTTTACACAGGCAGACATGAGCTGTTTACGTTCTGCAGTAGACAAACCGCCTGCCATATCAAAAGCTGCACTCCGTACGAGGTTCGAGGCACGTCTCTGCGTCCAATGCATAGAGCGATGACAGTTGCTTGAGGCACGTCTCTACATCTAATGCACAGAGCGGTGACAGTTTCTCAAGGCACGTCTCTGCGACTGATGCGCAAAAGGGGTTGCAGACCTTCAAAACAAGCCTCCACATTTAATGCGCAAGATAGTGGCAAATCTTGGCATTTAATACAAGAGATTTGATTATATCTTCAAAAGCCGTAATTTCGGCTAAGACGTCCACAACAGCACTCTGGCATGGTACACAGCGGCTTCTACGCCCATCCAGCTCCTGTGCTCACTCGGCTTCTACGCCCATTCGACTTCTACGCCCATTCGGCTTCTACGCCCACCCGACCTCTATGACCGCTCGGCTTCTACATCCATTTGGCTTCTACGCCCATCGGCCTCTATGACCACTCGGCCTCTATGACCGCTCGGCTTCTACGCCTATCTCGGCTTCTATGCCTACTTGGCTTCTATGCCATGGTGACAAACATTGGTTTCTACGCCCACCTCTTCTACACAAGGGATACCTAGCTACGTGGCTTCTACGCCATAATCTTCATAGCGATTATACGCGTTTTGTCCCTTAGTTGGACCCGCGTCACACGCTCATTCAAAGGATCATCTATACGCAGGGATTGGTTATTTTAACCGTTGTGTAATAGGGTGCTGTACTTTCCACTCCTCGATTTCTACACCGACGGAGTGGTCACTGTCACCAAAACTCTATAAATAGAGACCTCTATCAACAGAGGAAAGGGTCAAAGAAATTGGTCTAAAAACCTCCAAAAAGATCGAACCAGAGGTCAAGAGAGAGAGAGAGAGAAGAATCTGGAGCTCAGGCAAAGAGTAGGGATCGATGACTTTGGCATCGTGCATCCACCCTCTTCTGCAACCTTCGAAGCTGCTTCCTGCCTTCTACGGCACTTCTTCAATATCGTGTGGTCCAAGGGCTAAAGTGATCGACTGCAGATCAGACACCTATAGCAATATTTATCCAGATTAAATAAATTGTACTCACATATCCTCGTATAGGATCAAATTGTACAAGTTTGTTTGTAACCCAAAGAAGGCGGGTCTCGTATAAACCCTATCCTGAATATATTTTCATTCTTTCGTTTAATACCACAAACAAGATGGCGACTCTGCTGGAGACATCTTTCTCTTCTGACGAGGAAGCGATTGCTCAACACGATACGGTATCTATAGGAACCGTGAAGAAGACACTGGTCGTCCAATTCGACCAGTCTGCCTACGAAGATATGCTTCGAACCGGGGGTAGCTCTCACCCTCTCTCCGTCCAAGACAACAGGAAGCTGCGCAAGGTCTGGATGCCCAAGACATCCTCTACAATTCCTGTGGACTCTCCGATCTCTCCGACCAATATGGTTGTAGCCTTGCTCCCTCCGTGCCCTGCACGTAAAATTCAGTCTCCCGCTACGCGCGATACAGACGAAACTTCGGGCAAAGCCTCAGCGCTAACCCAGAAGTATCCACTGTGCTCTACGCGTAGAAACCAGTTTCCCGCTACGCGCGGTACAGACAAAAGTTCGGGCAAAACCTCAGCGCTAACCCAGAAGTATCTACTGCGCTCTACGCGTAGAAACCAGTCTCCCGCTACGCGTGGTACAGACCAAACATTTGATGATGTCTCAGCGCTAAATCGGAAGTACAAATCACGCTCCGTGTACAAGACAATATCTGACCTCTACGGGGAACCAGATGAGCGCTGTGATTTCTGCAAGGGAAAGCAAGCGGCAGAGTACTCAACTTCTCGGCCTTTACGCCAGGGAGGGAGCAATCTGCCTACCCTCCGGATTACGCGGGAAGCCGACGGCCGACTGAGGACCTCTTCAGCTTTACGTCAGTCTAAGAAAATTTCCAAATTACGCCAGGCGAAGTCCCACGGCGTAAAGCAAGCTCAGGTTACGGAAAGACACCCTTCCCGGGGATTATCCGCCACCCAGATGGCCAATCTGTTGTACACAGGTGGCACAGGGAAAACCATGGTGCCTAATCTTCGCGTGCCCACTGATGGGAACAGAAGGAACAAGCCGTCGTCTTCTTCCTCTACTCCTCCTGACTTGCGCAAATATCTAATCCAGAAGCGTAAGGAGAGGGGACCTTCCAACATGTCTATTATGCCCCCTGACGAGCAATGTTATAATAGTCATAAAATTGTGATTGACTGCTGCTGTTCTAAAGCAAAACGGTCGGTTTTCGACCGATTTAGCTACTCTCAGTCTTTTCAGGAAGAAGAGCCTGTGCATGCATCCGTGAACATGGCTTCACACATACCTAGAGGATGGTCGAGCTCAAGACGTCATCCCTCTAGGCCTCCGAGCCGAAGGAGATTTGAAGACCTCCTCAGGAACACTGAAGCTGGGGTGTTCCAAAACACCCGTGCAAGGTCACAGCAACCAGCTTCGTACTCGTCTGATTCCGATGCTGGGGGTCGCCAATCTCCCGGATCAGATGCTGAGAGTATAGAGTCGACTTCTGCGGTGACCTATACTAATCCTTCGATGACGCCCAGGGAAATGGGAGTTTACGCCGTTGAAGATGAACGCGAGGAAGCTTCTCCATCAGGAAACGCGGAATAATACATCACTGTACTGGAGACATCTCTGAAACAAATGTAATCCATAATAGAGAACATGCACCAGATGATGCTAACTCAGCACGCAACTGCCATGGCTCAAGCGTCGGTCCCGTCAACTCAGATACGTGTGGGGGTGGACTTACCACCATCCAACCCGAGCCAAGAGCCTGCTCTAGATCAAGAGTCAGCAGTTTCTCCGCTTCCTCACTCGAAGAATATATTACCCCCCGTTGGAGTCGTAATACAACCAACTCTGCACTATACCGTAGTCCCGCCTCCAACTAAAAATCCGATGCAGGCAGTACGGGAGTTGAAAGCGCAGTTTGACGCCTTGAAGCACAAAGATCAGCTCAAGAAACTAGGAATCAACCAGCCTTACCCAGCTATCTGGGAAGAGGTCCCTTTTCTTCTAAGGTACAAACCTCAAACTATGGCTCTGTTCGAGGGAAAAACATCACCAAGTCAGTACATGAACTATTTCAGTATGATGACGGTGTTGCTACAAGGGAACGACGCCCTCCTCACTCGGGTGTTCAAAGGCTGCCTCTCAGGAGTAGCCTATCAGTGGTACCGTAGCTTGGTGGACAACTGCATTACTTCCTTCGAGGACTTCAAAGCTTTATTCTTCACGCGATTTTACGAGGGAGGAATGGATATGTCTATGTCCTCTCTCATCGAAGTCAAGCAGAGGAAAAATGAGGACGTTCGCACCTTCATCGAACATTTTTGTCAGGCCACCTTACAGATGCCTCCAGGAGTTCCAGACTCTGCGTTAGTAGACATTTGCAGGAAGAACCTCCTTCCCATAGTCTCGGTATTTACAGGACCATATCAGTTCCATGATTGGCCCTCGTTCATCATCTCGGCAGTGGCCGCCGAAGACAACAGTCGCAAGGCGCGTGACAATGGCATTATGATCTCCGCCTCTGACAGAGACAAAAGGTCATCTCCCAGCAGCGACCATCCTCGCAGCTCCAAGGGAAAAGAAGCTCTGGCGATCAATACGTCCAGACAAAAGACTGCGGCGACCACGCAGACGAGACCCGGGACTTCCAGGCCCGTCGAAGTCTACTCTTTTGACGACGACGATATCCCAAGTATATTCGAGTGCCTCGTCAAGAGTGGCAAGATCACCCTTCCGAAGCTAAGGCGGCCCCAAGAAGCCGGCAGTACTGACGACCCCAAATACTGTATCTTCCACAGATACGTACACCACCCAACAAAGGCGTGTTACATACTAAAAAGGAAGATTCAGGGGTTAATCGATGCTAAGGCCATCACTCTGCACAACACCGAGAAGACGGTCACGGCCAACATGATCTCTCTGCGGTTTGGCAATCTGCCTTCCCAAAAGGTCTCGGACGGTGTCACACCCATTTCCCAGACCACAATGAACATCATCAATCTACCTCCAGCTAGGGGTCAAAATCATGACCTGGTACCCCTAACCACCCAGCAGGGCGAGATTATGTGGGTTCATCCGGATTTGGTGTCAGAGCTCGAGGAGGAGACTAAAGCTACTAAGGCTACGTCTAGAAAGAGCTCCAAATACAAACCATGCCATATGATCACAACTTCTTTGCCATCAGACGAAGACGAGGTATTTGCTGCAACCCGTTCAGGGAAAGCCTACCTCAACGACTACGGAGCAAGTCAGGAAGATGCACCGGTGGATGCTTCAGCTGCTAAACCTTCAGGACCAGACCCCGTCGTACCAAATACTGGTCCTTCAAAACCAACTCCGGCGGGCAAGGGGAAACAAAGAGAAGTGCGCTTTGATAAACCTGTAAAAAATATTCCGAATAAAGGTTTAGAGAAGCCATACAACTTCGACATACGGGCCCAACTGACTAATACACCAGCCAGGCTGTCCATTTTTGAGCTACTCAGGCTCTTCCAAGACACTCGTCTAACCTTGAGTGAAGCACTGATGCAGGCGGAGGTATGCTTGACCCAGCTCAAGTCCCCCGACGAAGAACCGGTGGCATGTCCTCAATGCCACAGTGTAATGGAAGTGGTCCCAAATATCATTTTCACTCAAGACGACATGCTGTTAAAACATAACAGGCATGACATGCCCCTCTATTACACCGGGTACGTCGGTTCCATGGAGGTCGATCGGATTCACATAGATCCGGGATCGTTGATCAGCATCATCCCTCACAGTCTGCTCAGGCTGCTGAGGATTCCTACCAGCGAATTGGCTTACACCTCCACTATAATCGTGGGTTTCAACGCCGGAAGAAGTAAGTCGTTGGAGAAAATTTGCCTGAGGATCCAGATTGGCAACCTCAGATCGGTGGCCACATGTTACGTCATCGATTCAGAGGTGTCCTACAATATTTTGCTGCAAAGACCATGGATCCACGACCACAACATCGTTCCTTCAACTCTACATCAATGTCTCAAATATGTAGACCCCCAAAGAACGGTACAAACGGAGGTTGCTGACCTAAACCCATTTAAAGGAGTAGAATCCTACTATTCTGATGCCGTGTTGTACTCTCAAGACCACACGGAAGAAGTGTCAGGCGAGGCAGGGAAGGAATCCCACCGGGAGCCAGAAGAATCCTCTGCCGCACTACCGCTGTCAATCAGAGTGAAAGGATGAACCACTCGTCCAAAAGCCATGGAGCCTATGGCTATTCACCTTAACAAAACCAGGTCAGGAAAAGGGAGTGATCCTCTAGTGGTCACTTTGAACCAGAAGCCTCCACCCTTGGTCATCAACCTCCGGCGCAACGGGCAGCCGACCGATGTAAATGCGACCAAGAACGGAGTTCCAGATGATAATAAACATCCTCTTTTCCAGTACGTTAACGCTCAAATTCCAAATCAGGAATCCACTTCTCGTGACGAGGTAGAACCCATAGCACAAAAATTCTTAGAAGTTATGAACTCCTACCGCCCGTATGTCTGGGAAGTAGCGTCATCATCCAACGTTGTCACGATATATGGACCACATGAGGATTCTATCTTCATTGTCCCGCCTATTGCAGCAACGGCAGCCTCAAGCAGGAGTTCTCCGGCACCACCAGCCGAAACTGAGGGTCCCTCTCTAAAAGGCGGGGAACCTCCAATCAAAGAGACATCCCCAACAGGAGAGACAGCAGGTTCCTCTCTAGGAGCCTCAATATCAGGAATCCGGAGAGAACGATTAACCATCTTCTTCTTCCTCTTGCGAGGGGAAGTTTGCTTTGAGGCAGGAGCCCTTCGCTTCCCAGAGACTGCCAAAGCCCCCGTAGGCGGAGGCACTTCACACCTCAGCACCGACACCAGAGGCTCATCCGGAGTGACGGACTCCTCACCCTCGTCAGACGAAACCGAGGGGATTTCGACTCTTCCCCCAGGCTTGGGAGAAGGCACCCTAAAGCTTCCACGCATGTCAAAATCGTGATGGAGGGTGTTGATCGCCACATAGAACTGGGCATACGAATAAAGGATGCGCAGCTCCGTGGAGAGTGTGACGACCGGCACGATGAAGATTGCTCCCGTACAACCCATGATAAAATACCGCCATCCTCTGGCTCCGTCAATGAGTCCGCCCCTGGACCTGAAGCTGGTGACGGCATTGCCCACGTGCAGCTGATCGTACCCAAACTGCCTGGCGAACTGATTGGGCAAGTAAGGCTCGAAGAAGCAATGATTTTCGCTTCTGTACAGCAAATGGGAGGGTCTGATGCAGACCAACCAATTAAAAGCTTCCGGAGAAAGATTGGTCTTCTCTCTACCTAAATCCTCAAGCCTAATCCTCGACTGATTGCGATGCACAGAGGGGGCAGTGTAGAGGAGCTTTCAGTAATGACCGAGGCTCAGCACCAGCCGACAGTCTAAGACTGTATTCACGTTCCAGAGGGAGTCCTTGTAGTTCAGCAAGAAACTACCCCCCGAACTACTGCCAGGGCCGGGAGACATCACCCGAGGGTTGTGGAGAATTAACCATCCCATCAAGTACAGGTATGGTAACTCTACCCGGGGAAAGCTATCACGCTGAGCTTCATCAACGAGCAGTCCGTCAGTCATGGCTCTCAGGCCAGCCTGTATACGGTACACCATGGCAGGAAGCAATCCTAGTCTTGCCCCGAACACCAGACGAACGGCAGGCTACAGGATGTTCCGATGAATGCGGTCCGCGGACGCGATACCTGGCACCACTACTCGACGCAGCCATATGGAGAGGAAACCAGCCAGCCGGGCTTCCTCAGACAAAGGCCTACGACAGCGCCTCAAGTAATTATAGGCCTTAGTGCCTTCAGGATACTTTCCTACCTCGTCAGTGAGAAACTAATCGGGAGCTTTAGCATCCTCCATAAGATCCTCGATGACCTGGGCACTGAGCACGCCCAAACAGTTCACGGACTCATTCTTGCCCCCCGAAACTTTCTCCGACTTGACGGCCCTGGCCTGGTGGAAGAAGAGGTAGGACATCCACTTAGTGGTATGAGCCAAATCAGAAGGCTCATTATAAAAAGCAGTGCACGCGAAGTAGTGGCACATCAGCTCCTGATACACCTCCACAACCCGAGGGTCCGAGTCCTCCAACTCCCGGTTGGTGGGAACATACTCTTCATATGGGGTATCCCCCATCGGCAGTCTCGAGATCACTGCCATTTCGTGGAGGGCCAACCCCAACTCCCCCTGTGGAGTGGCTAAGGTCCCGGTGAGCGAAATGTATCGCTCCATCAGTGCCAGAAACAGGTTAGGGTTGGGAGGCAACCCAACACTCATCGCACTCACAGCAGCATACAGTCTGATGACCTCTAGCTCTCTCCGAAAATGTTTCAAGGCCCAGTCAACTAGGCAAGTCCATCGGAGGTTTGTTGGGGTGATCCACCCATTGCACCGAGGATTCTCCTTGGGGTATACCCCCCTCGCACCATGAAGTCGTTGCAGAAAGTCGGCTGTTGGACCGGCTGGATCACTGAACTGTCTTCACTCGGGACACTGCCCGGGCACAGTCCCCTGAACAACGTCACGACGCCAGAAGGACGGCTGACAAACGACCCCTGGTCAGCTCCTTTCAGATGAAAGATCTTCCCCGACTTGCCGTAAAGATTCGGAGTCAGCGTCCACGACATCCTCCTGGAATGTGTGGCATGGAAGAAAGCCAAGGTGGGATAATCTCTCGGCATCGTGGGCAGATACAAGACCACACCCAGGGTTCTCTCTTGGGCTTCGTCTGGGACTGTTTGTCAATTATGTCCCCAAAGAGAAAGGTCGGCTTGATATACTGGTCCCCGTCTATGTACGTCAGGGGCTCTCCGTTAATCATGTTCAGCAATGTCCGCTCTCCCTGAGTCGATATCAAGATCCCTCGTCCTTCGGGATACTGGGGTCCGGAGATAGGAAATGTCACGTGCGACAGATCCTCCAGATAGTTCGAGTGCATCATCCCGGCAGCGGAACCCATCACCTCGGCCAGTGGAGACTCATGCAAGTTAACTGCGAAAGTGCAAGAAAAATACGTCATTACAAATCTTGCAACATAAAGACCAAGAAACGACAGTCTGTGCTTTGCGCCAAGACTGTACAAAATTTGGTTATTTTATGCCGTAAGTCACATCCTGAAGCAAAATTGGCGGTATACTGTCCGTACTTTACGCCAGACTGCTAAAATTCTAGTTACTACGCCGGAGGTCCCATCCACAAGCGTAAAACTAAAATTTTATAGTATACACCAAGTTTTCGGCAGTCAGAGCTTTTACGCTCAAAACTGCAAAAATATGGAGTTTTTACGTTGGCACATTAGAAATATGGGCGTAAAAGATAAAAATGTCTCCGTGCGTCATCTTCCTCAAAGAGGCTATCAGCACAGAAGAAGACCTAGCGCGGTCACGTTCAACTTGTGCGAAGGATTTTTCGTCGTTCTTTGTCATCCCAAAGGCTATACCTCTAAGGCCGGGTGCGCTACTCGTCGACAGGATGCTTCACTCAGAAGGAAGTTCACCTTGCCCGACCGAAGACTCTCTCGCCGGGGCAGAAGAACGAGAAGAAGAGCCTGTGTTCTTTCCCTTAGTGGAGGGGGTTTGTTTCGGCGCCATTTCTGAAAACTCGGAGTGCTCGAAGAAAGAACGAGGGGAAAAACTCAAACAATCGAAGGCTCTCTTTCGCAGAAAACGGATAAAAAGTTTTTTCTCTCAAAAGTTTAGGATATATATAGAGTTCGGGTCGACTCCTCGAACCCTAGGATAGACTCCTCGAAACCCCAACCAAATCTCACAATTAAATATTTGGTTATGATTGGGTACTACGTCAGCCCACTACTCTCGAAAGGCGGACAGTCAGCAAATTTGAAGAGTTTTTCGTGCAAAAGCAGGTCAGCGGTTCCTATGCTAAGGAGCTTTCTACGCTCGACAACAACAGATCTACGGTTTTACGCTCGCAAGCTATAAGTCTATGGTTTTATGCCCGGATGCCTTTGTACTCGGTAGCTTTTATGCTCAAGAGGCTACAAACCTATGACTTTACGCTCAGCAGATACCAAATCAATGATCTCACGCTCGGTGGCATTTAGTTTACGCTCGGAGGCAACAGATCCGCAACCTTACGCTCAGAAGATTTCTTTTATTCACAGGCTACGAATCTACAGTTCTACGCTAAGGAGCTTTCTACGCTCGACAGCAACAGATCTACGGTTTTATGCTCGCAAGCTATCAGTCTATGGTTTTATGCCCGGATGCCTTTGTGCTCAGTAGCTTTTACGCTCGAGAGGCTACAAACCTATGACTTCACGCTCAGCAGCTAAGAATCTATGATCTCACGCTCGGTGGCTTTCTACGCTCAATAGACTATGAACTCAGGATTTTCAGCTCATCTACACTACGGATCTCTGACTTTCCGTATATCCGAACAGTTCTCAAGACGGTCGATTACAGGAGTTCACACAGAAGATACTCCTTCTTGACCTCAAAATATCCCAAGTACCCGAAGCATACAGAGTTCAAACATTGAGAAATTACTCTTCTCGGGTCAATTGGAGGTTCATCCAGACTCCAGTCTGAATATCTCGTCGATCAAGAGGGCAACTCAGTTTGACAGCCATTTCTCGACCCTGTTCCAAGGAATTTTCGAGAATTCATTCTTGAAGACGAAGTCTGAACAAAAAATTCTATTCATCAAAAGTAAAAACTCTACGCGGTTCCTCAGTCTTAGCAGCAGAACAGTTCTTCTAAATGTTTAAAATGCTCAACAACGTTCTATGGACTATTCGCTATGCATAAAGGACAGGACCTAGCACTCTTTCTAAACAGAGTTGGCGTAAAGAATCAGACGTGTCGGAGCTACACATATTCAGACTTCACAACAACGTATGGCAAAACGATCATATGCAGAGAAGAAAGATGATTTTATTAAAGATTAAAGTCATTATTACATATGGGGGAAATCCAATCTACAAGGGTTTTTCTTCATTTTCATGATTATATATGAGGGAAACTCCGTCTACAAAGGATTTCCCCATCATCGTCTGAAGATCGCCCAGAAGCTGTTCTGACAGGTTCTCGCATAGGCGCAATTCTTCATCCATCTTCTCCAACAGTCAGTCAGTTCTAGCAAACTGACTGACATGGTAATGATCAACGACGGAAGAATACAGAGTTGGGGCTTGCATAAATTATGCAGATCCCATGCTCCGTGTGCCGTAACAGATTGAGTTGAGATATTTCACCCAACTCAATGCCCGAGGTCAGAGCTAGTAGCTACTCTCACCCCCGGAGGTAACAGGTGAAGATACCGCTTACAAGCCGTGTGGTCTAATACGACCCTTCCCTTCTCCTGGAAGAACAGCCATATAAAGTTGCTGATTATCCCGAGCAAGGGAGGCTAAGATATCCTTCCACGATCCATCATTGCAGTGGACACTTGTTCGAAGATGCCATCTTTTTCGACTCCTTACACACTGGAAGAACATGATCTCCTTCTTCCTCAGGTCGACCCGGCGAACTCCGGCGATCATCTCTGCGTGGTGATGGAAATGTGGAGAGAATGGGTTAACTCCCCCAGCCTTTTTATAGGCGAAAGAGGTCACACCGGTCCCCAATAAATCTACCATAAAGTCAACATCGACCATTTTAACGCTCCATTCAGAAATGTTTCGAGTTACGAGGAGCGGTTCATGCTTCATTCAAAGTGTTCCAAATTCCGAGGAATTTGAAAGCTTTGAAGGGGGTCTTGTAGAAGCATAAAAAATACGTTGGAGGGCTATACGCAGCATATTGGTGCAGAGCAGCGTAAGCAGAGGCCTTCAAAGCCACCAAGCGTGCAACAGAGCTTTTTCTGCTAAACACAGCATGAAATATTAAAAGCTCAAAAGGCCATCCGCGTAAGGCAGTACATCCAAACCACTTCAGCGTAAACGGGGTGCTTCATCGCCTCCAGGGCGTAAAACTCATCCTCTTTCAAACGCATTAAGGTGTACAAGAGACGCTTCGTATTCTCCAAAGTGAACCAGTCAGACCCTGCAATGAAGATCCTGCAATGAACCTGACGTCTGGACTTCTGACAAAGGGATACGGCTCGACTACCCAGACGACGGCTATAATGATGGCACAGCACTGCGACCCAGGCTGTCATTTACCGCCATCCCCTTTGCGTAAACTGCTTTTACAAAGCACGAAGGGATACGCTGCCTTGTTTTACACAAGCAGATATGAGCTGTTTACGTTCTGCAGTAGACAAACCACCTGCCACATCAAAAGCTGTACTCCGTACGAGGTTCGAGGCACGTCTCTATGTCCAATGCACAGAGCGATGACAGTTGCTCGAGGCACGTCTCTACGTCTAATGCACAGAGCAGTGACAGTTTCTCAAGGCACGTCTCTGCGACTGATGCGCAGAAGGGGTTGCAGACCTTCAAAAATATGCCTCCATATTTAATGCGCAGGATGGTAGCAAATCTCGGCATTTAATGCAAGAGATTTGATTATATCTTCAAAAGCTGTAATTTTGGCTAAGACGTCCATATCAGCACTCTGGCACGGTACGCAGTGGCTTCTACTCCCATCCAGCTCCTGTGCTTACTCGGCTTCTACACCCATTCGGCTTCTACGCCCACCCGGCCTCTATGACCGCTCGGCTTCTACTCCCATTCGGCTTCTACGCCCACTCGGCCTCTATGACCACTCGGCCTCTATGACCACTCGGCCTCTATGATCGCTCGGCTTCTACGCCTATCTCGACTTCTATGCCTACTTGGCTTCTATGCCATGGTGACAGACATTGGCTTCTACGCCCACCTCTTCTACACAAGGGATACCTACCTACGTGGCTTCTACGCAGTGATCTTCGTAGCGATTATACGCGTTTTGTCCCTTAGTTGGACCCGCGTCACATGCTCATTCAAAGGATCATCTATACGCAGGCATTGGTTATTTTAACCATTGTATAAAAGGGTGCTGTACTTTCCACTCCTCGGTTTCTACACCGACGGAGTGGTCACTGTCACCAAAACTCTATAAATAGAGACCTCTATCAACAGAGGAAAGGGTCAAAGAAATTGGTCTAAAAACCTCCAAAAAGATCGACCAGAGGTTAAGAGAGAGAGAGAGAGAGAGGGAGAGAGAGAGAAGAATCTGGAGCTCAGGCAAAGAGTAGGGATCGACGACTTTGGCATCGTGCATCCACCCACTTCTGCAACCTTCGAAGCTGCTTCCTGCCTTCTACGGCACTTCTTTAACATCGTGTGGTCCAAGGGCTAAAGTGATCGACTGCAGATCAGACACCTATAGCAATATTTACCCAGATTAAATAAATTGTACTCCTATATCCTCGTATAGGATCAAATTATACAAGTTTGTTTGTAAACCAAAGAAGGCGGGTCTCGTATAAACCCTATCCTGAATACATTTTCATTCTTTCGTTTAATACCACAAACAGATGCACTGAGTCGAATGTTTACAGGAAGCTTAGCTATCGACAGCAGGTTAAAGGGATTTGGGAGTTTAGGCATTACACTCCGAATTAGATAGAAAGGGGCACAGTCAGCTCAGTTGCACTTTGAACCAAACCTATTAGAGAAACTCAAGTCCGCTCAGAAGGACGACCTATTCCTGAAGAAAATATGTGAGCTTATCTCAATAGGAAAGACGACTGACTTTGCGGTGAGCGAGAATGGAATAATGTGGATGAAGGGGAGATTATGTGTTCCTAATGATGAAAACCTCAGAAAAAGATACTCATTGAAGCACACTATACGAGTTACACTTCATACCCAGGCAGCATGAAGATGTATCGAGACCTCCGTATGACATTTTGGTGGCATGACATAAAAAGGGATATGGCGCTGTTTGTGTCACAATGAATGCCCTGTCAGCGAGTAAAGGCCGAATACCAAAAGCTGAGTGGGAGATGCAGAATCTTGCTATACCGGAGTGGAAGTGGAAACACATAACTCTAGATTTTATTGTTGGTTTCTCGAAGACGCAATAGGAAAACGAAGCCGTTTGGGTCCCCGTCGATCGACTCACCAAGTTAGCTCACTTTATTTCTATCAAAGTTGCTTGGAGTATCGATCGTCTGGAGCAGATTTACCTTGATGAGATAGTTCGATTCCACGGTATGACAGTATCTATTATCTTCGACCGAGATGGACAATTCTTATCACCCTTATGAGAGATCCTTCAGTCAGCAATGGGGACAAAGTTAAAGTTTAGCTCAGCCTTGTAGAAGCATGAAAAATACGCTGGATAGCTATACGCAGCATGTTCATACAGGGCAGCATAAAAAGATGACTTCAGATCCATCAACTTGCAACAGAGCTTCTCCGCTGAGCACATCGTAAAATATAAGCTCAAGGACCATCCGCATAGTACAATGTGACCAGGCTGCTTCAGCATAAAAGAGGTGCTACATCGCCTATATGGCTAAAACTCATCCGCTTTTAATACAGCATTGAAGTGTACGAGGAATGCTTCGTATTCTTCGAAATGAACCTGTCAGATCATGCAATAAACCTGACGTCTGGACTCCTAACAAAGAGTACTGCACGATAACCCAAGCGACGGGTATCATGATGGCACGGACCTGCAACCCAGGCTGTCATTTACTGCCATATTCTTTGCGTAAACCATTTTTTCACATACGAAGGAATACGCTGCCTTGTTTTACACAGGCAGATGTGAGCTGTTTACGCTCCGCGAAAGACAAAATAGCCTACTACATCAAAAGCTGCACTTCATACAGGGCTCGAGGCACGTCTCTGCATTTAATGCGCAGAGCGGTGACAGTTTCTCGAGGCACTTCTCTGTATTTGAAGTGCCGAATACTGACAGATGCCTGAGGCACGTCTATGCACTTGAGGCACAGAAGGGTGGCAGACCTTCAAACCATGCCTCCTCATTTAATGAACAAGAAAATGGTGGATCTCCGCATTTAATGCAGGAGATTTGATTAAATGTTACCGAACCGTCGTTTAGTGGCATCCCCTTTGGGTAAACTACTCTTACGCATATAAGAGAATACGCTGTCCAGTTTTACACAGGCAGACGTGAGCTTCTTACGTTCCGCAGAAGGCAAACAGACCGCCACATCAGCAGTCACTCTTCGTACAGGATTCGAGGCGCGTATCTGCAGAATGATGGTAAATCTTAAAGACAGGCCTCGGCATTTAATGTATAGGATGGGGGCAGATCTCTACATTTAATGCAAGAGATTTGATTATATCTCCAAGAGCCATAATTCTGGCTAAAACGTCCATATCGTCTCGGCTTCTACGCCTGCTCGGCTTCTATGCCCACTCGGCTTCTACGCCTGCTCGGCTTCTATGCCTACTCGGCTTCTACGCCTGCTCGGTTTCTATGCCCGCTCGGCTTCTACGCCTGCTCGGATTCTATGCCCACTCGGCTTCTATGCCCACTCGGCCTCTACGCCTTCTCGGCCTCTATGACCACTCGGCTTCTACGCCTGCTCGGCTTCTATGCCTACTTGGCTTCTATGCCTACTCGGCTTCTATGCCTACTTGGCTTCTATGCCATGGTGACAGTCATTTGGCTTCTATGCCAACCTCTTCTACACAAGGGATAACTACCTACGTGGCTTCTACGCCGTAATCTTCGTAGGAGATTTACGCGTTCTGTCCCTTAGTTGGACGCGCGTCACATGCTTACTCAAAAGGTCATTTATACGCAGGCATTGGTTATTTTAAACAGTCGTGTAAAAGGGTGCTGTACTTTCCACTACTCAGTTTCTACGCCGACTGTATGGTCACTGTCACTAAAACTCTATAAATAGAGACCTCTATCAATGAGGAAGAAGGTCGACAAATTGGAGAAAAAGAAGAGGGAGAGAGAGAGAGAGGAGAATCCAGAGCTCAGGCAAAAAGAAGGGATCGACGACTTTGGCATCGTACATCTACCCTCTTTAGCAACCTTCGAAGCTGTTACCTGTCTTCCACGGCACTTCTTCAACATCGTGTGGTCCAAGGGTTAAAGTGATCGACTGCAGATCAGACACCTATAGCAATATTCACCCAGATTAAATAAATTGTACTTAGACATCCTCGTGTGGGATCAAATTTGTATAATCTTGTTTGTAAACATAAAAGAAGGGTGGGTCTTCGTACAAGACCTCATTTTCCGCGTTCATCAAATCTTTTCTCGTTTATTATCCTAAACAAGATAGCGACTCTGTTGGGGACATCTTTCTCTTCTGATGAGGAAGCTATTGCTCAACACAATATAGTGTCCGTGGGATCCGTGAAGAAGACACTGGTCGTCCAGTTTGACCAGTCGGCCTACGAAGACATGCTTTGAGCAGGGGGTAGCTCTCACTCCCTTTTCGTCCAAAGCAACAGGAAGCTGCGCAAGGTCTGGATGCCCAAGACATCCTCTGCCATTCCTATGGACTCTCCGATCTCTCCGATATCTCCGACCAATGAGATTGTAGCTTTGCTCCCTCCGTGCCCTGCACGTAAAATTCAGTCGCCTGTCTCTGGCAGGACCGACAAAACTTCTGGCAAAGCCTCAGCGCTAACCCAGAAGTATAATCTGCGCCTTGCGCGTAAAATTCAGTCGCCTATCTCTGGCAGGACCGACAAAACTTCTGGCAAAGCCTCAACGCTAACCCAGAAGTATAATCCACGCTCTGCGCGTAAAATTCAGTCTTCCATCCCTGGCGGAACAGACAAAACTTCTGACAATGCCTCAGCGCTATTCCAGGAGCCTAAACCGCACTCTACGCGTAAAATTTAGTCTCCCGTCCCTAGCGGAATAGACAAAATTTTTGATGATGCCTCAGCGCCAAATCAGGAATCACAAATGCGCTCCGCGCATAAAAATACATCTGTCTTCCAGGGAAAATTAGATAATCCCTGCAATCTACGCAAGGGAAAGCATGCGGCGGACTACTCAACTTCACGCCAGCAAAGGAACAAGCGATCATCTTCTTCTATAGCTCCTACTAACCTGCGCAATTATCTGATCCAGAAGCGCAGGGAGAGGGGATCTTCCAACATGTCTATTACGCCTCCTAGCGAGCACTATTATAATAGTCATAGGATTATAATTAATTATTGCTGTTCTAAAGCAAAACGGTCAATTTTTGACCGGTTGAGCTACTCTCCATCTTTCCAGGAAGAAGAGCCCACGCATGCATCTGTGAACATGGCTTCACACGTACCTAGAGGAGGGTCAGGCTCAAGATGTTATCCCTCTAGAACTCTGAGCCGAAGGAGATTCAACATGCTCCTTAGGAACACCGAAGCTGGGGTATACCAAAACACTCGTTCGAGGCCGCAACAACCAGCTTCGTACTCTTCTGATTCTGATGCCGGAGGTCGGCAGTCTCCCGAATCAGACGCCAAAAGTATAGAGTCAACTTCTAGAGAGCTATACTAATCTTTTAATGACACCCAGGGAGAGGGGAGTTTATGCCATTAGAGATGAACACGAGGAAGCTTCCTCATCCGGGAACTCTGAGCAGCGCATCACTATACTAGAGACGTCTCTGAAGGAAATATAATCCATGATGGAGAACATGCACCAGATGATGCTAACTCAACACACAACCGCCATGGCGCCAGCATCGGCTCCTCCAAATCAGATACGCATGGGGGTGGACTTACCACCATCCAACACGGTCCAAGAGCCTGCTCTAGATCAGGAGTCAGCTGTTCCTCCGCTTCCTCACTCGGAGAACATATTATCTTCTACCGGGGTCACGATGCAATCAACTCCTCATCACTCCGTGGTCCCGCCACTGGCTGAAGATCCGATATAGGCAGTATGGGAGTTGAAAGCCCAATTTGATGCCCTAAAGCACAAAGATCAGCTCAAGAAATTGGGAATCAACCAACCTTACCCAGCTATCTGGGAAGAGGTCCCTTTTCCTCCAAGATACAAACCACAGACTATGGCTTTGTTCGAGGGAAAAACATCACCGAGTCAATACATGAACTACTTCAGCATGATGACAGTGTTGTTACAAGGGAACGACGCCCTCCTCACTCGGGTGTTCAAGGGCTGTCTCTCGGGAGTAGCTTACCAGTGGTACCGAAGTCTGGCGGACAACTGTATTACTTCTTTTGAAGACTTCAAGGCGTTATTTTTCACACGATTCTACAAGGGAGGAATGGACATGTCTATGTCCTCTCTCATCGAAGTTAGGCAGAAGGAAAAGGAGAATGTTCGTACTTTCGTCAAACGTTTTCGTCAAGCCACTCTGCAAATGCCTCCAGGAGTCCCAGACTCGGTGTTGGTCGACATCTGCAGGAAGAACCTTCTTCCCGTGATTTCGGTGTTCATAGGACCATATCAGTTCCGTGATTGGCCCTCGTTCATCATCTCAGCGGTAGCCGCGGAGGACAATAGTCAGAAGGCGCGCGATAATGGCATCATGATCTCGGCCTCTGATAAAGGCAAGAGGTCATCCTCCAACATCGACCATCCTCGGGGTTCCAAGGGTAAAGAAGCTCTGGCAATCAACACATCCAGGCAAAAGACGGTGGCTACCACGCAGACGAAACCCGGGACTTCCAGGCCCATCGAGGTGTACTCTTTCGACGACGACGATATTCTAAGCAAATTTGAATGTCTCGTCAAGGGCGGCAAGATTACCCTTCTCGAAGTAAGACGGCCCAATGAGGCCGACAATACCAACAACCCCAAGTACTGCATCTTCCATAGGTACATACACCACCCCACCAAGGCGTGTTATATACTAAAAAGGAAGATCCAGGAGCTGATCGATGCCAAGGCCATCACTCTGCCCAACAACGAGAAGACGGTCACTGCCAACATGATCTCCCTGCAATTTGGCAATCTGCCTCCCCAAGAAATCCCGGACGGTGTTACGCCTATTTCCCGGACGACGATGAGCATCGTTAATCTCCCTCCAGCTAGAGGTCAAAATCATGACCTGCTACCACTAACTACCGAGCGAGGCAAGACTATGCGGGTTCATCCTGATCTGGTGCCAGAAATCGAGAAAGAGACTCAAGCTGCTAAAGCTAAGTCTAAAAAGAACTCAAAGCATAAACCGTGTCACATGATTGCAGTACACTCAACATCAGAAGACGAGGTCTTGGCTACTGAAACCCGCTCAAAGAAAGCCTACCTCCAGGACTATGGAGCCAGCCAGGAAGATGTATCGACAGACGCTTCAGCGGCCAAACCTTCAGAACCAGAATCTGTCGTACCAGAGGCCGGTCCTTCAAGACCAACTTCGGCGGACAAAAGGAAGCAAAAAGAAGTGCGCTTTGATAAACCTGTGAAAAATATTCAAAACAAAGGTTTAGAGAAGCCATACAACTTCGATATCCTGGCCCAACTGGCTAATACACCAGCCAGGCTGTCCATCTTTGAGCTACTCAGGCTCTCTCAGGACACTCGTCAAGCCCTGAGTGAAGCATTGATGCAGGCAGATGCATACTTGACCTAGCTCAAGTCCCCTGACGAAGAACCCGTGGCGTGTCCTTAATGCCACAGTGTAATGGAGGTGATCCCAAACATCACTTTCACTCAAGACGACATGCTGTTGAAACATAACAGGCATGACAGACCCCTCTATTACATCGGGTACATCAGTTCCATGGAGGTCGACCAGATACACATAGATCCAGGATCGTCAATCAGCATCATTCCTCATAGTCTGCTCAGACCGCTGAGGATTCCTACCAGCGAGTTGGCTTACACCACCACTACGATCGTGGGGTTCAACGCCGGAAGAAGTAAGCCGTTGGGGAAGATTCGCCTGAGGATCCAGATTGGCAACTTCAGATCTGTGGCTACATGTTACGTCATCGACTCAGAGGTGTCCTACATATTTTGCTGGGTAGACCTTGGATCCACGACCACAACATCGTTCTATCAACTCTACACCAATGCTTTAAATATGTAGACACCCAAGGAACAGTACAAACGAAGATTGCTGACCTGAACCCATTCAAAGGAGTAGAATCCTACTACTCTGATGTCGTGTTGTACTCTCAAGACTGCACGGAAGAGGTGTCAGCCGAAGCAGAGAAGGAATCCTACCGGGATCCAGAGCAACCCTCTGCCAAGCAACCTCTGTCAATCAAGGTGAAAGGACGGACTACTCGTCCAAAAGCCATAGAGCCTACGACGATCCACCTGAATGAGACCAGATCAGGAAAAGGGGGTAATCCTCTAGTGATCACTTTGAACCAGAAGCCTCCATACTTGATCATCAACCTCCGGCGCAGCAAATAGTCGAGTGATGTAAATGCAACCGGGAACAGAGTTTTAGATTATAATAAACATCCACTTTTCCAGTATATTGATGACCAAATTCCAGAACAGGAATCATCCCCCTACGACGATATAAAATCTATAGCACAAAAATTCTTGGAAGCTATAGATTCCTATCATCCGTATATATGGAAAGTGGCGTCATCATCCAATGTCACAACGACATACGGACCGCATGAGGATTCTATCTTTATTGTCCCGCCTACTTGCAGCAGTCAACATTCGATAGTCTTCGATCGCATGCGCAATGAACCGACAGTGCAAGAGGATTCTTCCGATGATGATGTCGGTAAAATACAGGTTCACAGATACAGCCCGCAAGCTCTGAAGATCATACAAAATATGGGTTATAACTTGAAGCTGGAACCGGGTCTCAACTACGGGAAATGCAGACGAATGCCGCTGTACGGCAATCCCTACTATCAACTAACTCATTTCGGGTTAGGGTATACCACCTCCCTCGCAGCTCCTGAGTCAAGCAAGGATATATTTTCCTTCTCTCAAAATGGCTCAGTGTCCTTCGACTCATCTCATGCTCTCGAGCAAACATTATCAGCAAATATGGTAGTAACGGATTCCTTCGAATCAGACGAACAGGAATCTGAACCGTTTGAGAATGACGCTTGGGCTCAGCAAATAGATACACAATGGGAGTTCCGCTTCGAGCAGAGAGAACCTCCCACTGAAGACAAAGTTATCCAGATTAACGTTGGGGATAAACTTTCGCCAAAGCCGATATTTATCAGTAGCAATCTTTCTGAAGAAGAAAGGGAAGAAGTTATCCAGCTGATAAAAGAATATATCGACGTCTTTGCGTGGAATTATGAGGATATTCTAGGCCTTGATCCAAAGGTAGCTACTCATAGGCTCAACATATTGCTTGATTCGAAGCCTGTGAAGCAACACCAACGTCGGTTCTGCCCGGATATGATGGACGCTATTGAAGCTGAAGTCAAGAAGTTGATAGCCTGTGGCTTCATCCGAGAAGAACAACATCCCGACTGGGTCGCCAATGTTGTCCCGGTCATGAAAAAAAATAGGAAAATACGAGTCTGCATCGATTTCTGAGATCTGAACGCAGCCTGCCCCAAGGATGAGTTTCCTCTTTCCATCACAGACGTCATGATTGACAATACTAGCGGTTTTGAACGTATGTCTTTCATAGACGGATTTTCAGGATACAATCAAATCAAGATGTATCCTAAAGACGAGAAGCACACTGCCTTTCGGACACCACTGGGAGTATATTGCTATACGGTCATGCCCTTCGGATTGAAAAATGCCGGGGCTACGTACCAACGGGCTATGAGTAACATATTCCATGAGCATTTACGCAAGACAGTGGAGTGTTATGTGGACGACGTAGCTGTCAAAAGCCGCCTCAAGGATCATCACATCCAAGACTTGAAGACAGTATTTGAATTGATGCGCCAACATCAACTCAAAATAAATCCTACAAAGTCCTTTTTGGGTGTATCTAGTGGCAAATTTCTGGGATTTGTCATTACCACCAAAGGCATTCAAGTGGACCCTGATAAAGTCAAGACCATCTTAGAAATGCGACCGCCCCACAATCTGAGGGAACTCAGGGGATTTTAAGGTTGTTTGGCTTATATCCGGAGGTTCATATCCAACCTCTCGGGGAGATGTCAGCCATTTTCTTTCTCATGAAGAAAGGTGTATCCTTCGTATGGGACGAAGCCTGTCAGCAAGCGTTCGGTGATATCAAGCGCTACCTCACCAGTCTGCCAGTTCTGGTGCCTTCTATCATGGAAAGACCATTCGTGCTGTATGTTCGAGCGATGGATCATTCTCTGGGAGCTCTTCTCGCACAAAAGAACGAGATGGGTCACGAGCAGACTATCTACTACCTCAGCAGGATGATGGTCGGAGCCGAACATCGGTACAATCCAGTAGAGAAAGAATGCTTGGCTCTGATGTTCGCTATCCAAAAGACGTGATACTATGTCACAGGCCAAACCATTCACATCATCTCCAGGATCAATCCTCTTCGGGTACTGATGAACAAGCCAAGTGTTCTTAATTCCCGACTCGCGACTTGGGCGATGTTATTGACACCGTATAACATGGTGTACGTCCCCCAGAAATCTGTCAAGGGTCAAGCACTGGCTGACTTCCTAGTTGCTCATCCAATCCCGGAGGCCTCTAAGCTGTACGAGGACATTCCCGACGAAGTTGTAGAATATAATTTCGTAATGGAGAGTGATGCATGGCAACTATTCTTCGATGGCGCCTCCAGAACTGGTCCCGGGGAAACGTGGTCTCGGGAGTAGGAATTATCCTGGTTACTCCTGATAAGCTCGTCATCTACCGAGCATATTCCCTTAGCGAGCCCTGTTCCAACAATGTGGCAGAGTACAACGCTCTACTAATCGACCTCCAAGTCTCTAAAGAATTGGGCGTCAAATCTCTGGAAGCTTTCGGTGATTCTCTGCTGATCGTCAATCAAGTCAGAGGAATTTATGAAGTCCAGAATCCAGACCTCATCCCCTATCACAGAGCAACGGTCGAGATAGCCATGACATTCAAAGGTTTCTTCCTAGAGCATGTACCTCAATCTCAGAATCTAGAAGCTGATGCCCTAGCCAGTCTAGCTGAAGACTTAGCTACCCCTATAAGAAGGCAAAATTCGGTAATCCCTCTTAACAGAGACTTATTCTGTGTGAAAAACAACTTTCACATTGAATGCAACCACGCTGTGAACACAGATCCTCCCAGGAGAGACTAGAGAAGTTCCTTCATAGATTTTGTAGCATACGGAATCTTGCCAGAGGATCCTAAAGAAGCGGTATCCGTCAAAAGACGATCATTACGCTTCTATTTCGATGCATCGTCATAATGTCTATATCGTCGGTCTTATGACGGACTATTATTACGATGTCTCTCTGGTGATGAAGCACAGCGGATTATCCGTGAAGCCCACAACGGCGTATATGGAGCGCATCAACCCGGTCCTAAGCTACAGGATCGCATCAGGAGAATGGGCTATTACTGGCCTACTATGATCACAGACACAATAAAGTATGCAAGATAATGTAGGGCCTGTCAGGTCCATGCAGACTTTATTCATCAACCTCCCGAATATCTATATCCTACGGTTGCGTCCTGGCCTTTCGAAGCATGGGGTATGGATATCATTGGTCCTATTCACCCGTCTTCTTCCAGAGGTTACCAGTTCATACTGGCCATCACGGATTATTTCTCCAAATGGGCGAAAGCAATCCCTCTTGCTGAGGTAAAGGCATCTAATGTGATCAGCTTCATCAAGCATCATGTCATTTATCACTTCAGGATACCCCAAAGGATAATCTATGACAATGGATCGCAGTTCATCAGCCAAGCGTTTCATCGATTTTGCGATAAAAATCGGATACAGAATATCGCCTCTACGGCATATAATCCTGCTGCTAATGGTTTGGCGGAAGCTTTCAACAAAACCATTATCAAGCTCTTGAAGAAGTTCGTCTCTTCGAACAAAAGGGATTGGAATGAGAAACTGGAAGAATGTCTCTGGGCATACCGCACAACGGTACGGGCACCGACAGGTTGCACCCTATTCTCATTAGTCTACGGGAGCGAAGCAGTTCTCCCCATCAAGATCCAAATTCTGTCACTCAGGATAACCATGGCTAATGAGCTGACTCAAGAAATAAATAACCTGTTAAGGCTTTAAGAGCTAGAAGGATTAGACAAGAAATGCCTCCAAGCTCAACAGCGCATCGCGCTCTACCAAGCACGCATTTTCAAAGCTTTTAATCAAAAAGTGAAGGAAAGGGTGTTCAAAGTCGGCGAGTTAGTCTTAACTGTGAGAAGGCCGATGATGCTCACTCACAGAAGTAAGGGCAAATTCCAGCCCAAATGGGAAGGCCCTTATGTGATCGAGACGATGTTCTCAAACGGCACTTACAGGTTAGCCCAGCCTAATAGAGACCTGCTAATGGCTCCTATCAATGGCAAATTCCTGAAAAGGTACTATGCTTAACCTCCTCTGCTCAAGTAGAATATGGCAAAAATCTCATTCTGACAAAACTACTTCCAAAAGCGAAACTAGTGGGATCGTATTCTATCATGTCTATATAACCTCTGAATAGATGTATCCTGCTAAAACTTACCGAGAGTATATCACGTCCATATTACCTCTGATATCACTTTCACCCCAAACCTGTCATTTACATTCCGAAATGATGGGTCCAGAAAGTCAGATGAAAGCCTCTTTATTATTCCCAAAAAGGAGCAGAAGTACATTAAAAAGCAAAAGCAAAAGTACATTATTTAGGGGGAGCGGTCAGGTCGCGAAGCTGCTGCGCCAATGCGGCCATCCTCTCAGTCCTGGAATCCAAGACATCATGGTGAGCCCGCTCCAGTCGTGCCTCATTATTTCTCATAAGGGACAGTTTGGCTCTAGCCCGAAGAAAACCAGCGCGAGAGACATCTGCACGCGCCAAGTTCTGTTGTGCTACGCCCAATCGGCTATCCACCACAGCTAGAGCTTCCGACGACTGGGAAGCCCACTCTTTTGCCTGAGCGAGTTTCGTTTCCAGCCTGAGGACCCTCGCTATATTCCCTTCATGCTCGGTCTGGCACTTCGTTCGAAGAGCAATGGTCTCCTCCAGGACGACTTTTCCTTCATCCATCTCCTGCTGATGTGTCTGGATGGATTTATTTACGCCTGCCATCTGTTTGGTAAACTGCGTAGTCATGGAGTCGTATCTAGCCTGGACCAGATCTTCAACATTGCCTTGAGCTAGCTGCAAGTATTCGTTAATGGGTTGCTCCAAACTATTAACTATCTCCTCCAGCGTTTCAGCTAGCCCAGTATCGTCGAATTCTCGGATCGGCATTATCGCCGACTGGGAGGACCTCTTCAGCGACGCAAAGCTCAGATTCTTCGCCAACACCCTTGATATTAACATTTTTAAAGTGGTGTAGAAGATATCAGTGTACTGCCCGATCAGCACAGCTAAATCCGATTGGACGCTGGGGGTGGCCTCGATGTTGGCGAATCTCCCTCCGAGAACAACCACAGACGATGTTGCCACGACCGTAGCCTCAACAGGTGGTGCGACGAAAGAAGAAGTGCCAACACCGGACGAAGATACCAGCATACTCAAAGGAGGCATTGTTGCAATGACAAGCTCGTCCTTCTCTTGAGATATCAGAATCTCGTCGACAGACGAGCCGGCACCCGAAGAGGCTTCCTCTTCAAAATCAGCCACCTCCGTGTCGTCGCCAGGACCTGACACAGAGTCGAAGGGTGCATCTACACTGCCCTCCCCGAAGAGGTCTTCCCCTGAAAAGAGGACGAAAGGAAGTTAATATCAGCATAATGTTAACTTTCCTAAAAGAAAAGGCGTGAAGACGACATTTACCCATGGCCGACGGCATATATATCGCATCTGCAGCCTGTACAGCTGAATCATTCCTTAATGATGCTAGGCAAGCTATTATACCTGGAGAAGGGGGTACTCTAAGAAACACCGGCGAATGCTCTTCCAGGTTCTCGTCAAATTCTGACCGAGGCTCATCGACAGGAATCTCGCCAGATGCACTGGCAGACACGGCAGGAGTCTCTCCCGATGCCGAGCCACATAAAGGTATTCTCAGCCCCGAAGGCGACCTCGTTCCACTACCTGAAGTAGCAGCAGCGACGGCAGCCTCCAGCAGAGATTCTCCGGCACCACCAGCCGAAACATTAGAGGGTCCCTCTCTAAAAGGCGAGGAACCCCCAATCAAAGAATCATCCCCAACATGGGGAGATGCAAGCTCACTTCCAGGAGCCTCAACATCAAGGATCCGGAGAGGACGATTAACCATCTTCTTCTTCCTCTTATGAGGGAAAGTCTCCTTCGGAGTAGGGGCCCTTCGTTTCCCAGAAATCACCAAAGGGCCTGCAGGCAGAGGAACGTCATCCCTCGATACCGCCACCAGAGGCTCATCTAGATTAACAAACTCCTCACCCTCGTCGGAAGAGACCGAGGGGACTTCGACTCTTCCCCCAGACTTGGAGGAGGGCACCCTAAAACTTCCATGCATGTCAAAATCGCGATGGAAGGTGTTCGTTGCCACATAGAACTGGGCATACGAGTGTAGGATGCGCAGCTCCGTGGAGAGTGTAATAACCGGCACGGTAAAAATTGCTCCAGTACAACCCATTAGGAAATATCGCCATCCTCTCGCTCCATCAATGAGTCCACCCATGGACCGGAAGCTGGTGACAACGTTGCCCACGTGTAACTGATCATACCCAAACTGCCTGGCAAACCGACTAGGCAGGTAGGGCTCCAAGAAGCAATGGTCTTCACTCCTGCACAGTAGATGGGAAGGTCTAATACAGACCAACCAATTAAAAGCTTCAGGAGAAAGATTGGTCTTCTCTCTACTGGAATCTTTGAGCCTAATCCCCGATTGATTGTGATGTACGGAGGGGACAGTGCAGAAGAGCTTCCAGCTGTGACTGAAACCCAGCGCCTGTCGATAGTCTAGAACCGTGGTCATATTCCAGGAAGACTTCTGGTAGTTCAACAGGAAACTAGTCCCCGAACTACTGCCGGAGCCGAGAGACATAACCCTGGGGTTATAAAGAATTAACCATCCCATCAGATACAGGTATGGTAATTCTATCCTGGGAAAGCTATCACGCCGAGTCTCATCGGCGAGCAGCCCGTCAGTCATGGCCCTCAGGCTGGCTTGAATGCGGCACACCATGGCAGGGAGCAAGCCCAGTCTTGCCCTGAACACCAGATGCACTGCAGGCCACAGCGTGTTGCGGTAAATGCGGTCAGCAGATGCGACGCCAGATATTACCACTCGGCGCAGCCATATGGAGAGGAGGCCAACCAGTTGAGCTTCCCTGGACAGAGGCCTACGGCAGCGCCTCAAATAACTATAGGCCTTAGTGTCTATAGGATACTGTCCGATCCCTTCGTCAAGGATCAAGTCCGGAGCCCCAGCATCCACTATAAGATCGTCGACTACCTGAGCATTAAGCACGCTCAGAGGATTCACAGGCAGATCCTTGCCCTCCAATACCTTCTTCGGCTTAGCAGTCCTGGACCAGTAAAAGAAGAGGTAGGACGTCCATTTGCTGATGTAAGCCAAATCTGAGGGCTCATCATAAAAAGTGGTGCAAGCGAGGTAGTGGCACATCAGCTCCTGATAGACCTCCACTACCCGAGAGTCTGAATCCCCCAGCTCCTGGTTCGTGGGAACATACTCTTCATACGGAGTATCCCCCATCGGCAGTCTCGAGATCTTTGCCATCTCATGAAGGGCCAATCCCAACTCCCCCAGTGGAGTGGCGAAAGTCCCGGTGAGTAAAATATATCGCTCCATCAGTGCTAGGAACAGGTTGGGGTTAGGAGGTAACCCAACACTGGTAGCGCTCACAGCTGTAAACAGACCAATGTTCTCCAACTCGGTCTGAAAATACTTTAAGGCCCAATCAACTAAGCGAGCCCATCGAAGGTTTGAAGGGGTGATCCACCCACCGCACCGAGGGTTCACCTTAGGGTATACTCCCCCGTGCCCCATAAAATCATTACAGAAAGTCGATAATTGGACTAGCTGGATCACCAAGCTGTCTTCACTCGGGATACTGCCCGGGTACAGTCCCCTGAACACCGTCACATTGCCGGTAGGCCGGCTGACAAATGACCCCTGGTCAGCTCCTTTCAGATGAAAGATCTTCCCAGGCCTGCCATGAAGATCGGGAGTCAGCGTCCACTGTCATGACCCGCACCCGGTATAGGGGCACGAGAGCGTGGATACGTCCAGCCTACGCCGCAACATCGACGGTAGAACGCTGTCTAGGTCACAGTACTAGCTAATCACTCTCACATGAATATCCAACTCCATAAGAAGACATAGATATCATAATATAATATGGAATATACTCAATCACATAAGCTAAAGCACGATGAGATATCGAAGCAAACAAATAAAATACAAGACAAGTCTAAACAACAATAAATAGTCTAACCTACAATCAATACATCCAAGTCTCCAAGTATGTCAGAATAAGTCATCTATGTCACAGTCTGGAAAAAATATCCAGTCAGGATTGGAATGAAATACACCTCTAACAGCAGTTCCACTTATATTGACAAAATCTATAGCACAGTGTAAAGAAATACAAGACAGATAGGAACAACTGGCAATAAAAAATACTTACGAGCATGGTTATACTGGAAATAGAAATACTGGAATAAATGGAATACTGGAGCATGTCATCATCAATGTACATCTAGCAATTAAATAGAAATCCAAGTACACGCAAGAACAATGAACTGGTATATAAATGTGTACAAGAACAACAACTAGAATATGTGGAGATGCTAGATCCATATACTAGAGATACATGTCAATGATCCTCTAACTAAGTGTGTGAAACATTAGTATATCATATGATCGGCTTAGAACTGATCAGGCTTATTACATATGATTAGCTATGATTCATGTAGGGTCAGGCTAACCATCCGGATAGCTATGATGCGAGCAATAGTCAGGCTAATCACATGTAACAGGCTATGAGACATGTAATAGTCAGGCTGCACCAACGTGAGGTGTGGGTGAGCTATGATGCATGTAAGGTTGGGTATGATCACATAAGCTACTAATATTTCCCTATTTTCCCCAGCTAGCACGATGGATTCCAATCACGACTCCTCGTGACAGGTCTCAATGATGCCAACTCGTGTAAAGAACAGTGTCAGAGTCATGTACGCTATACAACAAGAATTATAGAGATAATCAACATAATAGAAACTGTCAGAGAATGTACTCGCCTGGGGTCCTGCTGCTGGTATGAATCAGAGTCCAAGTCACAGTCCAAATAGCCTATGTATTACAAACTTACCATGTCAAAAGATAATTTATTTTAATTTATTTAATTCTGGAATAATTACTCTAAAATCATATTTTAATCTTATTATTCTAATTTTTAGGTCAAATCCAAATTTTTGCCCAAAAGAACCTAAATTTATCGACTCGAGACTCATGGCACGCAAATCGAGACGATCCGTTGACCGAAAAGTCAACCGATACAAACTCGACTTTTATGCATGATTTCCTGTAGATTTCAGCATCAAAAATATGCTGGAATTTATGGCTCGTCCAAATTCAATTTTGTTTGGGAATTATGGCACATACAACTTTCGTATCGTACACCGATGGTTAAATTCTAACCTAGAAGTTCTACAGAATTAACAGTATAAAAATACTTCGAATTAAATTCTGGGAAAAACATATGTCAATGATCTCGACATTAGCTTTCCGAAACTTTAAACGGTTCATGATTCTGATTCCTGGTTCTCCCAAAATCGCGAAAACATTGAAACACGTCTATTTTTGGACATGCTGTGTTCTGCGAATTTTCTAGAATTTAATACTAATAATTTCATAAAACAAATTATATAATCAGAAAGCTAACCTCAATATCTTTCTAACACAAAAAACTAGGCCTCATTTGGAGTCCGGAGCTATGCGCAATGGCTTCTGGAAAATGAAGGAAACCTAGATGGCAATTCTCCAAAATTCGGCTGAAGAAAAATCCTAGAAATAAACTTAAACTAATATATATATAGAGGAGAGAGAAAGCAGTCGCGGCTCAGATCTTGACACGTGGCAGCCATCCAACGATGCCCGCCCCGCAGTCACTGACAGGCGAGCCCGGCACTATTTGCTGCGGGAGGCTGACAGGTGGGCCCCCTGTTTGCTGACTGGGCAGAAATAATTACTTTTTGGGTTTTCTTTTTCAGAAATTAGTTTTTAATTCAGTTTTTTATAATTAACTCAAAATAAATGCTAAAAATAATCAAAAAATTCCCAAAAAATTTTAGAAAATATATTTTATTATTTAGAACCTAAAATAAAAGTTTGTGTTATTTTTAATTATATTTGACCCTAAAATAAATTCTTGAAAGTCCTAGGAAATTAGGGTTACTAGTTTTTAATTAACAGAAAATTATGGAAAAATTCCATAGCCCCAAATTAACCTAAAAATAATATTTAAGCACGAATTTCAGGATACGGAGGTTACAAGTCTACCCACCTTAAACAAATTTTGTCCTCGAAATTTAAAATCCTCAATAGTTGTATGTATTCATTTATATTATTTTACAATCAAAATTAAATTCATCAAACCATACAATCATGAACTAATCCATATTGTTTTTTCACAACTTTTCAAAATTCTAGAACTATCATATTCCCGCAAACCTTTAAAATTAAAAAATCAAATTTTATTCTTATCAAAATCTCCTCAAAATTTTATGCTAATCACTAAATACAAAACTTAATATTCAATCCTCTAATTTTAAATTCACTCAATGTATATTTATAAAATTTAAAAATCTCGTCCAAAAAGTTTGTATTCAAATACTAACCCATTAATCATCTTACTCCTCAAATTTTGAGTAAATCACTAAATACAAAATTTACTATCCAATCCTTTAATTGAAATCCAGTAAATGCATATTTATAAATTTTAAAAAATCTTATCCCAAAATTTGAATTCAAACACTAATCCATTAATGATCTTACTCCTTGATTCTTTTTCCACACAATGCTCAAATAATATAATACTCGCAAAATCTTTAATTATAATATTCAAAATAAATCTATATCTTGCAGTCAAATAAATACAATGATAATCTTCTTAATTTCCTCAAATGTTAGTGACATTCAATCATACCACAATCTTCATAAAAATTTATAATTTTAACAAATCGTCAATTCTGTGATTTTAAATTCTTAACTCTCTTCATTTAAATAAATATTTATCCTCAAAATTTAAAATACATTGTCTCTCTTTGTCAATTCATAACCTCTTCATTAATTCTTCACCACGGTCAAACTCCCAACAATCAAGGTCTAAGAAAATCCTACCTACCGTCATACAATATACAATCTAGAGAAAACATACATGGTTATGGTCACTTTTGTCATGGTATTGCAGTATCTGTCGGGGTGTACTACCAGCTACATTCTAGCAAGAGAATTATTGATACAAACTACGATACTAAGAAATCAATTAATCAATCAAACAGACGAAAAATGAACAGAAGGAAAGAACAGAACATAGCATTCTAACCCATTACTTGGACATCTTCAACTTGTATCGTACACTTAACTCTGGCACATTTATTCACAAATTCCTGTCCCTATACACTGTTATCCATATCAACTAATCATTAGTCCACAACATCCATGAATACATCCTCATTGCATACACCTATCTATTGATACCTAGATATGATACCAAGAATCTCTAACACAACCATAGTTCAATGATGCATCCAAAGTTTGATACTTGTATCCCTTTAGATACTACTGTTTCTACTACAAGCATACTCACTGCTAGCTTCTTACCTACTATAATTGTTTATACAAGTTATTCTTATCACTCAACTGCACACCAAGTGCAACACACCATACTAAGTATTGCTCCTTCTAATGCAACTCTAGATGGACATCCAAGTTTGTTTGCAGTGCCATCTCAAGCATTCTCAAGCCAATAGATCCTTACACATGTACATCAACCACTCATATACTGTTATACATTTCTTACCCACCATAAAATTTTATCCTCAAAATAAAATCATCAAAATTTACTTCTCGAATGATTTAAAATAAAATGCATATACTTTCCTCAAAAGTAAAATACTCAATATCGAAAAAATAAATTTTAATCGCTTCCAAAATCTTTATAGCTTGACTATGTTTATTGAATTGAATTCGAATCCTCAAAATTTTAATAACATAAAATCTTAACTCCTCTAAATTCTTAAAAATTGAAATTCATTTCCACTCTTCAAATTATAAATTTAATCCACAAGCATCTAAGTACACATATATGCTCACAGTCTCTAATACTCAAGGTGCACACGAATACATTAATTATCTATAATTCTCAACTGTGTTCTGAAACTTGTATTGCCCAGATTACTTGCAATATTACTTCCAATAATCAAAGTTATTATCACACATATTTTCTCCAATGATTTTTTATCTATTTTACTTGATACACCAATCTAATTATCATCACACGAAGTACTTACTGTTATTAGCACCTTGCTCAACAAATCCTTGATATAGAATCACTAGCACTATTGGTATGGTAACACTAGCTCCATCATTAGATTATCTCATCAAACTTATTAGAACTCACGATTATTCGTACCCTTTTATAATACACCTGTTTCACTTTACTCTCATGGGCAAGTATATGGCTCCTCATCTCAATTGATGTATATGTATTTTCCTTTTAATCTTTTACAGACTGTTACACTAATATGTGATACACTTTATACCTTTCATAATCAATCTTGATATTCCTCTACCCATGGCACACTCATTAATACCCTTTATGCATATACATTTCTTTACTCTTGACACACCAGGTATCAATCATCAAATTGAATATCATGCTCTATTAATCTTTAACATAATTCCTTGATACTTAATTATTTACATAGATCATCCAATTACATAATTTAATGACTATCCAGGACTGGCATGCTGATTCTGATACTTACTCTTGGAACCTTCACTGATACTCTTTTCTCCTTCTATCTATAGTGCAAATACTAACTATAACACGCCTATCATAGAACTATTGCTACAAGGTACTATGCTATGAGTTAACTCTAGATTAATGCCTACTGCTCACATGTCCAACTAAAAAATACTTACAACTAAAAAACACTTACAACTAACAAGTCACACTCAGTCAAAACTAATACAAGACACAGACATAATTATAAGTCACTAATTATCATACTAACAAGGAATCCTCAAGAAAAGAAGCTCAAAAAGGAACTGGATTAAGGACTGAAGGTATTGCTATTGCTAGCAAAGGAAATGATGGAACAAGGTCCTGGAATAACAGAAATAGATAAGTCTTGAGATGATACTTTAAGAACCAATTTAAGATACAACCTGATAATCATACTCGTCTGTTAGAAATCATGACACTCAGAATCCTCGCCATGCCAGTAAGCATAGATGTGATAAATGACAGGTTCCGTAACTAAGGTATGCAACTCGATAATCATGTCATCTAGAACCCTCGCCACGCCAACTGGTATGGCTGCGAGAAATTCTAAATTTTATAACTAAAGTATGTACATCCAAGTCAGGTTCCTACGTTCTCGCCACGACAGCTAATATGGCTGCGATAAACTCTAGGTTCCATAACCAAAGTAGACGTTTTACCTTTCTCACTGTTCTCATCAACATATGTCATCAGATGATACCGTAAAGTTTAGTCCGTAAAATTCATCTCGATATGAAATTAACTCAACAATGATACCAAGAATTAAATTTAACAACTGGTCAACAAGAATAACTCAACAATGATACCAAGATTTTAATTTAACAATTGGTCAACAAGAATAAACTCAACAATGATACCAAAATTTTAATTTAATAACTGATCAACAAGAATCAAGTTCAATAACAACAAGCGAGAGCGGATAAAAACAAGGAAAAGATTTAAATTAGAAATTATAATAAGATTCTCAAGGGGTCATCCCAGGAATCTCTCAATAATTTATGATTGAGTATCCTCTCCCATCCTAGTATCCTTGGTCCTATATTCTACCGCAGGCACGCAGTAGTACAACTAAGACGTCGTACTACCACAACATCGCACAACTTGCGAAGTCTGACCTGCATGGGCCACCACTAAAAATGTGTCACGACCCGCACCCGGTATAGGGGCACGAGAGCGTGGGTACGTCCAGCCTACACCGCAATATCGACGGTAGAACGCTGTCTAGGTCACAGTACTAGCTAATCACTCTCACATGAATATCCAACTCCATAAGGAGACATAGATATCATAATATAATATGGAATATACTCAATCACATAAGCTAAAGCACGATGAGATATCGAAGCAAACAAATAAAATACAAGACAAGTCTAAACAACAATAAATAGTCTAACCTGCAATCAATACATCCAAGTCTCCAAGTATGTCAGAATAAGTCCTCTATGTCACAGTCTGGAAAAAATATCCAGTCAGGATTGGAATAAAATACACCTCTAACAGCAGTTCCACTTATATTGACAAAATCTATAGCACAGTGTAAAGAAATACAAGACAGATAGGAATAACTGGCAATAAGAAATACTGACGAGCATGGTTATACTGGAAATAGAAATACTAGAATAAATGGAATACTGGAGCATGTCATCATCAATATACATCTATCAATGAAATAGAAATCCAAGTACACGCAAGAACAATGAACTAGTATATAAATGTGTACAAGAACAACAACTAGAACATGTGGAGATGCTAGATCCATATACTAGAGATACATGTCAATGATCCTCTAACTAAGTGTGTGAAACATTAGTATATCATGTGATCGGCTTGGGACTGATCAGGCTTGTTACATATGATTAGCTATGATTCATGTAGGGTCAGGCTAACCATCCGGATAGCTATGATGCGAGCAATAGTCAGGCTAATCACATGTAACAGGCTATGAGGCATGTAATGGTCAGGCTGCACCAACGTGAGGTGTGGGTGAGCTATGATGCATGTAAGGTTGGGTATGATCACATAAGCTACTAATATTTCCCCATTTTGCCCAGCTAGCACGATGGATTCCAATCACGACTCCTCGTGACAGGTCTCAATGATGCCAACTCGTGTAAAGAACAGTGTCAGAGTCATGTACGCTATACAACAAGAATTATAGAGATAATCAATATAATAGAAACTGTCAGAGAATGTACTCACCTGGGGTCCTGCTGCTGGTATGAATCAGAGTCCAAGTCATAGTCCAAATAGCCTATGTATTACAAACTTACCATGTCAAAAGATAATTTATTTTAATTTATTTAATTCTGGAATAATTACTCTAAAATCATATTTTAATCTTATTATTCTAATTTTTAGGTCAAATCCAAATTTTTGCCCAAAAGAACCTAAATTTATCGACTCGAGACTCATGGCACGCAAATCGAGGCGATCCGTTGACCGAAAAGTCAACTGACACAAACTCGACTTTCATGCATGATTTCCTGTAGATTTCAGCGTCAAAAATATGTTGGAATTTACGGCTCGTCCAAATTCAATTTTGTTTGGGAATTACGGCACATACAACTTTCGTATCGAGCACCGATGGTTAAATTCTAACCTAGAAGTTCTACAGAATTAACAGTATAAAAATACTTCGAATTAAATTTTGAGAAAAACTTATGTCAATGATCTCGACATTAGTTTTCCGAAACTTTAAACGGTTCATGATTCTGATTCCTGGTTCTCCCGAAATCGCGAAAACATTAAAACACGTCTATTTTTGGACATGCTGTGTACTACGAATTTTCCAGAATTTAATACTAATAATTTCATAAAACAAATTATATAATCAGAAAGCTAACCTCAATATCTTTCTAACACAAAAAACTAGGCCTCATTTGGAGTCCGGAGCTATGCGCAATGGTTTCTGGAAGATGAAAGAAACCTAGATGGCAATTCTCCAAAATTCGGCTGAAGAAAAACCCTAGAAATAAACTTAAACTAATATATATATAGAGGAGAGAGAAAGCAGTCGCGGCTCAGATCTTGACACGTGGCAGCCATCCAACGCTGCCCGCCCCGCAGTCACTGACAGGCGGGCCCGGCACTGTTTGCTGCGGGAGGCTGACAGGTGGGCCCCCTGTTTGCTGACTGGGCAGAAATAATTACTTTTTGGGTTTTCTTTTTCAGAAATTAGTTTTTAATTCAGTTTTTTATAATTAACTCAAAATAAATACTAAAAATAATCAGAAAATTCCCAAAAAATTCTATAAAATATATTTTATTATTTAGAACCTAAAATAAAAGTTTGTGTTATTTTTAATTATATTTGACCCTAAAATAAATTCTTGAAAGTCCTAGGAAATTAGGGTTACTAGTTTTTAATTAACAGAAAATTATGGAAGAAATTCCATAGCCCCAAATTAACCTAAAAATAATATTTAAGCACGAATTTCAGGATACGAAGGTTACATCCATGACATCTTCCTGGGATGTGTGGCATGGAAGAAAGCCGAGATGGGATAGTCTCTCGGCATCTTGGGCAGATACAAAACCAAGCTCCCGGCAGGGAAACCCAGAGTTCTCTCTTAGGCTTCATCTGGGACTGCTTGTCAATCATGTCCCCGAAGAGGAAGGCCGGCTTTATGTATTGGTCCCCGTCTATATACGTCAGGGGCTCCCCGTTGATCATGCTCAGCAGCATTCGCTCGTCCTGAGTCGATATCAGAATCTCCCTTCCTTCAGGATACTGCGGCCCGGAGATAGGAAATATCACGTGTGACAGATCTTCCAGATAGTTTGAGTGCAGTATCCCTGTGGCAGAACCCATCACATCGGCTAGCGGAGACACATGCAAGTCAACTGCAACAATGCAAGAAAAATACGTCAGTTCCTATAATTAGACATTACAGATCTTGCAGCATACGCCAAAAATCAACAGTCTGTGCTTTACGCCAAGACCGTAAAAACTTGACCATTACGCTGGAATCCATTTCCTAAAAGGATAAAAATTCAAGGCTGGCAGTATACAGTCTGTGCTCTACGCCAGACTGATAAAATTAAGGTATTACGCCAGAATCTTCATCCAGAAGCGTAACACTCAAATTTTATACATCAACTTTCGACAGTCGAAGCTTTTACGCCGGACTGCGAAAATATGGAGTTTTTGCGCTGACAGATTAGAAATATGGGCGTAAAATATGAAACGTCAATGTGCATCATCTTCCTCAAAGAGGCCATCAGCACAGGAGATGACCTAGCGCGGTCACGTACAACATGTGCGAAGGATTTTCGGTCGTTCTTCTTTATCCCAAATGCTCTACCTTTTAGGCCAGGTGCACTGCTCGTCGGCAGGATACTTCGCTCAGAAGGAAGTTCGCCTTGCCCGACCGAGGACGCTCTCACTTGAGCAGAAGAAGAACGAGAAGAAGAATCAACCTTCTTTCCCTTAGTGGAGGAGGATTGTTTCGAGGCCATTACTGGAAACTTTGAAATCTCGGAGAAGAAACGAAGAAGAACTCGAACAGACAAAGACTTTCTTTCGCAGAAGACGGATGAAAAGTTTTTCTCTCAGAAACTTAGGGTATATATAGAGTTCGGATGGACTCCTCGAATCCCGAACCAAATCTTCTAATTAATATTCGATTATGATTGGGTACTACGTCAGCCTATCACTCAGAGAAGGCGGACCTTCAGCGAATTCGAAAAGTTTTCGCACGAGGAAGATACGTGGTTTTTACGCTAAGGGGCTTTTTACACTCGACAGCTACAGATCTACGGTTTTACGCTCACAGGCTACAAGTCTATGGTTTTACGCCCGGATACCTTTGCACTCGGTAGCTTTTACGCTCGAGAGGCTACAAACCTACGACTTCACGCTCAGCAGCTACAAATCTATGATCTCACGCTCGATGGCTTTTTACGCTCGGAGGCAACAGATCCACGACTTCACGCTCGAAAATTTTTCTTTTCAGAAGCTATAAATCTACAGTTCTGCACCAAGGAGTTTTCTACACTCGACAGCTATAAATCTACGGATTTACGTTCCAATGGCTACAAGTCTACGATTTTACGCCCGGATGCCTTTGTGCTCGGTAGCTTTTATGCTCGAGAGGCTACAAACCTACGACTTCACGCTCAGGAACTACAGGTCTATGATTTCACGCTTGGTGGCTTTTTACGCTCAGCGGCAACAAACTTATGATTTCACGCTCCACGACTCTCCGCACATCTGAAAGATGCGCAGGCCAGTACAGAACATCTGAACGATTCTCAAGGCGGTCAATTACAGGAGTTCACACAGAAGATACTCCTTCTTGACCTCAAGATACCCCAAGTACCCAAATCATACAAAGTTCAACATTAAAAATTACTCTTCTTCATGGGTCGATTCGAAGTTCATCCAGAATCAAGTCTGAATATTTCGTCTACAAAACCAAGACGGTGACTTATTTTGACAGCCAGTTCTCGCCCTGTTCAAAGGGATTTTTCGAGAAATCATTCTTGAAGACGACGGTCTGAACAAAAATTTTGTTTATCAGAAGCAAAGAATAGTTAAGAATTCTACGCGGTTCCTAACAGCAGGACAGTTCAAACACTCGACTGCTAAGCAGCTTTCTGCGCATCCTTAGTTATACATAAAAGATAGGACAGGACCTAGCACTCTTTCTACACAAGTCAACGTAAAGAATCAGATGTGTCAAAGCTACACATATTCAGACTTCACAGCAAAGTATAGCAAGATGATCATATGAAGAAGAAAACGATCTTATTAAAATCACGATTACATATGAGGGAAATCCAGTCTACAAGGGTTTTTCTCCATTTTCGTGGTTACATATGAGGGAAATCCCGTCTACGAAGGGTTTCTCATTTTTATTTTTAAGATTGCGCCCAGAATCTGTTTCAGCCAGGTTCTCGCATGGGCGGCAATTCTTCACCATCTTCTTCAGCAGTCAGTCAGTGTCCGCAAACTGACTGACATATTGGTCAACGGCGGGAGGATACAAATCTGGGCATAGACCCATCCTCCAACAGAAGAAAAGTAGGGTAAATCTGCTTCCCTACAACAAATTTTACTCCAGGACGGCAGTTACAGTTTATCTGCTCTCGTCCCCGGAGGTAACGGGAGAAGGTACCGCTTGCAAGCTGCCTGGTCAAATACAACCCCTCTTCTCTCCCGAAGAACCACCATACAAAGTTGTTGATTATCTCGAGCAGCTACGATATCCTTCCATGATCCATCGTTGCAGAGGACATTTGCTCCAAGATGCCATCTTTTTTGGCTCCTTACATGCTGGAAGAGCATGATCTCCTTCTTCCTCAAGTCGACCCGACGAACTTCGGCCATCATCTCTGTGTGGTGAAGGAAGTGTGGGAAGAACAGGAGAACTCCTCAGCCTTTTTATAGGCAAAAAAGAGCACCGATCCCCAATAACTCTGCCATAAAGTCAGCCATGAAAGAACGTGTTAGGCTTGACCATTTCAGGCTCCATTCAGAGCGTTTCGAGTTACGAGGAGCGGTTCATGCTTCATTCAAAGCATTTCAAATTATGAGGAATTTAAAAGCTTTAAAGGGGGTCTTGTAGAAGCATGAAAAATACGCTGGATAGCTATACGCAGCATGTTCATACAGGGCAGCGTAAAAAGATGACTTCAGAGCCATTAACTTGTAACAGAGCTTCTCCGCTGAGCACAGCGTAAAATATAAGCTCAAGGACCATCCGCGTAGTGCAATGTGACCAGGCTGCTTCAGCGTAAAAGAGGTACTACATCGCCTATATGGCGTAAAACTTATCCGCTTTCAATGCAGCATTGAAGTGCACGAGGAACACTTCGTATTCTTCAAAATAAACCTGTCAGATCATGCAATGAACCTGACGTCTGGACTCCTGACAAAGAGTACTGCACGACAACCCAAGCGACGGGTATCATGATGGCGCGGTACTGCAACCCAGGTTGTCATTTACTATAATTTCCTTTGCGTAAACCACTTTTTCACATACGAAGGAATACGCCACCTTGTTTTACACAGGCAGATATGAGCTGTTTAGGCTCCGCGAAAGAGAAATAGCCTGCCACGTCAAAAGCTGCACTTTGTACAGGGCTCGAGGTACGTCTCTACATTTAATGCGCAGAGCGGTGACAGTTTCTCGAGGCATGTCTCTGCATTTGAAGCGCCGAATACTGACAGATGCTTGAGGCACATCTCTGCACTTGAGGCACAGAAGGGTGGCAGACCTTCAAACTACGCCTCCTTATTTAATGAGCAGGATAATGGCGGATCTCCGCATTTAATGCAGGAGATTTGATTAAATGTCACCGAACCGTTGTTTAGTGGCATCACCTTTGCGTAAACTACTCTTACGCATATAAGGGAATACGCTGTCCAGTTTTACACAGGCAGACGTGAGCTTCTTACGCTCTACAGAAGGCAAACAGACCGCCATATCAACAATCACTCTTCGTACAGGATTTAAGGCACGTATCTACAGAATGATGACAAATCTTAAAGACAGGCCTCGGCATTTAATGCACAGGATGGGGGCAGATCTCTGCATTTAATGCAAGAGATTTGATTATATCTCCAAGAGCCGTAATTCCGGCTAAAACGTCCATATCGTCTCGGCTTCTACGCCTGCTCGGCTTCTATGCCCACTCGTCTTCTACGCCTGCTCGGCTTCTATGCCCACTCGGCTTCTACGTGTCACGACCCGCACCCGGTTTAGGGGCACGAGTGCGTGGGTACGTCCAGCCTACGCCGCAGCATCGGCGGTAGAACGCTGTCAAGGTCTTGATACTATCTAACTACTGTCACGCAAGCATCCAATCTCCATTAGGAGGCACGAATGACACAAATAAGATGAACACATACTCAATCACAGGATTACAGCACGATAAGATTTCAAATAATAAAACTAAAATTAAACACAACACAAGTCCACAAGAAATAACTTAACTTAACAATATCCAAGAATCATCAAAAGGCCGGAGACAAATCCGGTACCAAATAGTCTAATTAAGAACTAACAATAAATAATAATTTTCGACTAGACCTTCCAGAACCACAACTACTACCAAGTCTGCAGCTACTCACCATATGGTCCATAAAGTGTCGGACAGCGATCATCTAAGGCATAGTCTGAAAAAATGTTTCCAGTCAGGAAGGAGCAAAGCAACAATCTCAAATAACAGTTCCATTAATTGATAATGTCTATAATACAATAAAACATGTCATACTAGCTACTGAGAAGACAGTGAAATAAATGCAATGGCATTTTAAGAGAGACAGGTAATATAAAGAGACAGGCAATAGGCAATATGATACAGTCAGTGCATGTATGGAAATAAAAAGAACAAGGAGCAGTATCATATACGGGTGATGTAGTATATGATTTTAAAATAGGGAACTGCAATCTATTCTAAGTGTTTGAAATTGTAGTTTCGAAATGTGATCGGCTTGGGACTTGTACGATTGCTACAGTCTGGCTAATCATACGTGGGGGTATGATTAACACCAATAATATAAACTTGTACGATAGGTATTTGATCACATTTCTCACTAGCAATTTCCCCGCCCCTAACTAGTACTGTGGATCCAATCATGACACGTCACGATACACGAGCAAGTCAAGTCTATCAAGTACAATGTTTAATATCAATGTCTAATTATCAATGTCTAATTATCAATGTCCAATGTCAATGTCAATGTCGTGTATAATGTCAATACGATAATCAAGGTAACATCTCATGACTGCAGATCCAAGCTATACTAGTCCGTGTAGCATAGTGTTAAAGATTCAGTTGTAACATTTCATGATTGTTGAACTTATAGAAATTATCAAGAATTGGAAATTATCAGAGAATGTACTTGCCTTGGTCCTTAGCTGGTATTTATGGATGTCCTGTTCCAGAGTATCCCCTGGGTAACCCAACAGTCCTATAAACACATCACAATTACAACACTTGTATCAGAAGCTATCCTAACACACAGAAGAAATATACTGGCCTCAGGGCTATGCCAGGCAGGGCACTAGTCAACTAGGGTCACCTAGTAGATAGATACATAATTATACACATCTTAATTAACACATGTACTTACAATATATCCATCAAATTAAATACATATACAAAATATATATATATATATATATATATTAAAAATATGCTAAGGTTTTATACCAAAAAATATATACCAATATGAAAATATAACTCTACATATATACATTGATACCAAAATACGATTATTTACATATTTGTTCATTTATACCAAAATACGTTTTTATTAAATACTAATACCAAATTAATCATATATATAGATATATATACACGTACATATCAATATAACACAGATATATATATAACTACTGTTTAAACATTAATTTAAAATACATAATTACATATACAGTTAATTAATACATACCTATATTTATACAATTAAATAAAAATAATTACTATACATATACATATTTATGTATTTAAAACATTAATTAGATACATACTTAATTATATAATTTAATAAAATAATTGATATACTTATTTATATGTTAACATTTATTTAAAAATAATACTTGTACATATTGCATTCATATACTAATATATATAGGTATACTATACATATTAATTAAATAGTTATTAAACATATATATATACTAATTATACACAAATATATATACTAGTATATACATATACAAAATATATATACTATACATTATGTATTTTAATATTAATTAAATAAATGCTATTCATTTTCATGATTTTTGAAACAGTAATTAAATACGTACTGGATTATACAATTTAATAAAAATAATAATATACCCATGCACTGATTAATATACCATTATATTCACATTAAATAATTACCTACAATACATATACATTTAGTATATATATACTCATATATATTTACGTATATATATACACATATATATACATATATATATATAGATATATATATATAAAGAGGGAAGGAAGAAGAAGAGAAGACTTACAGTGGTGGCTTGCCGGCCGCCGGACCGGAGGGGGAAGCCGCCGGGCCGGGCTGTGCGTGGAGGAGGATCGCGGTGGTGTAGGTGGTGGTGGCAGCAGCGCCGCCGGCTTGAACGCCGGAGTGCGGAGGGGCAGCGGCCGACTCGGTGCAGTGGGATCCGGCCGGGGAGCACAGGCGGACAGATGGCCGGCCGTCGGAGAGGACTGTGCGGAGGAGATGGGAGAGCACAGTCGGCCGGCTGTTGCCGCGGGGAGCCGCCGGGATCGGTGCAGGCCGCCGGACGCACGGGCAGTGGCTGGCCAGCCCGCCGGAGAGGGCAGGGACCGCCGGAGCACAGTAATTGGGGTTGGTGAACAGTAAGTTCCCTCCCCCCTTTCAAATATTTGAATTCAAATCAAGAAGAGAAGAAAAGAAGAAAGGAAGAAGAGGAAGAAGAAAGAAAAGAGAAGGAGAAGAGAAGAAGAAGAAAAAGAAATTCCTACGTTGGGTTGAGGGGAGATGGAGGCTTGAGGAGGGTGGTGTTTTCTAGGTTGCCTAGGGATTAGGGTTTAGGATGGGACAAGACATTAAATAGGGATGAGGGGATTTTGATGGAGGGTTGTGATTGCATTCCATGAATGGGTGGCCAGGATTGAACATGAGGAAATTATTCATGGGGGATGAGGGTTCTTAATTAAAATTAATAGGCTCCCTCATTGGTTAAAATAATTGGGTGAGGCCACAAAATGCCAATTTGCAATTTAACCCCCTTAAATTTGGGAAATTGCACAAACACATGAAATGACGAAAATTGGGCGGGCGATTCGGGGTCCGATGTTTTGTAGGGTCAGAGGGCACTGTAAGATGGGTATGGGCTGAATTTGCAGGACACTGGAATTAATTGCGGATTTTAGAATCAGATAAAATGGTATCCTCAATTTAAATAGAAATAAAATGCAAGTTGTGTTCAACAATTAATTAGGAGTACTTGGGGTCAAAATCAGATCAAGTCATCAATACCAATATTGAAGAAGACTCAGAACAGAATATTACCCTAATTTGGGTCGCACGAAAAATAGGTCAAGATGGCCTCCAATTTTTGATTGGAACGCACAACGATACAAAATAGAAAATTAAAATAACGTCCGCGACGATTTTTGTGCGGCCAGAAACAATGCACAGGGAACAAAATTATGAGTTGCAAAAATAGGAGAATTGAAGGCGGGCATGTCTAGGACAAGATTGTGAAATTTGTTGGAAGACAAAAGTCTGGATAGTGCTCCAATTATCGAAGCAAAGGTAAAGCGCAAAATATTAAATAAAATACAGTAATTAATTACAATCTCCAATAAATAAATTCTAAATAACTAATAAAATCCAGAATTCTATAATTCGGACAGAGGTTCGTCTACTGGCTTCTAGGTCTAGTCTGCTAGCTAAAATAAAATAATTAACACTGCATATAATTATATATTGGATTACACATCGCACAAAATTATTTAAATCAAATACACTATCATGCAATCAATTAATTGTAAATAACATAATATTAAATATTACAAAAAGTCGAAAATACCCCCGTTTTCAGAATGTGGTAGTGACAAGTCTACCCACCTTAAAAGAATTTCGTCCTCGAAATTTAAAATCCTCGAAGTAGCGTTAAATCATACACACTTTTATTCCCTCAATTAAATTCATCAACCACGAATAATCCACAAGGTTTTTTCATAATTCAAAATTTTAAAATTATTGCATGACCTAAAAATCCTCGAAATAAAATCAAAGTCCATCTATCAAAAATTTCCTGAAATTTTTAGTTACTAATTCAATACTCAGAATTTAATATCCACTCCTCAATTACTCAACAATATGATATTTAAGGATTCTCCAAATGTGACATCCAAATATAAAGTTCTAAAATTCATAACTTGCAATTAAATAAATACATTGATAAATCTCCCAAAATTTCCAAATTTTAATAACCAATTTAAACATGTCATAATCTTCCTGGAATTAATACATCATAAATTCCGTCATGTTAAATTATTGGCCCTTTATTTAGATAGATGTTTATCCTCGAATTTTTAAATCCTCGATTGTTTTATTTATGTATTTATTACCATCAAAATTAAATTCCTCAAATCATATAATCATGAACTACTCCATATTGTTATTTCACAATAAATTCTTTCAAAAATTCTATAAATATCATATCCCTAAGAATCTTCAAAAATAAATCAAATCCCATTCTTATCACAATATCCTCCAAAATTTTAAGTTAATAACGAAATACAAGAATTTAATATTCAATCCTCCAATTGAAATCCAATCAGTGCATATTTCAAAAATTGAATCTCGTCCCAAATTTGAATTTAACACTAATCCATTTGTGTTCTTATCCCTCGATTTTTTTTTTCCACATAATATGCAACGATGTAATACTTATGAAACCTCCAATACAATATTCAAGATATAACTTCATAACTTGCAGTCCAGCAAATATATCGATGGCCTTCTTAAATTCCTCAAATTCAATGATAAATTCAATCATTTCATAATCTCCTTAAAAATCAATGTTTTAACAAAACTTCAATTATGCCATATTAAATTCCCAACTCTTTATTTAATTTAGTATTTTTCCTTAAAATTTAAGGCACCTTGTCTCTCCTTGTCAAGTCATAACCTCTTCGTTAATCCTTACTACAGTTAAATCCTCAACAATCAAAGTCTAAGAGAATTCTACCTACAACCATACAACATGCAACCTAAGGGAAATATGTATGATCATGGTGTCTTTTGTCATGGTATTGCAGTCTCTGTATCAGGGGTACTACTAACTACATTATAACAATAATTTATGCATACAAGCTACGGTACTAAGGTATCAATCAATCAGAAAACAAAAAGGAACATGAGGGAAGAAAAGAAAGAATCTGCTAACATATTACTTGCAGTATCTTCTCTCTCTAACATAATCATAGATCAAATAATGCATGTAAAGTTTGATACCTCTATCTCTTTAGGTACCACACTCTACTACAAGCATACTCACTGCTAGCTTCCTTGCCTACTGCAATAGTTGATACTAGTTATTCTTATCACTCAAGTGCATATCAATTGCAACACACTATACTAAGTACTGCTCTCTCTAATACAACCCTAGATTGACACCCAAGTCAGTTGGCAGTGAGATCTCAATCATACTCAAGTCATCAGATCCTTACATATGCATCTTACCTACTTATATTATAATATATCTCTCTCATTATAAGATTTTATCCTCAAATAAAATTCCTCAAAATAACTCCTTGAATAAAATTTAAAGTAAATGCATACACTTTCCTCAAGGTCAATTATTTAAATACTGAATGAAACTTAATCACTAAAAGACCCTTACAGACTTGTCTGTGTTCACAAAATTGAATCTGAATTCCTCAAAAATAAAATTTTAATAACCATATTTCAACTCCTCAATTTCAAAATTTCGCAATTCATTGAAATCTTCAAAATAAGATTTTAATAACATAATATCTCAACCTCTCAATTTCTAAAATTTGAAATTTACTTTCAATCTTCAATTAAAAATTTTAAATCCACCTTCTGTAGTCCAATAGCTCTAATGTTTAATCATTTTCACTGTCCTCATTGACGGGCATCATCAAATAGTACCATAAATCAGTCTGCAATTTATCTTGATATGAAATCCAACCCTACTAGGAACCCAAAATCCTAATTTAATACCTAATCAATAACAACAAGCAAATTCAACATCAATAAGTGAGAATAGACGGAACAAAGGAATGATTTAAATTAGAAATTTTAACAAGGAATCCTTAGAGAATAGGAGCTCAAAAGAACTGGTTTGAGGACGGAAGGTATCTTTAATGCTAGTAAAGAAAAGAAGCGATGGAACAAAGTCCTGGAATAACAGAAAATAGATAAGTCTTGAGATGGTACTTTAAGAACCAATTCAAGATACAACCTGATAATCATACACGTCTGCCAGAAATCATGACACACAGAATCCTCGCCACGCCAGTAAGCATAAATGCGATAAACGACAGGTTCCTTAACTAAGGTATGCAACTCTATAATCATGTCATCTAGAATCCTCACCACGCCAACCGGTATGGCTGCGAGAGACCCTAAATCTCATAACTAAAGTATGTACATCCAAGTTAGGTTCCTACATTCTCGTCACGACAACTAATATGGCTGCGATAAACTCTAGGTTCTATAACCAAAGTAGACATTTTACCTTTCTCACTGTCCTCATCAATATGTGTCATCAGATGATACCGTAAATTTTAGCCCGTAAAATTCATCTCGATATGAAATCAACTCAACAACGATACCAAGAATTAAAGTTAATAGCTGGTCAACAAGAATCAAACTCAATATCAATAAGTGGGAACGAACAAAACAAGGAGAAAGGATTTAAATTGGAATTTATAATGAGATTCTCAAAGGTCGTCCCAGGAATCTCTCAAATAATCTGTGATTGAGTATCCTCTCTCATCCTAGTATCCTATGTCCTATGTCCTATAGCAGGCACGCAATAGTGTAACAAAGATGCCACACTACTACGACATCGCACAACTTGCGAAGTCTGACCTGCATGGGCCACCACTAAAAACGTGTCACGACCCGCACCCGGTTTAGGGGCACGAGTGCGTGGGTACGTCCAGCCTACGCCGCAGCATCGACGGTAGAACGCTGTCAAGGTCTTGATACTATCTAACTACTGTCACGCAAGCATCCAATCTCCATTAGGAGGCACGGATGACACAAATAAGATGAACACATACTCAATCACAGGATTACAGCACGATAAGATTTCGAATAATAAAACTAAAATTAAACACAACACAAGTCCACAAGAAATAACTTAACTTAACAATATCCAAGAATCATCAAAAGGCCGGAGACAAATCCGGTACCAAATAGTCTAATTAAGAACTAACAATAAATAATAATTTTCGACTAGACCTTCCAGAACCACAACTACTACCAAGTCTGCAGCTACTCACCATATGGTCCATAAAGTGTCGGACAACGGTCATCTAAGGCATAGTTTGGAAAAATGTTTCCAGTCAGGAAGGAGCAAAGCAACAATCTCAAATAACAGTTCCATTAATTGATAATGTCTATAATACAATAAAACATGTCATGCTAGCTACTGAGAAGACAGTGAAATAAATGCAATGGCATTTTAAGAGAGACAGGTAATATAAAGAGACAGGCAATAGGCAATATGATACAGTCAGTGCATGTATAGAAATAAAAAGAACAAGGAGCATTATCATATACGGGTGATGTAGTATATGATTTTAAAATAGGGAACTGCAATCTATTCTAAGTGTTTGAAATTGTAGTTTCGAAATGTGATCGGCTTGGGACTTGTACGATTGCTACAGTCTGGCTAATCATACGTGGGGGTATGATTAACACCAATAATATAAACTTGTACGATAGGTATTTGATCACATTTCTCACTAGCAATTTCCCCGCCCCCAACTAGTACTGTGGATCCAATCATGACACGTCACGATACACGAGCAAGTCAAGTCTATCAAGTACAATGTTTAATATCAATGTCTAATTATCAATGTCTAATTATCAATGTCCAATGTCAATGTCAATGTCGTGTATAATGTCAATACGATAATCAAGGTAACATCTCATGACTGCAGATCCAAGCTATACTAGTCCGTGTAGCACAGTGTTAAAGATTCAGTTGTAACATTTCATGATTGTTGAACTTATAGAAATTATCAAGAATTGGAAATTATCAGAGAATGTACTTGCCTTGGTCCTTAGCTGGTATTTATGGATGTCCTGTTCCAGAGTATCCCCTAGGTAACCCAACAGTCCTATAAACACATCACAATTACAACACTTGTATCAGAAGCTATCCTAACACACAGAAGAAATATACTGGCCTCAGGGCTATGCCAGGCAGGGCACTAGTCAACTAGGGTCACCTAGTAGATAGATACATAATTATACACATCTTAATTAACACATGTACTTACAATATATCCATCAAATTAAATACATATACAAAATATATATATATATATATATATATATTAAAAATATGCTAAGGTTTTATACCAAAAAATATATACCAATATGAAAATATAACTCTACATATATACATTGATACCAAAATACGATTATTTACATATTTGTTCATTTATACCAAAATACGTTTTTATTAAATACTAATACCAAATTAATCATATATATAGATATATATACACGTACATATCAATATAACACAGATATATATATAACTACTGTTTAAACATTAATTTAAAATACATAATTACATATACAGTTAATTAATACATACCTATATTTATACAATTAAATAAAAATAATTACTATACATATACATATTTATGTATTTAAAACATTAATTAGATACATACTTAATTATATAATTTAATAAAATAATTGATATACTTATTTATATGTTAACATTTATTTAAAAATAATACTTGTACATATTGCATTCATATACTAATATATATAGGTATACTATACATATTAATTAAATAGTTATTAAACATATATATATACTAATTATACACAAATATATATACTAGTATATACATATACAAAATATATATACTATACATTATGTATTTTAATATTAATTAAATAAATGCTATTCATTTTCATGATTTTTGAAACAGTAATTAAATACGTACTGGATTATACAATTTAATAAAAATAATAATATACCCATGCACTGATTAATATACCATTATATTCACATTAAATAATTACCTACAATACATATACATTTAGTATATATATACTCATATATATTTACGTATATATATACACATATATATATATATATATATATATAGATATATATATATAAAGAGGGAAGGAAGAAGAAGAGAAGACTTACAGTGGTGGCTTGCCGGCCGCCGGACCGGAGGGGGAAGCCGCCGGGCCGGGCTGTGCGTGGAGGAGGATCGCGGTGGTGTAGGTGGTGGTGGCAGCAGCGCCGCCGGCTTGAACGCCGGAGTGCGGAGGGGCAGCGGCCGACTCGGTGCAGTGGGATCCGGCCGGGGAGCACAGGCGGACAGATGGCCGGCCGTCGGAGAGGACTGTGCGGAGGAGATGGGAGAGCACAGTCGGCCGGCTGTTGCCGCGGGGAGCCGCCGGGATCGGTGCAGGCCGCCGGACGCACGGGCAGTGGCTGGCCAGCCCGCCGGAGAGGGCAGGGACCGCCGGAGCACAGTAATTGGGGTTGGTGAACAGTAAGTTCCCCCCCCCCTTTCAAATATTTGAATTCAAATCAAGAAGAGAAGAAAAGAAGAAAGGAAGAAGAGGAAGAAGAAAGAAAAGAGAAGGAGAAGAGAAGAAGAAGAAAAAGAAATTCCTACGTTGGGTTGAGGGGAGATGGAGGCTTGAGGAGGGTGGTGTTTTCTAGGTTGCCTAGGGATTAGGGTTTAGGATGGGACAAGACATTAAATAGGGATGAGGGGATTTTGATGGAGGGTTGTGATTGCATCCCATGAATGGGTGGCCAGGATTGAACATGAGGAAATTATTCATGGGGGATGAGGGTTCTTAATTAAAATTAATAGGCTCCCTCATTGGTTAAAATAATTGGGTGAGGCCACAAAATGCCAATTTGCAATTTAACCCCCTTAAATTTAGGAAATTGCACAAACACATGAAATAACGAAAATTGGGCGAGCGATTCGGGGTCCGGTATTTTGTAGGGTCAGGGGGCACTGTAAGATGGGTATGGGCTGAATTTGCAGGACACTGGAATTAATTAGGGATTTTAGAATCAGATAAAATGGTATCCTCAATTTAAATAGAAATAAAATGTAAGTTGTGTTCAACAATTAATTAGGAGTACTTGGGGTCAAAATCAGATCAAGTCATCAATACCAATATTGAAGAAGACTCAGAACAGAATATTACCCTAATTTGGGTCGCACAAAAAATAGGTCAAGATGGCCTCCAATTTTCGATTGGAACGCACAACGATACAAAATAGGAAATTAAAATAACGTCAGCGACGATTTTTGTGCGGCCAGAAACAATGCACAGGGAGCAAAATTATGAGTTGCAAAAATAGGAGAATTGAAGGCGGGCATGTCTAGGACAAGATTGTGAAATTTGTTGGAAGACAAAAGTCTGGATAGTGCTCCAATTATCGAAGCAAAGGCAAAGCGCAAAATATTAAATAAAATACAGTAATTAATTACAATCTCCAATAAATAAATTCTAAATAACTAATAAAATCCAGAATTCTATAATTCGGACAGAGGTTCGTCTACTGGCTTCTAGGTCTAGTCTGCTAGCTAAAATAAAATAATTAACACTGCATATAATTATATATTGGATTACACATCGCACAAAATTATTTAAATCAAATACACTATCATGCAATCAATTAATTGTAAATAACATAATATTAAATATTACAAAAAGTTGAAAATACCCCTGTTTTCAGAATGTGGTAGTGACACTACGCCTGCTCGGCTTCTATGCCCGCTCGACTTCTACGCCTGCTCGGCTTCTATGCCCACTCGGCTTCTATGCCTACTCGGCCTCTACGCCTCCTCGGCCTCTATGACAACTCGACTTCTATACCTGCTCGGCTTCTATGCCTACTTGGCTTCTATGCCTACTTGGCTTTTATGTCTACTTGGCTTCTATGCCATGGTGACAGTCATTTGGCTTTTACGCCAACCTCTTCTACATAAGGGATAACTACCTACGTGGCTTCTACGCCGTGATCTTTATAGCAGATATACGCGTTCTGTCCCTTAGTTGGACGCGCGTCACATGCTCACTCAAAAGGTCATTTATACGCAGGCATTGGTTATTTTAAACTGTCGTGTAAAAAGGTGTTGTACTTTCAACTACTCGGTTTCTACGCTGACTGTGTTGTCACTGTCTTTAAAACTCTATAAATAGAGACCTTTATCAATGAGGAAGAAGGTCGACAAATTGGAGAAAAAGAAGAGAGAGGGAGAGAGAGAGAGAGAGAGAGAGAGGAGAATCCATAGCTCAGGCAAAGAGAAGGGATCGACGACTTTGGCATCGTACATCCACCCTCTTTAGCAACCTTCGAAGCTGCTACCTGTCTTCCATGGCACTTCTTCAATATCGTGTGGTCCAAGGGCTAAAGTGATCGACTGCAGATCAGAGACCTATAGCAATATTCACCCAGATTAAATAAATTATACTTAGACATCCTCGTGTGGGATCAAATTTGTACAATCTTGTTTGTAAACAAAAAAAGGCCGGGTCTTCGCACAAGACCTCATTTTCCGCGTTCATCAAATCTTTTCTCGTTTATTATCCTAAACAAGCCTATCATCCTCAGACTGACGGCCAAATAGAATGGGTGAATTATATCCTTGAAGATATGTTATGGCTCTGCACCTTGGACTCGAAGTCAAGTTGGGACATGCATCTACCGTTAGCCGAATTTATATACCGTTAGCTAAATTTTTAAACAATAATAGCTATCAATACAATATTAAAATGACATCGTATGAGACATTGTATGGGCAAAAGTGTAGATTCCTTATCTGTTGGGATAAAGTTGGTGAACAACAAATTCTTGGCCAAAAACTCGTAGAGCAAACCGTCCAGAAGATCCGTTTGATCCGCGAGCGGCTGAAGGTAGCACAAAGCCATCAGAAGAGTTATGCGGATGCGCACCGTCGATCTCTTAAGTTCTTAGAAGGCGATCATGTATTTTTCAAAGTCTCGTCCATGCGAGGAGTTACCAGATTTGGAGCAAAAGGGATGCTTAGTCCGAGATTCGTCGGCTTGTTCGAGATACTCAAGCGAGTCAGCCCAGTCGCATATCAGATTTCTCTTCCATCGTCATTATCAGATGTGCATGATATCTTTCACGTTTCACAACTTAGGAAGTATTTATATGATCTGAGTCATGTGCTAGATTTTGGTCAACTGGACTTGAAGACAGACTTGTCATATGTCGAACAACCTGTACAGATCTTGGATTGAAAGGAGAAGCTGCTTCAAAATCGTTTGGTACCTCTCATTTGTGTACTTTGGAAAAATCATTCGGTCGAGGAGTCGATATGAAAACTTGAGTCTGAGATAAATGAAAAGTTTCTTTCACTGTTTCTTAGTGGTAGGTTCTATCTTCAAGTTTGGATGACAAAACTTTATATTATTTGGTTAAGATGTAGTGTCCCGTTCCCCATGTTTGGGGAACACGGCTAAGAAATACTTTTGGTATCGTTTGATTGGGATAGATTGAATCAAGATCCTTTCCTCATTACAGATTAGCTTCTTCGAAATTGATTTCCATATTCAGTAGACCTTGTCCCATGGATGGACTTAGTGACAGAGTCAAGAGGGACCTCTCCGCTGCAAGTTTTCTTGCATAGCTTTCGCTGTCGCATTGTCGCTTTCGTGCTTTTGATTTAGTTTTCAAGCTTGTGTTTTCTTGAACAATTTTGATGATTTGTATTATTTTTATTCGTTGAACTTCGCTTTTAATTTGATCTTGGAGAATGAGAAGAAGAGATATTGATCGTCTGTTCATAGTAATGCAGATGATCGTACAGTAGGCGACGAACGGAGTCTTGAAGCACATCAATCCTTTCCTTCTATCCACAAACTTGTGAGTGGCTACCATCCTGATTAGCTAGCTCTTCTTTCAAGTCTTTATACCTAATAATCTTGCTCTCTTGATTGTTCTGATCAAACAATACCATAATAACTAAAAGATATCAAGATAAAATAGAATATACTTGGAATACTTTATGCTTGTTAACCAACTTGTGAATGGTTACACTATTCCATGCTAGTTTACTTATAATGTTATTTTATCGTATTTTAATTCTAGCTAGAACATATTCTTCTGTTATTGTGCCATATGTAGAATACTTTACTATGCGATAATCTAAACATGAAGACTGTGCAAATCTGATCATGCCATATTACTTGTCTCGTGCCTGTGTTATCTTGAACTGCTCATTTGATAACTTAGTAGTAGACGCCGTTGTTCATGAATAACTTGGGCACAAGGTCCCTCCTTACCGCGGATGTTCGCTGGGGCACTGGCACCAATCTCGTCCGAAAGGAACTTCCTGATAGTTGCCTGCTTCGGACGGAATAACTTGTAATACCCCTATTTCTTGTATTGTATACCATTCCATTATGAGACTATAACCCGTCCACTATGGCATTATGCCAATGACCCCCTCATATATTTAAACTGTGCAAGCTAACTATGCCTTCCTGGCAGGGAATGGCATGGTTAGTTTTGTGCAGGTGGTTCAGATGGACAGGTAAAGTCACCAAGCGGTGGCATATTTATTTTAGTCAATTTCTATATCTTTTGCAGGCTTGTAACTTGAACGAAGGCAAGATAGAAAGACCACATAATAACTTGAATGCTTCACATAAATAACGTGTTGATTGGTATAGTTGGGTTAGCTTACATTCACCAGTACATTTTGATGTACTGACCCTAGTTGGAATAGGTTCTCCGTGCCATGACAATCCTACAAGGAACTGAGGTGAGGCAATTTCCCATCTAGTCCACCTATCGGCACGTCATGTTCGTGCCCATTTGAAGTATGTTCAAGTTTTCGGAGCACGTCATGTTACGCCCCAGTCCCAAAAGTACGCGGGACCAGGTCACGTGGCAATAGCAAGCTGTCACGTCTCCGAGGATATCCTAATTTAATGGATCCAACGAAGAGTACTACACTGTCCTAAATGACTAACAAGTCCAATATCAATCATCAACAGTTAATCTAATCTCATCCACAATATAAACAGCAAGAAGTACTAAATAAACTGCTGGAAGATAAACGCCAGTTTCAAAATATCATAGTACAACCAAGAATGTCAGGTGGGGACAAACCTACTACTATGACGAAATAAAAGTACTAAAATGATAGATAAAAGAGTAATGACTAGGGCATCGGCTGACTAGATAATGATGCTCTCAATCCTAGGCAGAAGACCTACAAGTGATCACGGAAACTCTGACGGTAGTATCTCTAGCTCCTCTGCTGTAGCAAACCTCGTCTCCTGTCCTGGGTCATACACTGTGGGATAATATACCTCGTCTAAATCTGGAAAGGTACCAGGTCCTCAGAGGGACGTAACAAGATATATAGAAGCATGCCATATATATAAATAATGAATAAAATAAATACAGTAAAGGGTGTGCTAACCATCTAAGTGAATGCAATGTGAAGACAACTTTGGTACGTAGGGGTAGGCGTAGGCATAAAGTCCAATACTCCGAAGAGCGTGGTATCTGTAACGTCCATTATTCCGAAGAATGAGGTATCTGCAATATATATATACATCTGTATCACTCCGAAGAGCACGATGTCTGCAATAAAGGGAGTCATTAGATCCGTGGCTCCTCCGGATACGACAAAATCCAATGGGTGTATCCCATACGCCCACTAGCTGTCTTCCCCGCCCAATATAGATACACTAGTCGAATACTCAACGTGCATACCACGTATCTATATGCTAGTCTCTACAATAAAATATCCCGAGTTATGTACTATCCGTGATGCATGTCATACGTACCGATAGCTAGTCGAGTATGCGGACCCGCATCCTAATATGAATTTGTCACTATGAACGTGTAAGAGTGTTAGGCCTTCGGAAGATACCAGAGTATCCTCCCAATGGGGTGAGTCTGCTAGCAACTAAGTCAAGTATACTAATCATCGACGTATTCATCAACTGCACCCAAGTCAATCTCGGATGCACACAGTTGTATAAAAGAAAGCAACAAGGTAACATACAACATATGCATAATTTAAATTAAACAGTAATATGGCAAGGTATCTTGCCTGAGTCCTCAAGCGGTGAATGCCAAAAGCCGGTTCCTGCAGTGTCTCCTGGCTGATCCAATGATCCTAAACACAATATAATATAGCAATCCAGCATCAGACACTAAGTAATATATACACTACGTTGCTCTTCGGTACTAACGCAAGGATCAAGGTCGTCGAATATAGAGTCGCGGGTGCATGTAGCTAAGATACACACGTGCCCTATCTTTAGTCACCGTGTATCTCGTGACAGTAAAATACTAAGGTCATAAGTCACCAACTAATTACGTTTAGTATAATTAATGGTCCTTATTATCCATATTAAACATACTTGTCGATGTCCAGGTTTTATTGATGAATTACAAGTCTTTAATAACAATTTCTGCTTCGAGGACATTCACTAAGTTATTGATTACTAACTTATTAGTCATTAAGCAATCTGATTAGGCATACACCTATTCACAATTAGGGTTTCCAAATTAACTATCTCGTGACCATGCAATGACACGACGACACAACGCTACGCTTACGACGATATCATGAGGAAGAAGGGAATATAGGTGGTTACCTCGACGTGGCTGACTGGAGAGGGGCCTGTACTCGTCGAGGGTGCGTACTCCGGTGAGGGACGGCTCGGGTCGGCGGCCAGCAAGGTAGCAGCGGTGATGGCAGCAACTGCAGCAGGTGCAACAGCGGCTGCAGCGTCTGACAACGGTGGCAGCAGCGTCTGGCGGCGGAGGAAAGCGGTCAGGGTCGCGGGGGACGTCGGGGTCGGCCGGCCAATGGTGGTTGGAGGTGTTGGAGGCGGTTGGGGGCAGTCGGCAGCGGCTAAGGGGGGTCGGGTTATGATGGAGGGAGTTGGTGATGGTGAAGGGGGAGGTGGCGATGGCGGATGGTGGTTTGGAGTGGCGGTGGCTGTCCGGTCTGGGAGGGGCAATCCGGCGGTGTCAGGCGACGGTGATGGCGGTGTCAGGAAGTCGGGTAGCCGGGGAGGGAGAGCTCGGTTGGGAGAGAGAAAGGGTTCGACTAGGGTTAAGGGGGGTTTATGATTCCTTAGGGTTTTTATGTGGAAGGAAATGTATATTTATAGGGGATGGCTTGCGTGGACTGTCCTAGGGATGTGGACCGACCAGCTCCTCGGGGTGGGGTTGGTCCAAATTTTAAGGGTGTACACGTCTTGGTTCGGTCTTAATTATGGTGAACTTGGCCTCAAATTAACTAGATTACAAACAGTTACATCTGGCATAAGGGAAACTTGGGTTTATTGAAATAATACTTAGGTATTTGTAACGAATATTGCATAGCTCGCATGAAGCCCAATGTAGATCTAAAAGTCACACAAGGGTCAGATGGGTAGTCTGGCAGGTCTGGGAGATAAATAATTAATTAGTTTGGGGGGGGGGTACCTACTAGTGTAGCGCTCCGAACATTGAAGCAATGTAAGGCGTATTAAGTCACAATAATTGTTGCACATAAATCTAATTGTACCAAATTAAATCCTAGTCTGTTAATTAAATTAAAATAAATCCTAAATTGGTCGAGGGGGTTTACAGTATTCAAGTTTTCGGAGCTCGTGCACATACCTTATGCAACTCCGCGGCAAAGCGATCTCTTCGCCTCCTAGTCTTGTCTTTTGAAGTTTAGTAAAATAATGTAATGTATCGGACGGTTATCTCATTTTGCGTCCACTTTTGTAAGCCCGTACGACAACCTTTTGTACTTGTTCAAGAGGTTGTAAATAATGTTTATTATCAATAAAGAGAAGTTTTCCTTGTTTTAATATTATGTTTCAATTATCTGTGTACTCTGTATATGTGCTCGTTATATCAAATTCTATGGTCTTGTGCGTTGTGCAACTTAGACACGCCCGACATCATGCCCAGGGGATGACTATCGATTTCACAAAATTAAGGCATGACAGTTGCAAGTACCATTCTCTTACATTCGCATTCAGCTTCGGTATTATTTAATTCTGGCGCATCGCACTCGTTTATTTCTGCATGATTTGTGACACGAGTTGGCTTGGAGTCTGAGTCCGTACCTGTAAGGTTGAATATACTTACTCGTAATGGTCTCGTGGGTGTAGATAGAGTTTATTTCTCGTATCGATTCATAGTGAGCGGTAGAGAGTTTCTCACTAGATTGATAGAGTTTTCTATGGATGATTATGATTCAGTCATAGGAATAGATTGGTTGAGTGTGCGACACACGAAGATAGATTGCCATGCTGGCAAGGTTATCTTTCGTGTTCTTGGCGAGGAGGAGTTCTCATTTTTGAGAGGCGAGGTGGAGTCTCCGTCAGTTATCCTGAGGATGGCAGTAAATGAGAAGATACAGTTTCCCAAAGTTGTTTGCGAGTCCCCGAATGTATTTTCCAATGAGCTTCCAGGCATGCCGCTAGTTCGAGATATGGAGTTCTACATCAATTTGATTCTAGCGCAAAGCCAGTTTCAGAGCAAGTCTACCGGATATTGCCATCAGAGTTGGAGATTCTGTACCAGATGATTGGGGAGTTGAGGACTAAGGGATTCATCCAAGCTAATGGATCACCTTGGGGTGCCCCATTACTTCTTGTTAAAAAAAATGATGGTTCATTGCGTTTATGTGTTGATTATCATACATTGAATGCGGTGGCCATTAAGAATAAATATCCCTTGTCAAGGATAGATGATTTGTTTGATCAGCTCAGCGGGGTAGCTGTATTTTTAGAGATCTATTTATGCTCTGGGTATCATTATATCAGAGTTAGAGAGCAGGATATACCCAAGACATTATTTATATCTAGATATGGCCATTGGGAGTTTCTTGTTAAGCCATTTGGATCGACCAATGCGCCAGTGATATTCATGGATATCATGAATCACAACTTTATGCCTCACCTAGAACAGTTTGTGATAGTGTTTATTAATGATATCATGGTCTATAGTTGAACTGAGGCAGAGCACAAGCGGCATCTTCACATAGTACTTTAGACTCTTCAACAGCATCAGCTATATGCGAGGTTCAGCAAGTGCTATTTTTGGCTAGATCGCATCTGATTGTTGGTTCCATTATTTTTGGTGGAGGCGTAGAGGTGGATCCCAAGAAGGTAGAGGCTATCGAGACTTGGCCAGTACCCACTACAGTCTCGGAGGTGCACAGTTTTCTGGGATTAGCAGGCTACTACAGGCAGTTTGTGGTAGACTTTGCTAGGATTTTTGTACCCTTGACACAGATGACGTGTAAGGATATACGCTTTGACGTGTAAGGATATACCCAGTCCCAAATACGTAGGACTAGGAACACGTAAATATGCCAACCGTATGGATATGGCAACTCCAATATATGGAAACCATAACCCATACGTACGCTGTAATATGAATATAAACTCACATGTGGTATATATAATGTCACAAGTCACATATATGCTAATCTCATCCACACAAAAAGTCATAGAAAAGAAATACTAAGCTAGAATAAGGAGTCTAAAATATCCAGAAAATAATAGTCGGGTGGAGACAAATCCACTACCAAAGACTATAACCAAAACTAAAATGAGAGAGGAGTATAAAGTCTCCAATATAAAATAATGTGAAGACAGAAGTGTATCAGCTAAAAGAATCCATCGCCAGATAATCAATGATGCTTAGAAGGTAAGACCTCCTCGATAGAAAATAATGCGTCAGGTCCAGGCCCGTACTCCTGCAAATACTCAAGAGCAGATACACCTGGCAGGGGACCAGGTCCTCAGAGGGACGTAACAAGATACACAAAACATATGCCAATTTGAATACAGTAAACATGCATATAATTTGAAAATAAATAAGTACGCTGTACAAGACAATCTATATGAATGCAAATAAGGACAACTTTTTGACGTATGGGCAAGGGTAGGCTACTCGATCTAATCCTCACAACCTCACGCTCGTCAGTGGACATCATCAGCCGACATACCACGGGGGTAGCGACCCTCGGACTCCATCAATCGACATGCCGCGGGGGTAGCGACCATCGGATATGACCCACCATAGTGCGTGCTAGTGACTACGGTGTTACCAGAGTGGTTAAAAGCCCATACGCCTAATGATTGTCCTCTATGATACTAAGTGTCAAGTGTGTGTCAACATATCTAATATATAGTAATGACTGAAAGGAACTACACATGCAATAAATAAACAGAATAAAATAATTATACAGAAATATACCAAGCATGTAAAATACTGTAACAATTTGGCAAGGTATCTTGCCTGGTAAGAAAGCTGCAAGGTGTATTGTCCAGAAGTCGAACGCACAGGATCAAAAGCTATGGCCGCAGAACAAATGTATCCGGATGCTGAAATAAACATCACCAACGTTCCCAAAATAAGCAAAATAGCTAAAAGCACTTTCCTTTCGTCCAATTTGGACACAGGGGCAAAACAGTAATTTCGGGCAAAAGTGGGGTCCACGTGTGGCCCACTTTGTACCGAAAAGCGTGTCGAGGGTAACAGTCTCTAAATGGGACAAACTATAGGTCAAACAACTCTAGATGTCAATATGAACCCAACGGTATGTCCAAATGTGGATTCCGATGGGTCGAACACAATTTTGTCCAAAAGTCAACTATGGGGCCCGCCAATTGGCGATTCGGTCAACCGTCTCAGAATTGCGTGAAAATTGGGTCACAGGACCAGCGCGTTACCACGAGTCCAGTGACGCAAGTTTCGTCGCAATCTGATAAGCGTGAACAAAATACGCATGAGTTCCACAAAAGTTGCGATACGGTGTGTGTCCGCGGATACGGCCTGATTCCGGCGCGCACACGCGTCCGAATCAGTCTCCACAAATTTTTACTTGTCCGGTTACGCTGCGTGCACCATTCGGTACACTTGGTACACGGCAGGGCGGTCCCGTTTGGCAGGGCGCGCTCCGTTTCACAACTTTTAGAATTCTGGAAAAAGTGGGTTCGCACAGTTTTGTGACGAATTTAATTCTGTCCACAACAGCTAATAATCTAGGGTTATTTGATAGAAAATAAACTAGGTTAAGTATTCTACACATATCAAAAAGAATCACCAAATTCGAATCTCTGTGGTGGGAGATACGAACTCGGCAACATGGGTGGTCACCGCAGTTTTCTGCGATCCCAGAATTCGGTCTGCTCACGCCAACTTGGGCGCTATTTTTTGCCTAGGGGTACACATTTTTTGAGGTTGGCTATAATACAAATATGGAAGAGGGTTAAGGGGTGAGCATACCGGTGAAGACGGAACGGTGTTTGGTTGAGCGAGTCGACAGAAAACAATTCTGGAGCGAAGGTGCCTCGTGTGGGAATCCGCAGTGCGCGAGGTCGGAGTCTTCGGGATGGTTTGGATGGCTTGGCGGGGCTTCTCTGGCTGCGGTGACGGCTCTAGATGGGAAGAGGAGGTCTGAAGATTTAGGTTAGGGTTTTTATGATATATATATATATATATATATATATATATATATATATATATATATATATATATATATATATATATATATATATATATATTTAAGATAGGAAGAGAGAGGGTGAGTTGGCTCGGCCGAAGGGGGTCTGGAAACAAGCCGCTGAAGTGGGATGAAGGGGTCGTGACTTAGCAACTTTTGCTAAGTTGCTTGGCGGGTGGTCATCAGCAAGTTTGCTAGGAATTGCAAGTTGCTGCAAGTAGGAATAGGAATAGCAAATAGTTGTGTTATTATTATTACTATTATTATTATATTCTGTTAGTTAATTCCTATTTAATTAATTCTTTTTCTTTCTTTCCTTTTCCTTTCTAAATATATATACATATATATATTTGTGTATACATATATATTATATATATACTCATAAAAAAATTCATGGATTAGAATAATGCACACCATTAGGCTAGCAACTGCTCAAGGGGGTCTCCTACATGGAATAAATTCCGAAAAATTCCTGATGGTCCCATAAATCCTCTAAGTATCCGAACACCTAAAATAAAATTTATTAAAAATCTACTTCTCCTAATTATCCACTAAATACTATATTTAAATTATTAATTAATAAATACGTTTTTTTTTTAGAAATAGGGGTTTTACACTTGACACAGATGACGTGTAAGGATATACGCTTTGAGTGGAAATAATGTGACCCAAGAATAAGATATACATGAGGCAGATTGTCAGACTGTATAGTATACCAGTTAGCATAATCTCAAACCGGGATTCCAGATTTACTTCTCATTTTTGGCAGAGCCTTCAGCAGAGTTTAGGCACTCATCTGAGGTACAGTTCAGCATACCATCTACAGACAGATGGTCAGTGGGAGCGTACGATATAGACCTTGGAGGATATGCTTCGATCATGTATAGTGGACTTTGATGGTTCGTAGGAGAATCACTTGTACTTAGTAAACTTCTACAACAACAGCTTCCAACAGAGCATTCAGATGGCACCCTATGAGACATTGTATGGTAGGAGATGCAGATCACCCTTGGCTTGGGATGATATTGGCAGGCGACAGATGCTTAGACCCGATATGATAGCTCAGTTAGTTTGAGTTATTAGACAGATCATGGAGCATCTCAGAGTAGCACTTGATCGTCATCATTATTGGGCAGATTCGCATCGACGATATCTTGAGTTATCTGTTGGCGACCACGTATTTCTTAGGATTTTGTCTACCTGTTGAGTTATCATATTTGGAGTATGGGGAAAGCTTAGTCCTAAATTTATTGGTCCGTTTGATATTCTCGAGCACGTAGGAGATGTCTCATATTGATTAGCTCTTCCACCGTCGCTTCATGAGGTACATGACGTATTTTACGTATCTCAGTTGCGTCAGTATATTATGGATCCGAGCTATGTCCTAGATTATTCGGAGTTTGTCGTTGGTACATACCTATCGTATGAGGAGAGGCCCGTATCTATTTTGGACCGGAGGGGGAAGGTTCTCAAGAATCGGACTATCCGACTAGTTCGTATTTCTTGGGGTCATCACTTACCAGGTGAGTCAACGTGGGAGCGCAAGGATGATATCAGTGCTCGTAACCCGTATTTGTTTGAATCAGGAGGTATACTTATTCGTGTCCTCCGTATCTTATCCTAGCTTGTATGTGATTATTGATTTGTTGTAGCTTGTAGTTTCTTTTAATTTTCTTGTTCCCTTTACTTGCCTGGATTTTATTGTTGGATTTTGGAGCCTTATTGAAATTTTGAGGACAAATTTTTCTAAGGAGGAGAGAGTTGTGAGACTAGTCTCACAATATTTGTATTGGTATATGAGTACGTATTGTATATTATATATATAATATATTTGATTAGATCTCATAGAAATCTTGGAATTTTCTTAAATTTGGAACTTTAAAACCCGACCGACATACCGGCGGTATACTCCAACATACCGACTGTATACCGTTCGGCAAATATTTGTTCTACTTTTGAGATATTTTCAAGATATTTTCGTGAATAGTATTCGATACTTTCTATTGGTTTCTTGGTTTTTTATTGAGTGGTCGAGATTAATCTAATCTCGTGACTTGGATCGCTAATAAGGCAGATCGAACGGTCACGATTAAATGACCTCTTATATATATGTGAATTAATTTTCTCTCTCATCTTTTTTTTCTTTCTTTCTTTACTTTCTTTATTTCCTCTCCTTTCTCGTGAGAGCTAGAAGCTTAGTCTTGAGGCCTAAGAGTGTGGTTTCTAAACCCCTCTTGGTGGTGGAGTTAAAGGTTAAGGCTGGAAGCTTGACTTAAGGCAAGTACATCTTGTCAATCTTGAACAACTTTACTTTACTGTAATTTTTGATTTCCTTGGTAGTTTATGCTGAGAATTTAATGATACTCATTTTGATAAATATGTTTCTCTGATGATTTTCTGCCATGGTCTAGTTTCAGAAATTGGTTTTAGCTTGTTTGGACTTTTCTGGTAAAAATCCTGATATTTATTGGTTAGGTAACTCGGTGTCGGAAACGATAACCGGAGTGTTTGCCATAAGACGTAGTATATATGCTATATGAGACTTACCATTAGACTTGACATCTTGATAGACCAGTTTTTGTTAAGTTTTGAAATATAATTTCGGTTTCGAAATATCCGTCGTGATTATACTTTCCCTATAATAGCCTATGGAAACCGACATACCGACAGTATATTGGTGTATACCGATGGTATACCGATTTAGCCCGACTTGGAATCATAGAAGCTACTATGATACAAACTGACATACCGATGGTATACTGGTGTATACTAACGGTATACCGATTTGCTGGAATCAGAACTTGCTGTGTTTTTGCTATCTCTGAACCAGTATACCGACGATATACTGTTGTATATCGACGGTATACCGGTGATGTACTATTTTTTATATGCTTTGTTTTTTGTCGGGTTTTCTTTGGTTTTCCCACGTGGAACCTAGGTGCACATACTTTTGGTATGATTACTTGTGACTTATAGTGCCTGGACTTGACCTTGGTATACTGTGATTTACGTGACCAGTCTCTTGTATAGCTAGGGGATGATTTACACCCTATGTGCATTTGACCAGGTGACCTTGTATGTTAGGGGATTGATTTACACCCTATATACTCATGATAGTGACTCGTAGAAGTACACTCGTGGTCATTGTATATGACATATATGACAGTAACTCGACGTAGCGTACTCGTGACTATTGACTAGTACATATGTGCCAGTGACTCGTAGTAGTGCACTCATATTTATTGTTCCTTATATATGTGAAAGTGACTCGTAGTAGTGCATTTTTGATACTTTACCCATATATTATCTGTTGTGGCTTGTTATAGCGCACACTAGTCATGCCTATAACCGTGTGGTTGGATTCTTTTCTAACCTTGGGCATGTGTTTGTTAAAATATTGTTTCTTCTTGCATATCCCTGCGGGGATTATCATGTCTTGGATGGATTCTGTAGAATGCTACACCAAAAATCATGAAATAAAATGTTAAGGATTAACTAGCTTGAATAACTAGATCATTGGGAGGGGAGAATCTCTAGGTTGCATGCAGTCCAGTTCTTTAGCTACCTTGCTTCGTTTGGACTTAAAGCTCTCCGTCGTTAAGGGAACATTTCCAGCACATCGTCGAGTGGGGCAATTATGTCTATGTAGACGACTATTAGCTTGCCGTAGTGTAGGGCATACTAGGATCACCGTTGTGTGGTTCCACTTCCTAGGATGCCGGCTTTGAGGCTGGGCAGTCCACTATATATATTAGCTTAGTTATTGTAATACCTTATAATCATATAGTGCATTACGCTTGTCATGACCCGCACCCGAATATTCAGGCACGAGTACGTGGGTACACCCAGCCTACGCCACAGCATCGCCGGTAGAATGCTATTTGGGTCAATTCTAACTAACTAACATCTCAACAATATAAATATGGTACATGTCAGTCATCTCAACTCCAAACGGAGGAACAATATGGTATCTCACAAATATAACTAAACTCAATCAGAATGCAAACTAAGAAAGATAGAACACGAATGGAATAACGAAAGAAAGAAACAAGATATAATCTACAAGTCTGAAATAATATACAAGTCATGAATCTCAACAATAGTATAATATAAGTCTACCAAAAATCTAAACTAAACCTCCTCAGGCTCTGCAACTAAGTCCTCATGGTCTATAGGAGTATCCTCTAAAGGTACATCATCCTGCGGCCCGTAGAATGTAGGACACTGATCTAAGAGCCAATCATCAGGAAAATATATCCAGTCAGGATTGGAGTGAAGTACATACCTCTGAAAGTAGTTTCAATAACATAATCGATCATATAAAACAGATAATAGAAAAGAATACAAGATAACTAAACATATGAATGAAATGAACAAGAGGAAATAGGTAATATACTGGAATAGAGAACAAACAATATAAATATCTGTAATATAAAGAAATAGCTGAAATCTAACTAATGTGCCTAAGAATACAAGTTCATTATGTGATCGGTTTGGGTTGAACATGATCAATAAGGTAATTCGATTACAAGTATGGTATGTAATCGATATGCACACGAATAATAATGGACTTTGATCACATAATCAACTTCTACTCCCCCATCCCCAACTAATACCAATGGATCCAATCATGACATGTTATGAACACGAATATGACCACTGAACACGAGCAATGGGTGTACACGAATATAATCACACTGAACACGAGTAGTGTGTGTAGATGAATAACCACACTGAACACGAGCAGTGTGTGAACACAAAATATAATAATCAATACCCAATACACACGATAAAATATATGTGAAGGAGTATCCGCTGAACACGGTAGGGGATAACATCTCCTGACAGGATCTATGTAGTATCAGTCCGTGAAACCACTGTGTCAGAATCAAGTATACAGTTCTAGAACATGAAATATATACACTATTATGAAATAAAAACTAACAGAAAAATGTACTCGCCTGAAGTCCTGAGCAAGGTGTATCTCTCGATGCCCATGTTGGTGTCACATAGACCTATATATGGTATGTTGCATCAATACAAGGTTCTGAAATGAAAATAAGTTAAACTATTACAATTCTAGGTCATAAAGCCATTTTTAAGTCAAAACATTCAAACTAGGTCAACTCTAGGTCAATCTAGCTATGTCTAGGTTGTATGAGTCCAACTATAGGATACCAGGTCTACACACTATGAAACTAGGCTACACTAGCTAATCTAAGATACTAGGATACACTCAAAATGTCATAACATAGGATACGCAAGTTTTTAATATAAAAATAGTAATTTATACATATATATAAGGTAATACATATAATATCTTAGCTAACTAATGCAACTTGGATATCTTGGCTTTGAACCAAAGCGTATCTCACTACCTACACACCCATCTCGATACTCAAACCCAATACCTTGAGTATCGACCAATTACCTTAACATTACCTTGGTATCCCAAGGTAATTCAAATCCTAATATAGCTAATATACAGCTAACCCACAAATACTAAACTATATGCCACTCATTCTAACTATTAAATACTAAAACTACTAACATGTATTTCATATCAATACATACCTACTAACGTAACATATAATACATACTAGTACATAGATACATATACTATATACTAACATATCAATACAATACTACATATCTAACAAGTATATATAACTAACTATACTAACTACACTAATAATAACTATTAACTATCTTAACTACCTAGCTAAACTATTACCTTAACTTACTGACTGAATGCATAGGCTAAAACTAAAAGCTGCTCACTGAGATTTGCTATTGCTGCTAATGTAGCAGCTGATAATCAGTTGCTGATACTGCACTTGTTGTATGCTGAATGCTGAGGTTGAATGCTATGGTGAATGCTGTGCAGCTCATGTGCTATGCCTCGACTCAAATTGTTGCTGAATGCTACTATTGTTGGTTCAATGTATATTGCTAGTGCTGCTTAGTGCATTCAGCAGTTGCTCCTTGGGTTTGCAGTGCTAGCAGCCATTGCACTTGCTGCTGCAGTGAGGTTGATGCACACTATGAACTGCCCAAGCTGCTTCTACTGATATGCTCAATTCTTGTTTACTGCTACTGTAGTTGATCTTCAGTGCAGTTTACTTCAGTTGACTCACCTCAGTTGGTCACTGCACAGTTATGTGCTCGAGCTGCTCATGTAGCTGAAGCTCCTTGTTGTGCTCTGCTTGCAGGCTGCTGCTCCCTACTTCAGAGTTGCTGCTCATTGCTGGATTGCAGTGCAACATGCTGCTTACTTACTTGCAGCTGAATGCATGCTTGCTTGATATCTGATGCTCTTGCATGCCCTGCTCTCCCTGTGTTTGTTGATCTACTGCACAGTGTTGGTTGATTGCTACAGCATCTTGCTGTCCCGAGCCCTCTCATCACATCCACACTGCTCACTCACTAACACTAAGCACACACATATAAACATACACATGGATACCTACCTATGTATATATCAACCTATATATATACACTCTCTTCTCGACACACATATATATATATATATATATATATACAACATACATATATACATATAACATAACCATACATATAGATATATAGATGTATATCTACATATATATATAAACACATATACATATAGATACCTCTATACACTTAGCTACATATACTCATGTATACAATATACTATAGATACATACACATATATAACATACATAATATATATACATAAGTCACATAGAATTAAAGAGCAATGAAACAAACACATGAAGTGTACCGCACCCGTATCACTCTAATTCTATGATACACTTGCGATACGGCTCCACCACACAACCAAACACATCCTGAAGGACACGAGCAAGTCTAAAATACTAATTATGCATGATACGAAGAACTAATTAATCAACTACGTGTCCGTGTCAAGATGTGACATGCACAAACTCCCGTGTCGGAGAAAACCTCCTAAAAATAATCTGTATTGCCAAATTGATGGGATACGGCCTACACGTATCCAATTATGGACACGACACTAGTCCCACACAATCAAACACATGTCAATTTAGTCTAATTGACAAACATAACATGTGCCAATCTCGAAATTTCTCCAAAATTGATACAAAAACACACATAACTTCCTCCATAGGCCTCCTATGAACCTAATTCCAATTCCTATGGGTAGCCTATACATATGGAGTGGTTCTTTATGGTTAAATCTCAGATTTAGAGTCTACTAAGAGAAAAAAATTTGAAATGTACCTATTGGAAGATTGATTCCCAATAAAATCTCCAAATGAGTGAAAGTAGCCTCCTCCTTATAGATCTTGGCTCCTCCTTGTAGATCCTTGCTTCCTTCTTGTAGATCATTGTTGTAGTAGCCTCCAATGAAGAATAGGGAAAGAATTTAAGAAAAAATTGAGTAGGGAATGGTGAGAAAATAAAGAAATTAGAAGGGAAAAAAATCTAGATCTAAATAAAATGACAAAATGAGAAGAGAGAGAGACTCTCTCCCCTCCCTTAAGGTGGCCAGCCCTAACCCCTCTCCCAAGCAAGTATAAAATGACCAAAACACCCCTTGGAGCCTCTCATGAAGAAACTAATTCAGGAGAGAAGGTTCTAGTCTAATGGTTTTACTAATTAATTCATCCTCCTAATGAATTGGCCTAATTATTGGGCTCAATCTAAACTAGAATTAAATATTGGGTCCAAGGATCTAAACTAACTAGTTTGGTCTACTACACAAGTCCAAAAATAAATACTATATCTAATAATCAATAAATAATACAATAAATAATTTATACATGCACAATATTTAATATAATAATCCTAAAATAAAATACCCATGTAAATTTACCAAATTACCCATAATTAAAAAGTGAGGGTGACAATCCTACCTACCTTAAAAAAATTTTGTCCTCGAAATTAAGGAAGAAACTAACTACCAAAAGCAATCAATACCAGCAAGAAAGAATTATTCCTCGCGGCTCAAACATATATGGATATCGCTCTCGCATCTCGGTCTCTCGCTGCCAGGTATTTTCTCTTGGCGAGTAATGCCTCCATGTGACGCGCACCAAAGGAATCGTCTGGTTCCTCAGCATTTTCTCTCTCCGATTCAGAATCTCAACTGGCTGCTCTGGATAAATAAGTGTAGGGCCCACCTCTATCTCCGAGTTATCCAACACATGACTAGGATCTGCCACGTACCATCTCAGCTGTGACACATGAAACACGTTGTGCACTCCCTCCAATGCAGATGGCAAGTCTAATCGGTAAGCAACTGCACCAACCCTCTCAAGAATACTGAAAGGTCCGATGAATCGCGGACAAAACTTTTTGCTTCCACCGAAATGAATCATGCCACGTGTCGGAGAAATTCTCAAGAAAACCAGACTGCCAACCTAGCATGAAACACAGTCTTAGAACTCTAACAAAAACAAACAATCACAAGCAATGCAAAAAAAATCTATATCTCAAACTCCAATGGTCTCTGGTGGCTATCGGCCCAATGCCGTTGTCTATCATGCGCCACCCGAAGTCTATCTCTGATGAGGTTCACCTTCTCAACTGCATCTACTACCATCTATGGTCCCAATAAATCTCTCTCACCATGTCACTACCACATTTTCTAGGAAAGGGTATTTTGGTAATTTTATAATTAATTATTGTGCATGTGAATAATTATTTATTATATTATTTAATTTTTTTAGATGTTAGTTTATTATTTTGGACTTGTGTTAGTGGACCTAACTAGTTTAGATTATATCCATGGACCACCAATATTTATAATTAGTTAGAATTGAGCCCAATTAGAACACATTCATTAGGAGGATAACTAATTTAATTAAACCTATTAGACTAGAACCTTCTCTCCTTAATTATTTCTTCATGAGAGGACCCAAGGGGTATATTGGTTATTGTATAGTAGCTTGAGGGAGGGGTCAAGAGGGGGCCAGCCTATTTAAAAACAGGGGGAAATTTCTCTCTCCTCTTTTCATTACAAATCTAGATCTAGAATTTCCCTCAACCAAATTCCTTTATTCCCACATCAATTACCTACCAAATTTCTTCCCAATTCCTTTCCTAATCACCATTGGAGGCTATTAGAGCAAGGATCTAGTAGGGGAAAGCAAGGATCTACAAAGAGGAGCAAGGATCTACAAGTTGAAGGCCAATTTTACTAAATTTGGATGTTGTATTAGAAATCTATCTCCCAATAGGTACAATTCAGTTTTCCCTCTTTAAATAGGTTCTAAATATATGTTTTAATCATTAGGAGTCACTCCATATGATAAGGCTACCCATAGGAATTAGAATTAGGTTCATAGGAGGACTATGGAGGAAGTTATAGTGCGTTTTGTGTCAATTTTAGGAGAATTATGAGATTAACACATGTTGTGTTATCAATTAGTCAATTAAACCAAATTAACATGTATTTGATTGTGTGTGGCTAGTGTCGTATCCACAATTGGATACGTGTAGGCCATATCCCAATAATTTGGTGATACGTGTTGATTTGGGGATTTTTCTCCGACACGGGGCATTGTGCATGTCATATTTTGACACGGACACATAGATGTGTGTTTGACTCTTCGTATTGTTCATATTGACTATTTTAGACTTGTTCGTGTCCTGCGGGGTACGTTTGGTTGTGTGGTAGACTCGCATTGTAAGCATATCATAGATTTAGTGTGATACGGGTGCAATACACCCCACGTGTTTGTTGTATTGTATTTCTAGATTTATATTGCATTGATCATAGCTATTGGTAATGTATATATTCATATATATATACTAGAGTATATATATCTATATATCTAATTGCAGTATGTATAAGTATGTATATATATAAATATTGATATGTATGTTATATATATATATATATATATATATATATATATATGTATATATATATATATATATATATATATATATATATATATATATATATATATATATATATATATATATATATATATATATGGTGTGATTCATATTTATTTATACATAAGTGGTTATCTATATGTATATGTGTAAGTTATATATATATGTTATGTGTGAGAGTGAGTGTGTGCATATAGGTACTTTGATATGATTATGTATCTAGATTTTTTGAGAGGCATATAGCTATACATATATATATGCATATAGATGTATGATACTAGTGAGAGTGTGTTGTGTTGTGTGTCTTGATGAGAAGGGGGCTTGGACAGTGAGCAGGCACTGTACAATGCATCAGAGCAGCAATATTGCGAGCTGTAGTAGCACCAGTACACAACATTTACGAGACAACAGTGAGCAGTGCAGCAGCCATTTTAGCATATACCAGTAGCAGCAGCGGCTTCGCACAATAGGCCGCAGCAACACCAACTGCAGCAGTGTGCAGTTACACTGCACAGCGAGGCAGCAGCAGTTGCATGAGCAACTGCACAGCTGCAGCAAGGAACTTCAGGCAACGTGCATTTAGTCGAGCAGCAGCAGTAGATACAAGCTAATTGTAGCAGCAGCTTCAACATCAACTGCAAGCATACAACAACAGCGAGAGCAATGCATCAGGAGTTAAGGTATGGGTGGTTAGTAGCTAGTTAGTTTAGTTATCAAGTTAGTAGTATCTAGTTTAGTTAGTATATATATATATATATATATATATATATATATATATTAGTTTGTATTGATAGTTAGTATAGCATGGTAGTTAGTATTTAATATTCATATTAGTAAATACTAGTAGTTGGTATTAGTATATACTAGAAGTTATATTAGATTGATATATATGTATTAGTATATAGTTAAAATTGGGTAGTTAACTATATGCTAGAGTGATATTACCTTGAGATACCAAGGTAAATATTAAGGTATCGGGTTGATACTCAAGGTATTTGAGTTGGGTATCGAGATGGGTGTTTAGTGGTGCGATACCGAGTTGGTTCAAATCCAAGGTATCCACTTAGCATTTGTAATTAGGATGAGTATATTTAATATTGATTGAATATGCATATTATGATATTTCTATATCTATTGGTTGTGTATCCTGAGACGGTATCTTAATGATTTCATAGTATCTTAGATTGACTAGTGTGGACTAGTTTTATAGTATATGAACCCAATATCCTAGAGATAGACTCATGCAACCTAGAAATAGGTAGTTTGAACAAGTTTGACTTAGAGTTGACCTAGTTTGACTATTTTGACTTAGAAATGGCTCTTTGACCTAGATGTTGACTAGTTTAACTTATGTTTATTCTGAAATCTTATATTGATGTTATATTCCCTATCTAGGTCTTCGAGACACCGTACCAGACATCTGTGATATTGTTCACCGGACTTCAGGCGAGTACATTCTCTGATAATTTCTTATTTATGATATCCTCTATGTCTCTTGTATCTAGTGTAGATATCCTTGATTTCTTGACACGATGGTTTCACATATTGGTATATCTGGATCTCGTCATGAGATGTTATTCCTTGATATATATGGTATATCTTGTGCAAGCCTTGTTTCCTTGTTCTTCTTGTATATGTACAGATACTGACTCTTGGGGGAGACTTGCTACCTTCTTAGAGAATTATGTGTCATGACGTACCATGATTGGATCCACTATACCAGTTTGGGGTGGGGAGTATTTTAGTATAGATATATGATCATACCTTCCTTATGCATGTCTTGTTACTTGTGAGTGTTGATCATATACCGCACGTATGACTAACCAGGCCCTTATCCTTGTGCAAGTTCCTTGTGCAAGTTTCTAAGTTGATCATATGTTAAAGCTAGTACTCACTCACTTAGTCATTAGTATTCTTGTTCATTGCCATATTGTTCATTCCTGTATTTATTTCTATTATTTTTTATTGTATATCTTTTGTATCTATTGTTGCATCTTCTATATTCACATCTATTTACTGTTACATAGTTTATATCGTTGATTTAAAACTGCTATTAGAGATGTACTCTGCTCCTTTCTTGACTGGATGTATCTTTTTCCAGATGACACTGAGGAGTGGTACCCTACTCATTACGGAACTCAGGATATTGTGGGCTTAGAGTCAGAGATACTGGCTCAGGAGGGACTCATCCCGACTGAGACAGATGACCCAGGACTTGTAGCATCTTAGTTTTTTTTTGTACTATATTTGTCTCCAGCTTATTATTTTAGTATTCTCTGCCTCATTTGATGTTACTATTTGAATCATGAGTTATATTGTGACTATTCTATTCATTTATCATATTCGTGCTATTTTTTATCTTAGATTTGTGATTGAGTATATTGATATTATTGGTGGCATATTATATTGTTAGATAGATTACCAACAATGTTCTACCACCGATGCTGCGGCGTAGGCTGGGCGTTGTTCCCGACTTGCATTCCTACTCCGGGTATGATTCGTGACACGTTTTTAGTGGTGGCCCATGCAGGTCTTCGAGGTCACAATTAGTGTAATTCGTAGTGGTACTCTGAATTGAGTGCTACTACGAGCCTGTTTCAGGATATAGGCTATAGGCTAAGAATACTATCACATCTAGGAAAAACTCTTTTGATTTAATTCGATTGTCTTTCTTGATATTGATATTTTATCTTTAGACTATCCTTTCTTGAGTGTCTTATATCATATGCCATATTGATCCTTTTCTTTGCTTTGTCTTAGGATGCCACCTAAGACTAGATCACAACAGGGGAGAGCAGCTTTTGAGAGGTCTGCAATTTCCCGAGGGCCTGTACTTGTCACTTCTTTGGTGATTGGCATGTCAGCTGTATTCGGGGGTCCACCTCCTACTCAGAGGACTGTTCCGACTGTATTTGAGGGACTTCTGCCTCCACCTTCCTTGTCGGCAGATGCAACCAAATATTTACAATATTTTATGAGATATTGGAGGCACAGAGGGCTCAGTCTGAGGCATACCAAAGATAGCCCGACGTCTTGCGGCTGGGCATAGAGAGTGCTTATCAGCTTGCTCGTGCTGTAGTAGAGAGAGAAGTTCCAGTCCAGCAGCAGGTTGCTTCTCAGGTTGCTCAGCTTCGGCCAGGCAACATTCAGGACTTTAAGAAGCTGGAGCCTAGAGTCTTCAAGGGGACGGAGCGCATCATCTATGCTGATGATTGGCACGAAGACATTGAGCGTCTTATAAGGGTTTCCCATCTTTCTGAGGATCTGAGGGTTGAGGCAGTAGGACTTCAGCTGTTCGATGTCGCCCGCACTTGGTTCTGGAACGAGCTACTTCTTGCTAACGCAGGATAGTCTTGGGGGGTATTCAAGGGCCTCTTCAAGAAGAAGTTCTTCGCTTGGGCAGACATGTTAGACTTGGGGAGGCAGTTTGAGAGCCTCATTCAGGGGAGCATGCCTATGGAGGAATACGCTACAGAGTTCGACAGACTAAGCCGATTTATAGAGTATTTGGTGAGAGAGCCGGAGGTTCGAGCTATTCATTTTTGTGAGAGTCTAAACTGGGAAGTGAAGATCCTCATTCCGTCTTTTTATGAGACCTACTCGGAGATACTTGCGGAGGCACGAAAGGTTGAGAGGGAGTTGGGTTTAAAGCCCAAGAGAGATCGTAATTCTTTTCTTGGGGCTAACAGCAGTACAGTGACTGCCAAGCATCCTAATTTCCAGTCCAGACCTTTTTAGCAGCCGTAAGAGCACCAAACTCCAGCTAGGGTGCCATTTCACCAGGCATCGCAGCAGCGGAGACAGTTACAGTAAGCTTCCTGCCACTTCTGCAAGAAGTTCAACCATATCTGAGAAGTTTGCAGGAAGAGGTTGGGAGTTTATTTATATTATGGAACTGTGGGGCATCAACTGAGAGGGTGTCCTTCCAATCCTTCTCGTGCAGTTCAAGGAGCAGCTCCAGCTTCTAGGACACAAACGAGACCACCTACAGTACAGCCGAAGGGACCGCCGCTTCCGACCCAACAGCAACATTATGCCTAGCACTAGCATCGGAGAGGTGCACGTCAGGGACGAGCGTTTGTTATGACAGTCAAGGAGGTCAAGTCCACCGGAGATGTCATCGCAGGTTCTGTTCTTCTTGATTCTATTCCAGCTTTAGCTTTGTTTGATAGTGGTGCTTCATATAGTTTTGTATCTGTTTCTTTTGCTCTGAAGCATGGTTTGGTAGCTGAGTCTTTGCTTAGGACTTCCAAAATCATGACCAGGGGAGGCATTATCCTGGTTAATGATATTTGAAAGGATCAAAGAGTTACTCTGGGAGGCAGGAAGATGAGTGCTTGTCTACTTGTAATGCCACTTCCGAGCTACAATATTATACTCGGGATAGATTGGTTGAGTAGGCACCGTGCCAGTATAGATTATAGAGGAGGTAGAGTTTTGTTTTGTCTGCCAGGAGAGCCAGAGTTTGAGTTTCCTAGAGGAGCTACAGAGTAGGAAGAAGGCATTATCTATGGAGGTATGGTAGAAGACAAGGAGTTGCCGCATCCATTGATAGCAGAGTTCTTGGATGTGTTTTCTAAAGAATTGCCATGATTGTCGCTAGATCGAGATATTAAATTCTCTATAGACTTGGTACCAGGTGCAGAACCAATTTTATAATATGTTTATAGAGTAAATAACAGCGAGCTAGTCGAGCTGAAGAAGCAGGTGGACGAGTTGCAGGATAAAGGGTTTATCAGATCGAGTTTTTCACCGTGGGGAGCCTAATATTATTTGTACTGAAGAATGATGGATCGGTGCGCATGTGCATTGATTACAGGGCATTGAACAATCTCACTACCAAGAATAAATACTCTTTGCCATAGATTGATGACTTGTTCGATCAGTTGAGTGGTGCCAAGGTATTTTCTAAGATAGACTTGAGATCAGGCTACCACTAGGTGAAAGTGAAGCTGGAGGACATACCGAAGACTGCTTTTTGGATTCGGTATGGTCAGTATGAGTTTATGGTGATGCCATTTGAGTTGACTAATGCCTCGGTGATATTTATGAATTTGATGAACAAGGTATTCCATTATTACCTTAACAAGTTTGTGGTGGTGTTCATCGATGACATACTCATATACTCGAAGACACCAGAGGAGCACGAAGAGCATTTGCGGATTGTATTGGATGTCTTGAGAAAGGAGAAGTTATATGGGAAGCTGTCCAAGTGTGAGTTCTTCCTAGATAAGGTGGGGTTCTTAGGACATGTTGTGACTGGTGATAGAATTTTAGTGGATCTGAAGAAGATCACAGTAGTGGAGTCTTGGAAGACCCCGAGTTTAGTAGCAGAGATCAGGAGTTTCTTGGGATTAGCAGGCTACTATCAAAAGTTTGTGCAAGATTTTTTGAGGATTGCCGAGCCGATGACCAGACTCACCAGGAAGGTTGTTGAGTTTGTTTGGACAGAGGAGTGCCAGGTTGCTTTTGAGGAATTGAAGAAGAGGTTGACGTCTGCTCCTATTTTGACGTTGCCATCAGGGTCTGGAGGTTTCACTATTTATAGTGATACATCAGGGAAAGATTTGGGTTGTGTTCTTCAGCCCCTGTGAAAGTGATTGCCTATATATCTATGCAATTGCGTCCTCATGAGAAGAACTATCATACCCACGATTTGGAGTTGGCAGCAATCATCTTTGCCCTGAAGTTGTGGAAATACTATTTGTACGGAGAGCGTGTGGAGATCTTCACAGACTATAAGAGATTAAAGTACGTTTTCACACAGAAAAAGTTGAACATGAGGCAGCATCGGTGGTTGGAACTGATAAAAGATTTTGACATATCTTTACAGTATCATCCTGGGAAAGCTAATGTAGTTGTCGATGCCTTGAGCAGGTATCCAGTAGCTATGTTGTTGATGCAGGATCGATATTTTTTGGAGGACGTAGAGAGCTTGGGCATTGAGGTAATAGTTCCTAGTTTTGCTATGTAGATGTTGGGGTTACATATACACTTAAAGTTGATGGACAGGATCAAGGTAGCCCAGTATAAGGATGTATCTCTGAGGAGCATCAGAGCTCAGGTGAGAGCAGAATTGAAGGATGATTTCACCATTGATGATAATGGATATTTGCGGCATAGTGTTATTGTGTGTGCCTAGTGGAGAGCTGCATGAGGAGATATTACAGGAAGCGCATCGCTCTCAGTATTCCATACATCCAGGTGCCAATAAGATGTATCGAGATATGCGAGAGAGTGTGTGGTGGTATGGCATAAAGAGGGAAGTGGCACAGTTTGTATCCATATGCTTAGTGTGACAGCAGGTGAAAGCCGAGAGGTAGGGCTAGGTTGTTTACTTCAGCCATTACCTATTCCAGAGTGGAAGTGGAGGCACATTACTATAGATTTTATGTCCGGACTTCCACGATCTCCAGGTGGAAAAGACGCGATTTGGGTCATCATTGACAAGTTAACTAAGTCGGCCCACTTTTTGCCTTTCAAGGTGGGTTTGTCTATGGAGAAGCTGGCAGAGATGTATGTGAGGCAGATCATCAAGATACATGGGGTTCCCGTCAGCATAGTCTCTGATCGGGATAGTCATTTTACTTCTCATTTCTGGAGGAGTTTGCAGGCGAGTTTGGGCACCCAAAGATGCTATGGCATAGGCTGGGCGTTGTTCTTGACTAGCATTCCTACTCCGGGTGTGGGTCGTGATACACCAACATCATCCTATGATAACAGAGTGCGGTATCTCCGTCCATATAATGCCTCAAACGGTGACATCTCGATACTAACTTGGTAGCTGTTGTTGTAAGAAAACTCTACCAAGTGAATATGATCCTCCCAAGAGCCTCCAAGATCCAAAATACAGGTGCGTAGCGTATCTTCGAGAGTCTAGATAGTCCTCTCCGACTGCCCGTCTGTCTGAGGGTGATATGCGGTACTGAACTTGAGCTGAGTGCCCAAGCTAGCTTACAAACTCCTCCAAAAGTGGGACGTGAAGCGACTATCCCAATCTGAGACTATGCTCACATAAACCCCATACAATCTGACTATCTGACGCACATACATCTCCGCGAGCTTCTCCGTAGATGTACCCACTTTGAATGACAAAAAATAGGCTACTTTGATCAAGTTGTCTAGGATGACCCAAATCGCATCTTTACCTCTTGGAGAACGCAAAAGTCCTGAAACAAAGTCCATCGTCACATGCTTCCATTTCTACTCTGGAATGGGTAAAGGCTGAAGCCATCCACCTGTCATTTGTCTCTCCACCTTTACCTGCTGTCAAACTAAACATCTGGATACAAATCTAGCTACCTCCCGCTTCATACCATACCACCAAACATGCTCTCTCATGTCCCTATAAATCTTGTTGGCACCTGGATGCATAGATTACTAAGATCGATGCGCCTCCTGAAGAATCTCCTCGTATAATACTCCACTCGACATCCATAATCTGGTACCGTGCCACAATGATCCATCATCTGCAATACTGAAGTCCTCTGCCATCCCTATCTGGACCTGTTCTTTGATGCTCCTCAGAGACTCATCCTCAAATTATGCGGCTATGATCCGGTCTATCAACTCTGACTGTACCTGAAGTCCCTATATCTATATTGCAACTCTCGGAACTAATACCTCAATGCCCAAACTATCAATATCTGCCAATAAGTGTCTGTCCCTCGTCAAGTACATAGCCACTCGATACCTGCTCAAGGCATCCGAGACTATGTTGCCTTCCCTGGATGGTACTGCAAAGAAATGTCGAAGTCCTTCATCAACTCCAACCATCGCCGTTGCCTTATATTGAGCTCTTTTTGTGTAAACACATACTTCAAGCTCTTATAATATGTAAAGATCTCTACCCGCTCTCCATACAAGTTGTGTTTCCACAGTTTAAGAGCAAAAATAACTGCTGCCAAATCCAAGTCATGGTTAGGGTAATTCTTCTTATGCGAGCGTAATTGCTTGGAAGCATAGGCAATCACCTTCCCATTCTGCTGTAAAACACAACCCAAACCCTTACCCGATGCATCACTGTATATAAAAAATCCTCCTGTCCCTGATGGCAATGTCAATATTGGAGCTGTAGTCAACTTCTTCTTCAGCTCCTCAAAAGTAGACTGACAATCCTCAGTCAAGACGAACTCCATGTCCTTCCTGGTTAGTCTAATTATCGGCTCCGCAATCTTAAAAAAATCCTGAACAAATCTTCGATAGTAGCCTGCCAATTCAAGAAAACTCCTGATCTCTGCTACTGAACTCGGAGTAGACCATGACTCAACTGCTAAAATCTTCTTCGGGTCCACTGAGATCTCGTCTCCTGTAATCACATGCCCAAGGAATTCAACCTTATCAAGGAAGAACTCATACTTTGAAAGCTTGTCATATAGCTTATCCTTCCTGAGGGTCTCCAGAACTATCCTCAGGTGCTTCTCATGCTCCTTTGGGGTCTTCAAATATATCAATATATCATCAATGAATACTACCACAAACTGATCTAAGTACTGATTAAACACCTTATTCATCAGGTTTATGAATACCGCTGGGGCATTGGTCAACCCAAACGGCATCACCAAGAACTCAACTGCCCATACCGAGTCTTGAAATTCATCTTCGGAATGTCTTTCTTCTTTACTTTCACCTGGTGGTACCCTGACCTCAAGTCTATATTTGAAAATACCTTCGCTTCGCTCAACTGATCAAATAAATCGTCAATCCGCGACAACGGGTATTTGTTCTTGATAGTGAGATTATTGAGTGCTTTGTAGTCGATACACATGTGTACCGACCCATCCTTCTATGGTACAAAAAGTACCGGAGTACCCCATGGTGATAAACTGGAGTGGATGAAGCCCTTGTCCTGTAACTTATCCACATGCTTCTTCAACTCTGCCAGTTCGCTGTTGTTCACCCTATAGACGTGCTGTGATATTGGCTCTGCACCTGGCACCAAATCTATAGAGAACTCCACATCTTTATCGGGTGGTAACCCTGGCAACTCCTCCAGAAAGATGTCCATATACTCTGTAATTAATGGATGTGACGGCTCCTGCTCTTCTACCAAAGCTCCACAGAAGTCACCTTCGCTCGGCTCTGCTGCTCCTCTGACGAACTCAAACTCTGGCTCTTCTGGCGCCTAGAACAAAACTCTGCCTCCATGACAATCGATACTAGCATGATGCATACTCAACCAATCTACCCCGAGTACTATATCGTAGCTCAGAAGTGACATTACGAGTAGACATACACCCAACTCTCGGCCTCCCAAAGAAACTCTCTAGTCCTTGTAAACATCACTGACCAGGATAATGCCACCCCCGGTCGTGATCTTGCAAGTCCTCGCCAATGGTTCAGACTTAAGATAATATTTCAGAGCAAAAGATACAGATACAAAACTATATGAAGCACCAAAATTAAATAAAGCATGAGCTGAAAAAGAATCAAGATAGACTGAACCTGAGATAACATCACCGACTGGCTCCTTCTCCTCAACGGTCAAGGCAAAATCTTGCCCTGGTCGCTGGGCACCTCTCTGCTGCTATTGGTACTGAGCAAACTACTGCTATTGCGGTGATAGAGGTCCTCTCTACTGTTCCGCTGGTGTATCGCGGGTGCTCTATGTGCCTGAGCTCCACCCTGAGCTGGATGAGCTGGGACTTTAGGACAAGCCCTCAACTGATGATCTCCTAATCCACAGAATAAGCACTAGTCCAATCTCACCCTGTATGCATCATATCCATGTCCTTGCTTCTTACAGAAAGTGTAAGGAACAGCTGGTCTCTAAATCTGGTGCATCTGATATATCGACGCTCTAGCTGGTCCATAATACTGCTGCCTCGGATGCTGAAAGTGCCTCTGGTGCTGCTGTTGGAAATGAGGCCTATTCATTGGACCTGTATTGGTACTGGATCCTTCTGTGTCCCTTGACCTCTTAGAGCCAAGCTCTAGATCATCCTCTGTCCGCTGCGCCTGTCTCAGAATCTCCTCGAAAGTAGCGGTAGGATCTCCATTCGTGTGTGATTTGACTTTCCTATTCAGGCCCTTCCTGAACTTCCTGGCTCTCCCTCTGGGGTTTTGCCCCTCCATAAAGTGACCTAGTCTGCAATACTCCATCGCATACTCATCCAGTGACATACCTCCCTGAACAAGGTACTGGAATTGGCTCTCTAGAGATATCAAAGCCACATCTGGAAAGAACTTCTCCTTGAGAGCTCTTTGAAAGCTTCCCAATTAAGTCCTAGTATTAAGATCCTGGGGTCTGTCCTGAACCAAGTCAACGCAATATCGAACACCATGCATCCCGCTGCCTCTATCTGCAACCTCTCTGGGATCTGCGTCAGCTGCAGGTTTCGCTCGATGTCTTTGATCCAATCATCAGCATAAAAGATCCCTTCTGTGCCTCTAAATTCCTTCGGCCCCATCCTCTTGAAGTCTATGATGGTCCCTGGCCTCGGCTACTGCAGGGTAAACAGAGGTGGTACCTTCTGTGGCTGGACTAAGGCAGCTCTCTCAACTACTGCGAGCACGATCTGGGGAGCATTTTCAATGCTCTGGCACAGGACCTCTGACTGACACTACTTTGCCTCCATCATCTGCTGAAAGAGCACGAATTATCTGCATCTGATCGACTATGACTGGTGTGGGTAGAAGATCTCCTGAAACTATCGGCGTTGTCCTCTGCACCGGAGGTGGAGCACCTCCGAAAGCTGCTGCAGAAACACCTACCTGGATCGGTGAATCCAACCTCTGGAATGTAGGTACTGGAACATCGTCTGAGGGTGCTGCCCTCATAGGTGATGAAGTGACTGACCATGTCATCGCGGCACCTGAGCGTTGGGAACGCGCCTTCGGCAAAATCCTGAAAATAGATGGAACAAATGAATCAATATTGAGTAAGATACGATATCATTAATGAAGGAGATATTTTATTCAAAGGAAGCAACATTCAATAGATAAGGATAGAAAAACTGATATTTAAAAGTATTTTCTAGTTGTGATTGAGTAAACTCTCAGACTAAATCATATTTCCTAAAGCAGGCTCGTAGCAGTACTCTAAGTGAGCGCTACTACGATATCGCTCTAATTGCGACTCTAGGACAGACCGACATTGGCCACCACTAAAAATGTGTCATAATCCGCACCCGGATATTCGGGCACGAGTACGTGGGTACGCCCAGCCTACGCCGTAGCATCGACGGTAGAACGTTGTCTGGGTAAATTCTAACTAACTAACATCTCAATAATATAAATATTGTACCTATCAATCATCTCAACTCTAAACGGAGAAACAATATGGTATCTCACAAATGTAACTAAACTCAATTATAATGCAAACTAAGAAAGATAGAACACGAATGGAATAACGAAAGAAAGAATCAAGATACAATCCACAAGTCTGAAATAATATACAAGCCATGAATCTCAACAATAGTCTAATATAAGTCTACCAAAAATATAAACTAAACCTCCTCAGGCTCTGCAACTAAGTCCTCCTGGTCTACAGGAGTATCCTCTAAAGGTACGCTGTCCTGCAGCCCGTAGAATATAGGATACTGATCTAAGATCCAATCATCTAAAAAATATATCCAGTCAGGATTGGAGCAAAGTACATACCTCTGAAAGTAGTTTCAATAACATAATCGAGCATATAAAATAGATAATATAAAAGAATATAAGCTAACTAAACATATGAATGAAATGAACATGAGAAAACAGGTAAATGAACATGAGAAAACAGGTAATATACTAGAATAGAGAACAAACAATATGAATATCTGCAATATAAAGAAATAGCTGAAATCTAACTAATGTGCCTCAGAATACAAGTTCATTATGTGATCGATTTGGGTTGAACATGATCGATAAGGTAATTCGATTACAAGTGTGGTATGTAATCGATATGTACATGAATAACAATGGGCTTTGATCACATAATCAACTCCTACTCCTCCATCCCCAACTAATACCAATGGATCCAATCATGACACGTTACGAACACGAATATGACCACTGAACACGAGCAGTAGGTGTACACGAATATAATCACACTAAACACGAGCAGTGTGCATACACGAATAAGCACACTGAATACAAGCAGTGTGTGAACACAAAATATAATAACCAATACCCAATACACACGATAAAATAGATATGAAAGAGTATCCGCTGAATACGGTAGGGGATAACATCTCCTGACAGGATCCATGTAGTATCAGTCTGTGAAACCACTGTATCGGAATCAAGTATACAATTCTAGAAAATAAAATATATACACTATAATAAAATAAAAACTAACAGAGAAATATACTCGCCTAAAGTCCTGAGCAAGGTGTGTCTCTCGATGCCCAAGCTGGTGTCATACTGACCTATATATGGTATGTTGCATCAATACAAGGTTCTAGAATAAAAATAAGTTAAACTATTGTAATTCTAGGTCATTAAGTCATTTCTAAGTCAAAACAATCAAACTAGGTCAACTCTAGGTCAATCTAGCTATGTCTAGGTTGTATCAGTCTAACTACAGGTTGCTCGATCCACACACTATGAAACTAGGCTACACTAGCTAATCTAAGATACTAGGATACACACAAAAAGTCGTATCATAGGATACGCAAGTTTTTAATATAAAAATAGTAATTTATACATATATACAAGGCAATACATATAATATCTTAGCTAACTAATGCAACTTGGATACCTTGGCTTTGAACCAAAGCGTATCTCACTACCTACACACCCATCTCGATGCTCAAACCCAATACCTTGAGTATTGACCAATTACCTTGACATTACCTTGGTATCCCAAGGTAATTCAAATTCTAATATAGCTAATATATAGCTAACCCCCAAATACTAAACTATATGCCACTTATTCTAACTACTAAATACTACAACTACTAACATATATTTCATATCAATACATACCTACTAACCTAACATATAATACATACTAGTACATAGATACATATACTACATACTAACATATCAATACAATACTATATATCTAACAAGTATACATAACTAACTATCTAGCTATACTAGCTACACTAACAATAACTACTAACCATCTTAACTACCTAACTAAACTACTACCTTAACTTACTGACTGAATACATAGGCTATGCATAGGCTGTAACTGAAAGCTGCTCACTGAGATTATTGTTGCTGCTAATGTAGCAGTTGATAATCAATTGTTGATACTGCATTTGCTGTATGTTGAATGCTGAGGTTGAATGTTATGTTGAATGATGTGCAGCTCATGTGCTATGCCTCGACTGGAATTGTTGCTGAATGCTACTGTTGTTGGCTCAATGTATACTGCTACTGCTGCTCAGTGCATTCAGCAGTTGCTTCCTGGGTTTGTAGTGCTAGCAGCCAATGTACTTGTTACTGCAGTAAGATTGATGCATACTGTGAACTGCCCAAGCTGTGCTCGAGCTGCTTACTACAGCTGAAGCTCCTTGCTGTGCTCTGCTTGCAGGCTGCTGCTCCCTGCCTCAGAGTTGCTGCTCATTGCTGGATTGCAATACAATATGCTGCTTGCTTAATTACAGCTAAATGCATCCTTGCTTGCTATCTGCTGCTCATGCATGCCCTGCTCTCTCTGTGTTTGCTGTTCTACTACACAGTGTTGGTTGATTGCTGCAAAATCTTGTTGTCTCGAGCCCTCTCATCAAATCCACACTACTCACTCACTAACACTAAGCACACACAAATAAACATACACATGGATACCTACCTATGTATATATCAACCTATATATATATATATACACTCTCTTTTCGACACACACACACACACACACACACACACACATATATATATATATATATATATATATATATATATATATAAACACATATACACATATAGATATAGCATCATATACATATATACATATATATACAACATACATATATACATATAACATAACCATACATATAGATATATAGATGTTTATCTACATATATATAAACAAATATGCATATAGATACCTCTATACACTTACCTACCTATACTCATGTATACAATATACTATAGATACATACACATATATACCATACATAATATATATACATAAGTCACATAGAATTAAAGAGCAATAAAACAAACACGTGGAGTGCACCGCACCCATATCACACTCATTCTATGATACGCTTGCGATACGGCTCCACCCCACAACCAAATGCATCCCGAAGGATACGAGCAAGCCTAAAATACTAATTATGCATGATATGAAGAACTAATTAATCAACTACGTGTCCGTGTCAAGATGTGACATGCACAAACTTCCGTGTCGGAGGAAAACCCCTAAAAATAACCTGTATCACCAAATTGACGGGATACGGCCTATACGTATCCAATTGTGGACATGACACTAGTCACACACAATCAAACATATGTCAATTTAGTCTAATTGACCAATTGACAAATACACCATATGCCAATCTCAGAATTTTCTCAAAATTGACACAAAAATACACATAATTTTCTCCATAGGCCTCATATGAACCTAATTCCAATTCCTATGGGTAGCCTATGCATGTGGGGTAGTTTCTTATGGTTAAATCTTAGATTTAGATTCTACTAAGAGAGAGAAAACTGAAATATACCTATTGAAAGATGGATTCCTAATGAAATCCCCAAATGAGTGAAAGTAGCCTTCTCCTTATAGATCTTGGCTCCTCCTTGTAGATCCCTGCTTTCTCCTTGTATATCCTTTTTGTATTAGCCTCCAATGAAGAATAGGGAAATAATTTAAGAAGAAATTGAGTAGGGAATGGTGAGAAAATGAAGAAATTAGAAGAGAAAAAATTTAGATCTAAATGAAATGACAAAATGAGAAGAGAGAGACTCTCTCTCCTCCCTTAAGGTGGTCGGCCCTAACCCCTCTCCTAAGCAAGTATAAAATAACCAAAATACCCATTGTGACCTCTCATGAAGAAATTAATTAAGGAGAGAAAGTTCTAGTCTAATAGTTTCACTAATTAATTCATCCTCCTAATACATGGGCCTAATTATTGGGCTCAATCTAAACTAGAATTAAATATTGAGTCCAAGGATCTAAACTAACTAGTTTAGTCCACTACACAAGTCCAAAAAAAATACTACATCTAACAATCAATAAATAATACAACAAATATATTTACACATGCACAATATTTAATTTAATAATCCTAAAATAAAATATCCATGTCAATTTACTAAACTACCCTTAATTGAAAAAGTGAGGGTGACAGCGCTGAGTCAGATTAAACGAGGCAATGGTTGGTTATATTTTGATTTGTTGGATTTTGGATCAAGTATTGATTTGAGTTGGTGTAAACCCCCTCAACCAAATTTAGGTCTACCTGGCTTAGATAGAGAGACTAGGGTTAGTTTGAAACCATTTTAAATTAGAACATAGTGTTTTATATTAATATACACAATATTAGTATCACTTTGTGCACCTTACTGTTGCTTCGATATTAGAAGCGCTACACTAGCATTTGCTCCCAAACAAATTTTATACACTTTTTCTAGACATGCCAGCCTTCCATTCTGACCCTTGTGTAACTCATAAATACCCTCTCTTGTGCTTCATTTTAGTCTCACAATATTCGTTACAAACGTCCATTCTTAAATTCAAATAAATCTAACTTTGCATCCTTGTCCGTTCCAATCAAAATTGGAGACACAACCTCGACCCATTTTGTACAACCTAATTTATAATAATATTCTATTCTGAGTCTACTATGTCCATGATACTTGTATCCCACCTAATCTTAACCCTATGCACTTCCAATTTATTAAAGAACACCATTTACACTAATTTTAATTAAATTGGTGTAAGGACCTAACATAACCCAAAACTAAACCCAATACTAACCCAAACCCCCACTCACACCCTCAAGGTTCATACTAAACACCATACACCATTTTAGCCTACTACATCACACCAAACATGGTATTTTTCCTCATCCAATCCCAAAACCTCACTTTTGTGCAATTTTCTAATTGTTGGGAACTTTTATGCAAAAGTGCCATGAGGTGTCCACCCCTCATTGGACCCAATCCTTGAAGAAACCCTTCCCTCCTCTTTGACCGATCCACCCAAAATCCTCCCTCCCCCCGTTTGTTGTACTTTATACAACTTTATCCCCTTACATCTCCACCCTCCACTCAACCCAACACCATCTCTACCCTTCAATTTCTTTCATGTAAAAACAAGCAAACCCCATCCCTAGGAGGCAGCCGACCCTAATCCCTAGGCTAGCACCCCCTCTCCTCTCTCCTACATAAAAACTCTTTCCCTATTATTTTTTATCACCATCCTTCATCAATATTCAAACCGAACCCTAAACCAACCCTAGCAGCCACCACCCTCATCCCATCTCCGGCCACCATCCCGTCGGGGTAGCCTCCACCGTCGAGCAACCCCGCCCTGTCATCCAACACCCTTACTACCATGACCTCCTCGCTGGATCGACTGTAACCACTGCAATCCCCATCACCCTCTCATCTTCCTCGACTTCTCCTCACCCCGGACATCCACGACGAGCGACCCTGACCCCGAGCAGCCTGAGCACCACCTGCAACTGACACGAACCCCCTCACAGCCGACTGTATCACGCCGGATCCTCCTCACCGACTCGACCACCCTCACGACCCCGACGTCCTTCTACCCTGGGCCAGTCATCTCCATCCCGCCTGATCACCCGACTCCGGCCATCCCTGTCCGAGCAGTCGATCCTGACCTCCACCTTACCCCGCCACCAATATCATCATCTCCACTGCCACCGTCATCACCATCACCACCGCCATCATCGTCATAACCACCATCACCAGCACCATCATCATCATCATCAGCACACTCTCCGTTCATCTCCACCACCTGACTCCCTCGACTCCGTTCATCGCCACCACAACCACCCACCTCGACCCCGACCATCTCCACCACCGTCATCCCTACCTCACCGTCTCCACCACCATCAGCAACCACCACCACCACCTTAGCACCATCGTCCCCGTCACCATCATCACCAACATCACCATCACCATCACCCGCAACCAACCGTTCTTTCCCGACCTTTGCCGGAGACCACCACCACCTTAGCCACCACCCACCCGCGGCCATCCCGCCACCGCCAGCAACCCGCCACCACCGACTCAGCTGCTGCCACTGCAAGCTACTGCCATTGCCACAGCTGCTACCGGAGCTGCTGCTACTATGCGCTGTGCTCATCGGAGTACCGCCCTCCCTTGCCGGAGGTAGGCCGCCGACAAGCCACAGATATTGCCCTCGGCCTCGATCACGACTAGGTATACATATTTCCTTCTTTTTGTAATGTACGATTGCGTCGATGTGTTGTTGTATGAACTGTGCAGTTGTGAACCCTTGTATTTTGTGTATAAGTGTATATGTTTTAGAATAATATTAGAGTTAGTGTTTACCTCATAGAACTTGATTATTTAATGTGTCATACTTATGTTGACCTAAGGGTTTAGACAAACTAGCTTCTTACACACTAACACGTTAGCTAGGACTTGTATTCTTGTATTATACGTTATTTAGTTTCATAACGTATTTTTGATAACTCGTTGTCTTATTGTGCACAAAAATTAGGGATGTGACACTTGTACGTTTTAGCTGCGTACCCACGCGACCCTGCTAGTTGACCAATTGTGACCCCCCTGCGTCAGTTCCTAAGTGCAGTATAGTTATAATTTCCATGCGTACTAGTGTAATGACTTTATATTATATTATATGTATAGGGTCACTGGACCATTCAGGCGAGACTTCGGGAACAGGTTATTGGTACTCGCAGCTTGAGGACCCAGACAAGTATACCTTGCCTTGTTGTACTATTTAAAATTAAGTATTATTAGTTGTATATTTTATTATTTTAATATTATATAACTGTGCACGTCCGAGAAAAACTCGGGTGCAGTCAACGAAGGCGTTAACGTTAGGACTTGTGTCTGACCTAGTATCTAGTAGACGCACCTAAATTTGAGGAGTTATCAATATGACTCCCCAGGCCTTGACACGTATCATTGCACGTCACAGAGTGAGTTCATGTAGGGACACGTGCTTCATGCTTGACTGGCCATCAGTGTGAGCAGTACGTATGACGGTATTTAGCTTAGTTGTATATTTCTTTAGTGACTTGCATTTATAGTACCATGTCGTATTCGCGATATATACATTGGCATTGGGCGGGGAGGACAATTGGTAGGCGTTTGGGATACACACTTTGGAATCAGTAGTATCCAGAGGAGCCACGGATCCAATCACTTCCTTTATACAGATATCACATTCTTCGGAGCGATACGGACGTATATATTTGTAGATACCTTATTCTTCGGAATGATGGACGTTACATGTACAGATACCACACTCTTCAAAGTGTGGACGTTATGCCTACACCTATCCATACATACCAATGCTGTCCTCACATTGCATTCACTTAGATGGTTAGCACACCCCTTTATTTTATTCAGTATTTATATATACCATGTATTTTTGTATCTTGTTACGTCCCTCTGAGGACCTGGTTCCCTTCTAGGTTATTTGTGCAGTTTGCATGATGCTTGATCTAGTGGAGCGTGGACATCGTTGTAGGTATCTTTACATTTTCAGCTATTACAGTCATGTACTACTTTTTATTTTTGATTCTGCTTTTATAGCCTAGTGTTTATAGGCCTATGTTGTTCTTTTGGCCTATTCGAACGGATGTTTTATTGGGTTGCAAACTGATGATGCGTATCGTTCTTTCTTGAGATTATTTACCATGGATTAAGATTTAGTTCAATTGTTGCATGTTTAGAATTAGATTCTTAACTGGATCACTTAATCGTGGATAGCGTAAGTGCACTTTATCGGGTCCATTAAATTAGAAAGCCCTACGGAGACATACCAGTTGGCCAATGCCACATGTCTGGTCCTACATATTTTGGAACTAGGGCGTGACATGGTTTTATTAGTAGCACATGAAGGTCAGAGCATATCGTTTCGGTCACGTTACCGTACCGAACGAGCTTGTAACTTAGAATTAATGTTGAATAAGATCTCAATCCATAACTGATTTTAAAACTCCTCTTGTATTCGGTTGTCATCCTTGGACTTTATTACTGTATTCGTTCATTTACCATCGATATCATTATTATTGTTTTTCATCTTCCTTATTTCGGAAAGATGGATGCTCGCGCACGATAATTTTCTTCCAGGAGCAGATCCTCGTCAAGACGAAGAAGACATACTTGATAGGATGTTTGAGTAGATGGTTAACCATGGTAGAGAAGGTTGATAAGTTATGTCTTGTTACTAGAGCTAATATAGACCGTTGACATAAGAATTAGACATAGAAGTAGAGACTTAAAACTAGACCCTACCCTTACTTAGGGTAGCAGAGATTTGTAAGTATTAGAAGCTAGTAGTAGAAGCTAGAGAGATTGTTTGCTTCTAAGGCTCTAGAATAAATTGGGGGAGACATAGCTAGATACTAGGAATAGTTGTAGCCTCATGATAATGATACAAGAAATTAGTTATAGTCTTATGGTAATGATACAAGGAATGACCTTATGAACATGACAAGACAGAATTTTAGACTAACATCTAGAAGAAGATTATCGGATACTAATAAAAATAGGGTATAAAATAGAACTTTAGGTAGCAAACCATAGTGGTTAATCCCTAGTTGCCTTGTGACTTACAGTACCAGACCTAGAAATTTTTCTACCCTTTAGATAATGATAATTATATGAATAAGCTAAAACAGATATGTAGATTGCTAGACGTAGATTGCTAGACCCAATATTTGAATGATGAGATAACGTGAGTACTACAATATAGCTTTCAAATTAGATTAGATGTACTTGACTTATTTCGGTTGTCAGTGTCTATTAGGCTCGTATTTTTACCATTGATAACTCGATTAGTTGAGTTAGTATCTGAAATAGAGCAATTAGATTGAAGGATGAGAGTATCGACAAATATTATAGCCTCGAGTTGGATAACGTGAACTACCTATAATGGATGGCCAGTTATAAACAAGAGGGTACCCATGTAGTTTGCATGAAGAGTACACATGGAGCAAACTAGGAGAAACCTCAGGTTCAAGGTAAAAAAGTAGAGTGGCAACAAGATGAGATTCGCGACAAGTACCTGACCTCGAGTTTCTTTTAAAATTTAGAGAAGTACCTGAACCGGAGATAAAGATGTTGGCTCGAGATAATGTCAGACTTTGAGATTGAGCTACAGTACCATCCGAGAAAAGATAACATAGTAGCTGATACATTGAGCAGGAGGCCCATGGCATTCTTTTTCACTACCCAGCAACACCTGTTAAGAGATCTAGAGCAGTTGAGTATAGAGGTCATTATGCCCGGAGCAGACGACCAGTTATCGAGTTTTTAGGTGCAATCGACATTGGTTGAGAGGATCAAGGCTGCCTTGCCAACAGATGCCAAATTCTAGAGACTTCGACAGAGGACAGAGGCCGGGATGCAGACAGGATTATGCATGCACGAGGATGGGACTTTGAGATATGGAGATCGTCTCTATGTTCCGAATGGAGAACTTCGTCAGGAGCTGATATCGGAGGCGCACAGTTCAGCATACTCTATTCATCCAGGAGGTACAAAGATGTACAGAGACCTGAGGCAGTATGATCGGTAGCATGGAATAAAGAAGAAGATAGCCCGCTTTGTGGCGAAATGCTTGGTGTGTCAGTAGGTCAAGGCGGAGCATTAGCAGTCTGCAAGTTTACTTAATCCACTCACGATACATGAGTAAAAATATGAGCACATCACTATGGACTTCGTTACGGGCTTTCCAAGGAGTCCGAGTTGTCGTAATGCGGTATGGGTGATCGTGGATCGACTCACCAAGACTGCTCACTTTCTACCTTTCAGAGTTGGACAGTCTACGGATGTCTTATTTCAAGGAACGAAATACAGGTTTAGATCACACGCTGACTCATTGGTCAATTGATAGAGGATTACCACTAGACTCTTAGATTATATATTGACACGTGAGTATGGAGTATAAATAGAAGATAGAAGTCTGACAAGAATGGTAGCTGAATATCGTGGATTACACATAAACTGCTTAGGGATAGAGATTTAGACTTTTGACTAATAAGACATGAGCTTGCTGAACCAAATCCTTAGTAGTAGTGGTATTATGGGAGCCTAAATCCAATTTGCCCTAGCCAATGAATTTTAGGAATCGTATTCTTGTTATTGTAATTGTTAGGATATTTAGAAGGATTGAATATATATTTATTACATAATTTCTATATATTATTATTACTATGTATTGAGTAGAGACTTATGTTATATTTTATTACATATACTTCTCCTAGGAATTATTTGAGTTGAGCTTCTAGACTAGGTATGACTAACTAGCTAGATTAGACTTGTTGCTGCTAAGAGCGATTGTAAGAAGTTAGGTTGCATAATTCCATTGTGGATACCATAGGATGATGATATTATACCTATGAAAGAATGTTGAGATATTAACTGTCCTAGTTGCAGAAGACGGTTAGGACAGTATTTGAGGTGCGGATCGAACCAACATCAAGCTCATGAGTGTTCTCAGTATGTCAATAGAGCCCAACAGATAGTACAAAGGCCAGCTCCACCGGTCCTAGGTATGTCTGTAGCATTGCTTGATAATTTATAGTTTATTATGTGTTTATTTTAATTCGAGGACGAAATTCTTATAAGTTGGGTAGATTGTGTCACTACCACATTTTCTAGGAAAGGGTATTTTAGTCTTTTCCTATTTAATTAAATATTGTGCATGGTAAATAATTATTTGTTGTATTATTTAATTATTATTAGATGTTATTTAATTATTTTAGACTTGTATTAGTGGACCCAACTAGTTTAGTTTGGACCCATGGACCAACATGAATTAATTAGTTAGACTAGGCCCATTTAGAAAGCCCATTGTTAAGGAGATGGATTAAAATTAATTAAATTATTAGACTAGAAGCTTTCTTCCTTAATTATTTCTTCATAAGAGGCCCCAAGGGGTACATTGGACATTTCATAATTGCTTGAGGAAGGGGTAGGGGTCGGCCTATTAAAAGAGGGAGGAAATTCTCTCTCCTCTTATTTTTATTCCAAATCTAGATCTAGAATTTCCCACTACCAAATTTCCTTCATTCCCATTTCATTTTCCCACCAAATTCATTCCAAATTCTTCCCAATTCACCATTAGAAAGTTGAGAAGCAAGGATCTAGAAGGAGGAAGCAAGGATCTACAAAGAGCAGCAAGGATCTACAATTTGGAAGCAATTTTATCTCAATTGGAGGTTTCATTGGGAATCCATCTCCCAATAGGTATAATTTAGTTTTTCCCCTTAAAATAGCATCTAAATATGATATTTAATCATGGAAAATCAACCCATATGTATGTACTACCCATAGGACTTGATTTTGTGTTTATAGGAGACCCATGGAGAAAGTTATGGTGCTTTTTGTGTCAATTTTGGAGGAATTCCGAATTTACATTTTGTTGTGTGTGTCAATTGATCCTATAGATCAATTGGGCATGTGCTTATGTGTTCGGGACTAGTGTCGTATCCACAATTGGGTACGTATAGGTCATATCCCAATAATTTGGTGATACGTGTTGTTTTGGGGGTTTTCCCTCCGACACGGGACTTTGTACATGTCGTATTTTGACACAAACACATAGATCTATATTTGACACTTTGATTTGTTTATAAATATTATTTATAACTTGTTTGTGTCCTTCAGGGTACAATTAGTTGTGTGTTGGACTTGTGTCGCATGCGTATCCTAGATCTAGTGGGATACGGTGTGATACTCTCCATTTTTGTGTGTTTATGTGTAGATCTAATTATTTATGCTTAAATTCTTGAATTATAATTAGTAAATATATATAGATGTTATATATTTATTTTTGTGCATTTATTATGGTATTTTTGGTAGCCTAGAAATATGTATTGTAGGTATACTAATATAATGTATAAATATATATGTAGCTTTCTTTTACATGCATTTATATATGTTACAATTTATGTTAGTAGTATAAATTATATGTAAATGTTTTATAAATATATTTATGTGTTTAAATGAGTAATTATATTAATTATAATTATTATATAATTAATTGTATATAAATGAATGTATTTTTATGTGTGCATTTAATCATGTTAAAATATGTACATTAGTACATAGGATGTGTTTTATAGCTATTAATATTTATTTATATATATATATGTGTAGGATTATGTTTATATTTATTTAATTGATTTATATATATATATATATATATATATATTAATTTATATATTTATATATTAATATATATATAGTTATATATATTATCTTTGGCGACGGTATTTAATGACAGTTTCTGTCATTAAATCCCAGCAGCAGCCGTTGTAGCTTTAATGGGTATTTAATGACAGTTCTGTCATTAATTACAGTGGGCAAGATTTATTTAACAGCAGCAGCGACAGTCGTTTCTGTGACAGTTTGAACTGTCACCAATAGGTGACAGCAGTGCATTTACACAGCAGATTGGCGACGGCGTTTTCAGTGACAGTTGGAACTGTCGCTGAAAGCCTGTTTATTAAAAATCAGTGTTTTAGCACACAGTTTTTCAGTGACATAGGCAGTTTTAGTTTATATTTTATATATTATATTTATATATATATATATATATATATATATATGTATATATATATATATGTATTTATTTTGAGATATAATACTAGTATTGTTATATTCTTAATTATATAATATTAGTTTATATATATTATATTATGTATAAGGGTAAATACTATATCTATGTATCTTGAGCATTACTTTGTGTGGATACCAATTTGGTTCAAAACCATGGTTCCTAATTGTTGTAATTAATATTCTATAATATTATACTTTATTGTTGATGTATAGATATTGTGAGGTTTACCTTGGATTCACGTATCCGAAGATACGGTATCCTAATATTTAAGGATGTAGTTTTATAACTTAGATTTTAGTATTTTGATCCAAGATTTTGGTACTAGACTTGTGCAACCTAGAAATAGATAGTTGACCTTGGTTTGACCATAGTTGACCATAGTTGACTTTAGTTGACTTTAGAGTTGACCATAGTTGACTTTTGACTTAGAATTGACTTATTGACCTAGAAGTTGACTAGTTTAACTTGTTCTCTTTTCGGGACCTTGTATTGATGTTGTATTCCATATATAGGTCTTCGAGGCACCGAGTCAGACATCTGTGAGACTGTTCATTGGACTTCAGGCGAGTACATTCTCTGATAGTTTCTCATTTATGATATCCTCTATGTTCACTGTATTTAGTGTAGATATCCATGTTCTCTTGACACTATGGTTACACGGATTGGTATATCCGGATCTCGTCATGAGATGTTATTCCTTGGTATATGGTGTATATGGTGCAAGTATTGTTTCATTGGTTATCTTATACATGTACAGACACCGATTCTCGGAAAGACTAGCTATCTTCTTGGGGAATCTCGTGCCATAACATACCGTGGTTAGATCTATTATACCAGTCAGGGGTGGGGAGTATTAGTATAGATATGTGATCAATATCCCTATTGAATAAAGTATAGATTATAGAATAGTGTTGATCATACACAACACGTATGATTAGCCAGGCCGCATTGCATCTTGTCCAAGCCGATCACATGTTAAGCTAGTACTCACACACTTAGTCATTAGTATTATTGTTTCATTGACATATTGTTCATTATTGTATTTATTTCCAGTATTTCCTTATTATATATATATCTCTTGTATCTATTGTGTATCTTGTTTACATCTTGTTTATCCACAGCTATTTACTGTTACATAGTTTTTATCATTAATAAGAACTGCTGTTAGAGATGTACTCTGCTCCTTTCCTGACTGGATATATTTTTTCAGATGACACTGAGGAGTGGTACCCTACCTTTTATGGACCCCAGGATGTTGTGGGTTTAGATTCTGAGACCTTGGCTCAAGAGGGACTTATCCCAACTGAGACAGTTAACCCTGAAGTTGTAGTCTCGTAGTATTCTTTTGTACTGGATTTGTCTTCAGCTTATCTTGTTACTTCTTCAGACTCATTGATGTATTATTTTAGACTCATGAGTTGTATTGTGACTATTCTATTCTTTATCTGATTCGTGCTCATTTCTATCTTAGTTCTATGATTGAGTACACTATCATTATTGGTGGTTCATTATATTGTTAGATAGATTATCTAGACACGTTCTACCGCCGATTCTGTGGCGTAGGCTGGCGTTGTTTCTGACTAGTATCCTTACACAGGGTGCGGGTCGTGACAGATTGTAAACTCCCTCGACTAAATTTAGGTCTACCTGGCTTAGATAGAGAAACTAGGGTTAGTTTTAAACCATTTAGAATTAGAACATAGTATTTTATATTAATGTACACAATATTCGTATCACTTTGTGCACCTTACTATTGCTTCGATATTTGGAGCGCTACACTAGCATTTGCTCCCAAACAAATTTTACACACTTTTCCTAGACATGCCAACCTTCTATTCTGACCCTTGTGTAACTCATAAATACCCTCTTTTGTGCTTCATTTTAGTCACACAATATTCGTTATAAACGTCCATTCTTAAATTCAAATAAATCCAACTTTGCATCATTGTCCGTTCCAATAGAAATTGGAGACACAATCTTGACCCATTTTGTACAACCAAATTTATAATAATATTCTATTTTGAGTCTACTATGTCCATGATACTTGTGTCCTATCCAATCTTAACCCTATGCATTCTAATTTATTAAGAACACCATTTACACTAATTTTAATTAAATTGGTGTAAGGACCCAACCTAACCCAAAACTAGACCCAACACCAACCCAAACCCCCACTCACACCCTCAAGGTTCATACTAAACACCATACACTATTTTAGCCTACTACATCACACCAAACATGGTATAAACCCCCTCACCAAAAAATAGGTATCTTGTGTGTATTTTTATTTCTTGTATTTATTTTAGATTATTTTTGCAAAAACAAATAAAATCCAATAATTTTTATTAGGACACTTCACCGTGGTTTGAACATTAACAATATAGAATGGTCCCAAAATCTGAATCGTCATTCATAGAAAGTAGCCTACACAGGAGACACTACCTGTAGGATCTTTTCGTGGCGTAGAAATTCGAACCCTTGGCATTAGTGTAATGACCATAGATTAATTATTAAATATTAGATATTATATATATATAATTTATTTGTGGTTATTTTTTAACCCCAACTTTCAAAAATTAGCATTCCATAATTTTTCGTGCCAAGTTAGACATTTTTTCTATTTATAGAGTTGCATATAATTAACTATACCTATTTTGTGGATAACCATTTAATTAATTATTTAGTTAATTAGATAATACAGTTATTTGATTTATTATAACTAAAAAAATATCGAATTATTAATTATAAATATTACATAAAATATTTTGAGTATAGTATTTATTAAAACTTTATAAAAAAAATTCAAGAATTTATTTTGTGTGCAAATATTATTTTTGGAAATTTAACCTTATATATATATATATATATATATATATATATATATATATATATATATATATATATATATGTCAGTAAGTAATAATAATAGCAATAATAATAATATTGATAATAATAATAGTAATAATAATAATACTAATAATAACAATGATAATAATAATAATAATGATAATAATAACAACAACAACAACAATAATAATAATAATAATAATAATAATAATAATAATAATAATGTTAGTGATAATAATAATAATAATAATAACAATAATAATAATGTTAGTAATAATAATAGAAATAAAAATAAAAATAAAAACAAAACAAAACAAAACAAAACAAAAAGAAAAATAAAAATAAAACCTAATAATAACAACTAAAACCTAACAAACAACTAATCCTATAACTACCACCCCCCTTAGTAGCTACTAACCCGCAGAGACCCCCCCCTGTGAACCCCACAGCATCCCCATCTCTCTCTCTCTCTCTTCTCTATCTCTCTCTCTCTCTCTCGATATATATATATATATATATATATATATATATATATATATATATATATATATATATATATATATATACACATACCAATATAAACTAAACCCTAATACCCTAACCCTACCCCAGCCCCGCGCCCGACCGCCCCCTCCGGCCGACCACCCCGCGCCGACCGCCGCCACCGTCCGTTCGCGCACACGGTGACGTATCTCCCTCAATTTTGATTATTTTTGCGTGTGGTTTGTTCGTGTACGTTCGAAACCTAACCCTCTAGGATTTTCATTCAAGGGGACGAGTTTTTGTTCCCTAGATTGGTCGAAAAATTGACCGGAAAACTGACCAAATAATCCAGAATTTCAACACCAAACCCCCATGTTCACACCCGATTTGACATTAACCTATTTAATATTTTTGAAAACTAATTAAAGGATTTTTCTTCTCCATATAACCGAAAAAATCTCTGTTCTTTTAGTTTTTGTTAATTTGTTCTATGTGTAAAATTATTCGTCCTCCAAAACGACCAAAAACTTATTATTTTAAAATTAGAAAATTATGATACGGAGCGCGCCCCACCAAACGGGACTGCCTGGTTGCGTACCAATTATACCAAAAGGCGCGTATAGTATATCCTGAAGTGTAGAATTTTGCGAAAACTGATTCGGACGTGTGTGCGCGTCGGAATCAACCCGTATCCGTAAAAAGGCCCCGTATCGTGACTTTTGCAAAACAATACCCCATTTTGTGTACGCTCGTCGGAATGCAAAGAAACTTGCGCCATTGGATTCGTAGTATCACGTAGGTCCTGTGACCCAATTTTATGCGATGCCGAGACAGTTGACCAAGCTGCCTATTTGCAGGCTCCACGGTTGACTTTAAGGGCAAATTTGTGTTCGGCTCACCGGATTCCAAAATTGAACATATCGTTGAGTTCGTATTAACGTTTAGAATTTGTTTAACCTATAACTTATCCTATTTAGAGACCTTTATCTCTGGCACACTTTTCGGTGCAAGGTATATGTGGACCCACTTTTACCCAAAATTACCGTTTTGCCCCTGTGTTCAAATTGGATGAAAGGGTAGTATTTTTTAGCTATCTCGCTTATTCTGAAAATGTTGGTGATATTTATTTCAGTATCCGAAGACGTTTATTTGGAGGCCATAGTTTCTGATCCTGTGTACTTGACACATGGACGTTTATATTATGCAACTTTCTTGCCAGGCAAGTATACCTTGCCATTGTACTATAATTTATATTCCATATGATGCATGTATTTTATTTCTGTGCATTTAGTTCATATATTTTAAACTGCTATATAAACTGCACGTCCAAGGATAACTTGGGTGCAATGACGGTGGTGTCGTATTTTATGTTTATTATATATTATGCATGTCGACCTAGTTTTACGAGACCACCACATAATTTGGAGGCATCATTAGGTTTCATTGGCCGTGACACATCTGTTACACGAGTGTGAGTCTCATGTAGGATACGGACTTGCGTGACAGGCAGGCCTCCTGTACGTATGGGACGTGCGATAGGGAATAACTGCTGATAGAATTTCCATGCTAGAAGACTTGGCAGTTATTAGAGGTATCGTCGTGTTATGGATATGACATACTTAGATCATGGGGTGGGGAGGACAATAAGTAAGGTGTTTGGGCTCCTTTGTACTTTTCTTATGTAACCCGTACGCTCCGCCGGAGATGCGCGGTCATGATGACCACTATATACTATATTATTACCTGGCGGCCTCTGAGGTTCAAAAGACGTCATGCTTTTTATGCTCCTGTATCTCCGAGAGAATCATGCCAATCCCAATTTAGCCAGATAGCCCACTTGTTGGAAAGTTATTCTCAAACTGCATTCACATAGATGGTTAGGCGACCCATTGGATATTAATTTTCAGTACTGTATTGGCATGTTTCTATGTATCTTATTACGCCCCTCTGAGGACCTGGTCCTTTTCCAGGTATAGATTTGCAGGATTATCCACAGAAGTACGGACCCAGACTTGACACTTCATACCAGACTGAGGAGGTCTTACCTTCAGAGTACCTTTGATTTATCGCACCTGATGGATATTCTAGTTGCTATTTCTTTTATTGACATTTATCTTATATTAGAGTTGATCTTTTCTCTCATTTAGTTTTGGTATAGTCGATTGGCAGTGGATTTCTTTCCACCCGGCTATTATTCTTGATACTTCATACTTGAGTTTCAGTTATTTATTTTCTACTTCTTTATTTATGCTGTGGATGAGATATAGATTGTGTGTGACTTGTGTTGACAGTATATTACCACTTATGGATTTGATATTCATATTACAGCGTACGTGTGTATCATGGTATCCATATATTGGAGTTGCCATATACATATGGCTGGCATGCTTACGTATTCCTAGTCCTATGTATTTTGGGACTGGGGCGTGACATGTTTTAGTGGTGGCCCATGCAGGTCGAGAGTATATTGTCTCGGTTACGTTACTGTATCGAGCAAGCCTGCAAATAGGATTAGAGTATAGGATCTCATCCATATTTGACTGTGACTCACCTTTCTTCCAATCCGTTCTATTTAAATGATTGCATCCTGCTTGATTCATGTACTTCCCTAATAGTTCCTTGAGTGTAGCCTTCTGCTAGAATATAGGAATCCTTATTGTTAGGATGATAATTAGTGTAACCTTCCTACTAAGAATATAACTAGAATATTGACACATCACTAAGTTTAGAATACCTAATGAACCCTAGCATCCAATTCCTATGAATTGATTGACCACTATCCCTTGATATATTTATGAAGGACTTGAGAGTAGTATAGACACTACTAGAGTTAGTTAAAAATTTGGCCATATTGTTTGACCCTAGTATTGAGGGACCAATAGAAATCTAAGGTTGAATATTAGGATTAAACCTAACTTTCATAGTGAGACAGTATTAGAGAACTATAAATTTAGATTCTTGTCTTGATATTAGCAGAACAATATCTTAGGAATTCAAGAGGAATGAATATAATATTTCCCTTGATCATACCTCGAACATAGAGACTAGCATACCACTCCCCCTTAGAAAACCATGATATTATCAAGAGTCTCTCTATTTAATTTCATATCTTGTTCCTCCGAAACCTTAGCGCTCGATATTTGTGTGACGACTAAAATTTTATTTCATCTTTCAATTCGTGCCACCTAACTGTTTTGATTGTAGGCCAAGTAATTTTTTTTATGTTAAGGATATATAGTTTGCTAGGATTATAGTTCTTAATCTTGAATTTTGAAATTATGTGCTTAGTAGTTAGAACTTGATAGTTGAGTTGCTCATTTAGATTATAATTTTATGATTATCCTTTAGTTTCAAATCAAGTAATCTGTTCTATATATCTCAATACAGGTTATATCCTCCTTCACTTGAGGGCCAGTAACTTTCTATTATTAATATTAACACTTTTGTTCTATAAGCACTATGATTAAGATTTAAGATGACCATTACCTATGGAGTTTTATAATGCAATATGATACCTTAATAAGTACCAAGATCATGTCACGACCTGCACCTGGAAATTAGGCATGAGCCGTGGGTACGTCCTGCCTATGCCGCACATCGGCGGTAGAACGCTGTCTAGGTCTCAAGACTAACAACATAACTCATCCTGTCAAAGGTCTCAACTCCATAGGGAGGACAATGATATACATGAATCAACAGTTATAATATACTCAATCACAAGACTATTGGAAAGTAAATGGCACAATGAGATATAAGGATAAAGAGTACTAACATAAGTCAAGCACAAAAATATAAATACATCACAAGTCTAGAGTCTAGATGTCCACAAAAAGTCTCAACAATAATACAACCCAAATCTCAATTCTAGAACAAGGATACATAAATAAGACAGTCTAAATGCCTACAGGTGGTATCTCCTCTAAGATGGGAAACTCCTCTAGAATTTATGGTACAAAATCTCCCTGTACTCCCGGGCCATAGTGGGTAGGACAGAAGTCCTCCAAATCCTCTGAAAAATGTTATCCAATCAGGATTGGAGCGAAGCACAGACACTAAATAGCAGTTTCATTTATGTTGACAAAAATTATAAAACAGTGTAAGGAAATACAAGATAAAAGAAATACTGGAAGTATAGAATACTAGAGAATATGAAATAAGCAATAGAACATCTAGCAATGAGTAAAAATATAAGTAAATGCTAGAACAAGTGAACTGAAATAAAGAATAAATATCTGCCTATGTGTTTGAAATATCAGTTTATTATGTGATCGACTTGGGACGAGATCGGGCTTGATATATATGATTGGCTGTGATACATGTGAGGTCAGGCTAACCATCTGGTTAGCTATGATGCGAGCAATAGTCAGGCTAATCATATATATCAGGCTATGAGGCATGTAAATGGTCAGGCTACACCCGACGTGATGTGTGGGGTGAGCTATGATGCATGTAAGGTCGGGTATGATCACATAATCTGCTAATATTTCCCTATCCCCATCTAGCACGATGGATTCCAATCACGACTCCTCATGACAGGTATCTAGGGTGCTAACCCGTGTATCCACAGTGTCAGAATCAAGTATATAATACAACTAGGATTATAGAATTAATCAACAAAACAAAAACTGTCAGAGAATGTACTCACCTGTGGTCCCGAGTGCGAGGATCAATGTCCAAGGCGAGATCACAATGACCTAGTTATGGAATATCAATGTCAAAATACTGAATTAAGGGAATAAACATGTTTAACTGATTAAATGCGAGGCCTCTAGGTCAATTCTGAGGTTTACTGGTCAATACTAGGTTAACTAGTTAATAACTTGCCAACTCAACACTTCTAGTACCCACCTACTACTACCTCACTATTTAGCACTAACCATACCTTGGTGTCACTAGGCCTATGATACTAGGTATCTTAATACTCATTAGATGTGTAAATACTGATTCATGTAGGTACTAGATAGACACAACTCATAAACCTAGTTATTTAGTTCTAACCTTGGTATCTAGGTTATACTAGATACTATCCATACATATAACCCATACATATAACCCATATATATATATATATATATATATATATATATATATATATATATATATATATATATATATATATACATAACCCAGCATACTACTAACTATAAACAACTAGCTAATTTAGCAATAGCTAGACTAACCAATATCCAAAGACCCCCAAGACCCCCAGTATCAGTCCTCCTGCCACACACTAGATACTGACACAGCACTCTCAACACTAAACTCACTGACTGATAACTGATCTAAAGAACCATTCACAGTTTCACAGTCTGAAACTGTTCAGACTTTATATACACTTGAGACAAGCCCATGGCTACTGGCAGGAACAAACTTGTTCACTCTTGCACAGGCAATGGCCTAATCCCTCAACTGTTCATTGATACCCAGTATCAAAACTCACAGCTAGAGTGAAACTCAAGTCTCAATTTCCCCTAACACAGGCACACCCAGGTTACACTACTGATACACAATGCAGATGGAAAAGGTAGCCACAGTTCAGTTTGGAACTAAACTGTGTACTGATACTCACTGCTATGTTTACTCCCTCACTGAACTCAGTCAATGGACACAGGAAATCTAACTCATTAGCTAACCTATCTCCCTTACCTACTGACTGGCACATGCAATACTCACTGGTTATGCTATGACAGGTATCTAACCCCCCCCCCACTGAGACCGATGCTCAGTTAAATACACTGATACATAACACACATGCTATACACACCACAGACCCAGAATTGAAACTGATGCACAGTATTACCCTACTGCAGACTGAGAAACTCAACTCACAAACCTATTACTCATGAACCCAAGTACTAATAGTTCACAAAAATTCACTGATACCAATACACTAGAGAACTTAACAACTGATACTCGACACACAGTGAACTGGAATTTACTGAAACTAATCATTGGAACTCAACCAACTGGTACCGAATACCCAATTCATACACTGGGAACTCAAACCCACAGCATGATGCTACAGACCCGACTTCCCACAACCTACTGCTACTGCAAAACTCACTGAAACCACCTGAAATGCTGATACACAACACAGTTTACAACCCTACACTTCTACTGACTCTAGAACCTGGAAACCCGACTGATACACGATCCACTCTTCCACATAATACTCTAAGACCCCTCCCCCTTAGCTGTGCTGCTCACTACACAGCAGTGAGTGATACCTCACTAAATCCCCTGTGATACCAACTACTCACTACTGCACTGAATTCCCTCAAGCACTTATGCATCACTGAGACACTAAACTCAGTGCACAGGCATACACATACAAACATTCACTGAGACTCAATACTGACACTCAATACTGATACCCAGAACCTGACCTCACTGTACTATTGACTGATGCACCACACTATATGACACACTTACCTAGTATCATACTGATACAATGATCCACAATGTTAGTGTCATTGAGACACTCAGACTCCCATAGACACAACACATCACTCATAGTAGTAAAACTCCCAAATCCTACTGATACACTGAACCCTAGCACATGAACCCGACTCTGCACAGTGCTCAGGCACTGCCTCAGGGACCCGACCATACAGTGAACTCCCTATCGATATACATATACAATAACACATATATGTAGGTATATATCTACACATTCATATATATTGTCACGACCCGCACCCGGTATAAGGGCACGAGAGCGTGGGTACGTCCAGCCTACGCCGCAGCATCGGCGGTAGAACGCTGTCTAGGTCAAGTGCTATCTAGATAATCTCACACTAGTATCCAACTCCATAAGGAGACACGGATAACACTAAAATAAATCTAGAAATACTCAATCACAACTACAGCACGATAGGAAATGAAGAAATAAAAGAATACAGCACAAGTCTAATGATAACATAACATACCTGCAATCCTTAACTTCCAATCCCCAAGTGTCAGAAACCAGTCTACTAATGTCACAGTCTGGAAAAATATTTTCCAGTCAGGAAGGAGCAAAGTACATCTCTAAATAGCAGTTCTATATAAATGACATAAACTATGTAGCAGTTCTAGATGGAAACATACCAGATGCATGTATAGGTACGAGAAATATATAATGAAAGAAATACTGGAAAATACTGTAAGTAAACGCAGGAAAAGAAACAATATGTCCATGAGCAAGAATTCTATGACTAAGTGTGTGAGTACTAGCTTTAACATGTGATCGGCTTGGGAACTTGATCAGGCTGGTTACATGTGATTAGCTATGATTCATGGAAGGTCAGGCTAACCGTTGGTTAGCTATGATGCAGGGAGAGGTCAGGCTAATCACACGTAACAGCTATGAGGCATGGAGATGGTCAGGCCGCACCCGACGTGAGATGTGGGGTGAGCTATGATGCATGGATAGTTGGGTATGATCACATATCTACACTAAAATACTCCCCAAACCCCCGATTGGTATAGTAGATCCAATCATGGTACGCTATGGCACGGGATTCCCTAGGAAGGTAGCAAATCTCCCCGGGAATCAGTGTCTGTACATGCACAAGATAACAAGGAAAACAAGTCTCGTACAAGCTACACCATGAATAAGGAATAACATCTCATGACGAGATCCGTGTATACCAATCCGTGTAACCAATGTGTCGGGAACATGGATATTTACACTAGATACAGTGAACATAGGAGATATCATAAATTAGAAACTAATCAGAGAATGTACTTGCCTTGGGTCCTTAGCTGGTAAAACCAATGTCCTGTCCCAGAGTATCGTCTGGAGGGACCAACAGTCCTAAAAATATCAAATACAACATTTGACATCAGATGCTACACTAACACATCACAATTACATGAACTCAGGGCTCTGCCAGGTATGGCACTAGTCAACTAGGGTCATCTAGTAGGTTTACCAATATAATACACATTACACTTATTTTACTTACAATATTTATGCATGCACCAATTTAATGTATTTACAATATATATATGCCCTTTAAATACATATCTTATTTATACTAGTTGAACCATACGTACACTCATATAGATGCAAAAACACTGTTTAAATATACATATATTTTGTTAACATCATTTTAGAATATACTATATTAATTGCATATACTAGAATACGTATTTACGTATACAAATCGTTTCGAAATTATTTTGAACCATAATTTCAAATAAAAGTTTATTTATAAAAACTAGAATTTATGTAAAAGCCATCGTATTTATATATCTCTAGTTATTTCAGTTACCAGTCCAAATAACCAATTTATCTTATTTTTATTATTATTAAAACTATATTTTTAATTAATTATAAAAACCCCAAAATTATTATATGTTTGCATAATCAAAAACCCTTTTAAATATTACATAACTAAATTTACACATACTAAATAGCTAATGTCATACATTAAAACAATAAAACTAATTATGTTGTATTTACTAAACTAATTCCATGAATGTACTAGACTAACACATTAATTAAACTAATTATAACTAACTAATTAACAAAATAACTAATTATATGAAATAAACTAATTCATATAAAATAACTAATTAATATAAAATAAACTAATCCATATAAAATAAACTAATTATGTAAATAACTAATTATATAAAATAACTAATTTTATGAATTAATGAAACAATTTTGAGTTAATTAAACTAATTATAAATTTACTAAACTAATTATTAATGAATTAATTAACTAGTTAAATCAAATTATAATTTAAACTAATTATATTAGTTTACTAATGTAATTAACTCATTAACTAATTATACTTAACTAATAAATACTAATCCAGTCTCTGAAACGAAAGAAAGAGGGAAAGAGGGAAAGGGGGATCACCGGAGTTTCTGTCGCCGGCGCGGTGTCTCGGCACGAGGCGGTGGCGGTGGTCGACACCGAGGCGGCGGCGTTCGAGGAGGCAACCGGCTCAGCGAAGCTCGGCTCGAGATGCTCCAGGCGGTGGCGGCAGCGAAGCTCGGCGGAGGCGGCTTCGAGGATACGGCGGCGTCCGGTTGAGGAGCGGCGCTCGGCGCTCGAGGAGCGGGCTCGGCGCTCGAGGGCGGACTCGGCGCTCGAGGACGGCGTTCGACGAATCTGGCGGTCACCGGCGCGGCTTCGACCCAGGGCAGCGACAGCGGCTCCGTTCCAGCGACGGCCACCGGCTTCAGCGGCGACGGCGGCTCGATCCAGCGGATCTGGGCGGCGTCCGGCGGCGGCTACCGGCTTCAGCGGCCACGGTTAGGTTTAGGGTTAGGTTTAGGGTCTGATCTGAGCGTCGGGGTTGGGTCTGTGGATCGTGTCCGGGGCAGGACACGATGGGTGTTTTACTGTGGACGTGTCCGGGTTTGCCGGACACGGAGATGCTGTTGTAAACTGGAGGATGTGGATGTGTTCGGGTGTGTCGGACACGGAAAAGCTGGTTGTAAACTGTAAATCTGGACACAGGAAAAGAAATGGATATGGTGGGACACCCGGGGTCGGACCCGAGGCCATCACGGCTGACACGGTGATGCTGGACACACGGACACGAGCACACAAAAATGGTGGCTTTGGCTTTGAGGGAATTTGTGGAGGCTAGCCAATGATTGGAGATTAGGGTTTCTTGGAAATGTGAGAATGAGAACTTAAGTAGGGAGAGATGGTGAGGGATAAAGGGTTGCGGGTTGGCCCAATAATGAATGGCCCAGAATTAATTAAACGGGTGTTACATGTGGGAAAAATGAGGGTGCAAAAAGGGGAGACAGTAAACTGGTAAATTTAAATAGAAAAGAAATTTAAGAAAATGTTTTTAAGAGGCTTTCAAAGGCTGACTGATTAAATTAGCTACGAATTAACTTCATTTTGCAAAACCCTAGAAAATATGTAATTTGTTTATTTACTATTCCAAAATGGATATGAAATTTTATTATGAAAACAACTAGTCCTATCATAATTTCATCAAGAAATAATTTTATTATTTCAAGCCAATAAACATTTGAAACTAGAAAAATATATTATTATTTATTTATTTATTTTGTAATACATCGACATTTAGAAAAATGATTTTTTTTATAAAAGATTTTTAAATTACCTTCTACAATCAAACATCGTTCAAAATAAAATATTAATTTTAAGGAGAATTATTTTATAAACTTGATATTTTAAAATAAATAAAAATCTAATTATTTTGGAAATTGGAAATCGGAGGTTACAAGTCTATCCACCTTAGAAAAATTTCGTCCTCGAAATTTCAGGGATGACTAGGATAGAAAAAATTTTGTTGTTCATAATGATGAATATATCATTGAAAAAAATACTTCTATAAGGAAAATATTTACCAAACAGAAGAAAACATGAAGAAAAAGAAAATATGGTTTAAGACGGGAATAGCTTGAAGGAATCATGGCTCGGCCTTGAATCCTCTAGAAAGTTTAGGTTTTGGGAAGTAGACACGATCACTGAAAAAAACAGATAATTGGAATAATGCACGTTACCTTTTTAAAGTAACTAAACCAAGGAAGACCCAGTATAATGAATGATATAGACATGAAAGTTATAGCTAATTCGAAAGATACGATCGACAATTTGATTTAAGAAACTTAAATACATCCTTCAGAATGTAATCAAGAGACATCTAATCGCCTTTCTTGATTTCTAGGAAAAGAGTAGTCTTTACTACCATCTGAAAATAATCCTTCCTTTTTATCCTCGTTCATTTTACTTTTCTCAATCTTGTGATTCATCATTTAACTAATATCTATAAAAGTTTCAAATTCCACAAACTTTATTAGATTAGATCTTAGAATTTCTGAATCAAAATTTATTACCTGTCCAAAATCCTTATCATCAAATTCGAGTTTGTTTATCTTAAAATCAACTATACCTCGATTATTTTCTTCGATTTCAAATGTTACTGTCATGGTCAAGATTTAATTTAAATCACAACCTCAATATACCATGATCTTACCTTACGACCTTCAATTATATGATCCCATAATCAATTATATTAAAATCTTCTTTACCATGAGCTTCATTTCATTCCATATCCCTCTTTCCGTATGTATAATGTTTCCGAATTAAAATTTTTTTTTTCATCCTCTGAATTTATTATCCCAATGTAAAATTTTTACTACTCAAATCCTCAATATTTTAATTGAATTCCAGTCGTATCATAATCTCCTAAATTTTGAGTAAATAACTAAATACAAAATTTACTATTCAATCCTTCAATTGAACCCAATCAATGCATATTTATAAACTTAAAAATCTGTATCCCAAATTTAAATTTAAACACTCATCAATCATCTAACTTAAATTCAATTGATGCTTATTCCAATCTAACTCCTCATCCCAAGAATTTAATTTGACACTATTCCATTTACGATTTTATTTCCTGCTTTTCTTTTTCCTCCAATACTCAACGATGCGATGCTTCCAGTATCTTCAATAAAATTTCTATCTTGCAATCAAATAGATAAAATGATAATCTCTAAGATTTCTCAAATTTTTAATAATCAATTCAATCATATCAAGACCTCCTTAAAATTAATAAATCCTCAAATTTTTTTTTTTTTTTTTTTTTTTTTCTCTGTGAATATCTTAATTCTCCCTTTAAGTAAATGTTTGTCCTCGAATTTCAATCATACCTCGATTTTTATAAAATCAATGATCCATCAATTCCGTTATAACAACCCCTAAATTCTTTATTTAATTTAATGCTCATCCACAAATTTAATCCTCTTGTCTCTTTTCGTCAGTCATAACCTCGTCATAGATCTTTGCTATGGTCAAAACCCAATGATCATGGTTTAAGAAAACTCTACCTACAGCCATGCAATTTAAGAAAATATAGGTCATGTGTCTTGTCATGGTATTTCAGTCTCTGTTAGGGTACTACTAGTTATATTCTAACAAAAATCATGCATGTGAGCCACAGTACTAGGAAAATCAATAAATCAATCAAAAGGTGAAAGAAAAGGAACATTAGGAAGGAAGAAGGATCATGTTAACATATTACTTGTAGTGTCTACTATCTCTAACAACCACTTAACTCTAGCACACTAACAAATTCCTATTCATGTACACTGGTACCCATATCAACTAATCATATATTAATATTCATCTCTCATCTACCACAAATTAATCCTCAAAGTAATCGTCAAGGTCTAACTTCCCGATCAACTTAAAATAAAATGCATATACCTCCTCAAAATTAGATACTTCACATCGAGATAAAATTTAATCACTTCTAAAATCTTGTAGCCTTAACTATGTTTAATGAATCAAATTTAAATCCTCAATATTTAACAACATAAAATCTCAACTCCTAAAAAATTCTGAAAATTTAAAAATTTCATTTCCTCCTTTTAATTTATAACTCCTCAATGTACATATTAGTGCTCACGGTCTCTGATACTCAAGGTGCACTCAATACCTCTAATGATCAAAGTTATCATCAACTGTGTTTTCTTTCATGATTTCAATTTATGTCAATTGGTATATCATCTAATTACCAACACACAGAGTGCTTACTGTTTTTAACGTCATCCTTGACTAATCCTCGACATAGAATCATTAGCACTCTTGGTATTATATCACTAGCTGCATTAATGGATTATCTCATCAAGCTCATTAGACTCATAATCACCTGTATTCTCTATAACACTCATGTTTCTTTACTCTCATGGGTATGTGTATGGTTCCTCATCTCGATGGTTGTATATGTATTTCCTTCAATCCTTTAAAGCCTATTAAACTAATCCGTGATACGCTTCACAACTTCCATTACTAATCCTGATATTTCTCTACTTATGACATCTCATTAAACCCTTTATACATATACATTTCTTTACCTTTAATATTTCCGATATCAATCATCAAATTGGACATCATGCTCCATAAATCCTTAACACAACTCCCGGATACTTAACTGTTTACATAGATCACTCAATTACATAATCATGATTATCCAGGACGGGTAATTGGCTCTGATACTAACTCTGAGAGTTATCACTGATACTCTATACTCTCCTTAACTCTCAGTCTCTAATGACACTACTCCTAGAATCATTGGTACAAGGTACTATACTAAGGGCTAACTCTAGATTAAAGCCTACTGCTCACATGTCCAACTAAGAACACTTACAACTCACTAGCAACACAGTCAAATATAATACAAGACATAACAAAATTACAAGCCACTAATTATCATACTTAACAAGAAATCCTCAAGGAATAGGAGCTCAAAGGCTGAATTGAGGACAGAAGGTATCTTTACTGCTAGTAAAGAAAGAAGCGGTGGAACAAAGTCCGGGAATAACAGAAATAGATAAGTCTTGAGATGATATTTTTAAGAACCAATTTAGGATACAACCTGATAATCATACACGTCTGTCTGAAATCATGACACTCAGAATCCTCGCCACGCCAGTAAGCATAGATGCGATAAACGATAGGTTTCGTAACTAAGGTATGCACTCTATAATCATGTCGTCTAGAATCTTCGCCACGCCAACCGGTATGGCTGCGAAAGACTCTAAGCTTCATAACTATAGTATGTACATCCAAGTCAGGTCCTTACGTTCTCGTCACCACAGCTAATATGGCTGCGATAAATTCTAGGTTCCATAACCAAAGTAGACGTTTTACCTTCCTCACTGTCCTCATCAATATATGTCATCAGATGATACCATAAATCCTAGTCCGTAAAAATTCATCTCAATTTAAAATCAACTCAACAACGATACCAGGAATTAAAGTTAACAACTGGTCAACAAGAATCAAACTCAACAATGATACCGAGATTTTAAATTTTAAAACTGCTCAACAAGAATCAAGTTCAATAACAACAAGCGAGAGCGGACGGAAACAAGGAAAGATTTAAATTGAAAATAAGATTCTCATGGGGTCATCCCAGGAAATCCTTCAAGAATTTGTGATTGAGTATCCTCTCTCATCCTAGTATCCTATGTCCTATATTCTATAGCAGGTATGCAGTGGTACAACAATGATGTCGCACTACCACGACATCGCACAACTAGCGAAGTCTGACCTGCATGGGCCACCACTAAAAACGTGTCACGACCCGCACCCGGTATAAGGGCACGAGAGCGTGGGTACGTCCAGCCTACGCCGCAGCATCGGCGGTAGAACGCTGTCTAGGTCAAGTGCTATCTAGATAATCTCACACTAGTATCCAACTCCATAAGGAGACACGGATAACACTAAAATAAATCTAGAAATACTCAATCACAACTACAGCACGATAGGAAATGAAGAAATAAAAGAATACAGCACAAGTCTAATGATAACATAACATACCTGCAATCCTTAACTTCCAATCCCCAAGTGTCAGAAACCAGTCTACTAATGTCACAGTCTGGAAAAATATTTTCCAGTCAGGAAGGAGCAAAGTACATCTCTAAATAGCAGTTCTATATAAATGACATAAACTATGTAGCAGTTCTAGATGGAAACATACCAGATGCATGTATAGGTACGAGAAATATATAATGAAAGAAATACTGGAAAATACTGTAAGTAAACGCAGGAAAAGAAACAATATGTACATGAGCAAGAATTCTATGACTAAGTGTGTGAGTACTAGCTTTAACATGTGATCGGCTTGGGAACTTGATCAGGCTGGTTACATGTGATTAGCTATGATTCATGGAAGGTCAGGCTAACCGTTGGTTAGCTATGATGCAGGGAGAGGTCAGGCTAATCACACGTAACAGCTATGAGGCATGGAGATGGTCAGGCCGCACCCGACGTGAGATGTGGGGTGAGCTATGATGCATGGATAGTTGGGTATGATCACATATCTACACTAAAATACTCCCCAAACCCCCGACTGGTATAGTAGATCCAATCATGGTACGCTATGGCACGGGATTCCCTAGGAAGGTAGCAAATCTCCCCGGGAATCAGTGTCTGTACATGCACAAGATAACAAGGAAAACAAGTCTCGTACAAGCTACACCATGAATAAGGAATAACATCTCATGACGAGATCCGTGTATACCAATCCGTGTAACCAATGTGTCGGGAACATGGATATTTACACTAGATACAGTGAACATAGGAGATATCATAAATTAGAAACTAATCAGAGAATGTACTTGCCTTGGGTCCTTAGCTGGTAAAACCAATGTCCTGTCCCAGAGTATCGTCTGGAGGGACCAACAGTCCTAAAAATATCAAATACAACATTTGACATCAGATGCTACATTAACACATCACAATTACATGAACTCAGGGCTCTGCCAGGTATGGCACTAGTCAACTAGGGTCATCTAGTAGGTTTACCAATATAATACACATTACACTTATTTTACTTACAATATTTATGCATGCACCAATTTAATGTATTTACAATATATATATGCCCTTTAAATACATATCTGATTTATACTAGTTGAACCATACGTACACTCATATAGATGCAAAAACACTGTTTAAATATACATATATTTTGTTAACATCATTTTAGAATATACTATATTAATTGCATATACTAGAATACGTATTTACGTATACAAATCGTTTCGAAATTATTTTGAACCATAATTTCAAATAAAAGTTTATTTATAAAAACTAGAATTTATGTAAAAGCCATCGTATTTATATATCTCTAGTTATTTCAGTTACCAGTCCAAATAACCAATTTATCTTATTTTTATTATTATTAAAACTATATTTTTAATTAATTATAAAAACCCCAAAATTATTATATGTTTGCATAATCAAAAACCCTTTTAAATATTACATAACTAAATTTACACATACTAAATAGCTAATGTCATACATTAAAACAATAAAACTAATTATGTTGTATTTACTAAACTAATTCCATGAATGTACTAGACTAACACATTAATTAAACTAATTATAACTAACTAATTAACAAAATAACTAATTATATGAAATAAACTAATTCATATAAAATAACTAATTAATATAAAATAAACTAATCCATATAAAATAAACTAATTATGTAAATAACTAATTATATAAAATAACTAATTTTATGAATTAATGAAACAATTTTGAGTTAATTAAACTAATTATAAATTTACTAAACTAATTATTAATGAATTAATTAACTAGTTAAATCAAATTATAATTTAAACTAATTATATTAGTTTACTAATGTAATTAACTCATTAACTAATTATACTTAACTAATAAATACTAATCCAGTCTCTGAAACGAAAGAAAGAGGGAAAGAGGGAAAGGGGGATCACCGGAGTTTCTGTCGCCGGCGCGGTGTCTCGGCACGAGGCGGTGGCGGTGGTCGACACCGAGGCGGCGGCGTTCGAGGAGGCAACCGGCTCAGCGAAGCTCGGCTCGAGATGCTCCAGGCGGTGGCGGCAGCGAAGCTCGGCGGAGGCGGCTTCGAGGATACGGCGACGTCCGGTTGAGGAGCGGCGCTCGGCGCTCGAGGAGCGGGCTCGGCGCTCGAGGGGCGGACTCGGCGCTCGAGGACGGCGTTCGACGAATCTGGCGGTCACCGGCGCGGCTTCGACCCAGGGCAGCGACAGCGGCTCCGTTCCAGCGACGGCCACCGGCTTCAGCGGCGACGGCGGCTCGATCCAGCGGATCTGGGCGGCGTCCGGCGGCGGCTACCGGCTTCAGCGGCCACGGTTAGGTTTAGGGTTAGGTTTAGGGTCTGATCTGAGCGTCGGGGTTGGGTCTGTGGATCGTGTCCGGGGCAGGACACGATGGGTGTTTTACTGTGGACGTGTCCGGGTTTGCCGGACACGGAGATGCTGTTGTAAACTGGAGGATGTGGATGTGTTCGGGTGTGTCGGACACGGAAAAGCTGGTTGTAAACTGTAAATCTGGACACAGGAAAAGAAATGGATATGGTGGGACACCCGGGGTCGGACCCGAGGCCATCACGGCTGACACGGTGATGCTGGACACACGGACACGAGCACACAAAAATGGTGGCTTTGGCTTTGAGGGAATTTGTGGAGGCTAGCCAATGATTGGAGATTAGGGTTTCTTGGAAATGTGAGAATGAGAACTTAAGTAGGGAGAGATGGTGAGGGATAAAGGGTTGCGGGTTGGCCCAATAATGAATGGCCCAGAATTAATTAAACGGGTGTTACATGTGGGAAAAATGAGGGTGCAAAAAGGGGAGACAGTAAACTGGTAAATTTAAATAGAAAAGAAATTTAAGAAAATGTTTTTAAGAGGCTTTCAAAGGCTAACTGATTAAATTAGCTACGAATTAACTTCATTTTGCAAAATCCTAGAAAATATGTAATTTGTTTATTTACTATTCCAAAATGGATATGAAATTTTATTATGAAAACAACTAGTCCTATCATAATTTCATCAAGAAATAATTTTATTATTTCAAGCCAATAAACATTTGAAACTAGAAAAATATATTATTATTTATTTATTTATTTTGTAATACATCGACATTTAGAAAAATGATTTTTTTTATAAAAGATTTTTAAATTACCTTCTACAATCAAACATCGTTCAAAATAAAATATTAATTTTAAGGAGAATTATTTTATAAACTTGATATTTTAAAATAAATAAAAATCTAATTATTTTGGAAATTGGAAATCGGAGGTTACATATATATATATATATATATATATATATATATATATATATATATATATATATATATATATATATATATATATATATATATATATATACACACACACACACATCAAGGTTCATAAGAACTAGGTTAAAATTAGGTATTTCCCTCCAGGGAGCATTTTATCAAACACTTTAGGGGCTGAAATCGATTCCACACTAAGAACTCCTGAATACCCAAATCAAAACCCTAAAATTGAGATCAAACCTATATGTATACGATATAATCATGTGTAGATGCATATCCCCAAGAATAGGGCTCACAAAATTGGGGAAAAACCATCATTTGAAACCACAAATCCTAGAATCACCTAGGAATCCATGAAAAAATGAAAGAGCCAATCCTAATTCAAATGGTTGGCTTCTAATGGCCAAACAATAATTAAAAACAGAATTAAATAGTGTTTTAATTTGGATTCTCACCTATTGGGAGATGGTTTCCCAATGTAGCTCCTCTTTCTTCAAGCCTCCTTGGTCCAAGCTCCTAGATCTCTCTTGATGGAGAAGGAAGAGGGTTTCTAGGGCTAGGAATTTTTGAAATTTTAGGGAAGGAAGTGGTTTTCTAAGTGGAGGCTAGGTTTAGGGTTTTTCTTCATGAATGAAGAAGCTTGAGGGACGCTCCCTCTCATTTAAATAGGACTAGGGTTAGGGTTAGGGCTTCTAATGCCAAGTGCCTAATTAGCCCTCCATAATTTGTCATGAAGAACTTAAAATTAAAAAGGATTTAGTCATTCATTGAGGGTTTAAACTAAAAACTAAAAATACTAACTTGGGTTTGGTCACAAGGGTTAAACCTAATGGGTTTTTAGGTCAAGCCCCTAAACTTATGCATTAAGAACACCCTACAATTTATTTAATAAACTTATCACACATATTTATTTACACAATAAATTAAACATGGCTATTTACAATAATGCCCTAATCTTGAAATGTGGTAGTGACAAGTCTACCCTCCTAAAAAAAATTCGTCCTCGAAATTGAATTGAACTAGAACAAGAACGAAATCAGATAAGGAATTATACCTCAAGTCTCAAAGAGATACGGGTATTGCCCGTATATTTCGTCCTCTCTCTCTCCCAGGTTGACTCGCCTGGAGAGTAATGTCTCCATTCAACATGAGCCAAAGGAATGGTCTGATTCCGCAACACCTTCTCTCTGCGATCCAAGATCTCTACGGGCTGCTCAGGGTAGCTGAGAGTCGGACCAACCTCGATCTCCGAGTGATCTAGTATATGACTAGGGTCTGCCACGTACCGCCTCAGCTGTGACACGTGGAACACGTCATGCACTCCCTCTAGTGCAGGTGGTAAGTCTAGTCTATACGCCACTACACCGACCCTCGCAAGGATACTGAAAGATCCGATGTAGCATGGACTAAGCTTCCCGCCTCCACCAAAATGAATCGTGTTCCGTGTCGGAGAAATCCGTAGGAACACTAGATCGCCAACCTAGAACAAAATAGTCTAAATACACAGTCTAAAACAAAACAATCACAAGCCAAAAATAACAAATCTATACCTGAAATTCAAGGGGTTTACGGTGGCTGTCGGCCCAATGTTGCTGTCTATCCTGCGCCACTCTCAGTCTGTCTCTGATGAGTTTCACTCTTTCTGCTGCATCCACGATAATTTTTGGTCCTAACAAGGCTCTCTCTCCGACGTCATCCCAAGATAACGGTGTACGACACCTTCGTCCATATAGAGCCTCGAATAGCGACATCTTAATGCTGGCCTGGTAGCTGTTGTTGTAAGCAAACTCTACCAGGTGTAGATGATCCTCCCAAGAACCTCTGAGATCTAGAATGCAAATGCGTAGCATATTCTCGAGAGTCTGAATAGTCCTTTCAGACTGCCCGTCTGTCTGGGGTGGTATGCGGTATTGAACTTGAGCTGAGTGCCCAAGCTAGCCTGTAGACTCCTCTAGAAGTGGTAAGTGAAACGACTATCCCGATTCGAGACGATGCTCACAGGAATCCTATGTAATCTGATTATCTGCCGCACGTACATCTCTGCTAGCCTCTCTGTCGATGTGCCCACCTTAAAGGGTAAAAAGTGGGCTAATTTGGTCAACCTATCCATGATGACCCAAATTACGTCCTTCCCTCTTAGAGAACATAGAAGCCCTGAAATGAAATCCATGGTCACGTGCTCCTACTTCTACTCTGGGATAGGTAAAGGTTGAAGCAATTCACCTGGCCTCTGTCGATCCGCCTTTACCTGCTGGCATACTAGATACCAGGATACGAAGCGTGCTACCTCGCGCTTTATACCATACCACCATACATGCTCCCTCAAGTCTCGATACATCTTATTGGCACCGGGATGAATCGAGTACTGAGAGCGGTATGCCTGCTGTAAAACCTCCTCGTGCAGCTCCCCGCTCGGCACACACATCCTCGTGCCGTACCGTAAAGACCCATCATCCGCAATAGTAAAGTTGTCTGACAATCTTGTCCGAACCTGTGCCCTGATACTCCTCAAAGCCTCATCATTATTTTGCACAGCTCTGATTCTGTCCATCAGCTCGGACTGTATCTGTAATTCCCACATCTGAATCTCGGTACCGGGAACTAGCACCTCAATTCCCAAGCTTTCCAGATCAGCCAACAAATGTCTATTTGTTGTCAAGTACATAGCCATCGGATACCTGCTCAAGGCATCGGCGACTACGTTAGCCTTTCCTGGGTGGTACTGTAATGAGATATCGAAGTCCTTCATCAACTCCAACCACCTCCTCTGCCTCATGTTCAGCTCTTTCTGTGTGAACACGTACTTCAAGCTCTTGTGGTCTGTGAGCTATCGTCAATCTCTTCTTCAGCTCATCAAATGCAGCCTGGCAATCCTCCGTCCAGATAAAATCCACATCTTTCCTAGTCAACCTGGTCATTGGCACTGCAATCGTGGAGAAGTCTTGTACAAACCTCTTGTAGTATCCTGCTAGCCCGAGAAAACTTCTGATCTCAGCTACCGAACTTGTAAACCCCCTCGTCAAAAATAGGATTTAATTAATTACTTTACTGAGTTAAAACCGCAACCCAAATCCCACGTACCCAAATTAGGGTATCAGTCTACACCAAACTTGTTAGGCCATGACTCATGTGTACCATCCAAATCTAATTCCTTATGTTTCTGACGCATTAGGAATTACCGAGTCGAATTATTAAATTAAATCAAACTTAAAGCCAATTTACCTCAAGCAAAACCAAACCAAGCCCACATGCGCTTTCGAGTGGATCATTTCCATTCCAACAAGCCGGACAAGCCCAACCCTCGAGTCCAGCCCATCATCCCCACCACCCATATAAATATACATCTATTCACTCAAACCCTAGAATTCATATCACAATCCTCTTCTCAACCCTAGCCGAATCCCCTGCCAAGACCTATCCCCGCTCAGCCCCACCGGACCACCGACCACCCCTCCAGGCGGCCGGAACACCACACCATACCAGGCCGTCATCACCAACCCCTTCGAACCCGATCACCCGAGACTGCTGTCCCTTCCCCGACTTCCAAACCAAGCCCTCCGCTCCACCTGACACCGCCAGACCCCGCCAACTGACCCTCTGGACCCCACAACACCATCAACCGACACCGTCCCAGCCTACTGCCACCGGGACAGACTGCTGTATCCGCGGCAGCAGTCATCACAGCCGACTGAACGCCGGCAGACCGATCCCATCCACGCGTCGACCAGAGTTCACCCCCGCCAGAGAAGACGGTCGACCAGCCAGTGGACCCCCCTCGGTAAGTCGATCAGGTACTTGTTCACTGAACCCTTCTCTCTCGTGTCATAATACTTCGCTTCCGTGTCGCCATGTCACATGAACACATAGTAATAGTATTCAACCTAGTTAGTATTATAAGCATAAAAGCTTATTTAATTTGTTACTAATAAATATGTAATTATGAAGTTAATAACCAGTCACCAGGGTCAGGTATTTCACTTGAAACGCTGGAATATAAACTAGTAGGTTGAACATGGGAATAGAGACATGTGTTCGTGCAGAACCGAAATTGTGGACAACCCGTAACTAGAAAATTATTGACTCGAGACACATGTTGACCGAAGACAGAACATGTGTATATCCTAGCCACGTGCATACGTAACGCTGTCTTCAACCAACCATGAACTTGAGACAGACCCTTAAGAGCAACGTAGTGTCAGTACATTGGGTCTTAGCGTCTGATGTATATTTCTATATTATATTGTGTGTCAGGATCATCGGATCAGCCAGGAGACATCGCAGGAGCAGGCTTTTGGCATTCACCTCCTGAAGACTCAGGCAAGATACCTTGCTATATTTACTGTCTAATATAAATATGCATAAGTTGTATTGTAGTCTTGTTGCTCGTAATTTATACAACTGTACGCGTCCGAGTTGTCTCGGGTATATTCGGCGGGTACGTCGATGTTAGTATATATATATGGACTTAGCTCTTAGAAGACTCAACCCATTGGACGATACTCTATTATTGTCTGAGACCTGACACCTTACATGGTCACTGAGATATATTCATATTGGGATGCGGGTTTGCTCACTCGACTAGCTATCGTTGCGTATCACCTACATCACGATTAGTATGTAGTCAGGATTTAGTCTAGAGACTTGGCATATAGATACATGGTATGCACATTGAGTAGTCAACTTGTGTATCTACATTGGGCAAGAAGGACAACTAGTAGGCGTATGGGGTACACACATTAGAGCCGTAGTTCGGAGGAGCCTCGGATCCAATGATTTTCCCTTTATACTGATGCCACGTTCTTCGGAGCGATATGGACGATATACTGTACAGATGCCACTCTCTTCGGAGCATGGACATTATGCCTACACCTACCCATATGTACCAGCGTTGTCCTCACATTGCATTCACTTAGATGGCTAGCATACCCTTCTTGTATTTATTTTATTCAGTATTCATATATGGCATGTTATTTTCTTGTATCTTGTTACATCCCTCTGAGGACCTGGTACCTTTCCAGATTTAGACGAAGCTTACTACCCTACCGTATACGGCCCGGGACAGGAGACGAGATTTGCTACAGCTGAGGAGTTGGAGGTGCAACCGTCAGAGTTTTCGTGACCAACTGGTAGGCCTTTAGCCTAGATGGAGGGCATCATTATCTACTCAGCTGATGCTCTAGTCATTATCTTTTATATCTTATTTCAGTACTTTATTTTCTCATAGTAGTGGGTTTGTTCCCACCAGACATCACTGGTTGTACTATGATATCTTGAGACTAGTATTTATCAACCAGCAGTTTATTTAGTGTTTCTTGCTCTTTATATTGTGGATGAGATTAGACTACCTGTTATGGATTGATATTGGACATATAGTATTATAGGACAGCGTAGCACTCTTCGTGGATCCATTAAATTGGGATATCTTCGGAGACGTGTCAGCTGGCCATTGCCACGTGGCCTGGTCCTGTATATTTTGGGACTGGGGTGTGACATGGTTTTAGTGGTGGCCCATTCAGGTCAACTTTTCGCTTGTGGTATGGTAACATGCCCGGCGAGCCTGCAATAGGATAGAAATTATTAGGTCTCATCCACTTTTGATTCGTCCTTGAACTTTCTTCATACTGCTTCTAAATATCTGTATCCTGATTGATTGCTCTCGTACTCTTCTAATGAAGCTCTATCTCTTGCAGCAAGATGAATTTGCGTAGTGGACGAGGAGCACCCCTTGCCGCGGTGACAGATAACACCACTCAAGGAGATGAGGTACCCCAAGGGCAACCCCCGCTACAGACCCCGCTGATACATTGGCACGAGACATCGCAGGGCGATCCTACACCGCCACCTGAGGGACAGACTTCCTAGATGATCCCCACGCAGCATTGTGAGGGCCAGACTTTAGGAGCTACACCGATGCCGCAGATTGAGAGGCCGACATCTGAGGAGATGCCTACTGCACAACCAGAGACTCCCCTACCATCGCCTCCGCCTTACCCACCCCAGATGCCACAGCTAGATGGCCAGCCACAGATGCTTCAGTTCTTCTACGCAATGATGCAAGCACAGTGGCAGCAGACAGAGACACTACGACAGAGTCTGATGGCAGTACTAGAGAGGACACCTGTCACGACACCAGCACCAGCACCTCCACCAGCCCCGACAGGTGGCACTGTTAGATGGTTCCGACAGATGGGACCAGATACCTTCTTAGGCAATGAGACAGCGGAACAGATCTCCGATTGGATCGCCAACACGGAGATGCTATTATAGGCTTCACAACTACATCCAGACCTTTGGATGACCGCAGTGAGAGCCCAACTAAAAGGCAACGCCCATCACTGGTAGGATTCCATCGAGCGTAGTGTAGGCAAGAACCAGACTTGGGAACAGTTCTTAGAGTACTTCAATGCGAAGTATTTTCCAGCAACAGTCAGAAATGTCCTGTACTCCCAGTTCCTACATCTAGAACAGGGGAATATGACTGTTGACGCATATGACGCAGAGTTTAGCCGCTTTAGCATATTTGGAGCTGTCCTGATATCCAATGATCTAGAGAAGGCTCAGAGATTCTACCACGACCTCAATTTCGAACTACAGAGATATACCACCACACAAGCGAGGATTTCATATGAGGAGGTTCTCGCAGAGGCGAGGATCCAGGAGGCCATTATCAGAAGGGTTAGACGTTCCAGTACGACCACGCCAGCTAGAGTCCAGCCCGGAGCAGGAGAACCCATCCGTCGTCCCGGAGCGCAGATACATCAGAGAGCAGTACCATATCCACACCAGGAACTTCCAACTTGCCACTTCTGTGGTAAGAGAGGTTACTTCGAGAAGGACTGCTGGAAGAGACTTAGAACATGCATGATTTGTGGAGCATGCCAGCACCTTGTCAGAGATTGCCCACAGCGCAGGGAGGCAGCCCCACAGGCCGGACAAAGGCCAGCAGTACCAGCCCCGAGGATACTACCCCCACCAGTAGGACAGCGTCCACCAGCACCCGTAGGATTCCAGAGGGGACCACCCTTGGCCCCGCAGCAGACCCAGTTTGATCGGGCCCGACAGCAGGCAGGAGGATAGAGACAGGGACAGGCCTTTGTATTAGCAGCCGCTGAGGAGGAAACAGAAGGAGAAGCAATCACAGGTACCATTTTAGTCGCATCCTTACCTGTGACAGCATTGTTTGATTCTGGGGCTACTTTGTCATTTATATCTAGTAGATTTGTAGCAATGCATAGAGTAGCGACATCCCCTTTACCTAAGAGTTGGAAGATTCTTACCGGAGGAGGTATCGTGTCGGTTATCAGTACTATTAGAACATGCTCGGTAGTCATATGTGGTAGAGAGAATCAAGGCCGCTTTGCCGACAGATGCCAGATTTCAGAGGCTCAGGCAGAGGACAGAGGCTGGATTACAGACAGGATTGCGGATACATGAAGACGGAACACTGAGGTACGAAGATCGTCTCTATGTTCCAAATGGAGAACTTCGGCAGGAATTGTTGACAGAGGCACACAGTTCTACCTACTCCGTCCATCCAGGAGGTACGAAGATGTACAGAGACCTAAGACAGTACTACTGGTGGCACGGAATGAAGAGAGAGATAGCATGCTTCGTGGCCAAGTGCCTGGTGTGCCAGCAAGTCAAGGCTGAGCACCAGAGATCTGCAGGATTGCTTCAACCGCTTCCTATACCGGAGTAGAAATGGGAGCATATCACCATGGACTTTGTTACGGGCTTTCCGAGGAGTCCTAGTAGGCGCAATGCAGTATGGGTAATCGTGGATAGACTCACCAAGTCCGCACACTTTTTACCCTTTAGAGTTGGGCAATCGACGGAGGCTTTAGCGGATATGTACATGAGGGAGATTGTGCGCCTACATGGAGTGCCAGTTAGCATCGTGTCTGACAGGGATACGAGATTTATGTCTTACTTTTGGCGGAGTATGCAAGAGAGTCTTGGTACTCGCCTAAAGTTTAGCACAGTGTATCACCCACAAACAGATGGCCAGTCGGAGCGCACCATTCAGACGCTAGAAGACATGCTAAGAGCGTGCATGTTGGACTTCGGAGGATCATGGGAGGACCACTTATATTTGGTCGAGTTTTCCTACAATAATAGCTATCAAGCTAGCATTCAGATGGCTCCCTATAAAGCGTTGTATGGCAGGAAGTGTCGTTCTCCAGTATGCTGGAGTGATATAGGCGAACGACAGATTCTCGGATCAGAGTTGGTTGTTCGGACGGTAGAGAAGGTAAAGAAGATCCAAGGACACCTTCGAGCAGCACAAGACCGACAGAAGCATTAGGCGAATGCACATCGTCGACCCTTAGAGTTTCAGGTTGGAGATCACGTATTCTTAAGGATCTCACCTACGCGAGGGACTATCATATTCGGAGGCAGAGGGAAGCTGAGTCCGAGGTACATCGGACCATTCGATATATTAGAACACGTCGGAGAGGTTGCTTACAGATTAGCATTACCGCAGACCTTGGAAGGAGTCCACGACGTCTTCCATGTATCTCAATTGAGGAGGTACATACCGGATCCTAGTCACGTGCTTGACTATTCTGAGATCACAGTCGGCCCGAGCCTATCGTATGAAGAGGAGCCTGTGGAGATTCTAGACAGAAGTGAAAAGGTATTACGAGGGCAGACCATCCCCCTAGTTCGGGTTGCATGGAGACATCATGCACCAGGCGAGTCGACCTGGGAACGCGAGGAAGATATTCGGCAACATTATCCCCATCTCTTCGAAGGACTAGGTACGTCCAGTATTTTCTTTAGTCTTTAGTGCTTACCCATGCGTATGTTTAAATTTCGAGGATGAAATGCTCTAAGGAGGGTAGATTGTAAACCCCCTCATCAAAAATAAGATTTAATTAATTATTTTACTGAGTTGAAACCGCAACCCAAATCCCACGTACCCAAATTAGGGTATCAGTCTACACCAAACTTGTTAGGCCATGACTCATGTGTACCATCCAAATCTAGTTCCTTATGTTTCTGACGCATTAGGAATTACCGAGTCAAATTATTAAATTAAATCAAACTTAAAGACAATTTACCTCAAGCAAAACCAAACCAAGCCCACATGCGCTTTCGAGTGGATCATTTCCATTCCAACAAGCCGGACAGGCCCAACCCTCGAGTCCAGCCCATCATCCCCACCACCCATATAAATATACATCTATTCACTCAAACCCTAGAATTCATATCACCATCCTCTTCTCAACCCTAGCCGAATCCCCTGCCAAGACCTATCCCCGCTCAGCCCCACCGGACCACCGACCACCCCTCCAGGCGGCCGGAACACCACACCACACCAGGCCGTCATCACCAACCCCTTCGAACTCGATCACCCGAGACTGCTGTCCCTTCCCCGACTTCCAAACCACGCCCTCCGCTCCGCCTGACGCCACCAGACCCCGCCAACCGACCCTCCGGACCCCACAACACCATCAACTGACGCCGTCCCAGCCCACTGCCGCCGGGACAGACTGCTGTATCCGCGGCAGCAGTCATCACAGCCGACTGAACGCCGGCAGACCGATCCCATCCACGCGTCGACCAGAGTTCACCCCCGCCGGAAAAGACGATCGACCAGCCAGCAGACCCCCCCTCGTTAAGTCGATCAGGTACTCGTTCACTGAACCCTTCTCTCGTGTCATAATACTTCGCTTCCGTGTCGCCATGTCGCATGAACATATAGTAATAGTATTCAACCTAGTTAGTATTATAAGCATGAAAGCTTATTTAATTTGTTACTAATAAATATGTAATTATGAAGTTAATAACCAGTCACCAGGGTCAGGTATTTCACTTGAAATGCTGGAATATAAACTAGTAGGTTGAACATGGGAATAGAGACATGTATTCGTGCAGAACCGAAATTATGGACAACCCGTAACTAGAAAATTATTGACTCGAGACACATGTTGACCGAAGACAGAACACGTGTACATCCTAGCCACGTGCATACGTAACGCTGTCTTCAACCAACCATGAACTTGAGACAGACCCTTAAGAGCAACGTAGTGTCAGTACATTGGGTCTTAGCGTCTGATATAGATTTCTATATTATATTGTGTGTCAGGATCATCGGATCAGCCAAGAGACATCGTAGGAGCAGGCTTTTGGCATTCACCTCCTAAAGACTCAGGCAAGATACCTTGCTATATTTACTGTCTAATTTAAATATGCATAAGTTGTATTGTAGTCTTGTTGCTCGTAATTTATACAACTGTGCGCGTCCAAGTTATCTCGGGTGCATTCGACGGGTACGTCGATGTTAGTATATATATATGGACTTAGCTCTTAGCAGACTCAACCCATTGTACGATACTCTGTTATTGTCTGAGACCTGACACCTTATACGGTTACTGAGATATATTCATATTGGGATGCGGGTTTGCGCACTCGACTAGCTATTATTGCGTATCACCTACATCACGGTTAGTATGTAGTCAGGATTTAGTCTAGAGACTTGGCATATAGATACATGGTATGCACGTTGAGTAGTCGACTTGTGTATCTACATTGGGCGGGAAGGACAACTAGTAGGCGTATGGGGTACACACATTGGAGCCGTAGTTCGGAGGAGCCTCGGATCCAATAATTTTTCCTTTATACTGATGCCACATTCTTCGGATTGATATGGACGATATACTGTACAGATGCCACTCTCTTCGGAGCATGGACATTATGCCTACACCTACCCATACGCACCAGCGTTGTCCTCACATTGTATTCACTTAGATGGCTAGCACACCCTTTTTGTATTTATTTTATTCAGTATTCATATATGGCATGTTATTTTCTTGTATCTTGTTACGTCCCTCTGAGGACCTGGTACCTTTCCAGATTTAGACGAGGCTTACTACCCTACCGTATACGGCCCGGGATAGGAGACGAGATTTGCTACAACTGAGGAGTTGGAGGTACAACCGTCAGAGTTTCCGTGACCAGCTGGTAGGCCTTTAGCCTAGATGGAGGGCATCATTATCTACTCAGCTGATGCTCTAGTCATTATCTTTTATATCTTATTTCAGTACTTTATTTCATCATAGTAGTGGGTTTGTTCCCACCAGACATCACTGGTTGTACTATGATATCTTGAGACTGGTATTTATCAACCAGCAGTTTATTTAGTGTTTCTTGCTCTTTATATTGTGGATGAGATTAGATTACCTGTTATGGATTGATATTGGACATATAGTATTATAGGACAGTGTAGCACTCTTCGTGGATCTATTAAATTGGGATATCTTCGGAGACGTGTCAGTTGGCCATTGCCACGTGGCCTGGTCCTGTATATTTTGGGACTGGAGCATGACAGAACTGGGGGTAGCCTACGACTCCATTGCCTCTATCTTCTTTGGGTTAACTGAGATTTCGTCACCCGTCACCACATGCCCAAGAAATTTAACCTTGTCAAGAAAGAATTCGCACTTTGAAAGTTTCTTGTACAGCTCCTCCTTCATGAGAGTCTCTAATACCAACCTCAGGTGCTCTTCGTGCTCCTCTGGGGTCTTAGAATACACAAGAATATCGTCGATGAACACCACCATAAACTTGTCAAGGTACTGGTGGAACACCTTTTTCATCAAGTTTATGAATACTGCCGGTGCATTGGTTAAACCAAATGGCATTACCATAAACTCAAACTGGCCATATCTGGTCCGTAAGGCTGTCTTCGGCGTGTCTTCTCTCTTCAGCTTCACCTGGTGATAGCCTGACCTCAAGTCTATCTTTGAAAATACCTTCGCCCCGCTCAACTGATCGAAAAGATCATCTATCCTCGATAATGAGTATTTGTTCTTGATAGTGAGGTTGTTCAGAGCTCTATAATAGATGCACATGCGCACCGTACCATCCTTCTTCGGTACGAACAATACCGAAGCTCCCCATGGTGATGAACTAGATTTGATGAAGCCTTTGTCCTGCAGCTCCTCAACTTGCTTCCTCAGTTCTGCCAGCTCGTTGTTGTTGACTCTATAGACATATTGTGAAATAGGCTCCGCTCCTGGCACCAAGTTTATAGAGAATTCAACGTATCTATCTGGCGGCAAGCCTGGCAACTCCTCTGGAAATACATCCAGGAACTCCGCTATCAGAGGATGTGGCAACTCCTCTTCTTCCATCCTGGCTTCGTAAAATGTGCTTCTGCTCTGCTCCGTTGCTTCTCTAGCGACCTCGAACTTTGTCTCTCCTGGTGGTCGAAATATCACTCTGCCTCCATGATAATCTATAGTAGCATAGTGCCTACTCAACCAGTCCATTCCAAGTATAATATCATATCCCGAAAGTGGCATGACGAGTAAGCGCACGCTCAACTCTCGGCCTCCTAATGATACTCTCCGGTCCTTGTAACAATCACGAACTAGGATAATACCTCCACCAGTCATGATCTTACAAGTCCTATCTAATGGTTCTACCTCTAAATGATGCTTAAGAGCATAAGATACGGACACGAAACTATGGGAAGCGCCAAAGTCGAATAATGTAAATGCTGGAATGCAATCGAGAAGAACTGAACCTGTAATCAGGTCTTCTGCTGGCTCGGCCTCCTCGACCGTTATGGCGTATGCTCGCCCCTGGGGTGCACCTCTCTGCTGCTGGTACTGAGCAAACCTCTACTGCTGCGGTAGAAGTGGTCCCCTCTACTGGCCTCCTGGTACGGTAGGTACCCTGGCTAGTCCCCTCTGAGCGGTTGCTCCTCCCTGACCTGGACGAGTCTGGATAGTAGGTCAATCCCTCAGCTGATGTGCTAATGATCCGCAGGATAAGTATGTGCCAACCTCTTACTGCAGATCTCTCTAGTGTGTCATGCCTTCCCACAGTACGTACACTGGATAGCGGACTGAGTCTGTCTCTGCTGCTGCTGCTGGGCGTGTCCTCGGGCTGGTGCCTGGTGCTGCTGATGCTGCTGCTGATATGGCCTCTGTTGCTGCTGGAAGTGTAGATGCTTGCCCGGTCCTGCACCATTGTTCGCTCCTCCTGAAGTGTCGTATCCCCTCTTGGGCCTGAGGTCCAAGTCATCCTCAATAATCTGGGCATCCATCAATATGCCCTCGAAGATAGCAGTGCAACATCCTGACGTGCGAGACTTGATCTCCCTTGTCAGCCCCTTTCTGAACTTCCGGGCCCTGTCCCCTGGATCTCGGATCATCGATGGCGCAAAACGACTCAGGCGGCAAAACTATGCGGCATACTCATCAACTGATGTCACGACCCGCACCCGGGGTAAGGGTACTAGTCGGAAACAACGCCCAGCCTACGCCGCAGAATCGGCGGTAGAACGCTGTCTAGAAAGTCTATCTAATATAATAAACCACCAAAAGATAGTATACTCAATCACAGAACTAAGATAGAATGAACACGAATCAGATAAGAAATGAATAGTCACAATACAACTCATGAGTCTAAAATAATACATCAATGAGTCTGAAGAAAGAACAGAAATAAGCTGGAGACAAATCCAGTACAAAGAATACTACAAAACTATAAAGCTACAACTCCAGGGTCAACTGTCTCAGTTGGGATAAGTCCCTCTTGAGCCAGGGTCTCAGAATCTAAACCCACAATATCCTGGGGTCCATAATAGGTAGGGTACTCCTCAGTGTCATCTAGAAAAATATATCCAGTCAGGAAAGGAGCAGAGTACAACCCTAACAGCAGTTCTTAAATAATGATAAAAACTATGTAACAGTAAGTAGCTGTGGATAAACAAGATGCATAAATAGAGACAAGAATGTAGAGACAATAAGGAAATACTGGAAAGAAATACAATAATGAACAATATGCTGATGGAACAAGAATACTAATGACTAAGTGTGTGAGTACTAGCTTTAACATGTGATCGGCTTGGGAACTTGCACAAGAGTATAATGGCCTGGTTAATCATACGTGCGTTGTATGATCAACACTCACAAGAAACAAGACATGCACAAGGAGGGTATGATCACATATCTACACTAAAATACTCCCCACCCCCGACTGGTATAATAGATCCAACCACGGTACGTTATGGCACTAGATTCCCCAAGAAGATAGCTAGTCTCCCCGAGAATCGATGTCTGTACATGTACAAGATAACCAATGAAACAATACTTGCACCATATACACCATATACCAAGGAATAACATCTCATGACAAGATCCGGATATACCAATCCGTGTAACCATAGTGTCGAGAGAAACATGTAAATCTACACTAGATACAACGAACATAGAGGATATCATAAATGAGAAACTATCAGAGAATGTACTCGCCTGAAGTCCAATGAACAGTCTCACAAATGTCTGACTCGGTGCCTCGAAGACCTAGATATGGAATAGCACATTAATACAAGGTCCCGGAAAGAGAACAAGTCAAACTAGGCAATTTCTAGGTCAATAAGTCAATTCTAAGTCAAAAGTCAACTATGGTCAACTCTAAAGTCCACTAAAGTCAAACATGGTCAAACCCAAAGTCAACCTCACAAGACATCTATAAAATAATATAGAGATAAACTACAACAATTTAGGAATCAAATAGATTCCAAAAGAATCTTACACAAAGTATATTAATAATACAAATAATATATATATCATAAATAATATATATGCAAACCAATATTCATACAATTAAAATACTATATTATAATAATTATTATACCTCACAAAACACATATATATATATACATATATATATATATAACAATAATATATATAATATAAATAAAAACTGCCAAAGCGTCACTGAAAACAGGGAGTTAAAACAAAGATTTAAATAAAATAGCTTATAGTGTCAGTCTTGACTGTCACTGAAAACTGTCGCAGAAAACTGAATAAATAACACACTGCTGATCGGATTTCTGACAGTTAGAAACTGACGCAGAAAAACCGTCGTGAAAACTCGCTGTGTTTTCCCACCGCTGCATGGGTATTAATGACAGTGGCGGCTCTGTCATTAATACCCGCCGCCACTGCTACAGCGGCTGCTGCTGACCCGATCAAAATAATGACAGTTCAACTATCATTAAAACCTACTGTCACTAAAACACAGAAAATATATATATATAAATATATATATATAAATCTATATAAATCAATATAAATAAATATATATATATATATATAAAACAATTAAATAGATATATATATACTTATATATATATACACATAAATTTGCACATTAAAAATATTAATAATTACAAAACACAATGCACATATTAATGTACATAATTAACATGGCTAGAAACACAACTAAAATATTTACATTAATATCCAAATAATTACATAATAATTATAAATAATATAATTACACAATTAAACATACAAATATATTTTATAAAATATTTTATGTATAAATTATATTATTTAACAAGTAGTAACATATATATTTGCATGCAAGAAAGCTACATATTATATTGTACATTATATTAGCACACCCAAAATATAGATCTATGCTACAATAATTACTATAATAAATACACAAAATAAATATTTAATATCCATATATATATACTAATTATAAATGAAGAATTGAACCACAATTAATTAGATCTATGCAAAAATACACACAATTGGAGAGTATCTCACCGTATCCCACTAGATCTAGGATACGCATGCGACACGAGTCCAACACACAACCAAATGCACCCCGAAGGACACAAACAAATCACAAATAATATTTATGAACAAATCAAAGCGTCAAAAGTAGATCTATGTGTCCGTGTCAAAATACGACATGTTCAAAGCCCCGTGTCGGAGGAAAACCCCCAAATGACACGTATCACCAAATAGTTGGGATACGAACCACAAGTATCCCAATATGGACACGACACTAGCTCCAAACACAAAGCTCATTGTCCAATTGATCTATAGGATCAATTGACATACACAAAAAAATGTAAATTCGGAATTCCAACAAAATTGACACAAAAAGCACCATAACTTTCTCCATGGGTCTCCTATGAACACAAAACAAAGTCCTATGGGTAGTACATACATATAGGTTGATTTTACATGATTAAATCTCAGATTTAGAAGCTATTTAAATGAGAAAATCTGAATTATACCTATTGGGAGATGGATTCCCAATGAAACCTCCAATTGAGATGAACTTGCTTCCAAATTGTAGATCCTTGCTCCTTTTTGTAGATCCTTGCTTCCTTCTTCTAGATCCTTGCTTCCTCCTTCTCTAATGGTGAATTGGGAAGAATTTGGAATGAATTTGGTAGGGAATTGGATTGGGAATGGAGGGAATTTGGTAGTGGGAGAATTCTAGATCTAGATTTGGAATGAGATGAGAGGAGAGAGAAATTTTCCCCCCTCTTTAATAGGCCGGCCATAGCCCCTCCCCCAAGCAATTGTAAAATGTCCAATGTACCCCTTGGGGCCTCTCATGAAGAAATAATTAAGGAAGGAAGCTTCTAGTCTAATCATTTAATTAATTTAATCCATCTCCTTAACTATGGGCTTTCTAAATGGGCCAAGTCTAACTAATTAATTCATGTTGGTCCATGGGTCCAAACTAAACTAGTTGGGTCCACTAAAATAAGTCTAAAATAATTAAATAATAACTAACAATAATTAAATAATACAACAAATAATTATTTACCATGCACAATATTTATTTAAATAGGAAATTACCAAAATACCCTTTCCTAGAAAATGTGGTAGTGACAACTGACATGCTCCCTTGGACCAAGTCATAGAACTGACTCTCCAAGGCTCCCAGGGCAACATCAGGAAAGAACTTCTCCTTGAAGAGCTCCTTAAAGGCCTCCTAAGTAATTTCCCCAACAACGAGTCTCGGCTCAGTACGAAACCACGTCAATGCAATGTCAAACATCTGGCTGTCGGCGGCCTCGATCTGAAGAGCCTCCAGAAGCTACGCCAAGCGCAAGTTTCTCTCTATGTCCTCTAGCCAATCGTCGGCGTAGAGTATCCCCTCAGTACCTTTGAACTCTGAGGCATCATCCTCTTGAAGTCCATGATAGTGCCCGGCCTCTGGTGGTGTTGGCCAGGATGCTGCTGATGTATAACTCTCTCCACAGCTTGGAGAGCCACCTGATGAGCATTCTCCATGCTCACCCTTATCATCTCGGTCTGGACCTGGTGTGCCTCCGCCTGTACCCTATGAGCCCCCGCTGACGTCCTCTGGGCATCAACCATGCCCTGGATCGGCGCGAACATATGTGCCCCATCAACGGGCACACCTCCTGGAAACAGAGTCGATGGTGGTGGAAGAGGCTCCGTCACAGCTATAGCAACCCTATGAACAGGTGGGGGAGGAGGACCCCCGAAAAGTGCAGATACTCCCACATGCACAGAAGATGTAGGAGGTACTGCGGGTGTCTGTCCAACAGGGCGAGAGGTGGCAGACTCTCTGAAGCTGCTGCTCCCAGTCTCAAGGACCTGGTCTTCGGCGGCATCCTGAAGACAGATTGAAAGAATCAATTAAGGTAATAGACACGATATCATCAAGGAAGGACAGTAAAAATTCTAAGGGAAGTAATCATTAAGAATATCATTATAAGGATCAAAAATTTTCTAATTGTGATTGAGCATATTCTCGGCCTAATCCTATTTCCTAACGCAGGATACATAAATAAGGATAAAGAGTACTGACATAAGTCAAGCACAAAAATATAAATACATCACAAGTCTAGAGTCTAGATGTCCACAAAAAATCTCAATAATAATACAACCCAAATCTCAGTTCTAGAACAAGGATACATAAATAAGACAGTCTAAATGCCTGCAGGTGGTATCTCCTCTAAGATGGAAAACTCTAGAATTTCTGGTACAAAATCTCCCTCTGCTCCCAGGCCATAGTGGGTAGGACAGAAGTCCTCCAAGTCCTCTGAAAAATGTTATCCAATCAGGATTGGAGCGAAGTACAGACACTAAACAGCAGTTTTATTTATGTTGACAAAAGCTATAAAACAGTGTAAAAAAATACAAGATGAAAGAAATACTGGAAGTATAGAGTACTAGAGAATATGAAATAAGCAATAGAACATCTAGAAATGAGTAAAAATATAAGTAAATGCTAGAACAAGTGAACTGAAATAAAGAATAAATATCTAGCTATGTGTTTAAAATATCAGTTTATTATGTAATCGGCTTGGGACGAGATCAGGCTTGATATATATGATTGGCTATGATACATGTGAGGTCAGGCTAACCATCTGGTTAGCTATGATGCGAACAATAGTCAAGCTAATCATATATATCAGGCTATGAGGCATGTAAATGGTCAGGCTATACCCTACGTGATGTATGGGATGAGCTATGATGCATGTAAGGTGGGGTATGATCACATAATCTGCTAATATTTCCCTATCCCCAGCTAGCACGATGGATTCCAATCACGATTCCTCATGACAGGTATCTAGGGTGCTAACCCGTGTATCCACAGTATCAGAATAAAGTATATAATACAACTAGGATTATAGAATTAATCAATAAAATGAAAATTATCAGAGAATATACTCGCTTATGGTCCCGAGGAAGGTGCGAGGATCAATGTCTAAGGCGAGATCACAATGACCTAGTTATGGAATATCAATGTCAAAATACTGAATTAAGGGAATAAACATGTTTAACTGATTAAATGCGAGGCCTCTAGGTCAATTCTGAGATTTACTGGCCAATACTAGGTTAACTAGTTAATACCTTGCCAACTCAACACTTTTAATACCCACCTACTACTACCTCACTATTTAGCACTAACCAAACCTTGGTGTCACTAGGCCTATGATACTAGGTATCTTAATACTCATTAGATGTGTAAATACTGATTCATGTAGGTACTAGATAGACACAACTGATAAACTTAGTTATTTAGTTCTAACCTTAGTATCTAGGTTATACTAGATACTATCCATATATATAACCCATACATGTGTGTGTGTATATATATATATATATATATATATATATATATATATATATATATATATATATATAAAACCCAGCATACTACTAACTATAAACAACTAGTTAATTTAGCAATAGCTAGACTAACTAATATCCAAAGACCCCCAGTATCAGTCCTCCTGTCACACACTAGATACTGACACAGTACTCTCAACACTAAACTCACTGACTGATAACTGATCTAAAGAACCATTCACAGTTTTACAGTCTGAAACTGTTCAGACTTCACATTCATTTGAGATAAGCCCATGGCTATTGGTAGGAACAAACTTATTCACTCTTGCACAGGCAATGGCCTAATCCCTCAACTGTTCATTGATACCCAGTATCAAAACTCACAGCTAGAGTAAAACTCAACTCTCAACTTCCCCTAACACAGGCACACCCAGGTTACACTACTGATACACAATACAGATGGATAAGATAGCCACAGTTCAGTTTGGAACTAAACTGTGTACTGATACTCACTGTTAAGTTTACTCCCTCACTGAACTCAGTCAATGGACACAGGAAATCTAACCCATTAGCTAACCTATCTTCCTTACCTACTGACTGGCACAGGCAATACTCACTGGTTATGCTATGACAGGTATCTAACCCCCCCACTAAGATCGATGCTCAGTTAAATACACTGATACATAACACACATGCTATACACACCACAGACCCAGAATTGAAACTTATGCACAGTATCACTCTACTGCACACTGAGAAACTCAACTCACAAACCTATTACTCATGAACCCAAGTACTAATAGTTCACAAAAATTTACTGATACCAATATACTAGATAACTTAACAACTGATACTCAACACACAGTGAACTGGAATTCACTGAAACTAATCATTGGCACTCAAACAACTGGTACCGAATACCCAATTTATACACTGGGAACTCAAACCCACAGCATGATGCTACAGCCCCAACTTCCCACAACCTACTGCTACTGTAAAACTTACTGAAACCACCTGAAATGCTGATACACAACACAGTTAACAACCCTACAATGCTACTGACTCTAGAACCTGGAAACCCAACTAATACACGATACACTCTTTCACATAATACTCTAAGACCCCTCCCCCTTAGCTGTGCTGCTCACTGCACAGCAGTAAGTGATACCTCACTAAATCCCCTATGATACCAACTACTCACTACTGCACTGAATTCCCTCAAGCACTTATGCATCACTGATATACTAAACTCAGTGGACAGGCATACACATACAAACATTCACTGAGACTCAATACTGACACTCAATACTGATACCCAGAACCTGACCTCACTGCACTATCGACTGATGCACCACACTATGAGACACACTTACCTAGTATCACACAGATACAATGATCCACAATGTTAGTATCATTGAGACACTCAGACTCCCACAGACACAACACATCACTCATAGTAGTAAAACCCCCAAATCCTACTGATACACTAAACCCAAGCACATGAACCCAACTCTACACAGTGCTCAGGCACTACCTCAGGGACCCGACCATACAGTGAACTCCCTATCGATATACATATACAATAACACATATATGTAGGTATATATCTATACATTCATATATATATATATATATATATATATATATATATACACATCAAGGTTCATAAGAACTAGGTTAAAATTAGGTATTTTCCTCCAGGGAGCATTTCATCAAACACTTTAGGGGCTAAAATCGATTCCACACTAAGAACTCCTGAATGCCCAAATCAAAACCCTAAAATCGAGATAAAACCTATATGTATACGATGTAATCATGTGTAGATGCATATCCCCATGATTAGGGCTCACAAAATTGGGGAAAACCATCGTTTGAAACCACAAACCCTAGAATCACCTAGGAATCCATGAAAAAATGAAAGAGCCAATCCTAATTCAAATGGTGGGCTCCTAATGGCCAAATAACAATTAAAAACAGAATTATATAGGGTTTAATTCTGATTCTCACCTATTGGTATATGGTTTTTTAATGTAGCTCCTCTCTCTTCAAGCCTCCTTGGTCCAAGCTCCTAGATCTCTCTTGATGGAGAAGGAAGAAGGTATCTAGGGCTAAGAATTTCTGAAATTTTGGGGAAGGAAGTGGTTTTCTAAGTGGAAGCTAGGTTTAGGATTTTTCTTCATGAATGAAGAAGCTTGAGGGAGGCTCCCTCTCATTTAAATAGGACTAGGGTTAGGGTTAGGGCTTCTAATGCCAAGTGCCTAATTAGCCCTTCATAATTTATCATGAAGAACTTAAAAATAAAAAGGGTTTAGTCATTCATTGAGGGTTTAAACTAAAAGCTAAAAATACTAACTAGGGTTTGGTCACAAGGGTTAAACCTAATGGGTTTTTAGGTCAAGCCCCTAAACTTATGCATTAAGAACACCCTATAATTTATTTAATAAACTTATCACACATATTTATTTACACAATAAATTAAATATGGCAATTTACAATAATGCCCTAATCTAGAAATGTGGTAGTGACAGATCTTTTCCTCGTATACCCTAACAAGAGTTTCTACGTTATCTCCATAAGGCAATTACGGTATTAGTTTATTCTTTTAAGTTGGGTAGTATGTCTCACAACTCAGTATCACATAGTTTTTTGACCCATTAATAGAGTGTAATTGAATGACACCAACTATAGGCTTCCATAAGAAGATAGTGTTTATCCAGACTATAGAACTTAGAGGCTCATATCCTATTTGGTCGACTAGAGACTTAGACATGGAGTTAGTATGGAAATTGTAGGGGCATAACATCGGATGAGTCTCATCTTCTTGGTTAACTTGAATTATTTTGTACCTTCCCTCATCATAATCCAGCGTACTTATATTTTATGGACTACCTCGACTTATGCTGCTATTATAGCCTAGTTTTGCAAGCTTATTCTTTTATCGAGCTTGTTCATGATATATGTATTATTGGGTATACACACTAATACATTATCTAAATCAGAATCAGTGTATTATGGTCTGATCAACCTTAGTGCGCTTGGTTTGCTCTTCGCATAACTACTATACGTGGGTTGAGATATATAGTTGACTCAGCATATAGACGAATATACTTGCCCTTTAGATATGTTCGAGCATATCTTATTGGTTACATAACTGTTCCGATAGGAACATGCGAATAAAAATTTACCAAAATAAGATTTTAATCCACAACTGCCTTGACAATTTTCTTTTGAATTCTTTGATCGCCTTGAATCTCGTACTTGTATTCTATCACCTCCTTCTTGAACTCTTTATTATTGTTCTCCATCTTCCCCTATTTTGGAAAGACGAACGCTCATGCTTAATATAAGTTTGATACACGGAGAGTACTAGATATACCCCATAGGCAATCACATTACTTGGTGACTATCTTTTGAAATTAAGGGCATATCACAGGTGATATATTTGGTGTTAAAACTTTTGAGGATTGAATAATATGATTAAATAATTTGAGAAAGTTTTCTTAAAGGTATAGTCTTGTGTGATAGGTGGGTAAATTCTAAGTTGGGTAGAAATTGCATTATCAACTTGAGGTAAATTTTTTATTGTGATCAAGTAAGATTAGGTTAAGAGATTTAAGTTATTTAATTTTGTAAATTTTTAGAAGAATGATTAAGACGATGAGGATTTAATAAATTTTGATATCTCGATATTCCGGACTAAATATTTATACCTTGAGCACATGATTTAATTTTTGAATCATTGATTTAAATTTTGAGGATAAATATAGAATTTTAGACTTGAACAATTGGTGAATTAGATTTAAAATTTTATAATTTGATGATTTGAATTAAAAGTTGAAATTGGATTTTTGGATCACCTATTTGAAATATTGAGGATGGAAATTAAACTTCAAATTTGAAGAGTACAAAATTTATAAGTTGAGAATAGGAATAAGATTTGATTAGAATTGTGTAGTGTTCAAAGTCTAGAGAAAATTATGATAGTTAAAAATTGTGATATAAATTTTTATGTGGGATGTCCTATAGATTTGAATTAGATTTGGATGTTGATTATTTAAAAATTGAGAAGAGATTGTGATTGGTTAAATTTTGATTTGAACAGTGATTATTTTAGTTTTGAAGGAATTGCGATAGATTTGAATATATTTTGTCATTTAAATTTTTAAGAATATTGTGGATGACTTGTCTTAGATACTAATGAGAAGGAGTTTAACAAATCATACCTTATTTTTAATTTCGAGGAATAATTCTTTTAAGTTGGGTAGATTGTAAACCCCCTCACCCAAAAATAGGTATCTTATGTGTATTTTTATTTCTTGTATTTATTTTAGATTATTTTTGCAAAAAAAATAAAATCCAATAATTTTTATTAGGATGCTTCACCGTGGTTTGGACATTAATAATATAGAATGGTCCTAAAATCTGTATCGCCTTTCATAAGAAGTAGCCTACACAGGAGACACTATCTATAGGATCTTTTCGTGGCATAGAAATTTGACCCCTTGGCATTAGTATGACATTAGTGTAACAACCATAGATTAATTATTAAATATTAAATATTATATATATATAATTTATTTGTGGTTATTTTTCGATCCCAACTTCCTACAATTAGCATCCCATAATTTTTCGTGCCAAGTTAGGCATTTTTTCTATTTATAGAGTTGCATATCATTTACTATTACCTATTTTGTGGATAACCATTTAATTAATTAATTAGTTAATTATATAATACAATTATTTGATTTATTATAACTAAATAAATATCTAATTATTAATTATAAATATTACATAAACTATTTTGAGTATAGTATTTATTAAAACTTAAAAAAAATTCTAGAATTTATTTTGTGTGCAAATATTATTTTTAGATTTTTAACCTTATATATATATATATATATATATATATATATATATATATATATATATGTTAGTAAGTAATAATAATAGCAATAATAATAATATTGATAATAATAATAGTAATAATAATAATACTATTAATACTAATAATAATAATGATAATAATAACAATAATAATAATAATAATAATAATGTTAGTGATAATAATAATAATAATAATGTTAGTAATAATAATAGAAATAGAAATAAAAAGAAAAGAAAAGAAAAGAAAACCTAATAATAACAACTAAAACCTAACAAACAACTAATCCTACAACTACCACCCCCCCTTAGCAGCTACTAACCAGCAGAGAGTCCCCCCCCTGAACCCCAAAGCATCCCCTTCTCTCTCTCTCTCTCTCGATATATATATATATATATATATATATATATATATATATATATATATATATATATATATATATATATATATATATATATATATATATATATATATATATATAAACTAAACCCTAATACCCTAAACCTACCCCTACCCCAGCCCCGCGCCCGACGACGGACCGCCCCCTCCGGCCAACCACCCCGCGCCGACCGTCACCGCCCTGCGCAGCCGCCGCCTTCCCCGTCCGTTCGCGCACCGCGCGCGTGCATAGCAGCACATTTTTTCTCCCATCTTCACGGTGATGTATCTCCCTCAATTTTGATTATTTTTGCATGCGGTTTGTTCGTATACAACCTAACCCTCTAGGATTTTTATTCAAGCGGGATGAGTTTTCGTTCCCTAGATTGGTCAAAAAATCGACCGAAAAATGACCAAAAAACTGACCAAAACAATCCAGAATTTTAACACCAAACCCCTATGTTCACACCCGATTTGCCATCAACCTGTTTAATATTTTTTAAAACTATTTAAAGGGTTTTTCTTCTCCATATAACCGAGAATTTTTTTGTTCTTTTAGTTTCTGTTAATTTGTTCTATGTGTAAAATTATTCGTCCTCCAAAACGACAAAAAACTTATTATTTCAAAATTGGAAAATTATGATACGGAGCGTGCCCCACCAAACGGGACCGCCTCGTTGCGTACCAATTATACCAAAATGCGCGTATGGTATATCCTGACGTGCAGACTTTCGCAGAAACTGATTCGGACGTGTGTGCGCGTCGGAATCAACCCGTATCCGTAAAAAGGCCCCGTATCGCGACTTCTGCAAAATAATACCCCGTTTTGTGTACGCTCGTCGGAATATGACGAAATTTGCGCCATTGGATTCGTGGTATCACGCAGGTCCTGTGACCCAAGTTTTACGTAATTCTGAGATAGTTGACCAAGCCGCCTATTTGCGGGCACCACAGTTGACTTTTAAGGCAAATTTGAGTTCGGCTCACTAGAATCCAAAATTGGACATACCGTTGAGTTTGTATCGACGTTTAGATTTTGTTTGACTTATAATTTATCATATTTAGAGACCTTTACCTCTGGCACACTTTTTGGTGCAAGGTGGCCCACATGTGGACCCACTTTGATCCGAAATTACCGTTTTGCCCCTGTGTCCAAATTGGACGAAAGTGTAGTATTTTCTAGCTATCTCGCTTATTTTGGAAACGTTGGTGATATTTATTTCAGCATCCGAAGACGTTTATTCAGAGGCCATAGTTTCTGATCCTGTGTACTTGACACCTGGACGTTTATATTACGCAGCTTTCTTGCCAGGCAAGTATACCTTGCCATTGTACTGTGATTTAAATTCCATATGATGCATATATTTTATTTTTGTCCATTTAGTTCATATATTTTAAACTGCTATATAAACTGCGCATCCAAGGATAACTTGGGTGCAACGACGGTGGCATCATATTTTATCTTTATTATATATTATGCATGTCGACCTAGTTTTATGAGACCACCACATAATTTGGAGGCATCATTAGATTTCATTGGCCGTGACACATCTATTACACGAGTGTGAGTCTCATGTAGGACACGGACTTGCGCGACAGGCTGGCCTCCTGTACGTATGGGACGTGCGATAGGGAATAACTGCTGATAGAATTTGCATGCTAGAAGACTTGGCAGTTATTAGAGGTATCATTGTGTCATGGATATGGCATGCTTATAGCATGGGGTGGGGAGGACAACAAGTAAGGTGTTTGGGCTCCTTTGTACTTTTCTTGTGTAACCCGTACTCTCCGCCGGAGATACGCGGTCATGATGACCACTATATACTATATTATTACCTGGCGGCCTCTGAGGTTCAAAAGACGTCATGCTATTTAGGCCCCTGAATCTCTGAGAGAATCATGCCAATCCCATTTTAGCCAGATAGCCTACGTGTTGGAAAGTTATTCTCAAACTGCATTCACATAGATGGTTAGGCGACCCATTGGATGTTTATTTTCAGTACTTTATTGGCATATTTCTATGTATCTTGTTACGTCCCTCTGAGGACCTGGTCCCTTTCCAGTTATAGACTTGCAGGATTATCCACAGGAGTACGGACCCGGAACTGACGCTTCATACTAGACTGAGGAGGTCTTACCTTCAGAGTACCTTTGATTTATCGCTGCTGATGGATATTCTAGTTGCTATTTCTTTTATTGACATTTATCTTATATTAGAGTTGATCTCTTCTCTTATTTAGTTTTGGTGTATTCGATTGGCAGTGGATTTGTCTCCATCCGGCTATTATTCTTGATACTTCATACTTGAGATTCAGTTATTTATTTTTGACTTCTTTATTTATGTTGTGGATGAGATATAGATTGTGTGTGACTTGTGTTGATAGTATATTACCACTTGTGGATTTGATATTCATATTACAGCGTACATGTGTATTATGGTATCCATATATTAGAGTTGCCATATACATATGGCTGGCATGCTTACGTATTCCTAGTCCTACGTATTTTGGGACTGGGGCATAACACATGGTGTTTTTTCTCATCCAATCCCAAAACCTCACTTTTGTGCAATTTTCTAATTGTTAGGGACTTTTATGCAAAAGTACAGTGAGGTGTCCACCCCTCATTGGACCCACTCCATGAAGAAACCCTTCCCTCCTCTTTGACCGGCCCACCCAAATTCTCCCCCCCAATTTGTTGTACTTCATACAACTTTATCGCCTTACATCTCCACTCTCCATTCAACCCAATACCATCCCCACCCTCCATTCAACCCAACACCATCTCCACCCTTTAATTTTTTTGTGTAAAAACAAGCAAACCCCATCCATAGGAGGCAGCCGGCCCTAATCCCTAGGCTAGCACCCCCTCTTCTCTCTCCTACATAAAAACTCTTTCCCCATTATTTTTTATCACCATCCTTCATCAATATTCAAACCGAACCCTAAACCAACCCTAGCAGCCACCACCCTTATCCCATCTCAGGCCACCATCCCGCCGAAGTAGCCTCCACCGCCGAGCAACCCCGCCCTGTCAGCCAATACCCTCACCACTACGACCTACCCTGCCGGATCGACTGCAACCACCGTAGTCTCCATCACCCTCTCATCTTCCCCGACTTTCCCTCACCCCGGCCATCCACGACGAGCAGCCCTGACCCCAAGCAGCCTAAGCACCACTCAGCCGACACGAACCCCCTCAAAGCCGACTAGATCATGCTAGATCCTTCTTACCGACTCAACCACCCTCACGACCCTGACTTCCTTCTTCCCCGGGCCAGTCATCTCCATCCCGCCTGAGCACCCGACTCCGGCCATCCCCGTCCGAGCAGTTGATCCCGACCTCCACCTTACCCCGCTACCAATATCATCATCTCTACCGCTACCGTCATCACCATCACCACCGCCATCATCGTCACAACCACCATCACCAGCACCATCATCATCATCAGCAGCACACTCTCCGTTCATCTCCACCACCCGACTTCCTTAACTCCGTTCATCGCCACCACAGCCACCCACCTCGACCATGACCATCTCCACCACCGTCATCCCTACCTCACCGTCTTCACCACCATCAGCAACCACCGCCACCACCTTAGTACTGTCGTCCCTGTCATCAACATCACCATCACCCGCAACCAACTATTCTTCTACGACCTTTGCCGGAGACCACCACCACCTTAGCCACCACCCTCCCGCGGTCATCCCGCCATCGCCAGCAACCCGCCACCGTCGACCCAGCCGCTGCAAGCTGCTGCCATTGCCGTACCTGCTGCCGGAGCTGCTGCTACTATGCGCTGTGCTAGCCGGAGCACCTCCCTTCCTTGCTGGAGGCTGGCCTCCAACAAGCCCAGACATCGCCTCTCGGCCTCGATCACGACTAGGTATACATATTTCCTTCTTTTCGTCATGTACGGTTGCGTCGATGTGTTATTGTATAAACTGTGCAGTTATGAACCCTTGTGTTTTGTGTATAAGTGTACATATTTTAGAATAATATTAGAGTTAGTATTTACCTTATAGAACTTGATTATTTAATGTGTCATACTTATGTTGACCTAAGGGTTTAGACAAACTAGCTTCTTGTACACTAACATGTTAGCTAGGACTTGTATTTTTGTATTATACGTTATTTAGTTTCGTAACATATTTTTGATAACTCATTGTCATGTTGTGCACGGAAATTGAGGATGTGACACTTATACGTTTTAGCTGCGTACCTACGCGACCCTGCTAGTTGACTAATTGTGACCCCCCTGCGTCAGTTTCTAAGTGCAGTGTAGTTATAATTTACATGCATACTAGTATAATGACTGATAATTATATTATATTATATTATATGTATAGGGTCACTGGACCATTCAGGCGAGACTTCGGGAACAGGTTATTGGTACTCGCAACTTGAGGACCCAGGAAAGTATACCTTACCTTGTTGTATTGTTTAAAATTCAGTATTAATAGTTGCATATTTTATTGTTTAAATATTATATAACTGTGCGCGTCCGAGAAAGACTTTGGTGTAGTCAACGAAGGCGTTGACGTTTGGACTTGTGTCTGACCTAGTGTCTAGTGGATGCACCTAAAGCTGAGGAGTTATCAATATGACTCCCCAGGCCTTGACACGTATCATTGCACGTCACAGAGTGAGTTCATGTAGGGACGCATGCTTCATGCTTGACTGTCCATCGGTGTGAGTATCACGTATGACGGTATTTAGCTTAGTTGTATATTTCTTTAGTAACTTGCATTTATAGTACGAGATGTCCATGTCGTATTTGCGATATGTACATTGGCATTGGGCGGGAAGGACAACTGGTAGGCATATGGGATACACATATTGGAATCCGTAGTATCTAGAGGAGCCACGGATCCAATGACTTCCTTTATACAGATATCGCGTTCTTCGGAGCGATACGGACGTATATATTTGTAGATACCTCATTCTTCGGAATGATGGATGTTATATGTACAGATACCACGCTCTTCGGAGTGTGGACGTTATGCCTACACCTACCTATATGTACCAAGGTTGTCCTCACATTGCATTCACTTAGATTGTTAGCACACCCCTTTATTTTATTCAGTATTTATATATGGCATATATTTTTACATCTTGTTACGTCCCTTTGAGGACCTGGTTCCCTTTCAGATTATTTGTGCAGTTTGCATGATGCTTGATCTAGTGGAGCATGGACATCGTTGCAGGTATCTTTATATTTCCGGCTATTACAGTCATGTACTACTTTCTATTTTTTATTATGCTTTTATAGCTTAGTGTTTATAGGCCTATGTTATTCTTTTGGCCTATTCGAACGGATGTATTATTGGGCTATAGACTGATGATGCGTATCATTCTTTCTTGAGATTATTTACCATTGATTGAGATTTAGTTCAGTTGTTGCATGTTTAGAATTAGATTCTTAACTGGATCACTTAACCGGCGTAAGTGCACTTCGTCGGGTCTATTAAATTGGAAAGCCCTACAGAGATGTACCAGCTGGCCAATGCCACGTATCTGGTCCCATGTGTTTTGGGACTGGGGCGTGACAGTTGGTTTAATATGCAGATCGTAAGCAAAGTTTGATGGAATCAGGTGTTCGTTTAGAGTAATACTAGGATAGCGGGATTAGAGTGATAATGTCGTCTTTCTTAGTCCGATCGGTCAAATGATTTGTCGAGCACTTCCTGCTCACATGGTCATACTAATTGAGTAGATCGTGCTTCACATCGGACCACAGATTCAAGGAATCGACAGTATCGGTAAGACAGAGTGCTTAGCGGATTCAGACTTGGTAAGTAGGCTTTGTCCCTTCTCCTATACTCCTTCATGCCTAATAATATGGAACACATAAAATAGCTAGAACACATGGACTAGAATATTAGAATTACCATATTGTAGCGTGCATAGAGTGTGCGCCATTTGGTTGAATAGAATTTGTGTCTTGAGTTGGTCTTGCTTTTGGGCAGTTGGAGCTTGAGTGGATTATCTTGGTTGGAGAAGCAAAAATTTTTATAGGGCGGGCGAGCGAGCGTGCATTCGTGCAATAGTATCAAGTTAGACGTTTTGTCAAGCAAAGTATGCAGTTTTGGTTCGAGATCAGGTAACTGCATCAGAGAGGGCATTGTGCCACGGAGATTTTGGAGCATGAGGTGTTGCACCAATCTAAGCACTGTATCGAGAAGCGGCATAGTGCCTAATGGAGATAACTTGAGATGGTGCCTTGGGCTATAGTTGGAGAATGGTTATAGTGAATTGGATAGATTGAGGCGAGTATCATTTAGTGGAGAGAGAAGGCTCAATTCTCTCGTCGTACCTACTGTTGGAGTATTATATTGGTCACAGAGAACATATTGCGTATAGGGTTTGGTTTTCTTGAACGGGATAGGCTTTGGAGCACCGGAACCGTTCGACCATGGAGGAAATAAATAGTAACTTGCCTTGGACATGGTACTGGCAGTTCGAGACGACCAGGCGGGCTAGCTACTCAGCGTTGGATCAGGTCAAATTGCATTGGATTAGTCCTTTATGGCTTGGCCAGTGACCTTCATATAGATAAGTGTTGGTTCAGTTTGAGTTTGTGTATTCGTATAGGCGGTGGTGCTACCTTGCCTCGGGCAAGCATGTGCACGTCGATGTTTGGGTTACGAGTCTTGGATTATGGCATGGTACAATAGATTGGGACTTGGAATATAATGTGGTTCGATAGGTTCATGCTTGCTTCAGGTTTGAGTAGAACATATTGCATGCTTAGTCTTACTTTGAGTTGGATATAACTGCTGGTATATTTTTTTGAGTTGAATGCTTGCATGCTTAACCTGCTTTATAATTTTTCTTAACATGTCATACCTCTGCCATAAAATGGATCTAGGATTCAAGTAGAAAGATCACCATATAACTGTTTGTATTCACTGTCTATTTAGTGTCAGTTTAGATGAGTGGGTTACCCCTCTCACCAGTACAACTGTGTACCGACCCATATTTTTGGGCATTATTTCCAAGTACTCTGGTGTAGTGGCTCAGCTTGGATATACGGGACATGATATATGGAATGGTAAGTACCTTTATGGGCATGAGAAAGAGCAAGAGTATTGCATCGCCTTTGTGGCATTCTCTGTTGTGGTATTTTTATTTAGACCCTTCGAGAGCTTCACTTTATATACTCTGATGTGTGCTTCATACACAATACTTGAATTTTGCTACAACTTGGTCATTTCAATGATATCCATGACGTTTGATGTTATCGCCTTGTGCTAGCGCAACTCCAGGCTCGTACGGCATCATGTTCTAATGAGAACGATTATCCTGCGGGAGCGCTATAACGTGGTTATTGACGTTCAGCGGGGACGATCGAACTTGTGGATGATTGGGACATGACAAATTGGTATCAGAGCGCCCGATTTATTTTCTTGGATTTTGTCCTTTGGTTCATCACAAACTCTTAATAGCTTCCACGGGTCATTTGGCTCTTGGCTCTACTCGATGTCGCATTGAATATTTTATACAATAAGTCTATATATTTGTTGGTTGTGGGTACATGTTATTCTTTGTTGCATTGTCTTTCATTGGTTTATGATAGAATCGTGTACCATCGTTTGGTATTGTTGCATTCATACCGCAAATTGTGTGACGTTATTGCCTTTATGTGGCGTTAATGCCTTTGTGCAGCAAGTTGAGAGGTGTTGTTGCATTGGTTTGGCTTGTCGTTCGTGGAAATTCTGGTTGCATCAGTGGAGCAGTTAGTTGTTAGACGAGATTGGTTATTTTGCATGCTATGAGTAGAAATAACGGATGAGAATAGAAAGTTGCACGAGTTGCTCGTGGAGCGAATGTATTGGATAGAGTTTGATTTTTGGCTAGAAATGTCAGAGAGCATTGCACGAGTTGCTCGTGTGGCACATATGCTTAGTAGATTTGAGCAATGGCTTAGAATACCAAAGAGAGAATTATACGAGTTGCTTGTGTGGCAAATATGTAGAACAATTGGGTATCGGCTTGGATTACTTGGAAGAGATCGTTGCACGAGTTGCTCGTATAGCTTAAGTGCCGGACGGTTTAAGAAATAGAGAAAGTATCAAGATTGGATCATGGAGTAAGTTGCATCGAGCGAGATCAACATAAGAGTTGGATGATTCATGCATTGGCTGAGTTTTGTGTCAGACTTTGAGTTGTGAATTGCAGGATCACGCAAAATGGATGGTTCGAACGAATCTTTGATCAGTAAAAATAAGTGTGATATGAGTAGTGACTTGAATCTGAGTGGTATATGGTATACCCCGTAGTAATCGTGGCATTAGAATATTTTGGATAGACAATAATAGAATTGTCGTGACGGACACGGATAACGGAAATGGAAGTTGGTTTATGCGAATCGGTTGAGTTATGTTTTAGAAACTTGGAGCAAGCGAGTGTTGAGTTATGATCGACAGGATCACCACAAAATAGTCAGTTCGAAATAGACGTTCGTTGACGACTTCTGTGCCTCAACACATTTCGGGGAGAACCAGAGCTTGATTTAGGCCGGAGGCAGACCTAAGTCAAGGTAACCCTTCTTTGAAACACTTTGGTATTTCTCCTATATCATAGGGTACCTTCGGTCGCCTCTATTCGATTATTCAGTATTAGCTTAATTTGCTTGCCTTGTGCTTCATGACTGGTGGTCATTGGATAGGTGATGGCTTGGTCAGGATGGATAGGAAGAAAGTGAGGGCTAACAAGGTGAGCCATCTCATATGGATCCTCCCTTCTGTGCATAAGCTCGCAATTGGAATTTCTCACTAGTTAGAATATTATCGGGAGTTGAAGACCAACTGACTAATAGGCTTCTACCTGTGCTTTAGTAATAATTTTATTGCCTCAAGATTCGACGGTCCTGTGGCTCTAGGATCAGGGGCAAAATAGAGTAAATCTGGCACGAGAACAACTCTATTTCTAAGTAGTATATGCGTGCTACGGAGTGGTATACACATTAGAAATATTTGGAATAAGATAAGCGATAGGTTTGCTTGCAACGAATAGGCTAGTACGAAATTGTGTCAGAAATTGGTACAATGGAGTTTGACTCAGATATTCTTTGATACGTTGGATTTGAGCGATCAGAAAAGGATTTGTGTAAATGGAAGTTTAGTTGGACGAAAATGGAACAAGTAATAGAACGAGTATTTGGAATTCAAATGAGTGATACAGACTAAGTATTGGAAATAATATAAGATTGATCAGACGAAAAGCTGAATATCAGAGTTTGCTTACACGATTTCAAAGTTTGGTAGAGCATTCATTGATGCAAAGAGAGAGTTGAGCATAAGGAACAAACAGTTGGGGCACACTTGAGTGAGCGATAGATGTATCAAAGAGTAGTGAGCATGAACTATAGATTTTTGGCAATTCAAGGGAGCTGTTGGTCAAGCAGATGGAACACGATTTAATTTTAGAGGAGCAATGCGATGGATTCGCACGAACTGGAAGGATTTTGGATATTGGCGCTCAAAAAGTTTGACTCAGAGTTTAGCAAAAGCAAAATTGGTGAAAAGATGTGAAGCGATAGTGGACGGGTTCTTAGAAATACGTGAACGGGCATGAGACAAGTCTAGTTGATGTTAAGTAAAATTGAAAATTAATACTTACAGTACTGAGGTGGATCGAGGCAACGAGTAAAGGTGATATAGATTTGAGATTGTGTTAGAACTTGTGCATGAGTCATCGAGAGCGTATAGATGAATCATAACGCAAAGAAATTAAGACGGGCTAAGGAATAGAATGAGGACAAGAATTATGGTATATGGACTTTTGAGGATAGCTGAACGAGAGAGAAAGGTTGAAGCAAATTACTGTGCCATTCGAGAAAGTTGGACGTGCAGTGTGAAGCATATTATACGGATAAGAAACAGAGAAAGTCTATGGTTTCGGGAATCATTACAAGTGGTAGTGCAAGAAGTCAAACAAGGCAGTTCAGAATTTGATGGATTCAGGGCAGAACGACGGAGTAATGGAAGACGGTTTCAATAAGTACAGTTCGATGATTTGTGGCTTGGATTGATAGTAAGACTCTAGATGGTTAGGCGGCATTTGGTTGACAGATTGTCAGAGGTAGTGCATGAAGTGCTCGGATTCAGAAGTTCGTTCGAATCGGATTATTGGGTTATGGTTCAGATTGCAGATGAGATATAGCATGGTTGGTAGTAACTGTCCATCGTGATGAATTATAATTATCGAGCGTAGCTTCGGGCAGCTGACCTTAGTGGCTTGACCGCCAAATCAAAATAAATATTGTAGACCCATAGAATGACCCTTGCGATGACATCTTGGAATGCGTCGAGGTTGGATGTAAGTGGTTGTCACTTTCCATTCCCGATATACGTATTTGGAACGTATTTTATTTTAGCATGATTACGTGTACATGGAGACCAGACCCACTCTTTGGTTTAACCTGGTTCATGGTTTATTTTATGGGATTGGTTCAAGTCATGAGAACGTTTGGTTAAACTCTCAACCCTAACATATATAAGCCAACATCTTATTCTCTCTCTTCATTACTTTATTTTCTTTCTCTCTCTTGTGTTTTTTCTTCTCTTTCCATAGGCAATTACACCTTGTATGAGAAATGGAGAAACCCTCCATATTATTTGATTATTATATTTTTTATAGAATTTTAGACACTTTTAGAACTTGGATTTTTCAAATTTGGTGGATGGATTAGTGCAGATATACATTCTAACTTAGGGTTTTTATGGGTTTTATGAGTTTTTCTTGATTTTGATCTATTTAACATGTATTTTTAAAAACTAGTTTTTGCTACATGATAGAGCTTTCAATTTCAAGCGTTTTGATATTTGGTTTACTTGATTTGGACTTAAAATGAGAATTTTATGGTCGAAACAAATTTTTGGTTTTTGGAGCTTCCACCATGGCCGAATTTGCCGTTGGAGAAGACGAGGTGCTCATGCGGCCAGCATCATATGCGACAGAGAGTGCTATACGGCCTGAACTCTATGCCGTATATACTGACCATTATGCACCCATCTTGTTAGACGCATGACTGCTTTTTTTATACAAGTGTCCTTGAGATTCTTCTGTTTTAACTCGCTGAACGAATGAGAAATTCACTAAGTCCAAAAGGCAATCCATACGGCATGATTCATATGAGGCAAGCAGAGCATGCGACCACCTTTCTTGGATGCATGACTGTGAACCGTTGGTACATATATATATGACTTTGTCCTTTCTCTTTGACACTTTATTGTATTGTCACATCAGTCACACCATTCACTCTATGTCACATCACTGATACTTTATTTATTAACCGTCACTTTAATACTTGTCCCAAGAAGTAGACTTTAACCCTGAGTATGCAACCCTGACTTCATATATGGCCAAGTGGAGCATGCGACCCTGACTTTATATGTGGCCAAGTGAAACATGCGACCAGGACTTCATAAGCTACCAAGTGGTCCATGCGGCCCAGACTTCATATGCGACCAGGACTTCATATGCAGCTTAGAGACCCATGTGCCTTGATTGTTTGATTAGATATTTTCTTATTCTTTTATGATTTATATTTGAGTTAACGCTAGTGTTATAATTCTAAGAAATAATGGATTTAGTAACCAGACCTTGTACCAAATATGACCATGAGCTAAGATTGTCTATGAACATGGCATGAGTTGAACTGAGATTTAAGTATGAACCAGACTAAGCGGATAGTGACTAACCGGCTATGTGTATGACATAATCTTTGTGTTACAATATGATCTTGATTCATGTGACCCAATGTATAATAGGTAATTGGACTCGAATAATGTATTCGTGCTGATACAAATTATTGCCTGAAAGTGTATATGATCGGAGGTGTATCGAGGTACGACATACCGCGTTACGTATTAAGTGATTTATATTTGGGTTGTGCATCAAGAATGCCTCCAAATTCCTGAACATGTGATATTATAATTATATATATTATTTCTCCAGCACGGGCATAATAAGCGAGTCAACTACCAAAGCATGGCTAGGATATTGATTGAATGTTGCATACACGCTCGGGTGAATCTAGATTAAACTTTCATGGATTCATATCTAGCGTGCTCGTACTTTGTACGATATCTTAAGAAAAATTCTCATATGACCACACCTTGAGATTTTGAACACAATATAGGGCTAATTAGGTAACTAAAAGTGGTATTAACATTTGGAGGGAATGGTATCCCGAGATCATGTCAACAAACTTTTCCACAGAGATTTATTCTAAGTGCGCTATGGGATGGCCACCACAGATACTGTATATTATCTGTCTTAGTGGAGTGCAGTATCTGACCTATTATAAATATGTCGAGCCACTGTTTAACTATAGGAGCAATGAAACTGCTAATACCGTATTTTTAGCGCAGTGGCCCTACGGGGGACTGGTGCATCCTGTAAGTGCCTGTATATTCCTTATTAGGCTCGGTTAGTTCATGTTCGGCATTGGCATGATATGAGGATACCTATTATGCATTATTTATGAGATAACCTCATACTCCACAAAATAGCAAGCTGTACCAGTGATTGGCCGGTATAAGAAAATGGACTTGGTTGTGATTGTATTATTTGGTTAGTAGCCAAGAAAAATAGACTATCATAGTGTGATGGTTAAACTCTTGTCCTTGTTTGGTTGTAGGGTTGGGCCTTTGTGCTAGGGTATGCCATGGACCTAAGTTACGACAATGAACCTATGTATTATTATATAATTATTTCTTGGGTTTTTGTTTCTCCATTTCGTGCTTCCTTTGTGGTACTTGCTATTTGGGGTCTAACCCTGCTGGTTTTGCTTGGCCAAGATTTGAGCCAGCGCTCGAGGATCCAGCATACTATCCTCCAACCCATGGCGCCTACCAGGAACATGCTCGTAGAGGATAACGAGTAGATTTTCTTCTTCCCTGTTCGTCATTGTATATTTACTTCTTTTGGACGTTTAGCCACCGGCACCTGTTAGCTGGCACGTCTGGATATTAGTCTTCTTATATGATTGTATTAAATCAGACTGTAGATGATTACTGTCATGTACTTTTGATACTCTGCCAGCTTCTTATTTTGTACAACTGGTCTCTAGAATAATTTTGAGATAGTGTTTGGGACGCCTTATTGCTTATCATATATGCTCTATGTTTACTCTTTCTCGTTTGAATGATTGAGACATAAAAGTTCTTAACCATATGAGACTTGATTGTAGCATGCACCCCCTTGTCTTATTACAGCCGTGATCGTCGTACGATGTATAGTACCTTATACGGGGTAATAGGCCATGTTTGTCTCCGTATTTTGCTACTGGGGCATGACAGTGGTGTATGCTAGAGATAGTCTAGGCGAATGAGTGTTGGATTTGAGACATCCTTGGGATAGCCTTTAACTGAAGATGCAGCTAGAAGATCGAAGCGATGGTAAAATGGCCTAAGTCAACTGATGAGATTCGGAGTCGCAGATTTTTGAAGATGGTATCGCCTCTGACTCGTCGTACCCTGGAAGAAAATTATATTCATATGAATTGACCACTGTGTAACTAGCTTCAAGAAGTTAAAGTTGTGGCTCATTAAGATCAAATCATTATACTACCAGATGGGACGGATGTGCCTCAGATCTACAAGATAAAATCAGACTTGGTTTGCGGTACGTACTCATGTAGAGGACGAAGGTGATATTCTGTGCTTTGAGAAAGTGGAAGCAGTACGAAGAACTATTCTAGGCGTGACCTAGGAATTGTGGTGAGTGTATCCACATCAAAATTGTGGCGACACTATCCCTATGGCATGGCGGCAAAATCTTCGTGGATCGTATGAACCTCAATATACATATTCACCCAGAGAGGTATTGAGATTTGAGGAAGAGGTGTTGTGTGGAGCTGATATAAGAGCATAGTACGATATTTGGTAAGTCACCTAGCTGGGGTAGTATCAGATGTGATGATCGTTCGGAGCATGATGATAATATTTGAGATAGAGTAAGCGAGACATGTTGCGATTAGAGTCATGCTAGAGTTTGGTTGGTTGAGCTTGGACGGTGCTAGTGAGAATTCAGAAATAGTTGGATGATAGGTCATTACAGAATAGTCGTTGTGCTTGAGATACGCAACTACTTGGAGAGTATGTTCAATCTTGCTAGAGAATGGATGAGTCAGAAAAAGAACTGAATTGAGTCAGGAGGAGAGATTATTAGAGGAGAATTATCGGATTTGAGAATAGCGCTTGTGCGAATGAGTTATGGGATGGACGTTAGGATCGGTTCAGTCGAGAGTGAGCGATGGATGTCTCGGACATGAAGATACCCTTGTAACTTGTCCAAATTCGCTATCGCTAAGATTGGCTGAAATACATGTATTTCAGGGATGCCTTAAATATGTGTATGATCCAAACTAATAGATATGTTGAATTCGAATTGAGCTGCAAGAAGGATGTGAGAATATGAAATATGTACGAGCGTTCAGCGCAAAGCGAGATATTTAGTCTGGATCAGGAGAATATGAGTTGCATGGAGTAGAGTTATGAAATGGTCTAGCAGCATACGAGAAAGGAATGAATATTGGTTTGGTTCGAGGATGATCCTTATTCTTAGTGGTATATTATATAATGTCCCGCAACCGCACGGTATATTACGCTGAGTCGGATTAAATGAGGCAATAGTTGGTTATATTTTGATTTATTGGATTTAGGAGCAAGTATTGATTTGAGTTGGTTTCATGTGCAGATCATATGCGGAGTTTGATGGAATCTGGTGTTTGTTCAGAGAAGTACTGTGATAGCGGGATTGGAGCGATAATGTCGTCTTTCTTAGTCCGATCGTTCAGATAATTTGGAGAGCATGACCTACTCGCACGGTCATACCAATTGAGTAGATTATGCTTCGCATCGGACCACGGATTCAAGAAATTGGCCGTATCGACAAGGCAGAGTGCTTAGCGGATTCAGACTTGGTGATGGGCTTTATCCCTTCTCCTTTAATACTTCATGCCTAATAATAAGGAACACACGAAATGGTTAGATTACTTGGACTAGAATATTGGAATCATCGTACTGTGGCGTACATAGAGTGTGCGTTGTTTGGTTGGATATAATTTATAGCTTGAGTTGGTCTTACGTTTGGGCAGTTGGAGCTTGAGTAGATCATCTTGGTTGGAGAAGCGAAACGTTTCATCAAACGGGCGAGCGAGCTTGCATCCGTGCACGAGTATCAAGTTGGACACTTTGTCAAGCAAAGCATGCAGTTGTGGTTCAAAACCGGGCAACTACATCGGAGGGGGCATTGGGGCATTGTGCCATGGAGCTTCCGGAGCCAGGGGTGTTGCACCAATCGGAGCACTGTGTCGAGAAGCGACATATTGCCTAATGGAGATAACTTGAGATGGTACCTTGGGCTATAGTTGGAGAATGGTTATGGTTAATTGGATGGATTGAGACGAGTATCATTTGGTGGGACGAGAAGGCTCAATTCTCTCGTCGTACCTACTGTTGGAGTATTATATTGGTCACAGACAACCTGTTGTGCACAGGGATTGGTTTCCTCAAACGGGATAGGCTCCGGGGGCACCGGGATCGTTTGGCCATGGACGAAATAAATGATAACGTGCCTTGGGCACGGTACTGGCAGTTCAAGACGACCAGGCGGGCTAGCTTCTCAGCGCTGGATCGGGTCAAATTGCCTTGGATTGGTCCTTTATGGCTTGGCCACTGATGTTCATATAGATAAGTGTTCGTTCGGTTTGAGTTTGTACATTCTTGTAGGCAACGATGCCACCTTGCCTCGGATAAGCGTGTACGCATCGATGTATGGGTTGCGAGTCTTGGATTATGGTGTGATGTGATAGATTAAGGCTTGGAGTGCGATGTGGTTCGATAGGTTTATGCTTGCTTCGGGTTTGAGTAGAATGGATTGCATGCTTAGTCTTATTTTAAGTTGGATATTATTGCTAGTATATTTGCTTGAGTTGAATGCTTGCATGCTTAACCTGCTTTATAGTTTTCCTTAACATGTCATATCTCTGTCATGAAACAAATCTTGGATTCAAGTAGAAAGATCAACATATAACTGTTTGCATTCACTATCTATTTAGTATCGGTTTAGACGAGTGGGTTACCCCACTCACCAGTACGGCTGTGTACTAACCCACATTTGTGGGCATTATTTTCAACTACGCAGGAGCTTGGATATACATAACATGATGTATGGAACGGTAAGTACCTTTGTGGGCAAGAGAAAGAGCAAGAGTGTTGCATTGCCTTTGTGGCATTCTACATTTTGGCATTTTTAATTGGACCCTTCGAGAGCTTTGTTGTGTATACTCTGATGTGTTCTTGGTACACAATACTTGACCTTCACTACAACTTGGTCGTTTCGATGATAACCATGACGTTTGACGTTATCGTCTTGTACGAGCGCAACTCCAGGCTCGTACGATATTATATTCTGATGAGAACGATTATCCTGCGGAAGCGCTATAAAGTGGTGATTGACGATCAGCGGGGATGATCGAACTCACGGGAGATTGGGACATGACAAATTGGTATCAGCGGGGACGATCGAACTCGATTGCCCAATGCCTTGTCTAATGAGATATGATTGGCCAATAGAGAGGTTCTCACGATTGTATTGTCTAGTATATCATGTGTTGAGAGATACGAGTCATTCGCGAGTTATCATTGGCGAATGTTTTCATATCTCACAACACACGATACACTGGATAATACACACAATTGATTGTCCAATGCCAAGATGCAATATATTAGACACACAAAAAATATTCCACAATATCGTGATAAACTTAGACTCGTGTCAAGCATATAGGAAAAATAAATCCCCAAATCTATACTTAATCACAATATTATACTAAGGAATCAAAACAGTCGAAGAAAGAATCAAAAACGGACAAAAAAGGGGCAAAACGAACAAAAACATCCCAAATCAGCCTAATTCAGCCAATTCGGTTTGTCAACGAATTTTTGCGGATTATCGACAGATTTTTCACCGCAAAACAACATGTTTTGGACCATATTTTGGATTTTCTGACAATTTTCTGCAAATTACAGATGGATTTTTTGAAATTACACAATAGTTAGGACAAAAAATCCTAAAACTTGTTTTGGCCATAAAAATCTTATTTTAACTCAAATTTTGGATTTTCAAAGGTCAAAATTAAATAAAATTGAATTTCCTACAACATTAGTGTATTAGTTTTCACAAATTCTAAATTTTGAAAGATGAAAACCTAGAAATACCCCCTAAAACTTTTTGTGGGCCAAAACTCAAAACCAATGAACAAAACAAAACATGTCATATATAAATAATGTAAACAATTTGAAGAGAAATATTTTTGGCTATTTGTAAGCATGAATACCAACAAAAAAAATACAAGAAAATATGTTATTACTTTGAGCAAGATGTACTTGCCTAAGGCCGAGCTCCCAACCTAATTCTTCTACTCCACCACCAAGAGGGGTTCAAAAACCTTACTCTTATGCCTCAAGGCCAAGCTCCAAGCTAATAGCCCAAGGAAGAACTTTAGAGAGGAAAGGAAGAGAGAAGAAGAAATGAAGAGAAAGAGTAAAGAGAGAGAAAAAAGAGAAGATAGTGAGAGAGAAAGTGAAGGGGCTTATATAGATGAGGGTAATTAATCATAACCGTTGGATCTGCCACGTTAGCGATCCACTTTATTTTCCAAATCAATCTCATCCATTCAAAAGAAAACCAAGAAACCACTGGATAATTGTTATGATTGTGATGTTGGGATAGTTTAGGGTATATGATTTCATAGAGGTTACATGGGTTAACATTTAGGTTAAGTTAATGGATCAAAAAATTTGGTTATATAAATTTTGAGATTGATTGCAGGATATAGAATGTGAATTTCACAGCTAGTTGTACAATTTAATTTTATTGTACTAAATTAGAGTAATGAGATGGTGAGTGTTATAGTTATATACTGAAGGACGATTATGACTAAAATTTAAACTAGAGGATCGATGGCCAAACATGTGTAGGGTTGGGATGACTAGAAATTATGATGATACATACCCAAGAATTAATGTGAGGATTACACATATTCAAGGAATATTGTCACGACCCGCACCCGGTTTAGGGCACGAGTGCATGGGTACGTCCAGCCTACGCCGCAGCATCGGCGGTAGAACGCTGTCTAGGTCATGTAACTATCTAATCAACTCACGTGAATACCCATCTCCATAAGGAGACGTGAATATCATAAAATAATGCTAGAAATACTCAATCACATAAACTAAAGCACGATGAGATATCAAGGCAAACAAGAAATACAAGACAAGTCTAACGACAAAATAATCATACCTGCAATCATTAACTTCCAATCCCCAAGTGTGTTAAAAACCAGTCTACTAAGGTCAAAGTCTGGAAAAATATTTTCCAGTCAGGAAGGAGCAAAGTACATCTCTAAATAGCAGTTCTATATTAATGATATAAACTATGTAGCAGTTCTAGATGAAAATATACGAAAAGCATGTATAGGTACGAGAAATAAAAGAAATACTGGAAATACTGTAAGTAAATACAGGAGAAGAAACAATATGTCAACGAGCAAGAATCCTATGACTAAGTGTGTGAGTACTAGCTTTAACATGTGATCGGCTTGGGAACTTGATCAGGCTGGTTATATGTGATTAGCTATGATTCATGTAAAGTCAGGCTAACCGTTGGTTAGCTATGATGCATGTAGAGGTCAGGCTAATCACACGTAACAGCTATGAAGCATGTAATGGTCAGGCCGCACCCGACGTGAGATGTGGGGTGAGCTATGATGCATGTAGAGTTGGGTATGATCACATATCTACACTAAAATACTCCCCATCCCTGACTGGTATAGTAGATCAAATCATGGTACGCTTTGGCACGGGATTCCCTAGGGAGGTAGCAAGTCTCCCCGGAAATCAGTGTTTGTACATGCACAAGATAACAAGAAAACAAGTCTTGTATAAGCTACACAAGGAATAAGGAATAACATCTCATGACGGGATTCGTGTATACCAATCCGTATAACCAACGTGTCAAGAGCATGGATATCTACACTAGATACAGTGAACATAGGAGATATCATAAATTAGAAACTAATCAGAGAATGTACTCGCCTTGGGTCCTTAGCTGTCAATACCAATGTCCTGTCCCAGAGTATCGTCTGGAGAATCCGACAGTCCTATAAACATATAATAATATTACTTGCATCAGATGCTACACTAACACATAATAGAAATACCCTGGCCTCAGGGCTAAGCCAGGCATGGCTCTAGTCAACTAGGATCATCTAGTAGGATACGTATATAATACACATTTACACTCAGAGTATATACCAATAAATACGTATATAATATATATATAAGTGCCTATTAGTAATTGTACAAAAATATGTATATGTGTATATACACTAATAGATGTATATAAATATATATTTTTATACCAAAATACATATTTGTATATATATATCAATCAAACATTTTATATATATATATAACTAATCGAAGAATGTATAAAATGCCACCCTCCTCAAGGTGATCCCAAATAAAATAGCAGTTAGTTCCAATGGGTCCGGAGCAGTCCAAATAGCTAGAAACTATATAAAGAAGTTCAAGATCGGAGTTCGGCACGAAAATCGAGATAAGGATACCAGGCTAATAGGGAAAATGGTCGTTTATTTGTAATTAAGGTAACACCTTAATTTAATGAAAATTATTTCGAATTTATTTTGAACAATAATTTCAAATAAAAGTTTATTTATAAAAAATCTAGAATTTATGTAAAAGCCATCATATATTTTTATATCTATAGTAAAATTGGTCACCAGCCCAAATAAACAAATTTTGATCTTATTTTTATTATTGAAACTATATTTTTAATTAATAATATAAACCCCAAAAATTATTATATTTTTGCATAAACAAAAACCCTTTTAATTTACAACTAAACTAATTACATGAATTTACTAAACTAAATATATTTAATTACTAACTAATTATATATACTAAACTGATTATATATATTAAACTAATTATATATACTAAACTAATTATATATACTAATTAACTACTCTTAAAATTAACTAATACAGTGAACTGAACCAAAGAAAGAGGAAGAGGGAAAACGGAGAGGGAACTCACGATGGGGGTCTTCCGGCGTCGGCGGAGGAGTCTCGTCGGGGCAGGGCGTCGGCGGTCTAGCGATCGTCTCGGGCGGCGGCGGTCGAAGCTCGAGAGTGGTGGCGTCGAACTCGGCGGCGGCAGCGGAGCTCGACGACGGCTGGATCTCTTGTGGCGGCGAAGCTCCGGTGAGGAAAGCGGCGGCCACGGCTCGACGGATCTGAGGCGGCCACGGCTCGACGACGATGAGGGGATCCGCGGCGGCCACCGGCGGTCGAGATCTAGGTTAGGGTTTTGGGTTCTGTGAACGAGTCAGGGTTGGATCGTGTCCGAGGCTGGACACGGGGATTGGGTGTACTGTGGTGTGGGGCGGACGTGTCCGGGTGTTGGACACAGGGTTGGGGGTTTGTACAGTGGTGGTTGTGTCCAGATGGTGTCGGACACAAAATCTGGTTGTAAAGTTGTAATAACTGGACACAGGAATGAATGGATATGATAGGACACCCGGGGTCGGACCCGAGGCCAACACGGCTGACACGGTAAAGATAGACACACGGACACGAACACACAAAATAATGGTGATGGCTTGTTGGCTTGTGGGAATTTGTGAGGGCTAGCTAGGGTTTCTTGGGAATGGTTTGGTGAGAGTCTTTAAATAAGGAGAGAGGGTATGGGATAAAGGGTGAGGATTGGCCCAAAATGAATGGCCCAGATTATATAAATGAGTTTTTCATGTGGGAAAAATAAGGTTGTGAATGGGAGACGGTAAACTGGTAAATTTAATAGAAAAATATAATTTAAGAAAATGTTTTAAGAGGCTTCTAAGGCTAACTGATTCCAAATTAGCTACTAATTAAACCCGTATTTCAAAACCCTAGAAAATATGTAATTTATTTATTTACTATCCCAAATGGATTTCAAAATTTATTATGAAAACAACTAGTCCTTTAAATAATTTTATTAAACAAATAATTTTATGATTTCAAGCCAATAAATATTCGAAGCTAGAGTATTATATATATATCATTATTTAATTTATAATAAATCGACATTTAGGAAAAAATGATTTTTATAAAGGATTTTAAATCACCTTCTAAAATCAAACATTGTTCAAAATCTAATAAAAATTTTAAGGAGAAAATATTTTATAAACTTGATATTTAAAAATAAATTAAAATTCTAATTATTTCGGAAATTTGGAAATCGGAGGTTACAAGTCTACCCACCTTAGAAAAATTTCGTCCTCGAAATTTAAGATCCTCAATAATTGCCTTTACTCATCATATTATTTCTATCAAATTTAAATTTCAAACCAAATAATCATGAAGTAATTCCATATTGCTATTTCACAACCTTTAAGAATTTATAACATCATATTCCTGAAAATCTTTAAGTTTAAAATCAAATTCAAATTTTTATCATAATCTTCTCCAAAATTTAAGTTCGTATCTAAATACTCAAGGATTTTAATATCCAATCCTCCAATTAAAATCCAATCAATGCATATTTATAAAAATTGTATCCCAAAAATTTAAATTTTAACCACTAATCCATCAATCATCTTACTCCTCTAACTCAAATTCGATTGATGCTTATTCAAATCTAAATTCTTCTCCCGAGAATTGAATTCGACACCATTCCATTAACTATTTTATTTCCCAATTTTCTTTTTCCTCAAATACTCAACGATGCGATACTTTTAAAATCTTCAATATAAAATATAAAATTTCTATCTTGCAATCAAATAGATAAAATGATAATCTCTCAAATTTTCTTAAATTTTAATAATTAATTTAATCATATCAAGACTTTCCTAAAATTAATAAATCCTCAATTTTGTCCTGTGAATTTCTTAGCTCTCCATTTAAGTTAATGCTTATCCTCGAATTTCAATCATACCTCGATTTTCTTAAAATTAATGATCCATCAACTCCGTTATAACAACCCTTAAATTCTTTATTTAAATTAATGCTCATCCACAATTTAATCCTCTTGCCTCTTTTTGTCAGTCATAACATTGTCATAGATCTTTGCTATGGTCAAAACCCTAATGATCATGGTTTAAGAAAATTCTACCTACAGCCATGCAATTTAAGAAAATATATAGGTCATGTATCTTTTGTCATGGTATTTCGGTCTCTGTTAAGGTGTACTACTAGTTATATCCTAACAAGAAAATCATGAATACGAACTACAGTATTAGGAAAATCAATCAATCGAAAGATGGAAGAAGGAATCATTAGGAGGGAAAGAAAGAACCTGCTAACATATTTCTTGCGGTATCTGCTATCTCTAACAAATACTTAACTCTAGCACATTCACTAACTAATTTCCTATTCCTGTACACTGGTACCCATCTCAACTAATCATTAATCCACAAGATCCATGAATATATGTCACTACCACATTCCGGAAACAGGGGTATTTTCGAATTTTTCAATATTTAATATTATGTTATTTATAATTAATTAATTGCATGATGGTGTATTTGATTTAAAATAATTATTATGTGTGATGTGTAATTAAATATATAATTATATGCAGTGTTTATTATTTTATTTTAGCTAGCAGACTAGACCCAGAAGCCCAGTAGACGAACCCCTGTCCGAATTATAGAATTTCGGATTTATTATTTTATTTAGAATTTAAATTCTTGAAGATTTTAATTAATTACTGTATTTTATTTAATATTTTTGCGCTTTGCCTTTGCTTCGATATTTGGAGCACTATCCAGACTTTTGTCTTCCAACAAATTTTACCATCTTGCCTTAGACATGTCCGCCTTCAATTCTGCTATTTTTTGCAACTCATAATTTTGCTTCCTGTACATTATTTCTGGCCGCACAAAAATCGTCGCGGACGTTTATTTTTAATTTCCTATTTTTGTATCGTTGTGCATTCCAATCGAAAATTGGAGGCCATCTTGACCTATTTTTCGTGCGGCCCAAATTAGGGTAATATTCTGTTCTAAGTCTTCTTCAATATTGGTATTGATGACTTGACCTGATTTTGACCCCAAGTACTCCTAATTAATTGTTGAACATAACTTGCATTTATTTCTATTTAATTTGAGGATACCATTTTATCTGATTTTAAAATCCCAATTTAATTCCAGTGCCCTGCAAATTCAGCCCATACCCATCTTACAGTGCCCCTGACCCTACAAAATATCGGACCCCAAATCGCCCGCCCAATTTCCGTCATTTCCTGTGTTTGTGCAATTTCCCAAATTTAAGGGGCTAAGTTGCAATTATTCAATTGTAGGTGCCAACACCTAATTATTTTAACCAATGAGGGAACCCACTATTTTTAATTAATTAATCTCACCCTCATTCCCATGAATAAATTCCTCATGTTCAATCTGGACCACTCAATTAATTGAGTGCATCCTCACCCTCCATCATAACACCCTCTCTCCTATTTAATAACATGTCTACCTCAACCCTAATCCCTAGAAACCTAGAATCCCCCACCTCACTAGCCTCCAAAAATTCCTCAAGCCTCCTCCCTCTCTCCTACGTTGGAAACTTTCTTCTTCTTCTCTTTTTCTTTCTTCTCCTTCTTCCCTTCTTCTTCTTTTCCTTTCTTCTTCTTCCCTGTTTTCTTTTAAATTTGAATTCTATAGAGAGGGGGGAATACTGTTCATTTCCCCCCAGTTCCTGTTCATCTCTACTGTGTCCGGCTCCCCCATCGAGTCCGGCGGCCCTCCGAACCGCTGGCAGCAGCCCGCTGCTCCTCCTCGGCGGATCTCCGGCTACTCCCACCTCCATCTCCACCAATAACCACCTCCATCTCCACCAATAACCACCTCCATCTCCACTAATCACCCCCACCTCCTACCTACGGTTCAGCCCGGCGGCCGAGTCCCCCACAGCCACCCTGCTGTGTACGGCCGGCCGACATCCCTCTCCGGCGTTCAGCCGACTGCTCCCCTCCCGAGCATCCCCCTTCGGCGGACCCTGCCCACTCCGGCGGCTTCACGAGCCGAGCTCGACCCCCGGCGCTCGGTCGGCCATCAGCCACTCCCCCGAGCCGAGCTCGACCCCCGGCGGCCCCGCTCTTCCCATCTGCGCACACCGACCCCTGGCTGCTCCTCCTCCCTGAAGACTCCTCCGCTCACTGCTGCTCTTCCCCGAGCGTCCGGCCAACCCCTTGCTCCGGTCCGGCGGCCAAGACAAGCCGATCACAGTAAGCCTCTCTCCCTCTTTCTTCTTTAGTTATATATATATATATATATATATATATATATATATATATATATATGGATGTATATATTTATATATATATACGTATATACGTTCAAGTATATACTAATATATATGTATTTGTATATATTAAATCAATGTGTAGGTACCGGTATGTGTAAAATTAATATATGTATATATTTAATTAAAGTGTATGTATAAGTATTGTATATATATTAATTAATGTGTATCAATATTATTTTGGTATAATATATGTATAGTGTATTATATATATGTATATAATTAGTGTATATAAATGTATTGTATATAATTAAGAGTATACGTATATGTATACATTTAAATCAATTTATATATATATATATCTCTATATACTTAGTATATATTTGTTAATTATATTGGTATATATATACAAACATTTTGTATAAATGTTTCTTAATATCTATATGTTAAACGTATATAATAAAATGTGTATATATAATTTAATATATTTTGTATAAGTAGATGGTTACATTTGCATGTATATGTAACTATGAAATTAAATTAATGTTTAATATATATTAGTATGGTATATATATATATATATATCTAATGTATATATAAATGTTTGTTTATATATATTTAAATTAGTATGAAATTAGTATATGTTTTTAATTAAATTTGTATATTAATTAATATAAAGTATTTATATTTAATTAATCTACTTTTGGCATATATATGAGTATACACTAGTATAAACTAAAATATAATTTTAAAAAGGTATTATATATATATATATTGTAAATGTATTTAAATTTGGTGCATGTATAAAATATTGTAAGTATAAATTATTACGTTTATAGATACATACAAGAATCATTTATTTTAAAGTATATATATTTATACGTATATCTATAATTGTATTGAGGGATATTATGTGTAATTAATTAATAAGTTGTTATTTAAATACGTAGTCCTACTAGATGACCTTAGTTGACTAGTGCCCTGCCTGGCATGGCCCTGAGGCCAGTGTATTTCTATTGTGTGTTAGGATAGCTTCTGATACAAATGTCATATTGTGATGTGTTTATAGGACTGTTGGTTTACCAGAGGATACTCTGGAACAGGACATCCATAAATACCAGCTAAGGACCAAGGCAAGTACATTCTCTGATAATTTCCAATTCTTGATAAATTCTATAAGTTCAAAAATCATGAAATGTTACATCTGAATCTTTGTCACTGTGCTACACGGACTAGTATAGCTTGGATTTACAGTCATGAGATGTTACCATTATTATCGTATTGACATTGTACACGACATGTATATTTAGACACTGTACATGATAGACTTGACTTGCTCGTGTATCGTGACGTGTCATGGTTGGATCCACAGTACTAGTTGGGGCGGGGAAGTAGTTAGTAAGAAATGTGATCATAACCTCTTATTTGTAGTATAAAAACTGTAAGTGTTGATCATGCTCTTCACCCATGATTAGCCAGGCCCTGTAGCTACTGTACATGTTCCCAAGCCGATCACATTTCGAAACTACTATTTCAAACACTTAGAATAGTTACAGTTCTCTATATTTTCATATACTACATCACCCGTATATGATACTGTTCCTTGTTCTTTCATTTTTATACATGCACTGACTGTATCATATTGCTATTGCCTGTCTCTCTTAAACTGTCATTACATTACTTCACTGTCTTCTCAGTAGCTAGCATGACATGTTTTATTGTATTATAGACATTATCAATTAATGGAACTGTTATTTGAGATTGTGCTTTGCTCCTTCCTGACTGGAAACATTTTCCAGACTATGCCTTAGAGGACCGCTGTCCGACACTTTATGGACTATGGTGAGTAGCTGCAGACTTGGTAGTTAGCTGTGATTCTGGAAAGTCTAGTCGGAGTTATTATTTCTTGTTAGTTCTTTTAGTAGACTTTTTGGTACCGGATTTGTCTCCGGCATTTTGATGATTTTTTTTGGATATTGTTAAGTTATTCTTGTGGACTTGTGTTGTGTTAAATTTTAGTTTTTATTCGAAATCTTATCGTGCTGTTAGTCTGTGATTGAGTATATGTTCATTTATTTGTGTCATCCGTGCCTCCTAATGGAGATTGGATATTTGCGTGACATTAGTTAGATAGTATCAATACCTAGACAGCGTTCTACCGCCGATGCTGCGGCGTAGGCTGGACGTACCCACGCACTCGTGCCCCTAAACCGGGTGCGGGTCGTGACACGTTTTTAGTGGTGGCCCATGCAGGTCAGACTTCGCGAGTTGTGCGATGTCGTAGTAGTGTGACATCCTTGTTATACCACTGCGTGCCTGCTATAGAATCTAGGACATAGGATACTAGGACGAGAGCAAATACACAATCACAATTTCTTGAGAGATTCCTGGGATGACCCTTGAGAATCTTGTTGAAACTTCCAATTTAAATTCATTCCCTTGTTCTGTCCATTCTCATTTATTCATATTGATTTGATTGTTGTTGATTTGTTATTAAATTAGGATTTTGGTTTCACTTGATTTGATTGTTGTTACTTAGGTCTTTAAGTTAGGTTTTGGGTTTCATTATAGAGTTGATTTCATATTAAGAGGAAGTTATAGACTGATTTATGGTATTATTATCTGATAACACATGTCAATGAGGACAGTGAAAATGATTAATATTAGAGCTATTAGACTACAGAAGGTGGATTTAAATTTTAATTGAAGATTGAAAAATGAATTTCAAATTTTAGGATTCTGAGAAGATTGAGATTGTTATTAAAATTTATTTTGAAGATTTCAATAAATTGCAAAATTTTAAAATTTGAGGAGTTGAAATAGGGTTATTAAAATTTTATTTTCGAGGAATTCAGATTCAATTTGATGAACCTAGACAAGCCGTAAGGATTTTGGAGTTGATAAAATTTTCATTTCAGTATTTAAATAATTAACCTTGAGGAAAGTGTATGCAATTTACTTTAAATTTTATTCGAGGAGTTGTTTTTTGAATTCTATTGAGGATGAGATCTTATAGTGAGAGAGATACATTAGTATACAATAGATGAGATGCATGTGTATAAGGATCGGTTGGCTTGAGTATGATTGAGAATTCACTACAAACTGACTTGGGTGATCATCAAGGGTTGTACTAGAAAGTGCAGTACTTAGTATAGTGTATTGAAATTGATATGCATTGAGTGATAAGATTAACTAGTATTAGCGATTGCAGTAGGTAAGGAAGCTAGCAGTGAGAGTGCTTGTGATAGTACTGTGATCCCTAGGGGATAGAGGTATCAGACCATGGATACATCTTGACCGTGCAATCACAACTAAGGTTTATTTCCAATCTATTTATCTCGAATGTTGCTTCTTTAGAACTGTACTGTCCTCCCTTGATGATATCGCATTTTGCCTAAATTAATTCTTTGGGATCTGTCTTCAGGATGTTGCCGAAGACACTATCTACGAGAGCGGGAACACCAGCTTTAGAAGGGTCTGCCACCTCTCCACCTGAGGGACAGACAGCAGTAATTCCTCCTACATCTCCGATGCACGTAGGTGATCTTCCTTCTCCACCTGTTCAGAAGATTGCCGCAGCTGTGACGGACAACCTTCCTCCTCCACCGACTCTGATTCCCGGAGGTTTGCCCATTGACGGGGCACAGATGTTCACCTTGATCCAAGGCATGGTAGAGGCCCAGAGAATGGCGGCAGATGCTCAGCGAGTTCAAGCTGAGGCTCAGAGGATGCAAGCAGAAGCGCACCAGGCACAAACCGAGCTGATGAGAGAGAGCATGGAGAACGCTCACCAGATGGCACTACAGACAGTTGAGAGAGTTGCCCAGCAGTATCCTGGCCAGTGGCAGCCGAGGGCATTTCCGTATCAACAGCAGTACCCGGCACCAGTTCCTGTACAGCAGGATCAACGAACTTGTTATTTCTGTAAGAAGCCAGGTCACCTTCGGAAGAGCTGTAGAACGAGGCTAGGACTTTGTTTGCACTGCGGCACTGCGGGACATCGAGTAAGGGATTGTCTTCGAGCTCCTTATCCTCCCGGCCAGCGCGCAGCTTCAGATTATAGAGATCCAGTTAGGCTACCTGTAGAACCGCATGTTGCTCAGCACCCGCAAAGGGAACCACCCCAGCAGGGCGGGCATTTGCGATGACGGTCGAGGAGACCGATACTGCAGGTAATGTGTTAGCAAGTTCTGTTCTTTCCTTCACTCTGTTCCTATCTACTTGATTGATTGATTGATTCCTTAGTACCGTGGTTGCATGCATGATTTCTTGTTATAATATAGTTAGTAATACCCCTGATACAGAGACTGCAATACCCTGACAAAAGACACCATGATCATACATAAATCCTTTAGGTTGCATGTTGTATGAGTATAGGTAGAATTCTCTTAGACTTTGATTGTTGAGGATTTAACTGTAATAAAGATTAACGAAGAGGTTATAACTTGACAAAGAGAGACAAGGTGCCAAAATTTTTGAGGAAAAATATTAAATTAAATAAAGAGTTGGGAATTTGATATGGCGTAATTGAAGTTTTGTTAAATCATTGATTTTTAGAAAATTATGAAATGATTGAATTTATCATTGAATTTGAGGAATTTAAGAAGGCCATCGATATATTTTGTTGGGCTGCAAGTTATGAACTTATATCTTGAATATTGTATTGGAGGTTGCATAAGTATTACATCGTTGCATATTATGTGGAAAAAAAAAAAAAAATCGAGGGATAAGAACACAAATGGATTAGTGTTGAATTCAAATTTGGGACGAGATTCAATTTTTGAAATATGCATTGATTAGAGTTCAATTAGAGGATTGAATGTTAAATTCTTGTATTTCGTTATTAACTTAAAATTTTGGAGGATATTGTGATAAGAATGGGATTTGATTTATTTTAAGGATAAGAAATTTATAGAATTTTCGAGAGAATTCATTGTGAAATAACAATATGGAGTAGTTCATGATTATATGATTTGAGGAATTTAATTTTGATGGTAATAAATGAATAAATAAAACAATCGAGGATAAAAAAAAAAAAAAAAAAAAAAAAAAATCGAGGATAAACATTGATGTAAATAGAGGGTTAGGAATTTAATATGGCAGAATTTATGATGTATTAATTCCAGGAAGGATATTATATGATTGAGGTTATCATTAGAATTTGAGGAAATTAAGGAGATTGCCATTAAATTATTTGATTGCAAGTTATGAATTATAAAATGTTATATTGGATGTTGCATTTGGAGAATCCTTAAATATCATATTGTTGAGTATTTTAAGTACTGAATTATTAACAAAAACTTTCAAGGAAATTCGGATGGACTTTGATTTTTCTTTGAGGATTTTTCAGGTTATGCAACAATTGTAAAATTTTGAATTTGCGAAAGGACATTGTGGATTATTAAAAGATTTCATGGATGATAAATTTAAATTTTGAGGGAAATAATAATGTGTATGATTTAAACACTAGTAGGAGGATTTTAAATTTCGAGGACGAAATTTTTTTAAGGTGGGTAGACTTGTCACTACCACATTCCGGAAACAGGGGTATTTTCGAATTTTTCAATATTTAATATTATGTTATTTATAATTAATTAATTGCATGATGGTGTATTTGATTTAAAATAATTATTATGTGTGATGTGTAATTAAATATATAATTATATGCAGTGTTTATTATTTTATTTTAGCTAGCAGACTAGACCCAGAAGCCCAGTAGACGAACCCCTGTCCGAATTATAGAATTTCGGATTTATTATTTTATTTAGAATTTAAATTCTTGAAGATTTTAATTAATTACTGTATTTTATTTAATATTTTTGCGCTTTGCCTTTGCTTCGATATTTGGAGCACTATCCAGACTTTTGTCTTCCAACAAATTTTACCATCTTGCCTTAGACATGTCCGCCTTCAATTCTGCTATTTTTTGCAACTCATAATTTTGCTTCCTGTACATTATTTCTGGCCGCACAAAAATCGTCGCGGACGTTTATTTTTAATTTCCTATTTTTGTATCGTTGTGCGTTCCAATCGAAAATTGGAGGCCATCTTGACCTATTTTTCGTGCGGCCCAAATTAGGGTAATATTCTGTTCTAAGTCTTCTTCAATATTGGTATTGATGACTTGACCTGATTTTGACCCCAAGTACTCCTAATTAATTGTTGAACATAACTTGCATTTATTTCTATTTAATTTGAGGATACCATTTTATCTGATTTTAAAATCCCAATTTAATTCCAGTGCCCTGCAAATTCAGCCCATACCCATCTTACAGTGCCCCTGACCCTACAAAATATCGGACCCCAAATCGCCCGCCCAATTTCCGTCATTTCCTGTGTTTGTGCAATTTCCCAAATTTAAGGGGCTAAGTTGCAATTATTCAATTGTAGGTGCCAACACCTAATTATTTTAACCAATGAGGGAACCCACTATTTTTAATTAATTAATCTCACCCTCATTCCCATGAATAAATTCCTCATGTTCAATCTGGACCACTCAATTAATTGAGTGCATCCTCACCCTCCATCATAACACCCTCTCTCCTATTTAATAACATGTCTACCTCAACCCTAATCCCTAGAAACCTAGAATCCCCCACCTCACTAGCCTCCAAAAATTCCTCAAGCCTCCTCCCTCTCTCCTACGTTGGAAACTTTCTTCTTCTTCTCTTTTTCTTTCTTCTCCTTCTTCCCTTCTTCTTCTTTTCCTTTCTTCTTCTTCCCTGTTTTCTTTTAAATTTGAATTCTATAGAGAGGGGGGAATACTGTTCATTTCCCCCCAGTTCCTGTTCATCTCTACTGTGTCCGGCTCCCCCATCGAGTCCGGCGGCCCTCCGAACCGCTGGCAGCAGCCCGCTGCTCCTCCTCGGCGGATCTCCGGCTACTCCCACCTCCATCTCCACCAATAACCACCTCCATCTCCACCAATAACTACCTCCATCTCCACTAATCACCCCCACCTCCTACCTACGGTTCAGCCCGGCGGCCGAGTCCCCCACAGCCACCCTGCTGTGTACGGCCGGCCGACATCCCTCTCCGGCGTTCAGCCGACTGCTCCCCTCCCGAGCATCCCCCTTCGGCGGACCCTGCCCACTCCGGCGGCTTCACGAGCCGAGCTCGACCCCCGGCGCTCGGTCGGCCATCAGCCACTCCCCCGAGCCGAGCTCGACCCCCGGCGGCCCCGCTCTTCCCATCTGCGCACACCGACCCCTGGCTGCTCCTCCTCCCTGAAGACTCCTCCGCTCGCTGCTGCTCTTCCCCGAGCGTCCGGCCAACCCCTTGCTCCGGTCCGGCGGCCAAGACAAGCCGATCACAGTAAGCCTCTCTCCCTCTTTCTTCTTTAGTTATATATATATATATATATATATATATATATATATATATATATATGGATGTATATATTTATATATATATACGTATATACGTTCAAGTATATACTAATATATATGTATTTGTATATATTAAATCAATGTGTAGGTACCGGTATGTGTAAAATTAATATATGTATATATTTAATTAAAGTGTATGTATAAGTATTGTATATATATTAATTAATGTGTATCAATATTATTTTGGTATAATATATGTATAGTGTATTATATATATGTATATAATTAGTGTATATAAATGTATTGTATATAATTAAGAGTATACGTATATGTATACATTTAAATCAATTTATATATATATATATCTCTATATACTTAGTATATATTTGTTAATTATATTGGTATATATATACAAACATTTTGTATAAATGTTTCTTAATATCTATATGTTAAACGTATATAATAAAATGTGTATATATAATTTAATATATTTTGTATAAGTAGATGGTTACATTTGCATGTATATGTAACTATGAAATTAAATTAATGTTTAATATATATTAGTATGGTATATATATATATATCTAATGTATATATAAATGTTTGTTTATATATATTTAAATTAGTATGAAATTAGTATATGTTTTTAATTAAATTTGTATATTAATTAATATAAAGTATTTATATTTAATTAATGTACTTTTGGCATATATATGAGTATACACTAGTATAAACTAAAATGTAATTTTAAAAAGGTATTATATATATATATATTGTAAATGTATTTAAATTTGGTGCATGTATAAAATATTGTAAGTATAAATTATTACGTTTATAGATACATACAAGAATCATTTATTTTAAAGTATATATATTTATACGTATATCTATAATTGTATTGAGGGATATTATGTGTAATTAATTAATAAGTTGTTATTTAAATACGTAGTCCTACTAGATGACCTTAGTTGACTAGTGCCCTGCCTGGCATGGCCCTGAGGCCAGTGTATTTCTATTGTGTGTTAGGATAGCTTCTGATACAAATGTCATATTGTGATGTGTTTATAGGACTGTTGGTTTACCAGAGGATACTCTGGAACAGGACATCCATAAATACCAGCTAAGGACCAAGGCAAGTACATTCTCTGATAATTTCCAATTCTTGATAAATTCTATAAGTTCAAAAATCATGAAATGTTACATCTGAATCTTTGTCACTGTGCTACACGGACTAGTATAGCTTGGATTTACAGTCATGAGATGTTACCATTATTATCGTATTGACATTGTACACGACATGTATATTTAGACACTGTACATGATAGACTTGACTTGCTCGTGTATCGTGACGTGTCATGGTTGGATCCACAGTACTAGTTGGGGCGGGGAAGTAGTTAGTAAGAAATGTGATCATAACCTCTTATTTATAGTATAAAAACTGTAAGTGTTGATCATGCTCTTCACCCATGATTAGCCAGGCCCTGTAGCTACTGTACATGTTCCCAAGCCGATCACATTTCGAAACTACTATTTCAAACACTTAGAATAGTTACAGTTCTCTATATTTTCATATACTACATCACCCGTATATGATACTGTTCCTTGTTCTTTCATTTTTATACATGCACTGACTGTATCATATTGCTATTGCCTGTCTCTCTTAAACTGTCATTACATTACTTCACTGTCTTCTCAGTAGCTAGCATGACATGTTTTATTGTATTATAGACATTATCAATTAATGGAACTGTTATTTGAGATTGTGCTTTGCTCCTTCCTGACTGGAAACATTTTCCAGACTATGCCTTAGAGGACCGCTGTCCGACACTTTATGGACTATGGTGAGTAGCTGCAGACTTGGTAGTTAGCTGTGATTCTGGAAAGTCTAGTCGGAGTTATTATTTCTTGTTAGTTCTTTTAGTAGACTTTTTGGTACCGGATTTGTCTCCGGCATTTTGATGATTTTTTTTGGATATTGTTAAGTTATTCTTGTGGACTTGTGTTGTGTTAAATTTTAGTTTTTATTCGAAATCTTATCGTGCTGTTAGTCTGTGATTGAGTATATGTTCATTTATTTGTGTCATCCGTGCCTCCTAATGGAGATTGGATATTTGCGTGACATTAGTTAGATAGTATCAATACCTAGACAGCGTTCTACCGCCGATGCTGCGGCGTAGGCTGGACGTACCCACGCACTCGTGCCCCTAAACCGGGTGCGGGTCGTGACAATATATCTGTATTGCACACACCTGTCTATTAATGCCAAAATCTGATGCCAAGAATCTCTAATATAACCATGATTCAATAATGCATCCAAGTTGATACCTCTATCTCTTTAGTACCATACCCGCCGTCAGTTCCCGTTCCTACTACAATTGTTCATACTAGTCGTTCTTATCACTCAAATATACGTCAAACGCAATACCGTACTAAATATTGCTCTTTCCAATACAATTTTAGATGGACCCCCAAGTCAGTCTGCGGTGCCATCTCAATCATACTCAAGTCACCAGATCCTTACACATGTATATCATCTACTCATATATTAATATTCATATCTCTCATCTACCATAAAATTATTCCTCAAAATAATCGTCAAGGTTTAACTTCTCGATCAACTTAAAATAAATTGTATATACTTCCTCAAAATCAGATACTCAATATCGAAATAAAATTTAATCACTCCAAAAATCTTTGTAGCCTTAACCATGTTTATTGAATTCATATTTGAAACCCTCAAAAATTTAATGACGTAATCTCAACTCCTCAATTATTCTAAAAATAAAATTTTATTTCCACCTTTTAATTTATAACTCCACAAATGTACATATCAGTGCTCACGGTCTCTGATACTCAAGGTGCACTCAATGCATCTAGTGTCTATAACTGTGTACTAAAATTGTACTGCCTGAATCACTTGCACCATTATCTCCAATGATCAAAGTTATCATCACCTGTAATTTCTTTCATGATTTCAATTTATGTTAACTGGTATATCATCCAATTATCGTCATACAGAGTGCTTACTGCTATTATCATCATTCTCGACAAATTCTCGTTATAGAATCATTAGTACCCTTGGTATGATATCGCAAGCTTCATTGTTGTATCATCTCCTCAAACTTATTAGAACTCATGATTAGCTGTACCTTTTATAACGCTCATATTTCTTATTCTCATGGGCAAGTATATGGTTCCTCATCTCGATTATTGTGTAGGTATTTTCTTTTAACCTTTTATAGCCTGTTAAACTGGTCTGTGATACGCTTCACCATCTTCATTACCAATTCTGATATTTCTCTACTCATGACACCTTATTAACTCTTTATGCATATATATTTCTTTACCTTTAACATGCCCGATATCAATCATCAGATTGAACGTTATGCTCCATTAATCCTTAACACAATTCCTTGATACCTAATTGTTTACATAGATCACTCAATTACATAACCATGATTTTCCAGGACGGGTAATTGGCTCTGATACTAACTCTGAGAACTATCACTGATACTCTATACTCTCCTCTTTCTATAATACCAATACTAATTATAATAACACCTATCATAGAACTATTGCTATAAGGTACTATGCTATGGGTATCTCTAGATTAATGCCTAATGCTCCTATGTCCAACTAAGAAACACTTACAAACTCACAAGTCACACTCAGTCAACACTAATACAAGACAAACAAAATTGCAAGTCACTAATTATCACACTAACAAGGATCCTTAAAGAAATAAGGCTCAAAAGAACTGGGTTAAGGTATCTTTACTGCTAGTAAAGAAAAAAATCCTGGAACAAAGTCCTGGAACAACAGAAATAGATAAGTCTTGAGATGATACATTAAGAACCAATTTAAGATACAATCTGATAATCATACACGTCTGTCCAAAATTATGACACTCAGAATCCTCGCCACGCCAGTAAGCATAGATGCGATAAACGACAGGTTCCGTAACTAAGGTATGCAACTCTATAATCACGTCATCTAGAATCTTCGCCACGCCAACCGGTATGGCTGCAAGAAATTCTAAATTTCATAACTAAAGTATGTACATCCAAGTCAGGTTCCTACGTTCTCGTCATGACAGCTAATGTGGCTGCGATAAACTCTAGGTTCCATAACCAAAGTAGACGTTTTACCTTTCTCACTGTCCTCATCAATATATGTCATCAGATAATACCGTAAATTTTAGCCCGTAAAACTTCATCTCGATATGAAATAAAAAATCAAACTCAACAACGACACCAAGAGTTAAATTTAACAACTGGTCAACAAGAATCAAACTCAACAATGATACCAAGATTTTAATTTTAATAATTGATCAACAATAATCAAATTCAATATCAATGAGTGAGGACAGACGGAAACAAGGCGAAGGATTTAAAATTAGAATTTTAATAAGATTCTCAAGGGGTCGTCCCAGGAATCTCTCAAGAATTTATAATTGAGTATCCTCTCTCGTCCTAGTATCCTATGTCCTATATTCTATAGCAGGTACGTAGTAGTACAACTATGACGTCGCACTACTACGACATCGCACAATTAGCGAAGTCTGACCTGCATGGGCCACCACTAAAAACGTGTCACGACCCGCACCCGGTTTAGGGCACGAGAGCGTGGGTACGTCCAGCCTACGCCGCAGCATCGGCGGTAGAACGCTGTCTAGGTCATGTAACTATCTAATCAACTCACGTGAATACCCATCTCCATAAGGAGACGTGGATATCATAAAATAATTCTAGAAATACTCAATCACATAAACTAAAGCACGATGAGATATCAAGGCAAACAAGAAATATAAGACAAGTCTAACGACAAAATAATCATACCTGCAATCATTAACTTCCAATCCCCAAGTGTGTCAAAAATCAGTCTACTAAGGTCACAGTCTGGAAAAATATTTTTCAGTCAGGAAGGAGCAAAGTACATCTCTAAATAGCAGTTCTATATTAATGATATAAACTATATAGCAGTTCTAGATAAAAATATACGAAAAGCATGTATAGGTACAAAAAATAAAAGAAATACTGGAAATACTGTAAGTAAATGCAGGAGAAGAAACAATATGTCAACGAGCAAGAATCCTATGACTAAGTGTGTGAGTACTAGCTTTAACATATGATCGGCTTGGGAACTTGATCAGGCTGGTTACATGTGATTAGCTATGATTCATGTAAAGTCAGGCTAACCGTTGGTTAGCTATGATGCATGTAGAGGTCAGGCTAATCACACGTAACAGCTATGAAGCATGTAATGGTCAGGCCGCACCCGACGTGAGATGTGGGGTGAGCTATGATGCATGTAGAGTTGGGTATGATCACATATCTACACTAAAATACTCCCCACCCCCGATTGGTATAGTAGATCCAATCATGGTACGCTATGGCACGGGATTCCCTTGGGAGGTAGCAAGTCTCCCCAAAAATCAGTGTCTGTACATGCACAAGATAACAAGGAAACAAGTCTTGTACAAGCTACACAATGAATAAGGAATAACATCTCATGACGAGATCCGTGTATACCAATCCGTGTAACCAACGTGTCAAGAGCATGGATATCTACACTAGATACAGTGAACATAGGAGATATCATAAATTAGAAACTAATCAGAGAATGTACTCGCCTTGGGTCCTTAGCTGTCAATACCAATGTCCTATCCCAGAGTATCGTCTGGAGAATCCGACAGTCCTATAAACATATAATAATATTACTTGCATCAGATGCTACACTAACACACAATAGAAATACCCTGGCCTCAGGGCTAAGCCAGGCATGGCTCTAGTCAACTAGGGTCATCTAGTAGGGATACGTATATAATACACATTTACACTCAGAGTATATACCAATAAATACGTATATAATATATATATAAGTGCCTATTAGTAATTGTACAAAAATACGTATATGTGTATATACACTAATAGATGTATATAAATATATATTTTTATACTAAAATACATATTTATATATATATATATATATCAATCAAACATTTTTTATATATATATATATAACTAATCGAAGAATGTATAAAATGCCACCCTCCTCAAGGTGATCCCAAATAAAATAGCAGTTAGTTCCAATGGGTCCGGAGCAGTCCAAATAGCTAAAAACTATATAAAGAAGTTCAAGATCGGAGTTCAGCACGAAAATTGAGATAAGGATACCAGGCTAATAGGAGAAATGGTCGTTTGTTTGTAATTAAGGTAACACCTTAATTTAATGAAAATCATTTAGAATTTATTTTGAACAATAATTTCAAATAAAAGTTTATTTATAAAAAATCTAGAATTTATGTAAAAGCCATCATATATTTTTATATCTATAGTAAAATTGGTCACCAGCCCAAATAAACAAATTTTGATCTTATTTTTATTATTGAAACTATATTTTTAATTAATAATATAAACCCCAAAAATTATTATATTTTTGCATAAACAAAAACCCTTTTAATTTACAACTAAACTAATTACATGAATTTACTAAACTAAATATATTTAATTACTAACTAATTACATATACTAAACTGATTATATATATTAAACTAATTATATATACTAAACTAATTATATATACTAATTAACTACTCTTAAAATTAACTAATATAGTGAACTGAACAAAAGAAAGAGGAATAGGGAAAACGGAGAGGGAACTCACGATGGGGGTCTTCCGGCGTCGGCGGAGGAGTCTCGCCGGGGCAGGGCGTCGGCGGTCTAGCGATAGTCTCGGGCGGCGGCGGTCGAAGCTCGAGAACGGCGACGTCGAACTCGGCGGCGGCAGCGGAGCTCAACGACAGCTGGATCTCTTGTGGCGGCGAAGCTCCGGTGAGGAAAGCGGCGGCCACGGCTCGACGGATCTGAGGCGGACACGGCTCGACGACGATGAGGGGATCCGCGGCGGCCACCGGCGGTCGAGATCTAGGTTAGGGTTTTGGGTTCTGTGAACGAGTCGGGGTTGGATCGTGTCCGAGGCTGGACACGGGGATTGGGTGTACTGTGGTGTGGGGCGGACGTGTCCGGGTGTTGGACACAGGGTTGGGGGTTTGTACAGTGGTGGTTGTGTCCAGATGGTGTCGGACACAAAATCTAGTTGTAAAGTTGTAATAACTGGACACAGGAATGAATGGATATGATAGGACACCCGGGGTCGGACCCGAGGCCAACACGGCTGACACGGTAATGATGGACACACGGACACGAGCACACAAAACAATGGTGATGGCTTGTTGGCTTATGGAAATTTGTGAGGGCTAGCTAGGGTTTCTTGGGAATGGTGTGGTGAGAGTCTTTAAATAAGGAGAGAGGGTGTGGGATAAAGGGTGAGAATTGGCCCAAAATGAATGGCCCAGATTATATAAATGAGTTTTTCATGTGGGAAAAATGAGGGTGTGAATGGGAGACGGTAAACTGGTAAATTTAATAGAAAAATATAATTTAAGAAAATGTTTTAAGAGGCTTCTAAGGCTAACTGATTCCAAATTAGCTACTAATTAAACCCGTATTTCAAAACCCTAGAAAATATGTAATTTATTTATTTACTATCCCAAATGGATTTTAAAATTTATTATGAAAACAACTAGTCCTTTAAATAATTTTATTAAACAAATAATTTTATGATTTTAAGCCAATAAATACTCGAAGCTAGAGTATTATATCTATATATCATTATTTAATTTATAATAAATCGATATTTAGGAAAAAATGATTTTTATAAAGGATTTTAAATCACCTTCTAAAATCAAACATTGTTCAAAATCTAATAAAAATTTCAAGGAGAAAATATTTTATAAACTTGATATTTAAAAATAAATTAAAATTCTAATTATTTTGGAAATTTGGAAATCGGAGGTTACAAATATTATGTAGGGTTGTACCTATTTGATGAATAATATAGGGCTATATGTTAATGTCACTACCATATTTTTTAGGAAATGATATTTTAGTAATTTCATAATTAATTAAATATTATGCATATTAAATAATTATTTATTGTATTATTTAATTATTGTAAGATGTTAGTTATTTATTTTGGACTTGTGTTAGTGGGCCTAACTAGTTTAGATAGACTCATGGACCAACATGTATTAATTGTTAGAATTGAGCCCAATTAGAAAGCCCATTGATTAGGAGGATGACTAATTTAATTAAACCATTAGACTATAAGCTTCATTCCTTAATTATTTCTTCATGAGAGGCCCCCAAGGGGTATAATGGATATTACATAGTGACTTGAGGAAGGGGTAGGGGGGCTGGCCTATTAAAGAAGCGGGAGAAAGTTTCTCTCTCCTATTTTTATTTGAAAACTAGATCTAAAAATTTTTTTACCCAAATTTTTTCATTCTACATCATTTTTTCTACCAAAATTTACCCTAATTCATTCCCAAATCACCATTGGAGACTAGTGGAGCAAGGATCTAGAAGGAGGAAGCAAGGATCTAGAAGGAGGAAGCAAGGATCTAGAAGGAGGAAGCAAGGATCTACAAAGAGGAGCAAGGATCTACAAGTTGGAGGCCAATTTTATCACATTTGGAGGTTTTATTGAGAATCCATCTCCCAATAGGTACAATTCAGTTTTTCCCCTTAATTTAGATTCAAAATCTGAGATTTAACCATGAGAAATCAACCCATATGTATAGGCTATAAATAGGATTTGGTTTTGTGTTCATATGAGGCGTATTGAGAAAGTTATGGTATTTTTTGTGTCAATTTTGGGAGAATTTCGAGATTGACAATTGTTGTGTGTGTCAATTGGTCCTATACATCAATTTGGCATGTACTTGTATATTTGGGGCTAGTTTCATATCCATAATTTAGTACGTGTAGGTCGTATCCCAATAATTTGGTGATACGTGTTGATTTGGAGAGTTTTCCTCCGACACGGGACTTTATGCATGTCATATTTTGACACGGACACGTAGATTTGTGTTTGAATTTTTTTATTGTTCATAAATAATATATTAGACTTGCTCATGTCCTTCGGGTACGTTTGGATGTGTGGTGGACTCGTGTCGCAATCGTATCCTAGATTTAGTGGGATACGGGTGTGATACGCTCCATGTGTTGTGCAATTTATTTCTAGATCTATTTTTCCATTATTTTAGTTATTATAATATGTAATTATATGCATGTGTGTATATATATATATATATATATATATATATATATATATATATATTGCTATGTATATATATATTTATGTGTTAGTGTATCAATTATCTATATACCTATGTGTTATGTATATATGTAGTTATACTTTTAGATATGTAATAACTATTAATTATAGTAGTATATATATAAATATAGTAGTGTATATATGTATATGATTAGTATATATATGTTATATATATATATACTTGTATGTTATGTTATATAATATATTTGTATGGTTATATGTAAACCCCCTCACCCAAAATTAGGCCTAATTCGCTTAGATAGTGAAACTAGGGCTAGTTTGAACCAACTAGATTTACAACACGTTATTTGATATAACTGGGCATTATTTTATCGCGTAGCGCACATTACCGTTGCTTCGATAATTGGAGTACCTCACTAGCCGTTGCCTAACTACGAACTTCACAACCTCATCCTAGACATGCCCACCTACTATTCTGACCCTTGTGTAACTTCTAATATTGCTCTCTGGTGCTATATTTTAGCCGCACAATAAACTTCGCGGGCGTTATTTCTTAATTCAAAATAATTTCCAACTTTGTACCCCTGTGCGTTCCTATCGAAATTGGGAACAAAACCTTGACCGATTTGTGCAACCCGAATTTTATTAATATTCTACACTGTCCCCTCTACGCCCCTGACAATTGTGTCCCGCCTGATTTAATCCCTGTACTCCTAATTAATTCTAGAACCTTGTGCGTGTTCGATTTAATTAATTAAATCTAATTTTTGTCCCTGTGTAATTCTTTCAATTGTTGGGGGGCTTTTATGCAAAAACATATTTAGGTGTCCCCACCATTGGATAATATATGAAGAAATCTATTTTTCCCCTTCACATGAATTTTTTCGTAAATTTTCGGAATGTGCAACGCACATCGCCCTCTATTTAATTCCAGCCTTACAATTTAGACAATATAATTTATAGCCCCCCAACACCCCCATGGCAAGCCCAAGGCCCAACCCAAGAGGGGTTGACCAGTCAAACCTATTTTAGGTCAACACCAACACCATATATAAATATCCTTTTTCCTATTCTTTTCTCCAAAACCAAAAACACCAAAAAACCAACTCCAATTACTCAGCAGACCACCCATCAGCACTGTTCATCCTCCCTCCTCAATGACCGTTGGCCATCTTCCTCCGCCGCGGCCATCTCCTTCGTCCCCTCGCCTGAGAACCTCGGCCACCCACTGACCTCCTCCACCTTCTCCACGCTGAACACCAACGTCGCAGCTTGCCATCTAGAACCGCCACCCTTGTCTTCTTCATCTCCGACCCCCTTCACCGCCGGAGATCCCGCTGGAGCTCTACCTAGCCGACCCAAACCACCCTCTCCCTACACACGTCTTCACCTCCACCTCCTCTTCCTGTTCTTCTTCTTCTTCCTCCTCTTCTCAGCACAGGAGCCGGAGAACCCCGACTGCACCAACCAGCCATCTACTCCACCCACCGATCCCCTCAACAGGCCGGACATCTCCTCCTCCGCCGACTGCACAGCACGAACAGTCGATCCCGACCTCGACATGTTGCTGAACTCCTCTCCCGCAGCGCCGAGCAGCGACCACGACACCCAGCCGAGTGTCACTGCACTCGCCTCCTCCATCCCCTCGACTCCCCTCGACCCGTGCCCGACCACGACGTGACCCGGTCAGATCTCCCCCTCGCCGGAGTCATCGATTCCGGTCGTTTCTGAGCACCTGGAGCTCGACCCCGCCGGCCCGCACGACCACCATTATCACCACCTAGCGTACCCCCTGAGTCTAGTGTAAATATTATTGTGTATGTGCTAGTGTAATGACTAATAATTTTATTATATTATATCATATGTACGTAGGATATTAGATTTGTTCTGTGCGACTTCTGGAGCAGGTTATTGGTACATTGCAGCTTCCTTGCCAGGCAAGTATACCTTGCCATTGTACTGTTATTTATATTCTATATGTTGCATGCACCTTTATTTTCTGTCTTTAGTTCATATTTTTAACTGTTATATAAAATGCGTGTGACGGTGTCGTCGCGATATATTTTTATCTATGTATTACATTGACCTTGTTGATGAGACTACCCCATTATCATGTAGCATCATTAGGTTCATTGGCCGTGACACAGTTGTTACACGAGTGTGAGTCTCATATAGATCATGGACTGCGTGACAGGTCTGGCCTCCTGTGCGTATGGGTCGTACGTTAGGAATAATTGCTGTTAGAAACTTTGTATTCTAGTAGACTTGGCAGTTATTAGAGGTTTATCGTGTCATAGACATGACATGCTTAGAGCATGGGGTGGGAAGAACAACAAGTTCCGTATTTGAGCTCCTTTGCACTTTTTCTATGCGCCCGGATTCTCTACCAGAGATACGGGTGGTGATGACCCATATATATATTATGTATATTTGCGGGCCTCCGCCGTTCAAAAGACGACGTGCCTTTGAGGCCCCTGAATCTTCAAAAGAGAACCATGCCAAATCCCAATTTTCGGCCAGATAGCTCACTTGTGGGGAAAGTTGTTCTTAACTACATACACTTAGACGGTTAGGCGACCATTGGATATTTATTTCAGTACTTTATTGGCATGTATTTAAGTATCTTGTTATGTCCCTCTGAGGACCTGGTCCCCTGCCAGGTGTATCTGTTCTTGAGTATTCGTAGGAGCGCAGATTCGGATGGTTACGTATGTTTCGAGGATGCCTTCTCTTCGAGCCGTGATTGCTAGCTGGTATACTTATATTGTGTTTGATTGTGTTGTACTTATATTATATTTGCTCTTATATTCGAGTTGGTAGTGGATTTGTTTCCATCCAACTATCATCCTTAGATACTTCTTATTGAGAGCTAGTTTCATAGATGTTGGTTATTTAATTATATTTGATTTTCGTGGATGAGATTTAGATTATACCCTGTGACTTGTGACATATGTTTTATACCACTTATGGATTTGATATTCATATTATAGCGTACGTGTGGATTTGGTTTCCATATATTGGAGTTGCCATATCCATACGGCTGGCATGCTTACGTGTCCTAGTCCTACGTATTTTTGGGACTGGGGCGTGACATATTTTTGTGGTGGCCCATACAGGTCAAAAGCATATTATCTCGGTTACATTACTGTACCGAACAAGCCTGCACATAGGACTAGAGTATAGGATCTCATCCATAATTCACTATGATTCATCTTCCTCCTATCCGTTCTATTGAACAATTGTATCCTGCTTGATTCCTATACTTTCCTAATAATTTTTTGAGTATAGCCTTCTGCTAGAATATAGGAACCCATGATATTAGGATGATAATAAGGGTAGCACACCTGTTAAGAATACAACGAGAATATAGATACACCACTAATTTAGGATGTCTAGTGAACCCTAGAATTCCTTATCTCTAGAATTGGTTTACCATTACCCCTCTGATGTATTATGAAGACTTAAGAATAGTATAGACGCTACTAAAGTTAGTTAGAAGTTTACCATAATGTTTGACCCTAGTATGGAGGAACCAAATAAAAACCAAAAGTGAATATTAGGACTGAACCTAACCCACGTAGTTATATAGGTATTAGAGAACCATACATTTAGATTCGTGTCATGAGATAAGCAGACAGTACCTTAGAAAGCCAGGAGCAATGCATAGAATATTTTCCTAATCATACCTCAAACATAGCAACTAGCATACCACCTCCCCTTTAGGAAACCATGATACTATCTAGAGACCTTCTATTCAATTTTATATGTTGTTCCTCTGCGACCTTAACATTCGTTGATCGCACGACGATTAAATTATCTTCTTTCCTCCTTCATCTTTCAGCTCGTGCCACTTGACACCTCTAATTATAGACCAAGTGATCGTATTCTATGGTAGGATATATAGTTTGTTAAAGTTGTAGTTGTAATCTTGAATTTTGAATTTTGTACCTTGTAGTTAGAACTTGATAGTTTAAGCTATTCTTGTAGATTGCAACCCGATGATTATCCCTTAGTGTTAAACCGCATAATTTGTACCCTCACCCCGATACGAGTTATATTCCCTACCCTTGAGACTAGTAACTCTTCTATCCTTACTATTAATACTTGTCCTATAAGCACTATGACTAAGGCTAAAGACGACCATGACCTATGTAATGTAAGCAGATACCTAATAAGTACCAAGACCCCTTCTCATAGACCTTAGCAGGAGCTTCTACAGTATCCTTAAGACAATACATTAGTAGTTAAATTGTTTTAAGTTGGATAGTATACCTCACCACCTAGTATCACATAGTCCTCGTGATCCATTGATGAAGTGTAACTGGATGACATTAATTGTATGCTAGCTAAGACGACAGTGTTTATTCAGACAATAGAATTTAGAGGTCCTTGCCCCTATTTGGTCGACTAACGACATAGACAAGGAGGTTGTATGATAACTATGGAGATTTGTAGTCTTTATTATTATTATTTTTTTTGTTTTTTTGTTTTTGTTTTTGTTTTTGTGAACTTGAATTGACTTGTACCTCCTTTCATCATCATCTAGCGTAATTATAATTGTTGTACCACCTTGATTATGCCGCTATTATAGCCTAGTTTTGCAAGCTTATTCTTTCATCAAGCTTGTTTACTATATATGTATTAGTGGATGCATACATTAATACATTTTAGAATTAGTGTATTAAGGTCTAGCTAACCTTAGTGCATTTGGTTCGACCTTCGCATAACTACTTTACGTGGATTGAGATAAAATTGACTTAGCTTCTTAGACGAATGTACTTGCCCTCTAGATATGTCCGAGCATATTGTATCGGCTACATAACTGTACTGATATGAGTATGTGAATAGGAATTTACCAAAATAGGATTTTAATCCACAACTGCCTTGACAATTCTATTTTAAATTCTCTAAACTGCCTTGATTCCCATACTTCTATTCTATTATCCCTCCTTAAACTCTTTACCATTGTTTTCTGTCTTTCCTTGTTTCGGAAAGATGAAACCTCATGCTTGGAAATAAGTGATACACTGATAGTGCTAGGTATACCCCATAGGCTAATCATATGACTTGGTGACCCTCTGTTATAAATGATTAAGGGCATATCATAGATGTTATGTTTGGTGTTAAAAACTTCAAAGGATTCAATAACATGATTAAATAATTTGGGGCATAGCTTTCTTAGATGCATAGCCTTAGATGATAGATGGATAAATTCTAAGTTGGGTAGAAATTGCAATGTTAACTCAAGGAGAATTCTTTAGACTGCAATCAAGTGAGGTTAGATAGAGAAACCCTACCCTAGTTTAATTTCGAGGATGAAATTATTTTAAGTTGGGTAGATTATAAACCTCCTCACCCAAAATTAGGCCTAATTCACTTAAATAGTGAAACTAGGGCTAGTTTGAACCAACTAGATTTAGAACACGTCATTTGATTTAACTGGGCATTATTTTATCGCGTAGCGCACCTTACCGTTGCTTCGATAATTGGAGCACCTCACTAGCCGTTACCTATCTACGAACTTCACAACCTCATCCTAGACATGCCCGCCTACTATTCTGACCCTTGTGCAACTTCTAATATTGCTCTCTGGTGCTATATTTTAACCGCACAATAAACGTCACGGGCGTTATTTCTTAATTCGAAATAATTTCCAACTTTGTACCCCTGTGCGTTCATATCGAAATTGGGAACAAAACCTTGACCGTTTTGTGCAACCCGGATTTTATTAATATTCTACACTCTCCCCTCTACGCCCCTGACAATTGTGTCCCACCTGATTTAATCCCATGTACTCCTAATTAATTCTAGAACCTCGTGCGTGTTCGATTTAATTAATTAAATCTAATTTTTGTCCCTGTGTAATTCTTTCAATTGTTGGGGGGCTTTTATGTAAAAACGTATTTAGGTGTCCCCACCATTGGACAATATATGAAGAAATCTATTTTTCCCCTTCACATGAATTTTTTCGTAAATTTTCGGAATGTGCAACGCACATCGCCCTCTATTTAATTCCAGCCTTACAATTTAGACAATATAATTTATAGCCCCCCAACACCCCCATGGCAAGCCCAAGGCCCAACCCAAGAGGGGTTGACCAGTCAAACCTATTTTAGGTCAACACCAACCCTATATATAAATATCCTTTTTCCTATTCTTTTCTCCAAAACCAAAAACACCCAAAAACCAACTCCAATTACTCAGCCGACCACCCATCAGCACTGTTCATCCTCCTTCCTCAATGACCGTCGGCCATCTTCCTCCGCCGCGGCCATCTCCCTCGTCCCCTCGCCTGAGAACCTCGGCCACCCACTGACCTCCTCTACCTCCTCCATGCTGAACACCAACGCCGCAGCTTGCCATCTAGAATCGTCACCCTCGTCTTCTTCATCTTCGACCCCCTTCACCGCCGGAGATCCCGCTGGAGCTCCACCTAGCCGACCCAAACCACCCTCTCCCTACACACGTCTTCACCTCCACCTCCTCTTCCTGTTCTTCTTCTTCCTCCTCTTCTCAGCACAGGAGCCAAAGAACCACGAATGCACCAACCAGCCATCTACTCCACCCACCGATCCCCTCAACAGGCCGGACATCTCCTCCTCCGCCGACTGCACAGCACGAACAGCCGATCCCGACCTCGATATGCTGCTGAACTCCTCTCTCGCAGCGCCGAGCAGCGACCACGACACCCAGCCGAGTGTCGCTGCACTCGCCTCCTCCATCCCTTCGACTCCCCTCGACCCGTGCCCGACCACAACGTGACCCGGTCAGATCTTCCCCTCGTCGGAGTCATCGATTCCGGTCATTTTTGAGTACCTGGATCTCGACTCCACCGGCCCGTACGACCACCATTATCACCACCTCACCTCCCTGGCCGGACTCCGGTCAGTAGCACCCTAGCAGCCTCACCATCATCGATCATCTCCACTACTCACCCCCATGGCCATTGCCAACATCAGCACCACCATTAAAACCTCAGCAACCACCCGGCCAGTCTCTCCCTCCCCCTGGCCGAAGTAGCACCCGAGTCCTTCCTCCCTGTCCCTCCTCGGCCGCCTGAGCATGGCCGAAAAAGTAAACTCTGATCATCCTCATAATCATCATCATCACAACCACCACCATTAGCACCATTACAACCATCTCCCCCTCGCCTGAATATTTTGAGTCACTGCCGTTGATCACCAGCCACACCACCGTCAAGCCATCCCCCCTGTCCTCCTTTCCCTTCACTGATCTCCCTCGCCGGACCCCCTGGCCGGAGCACAGCACAGCCATCATCATCACCATTAGTATCATCATCTCATCATCAACACAATCCTCATAATCATTATCATCACCTCCACCATTGCTATAAACACCCTTTCAATCATCCTCTTCACCAATACCTAAACCCTAATCGTCCACATCATCATCCTCATAATCATCATCATCCTTGTCATCACCCCCAACGTCATCGTCATCGTCATCGCCACCATCATCGTAGACAGTCGTCATCATCACCATCATCAGCCCACATCATTATCGTCAACATCAATACTCATCATCATCATCATCGCATCGTCGTTATCTCACCATCAATTCATCATCATCATCGCTGTAGTCGTAATAATCATCATCAGCACTGTCGTCCTCAACATCATCGTCGTTATAGTCGCCACCATTATCGCATCATCGTTAACCTCACTGTTGTACCGTGCACGAACTCCGAGGTATGAACCTGTCCCATCTTCTTCTTGTTATGTGAGTTTGTGTGTGTGCCAGTAGGATATTAGTATTGCTTATGACTGCTAGTTGACATCAGGTCCTGAGTCGGTGAACCCAAATACGTGTACGTATATGTACGCGTACGCGTATATTAGTCATTGGTATATATTTATATAGATACTTAGTATATGTATTCAATTGGTATGTATATTTGGGTATTATATATAGAAATATATAAATATATGGTATGTACATAAATTGTAAGTAATTAAATACTATGTAATTTATAATTATGACTATATATATTTAGACTGTACGACCCTAGGACACCGTGGACTGTCCCGTACTTACCCTGACCATGTTAACCCTAAGAACTCGTGAGTTGCCTACCTTGCGTACATTAACTCACTGGCTTAGACACCTGTCAGCTGACTGTCCAATTGTGTACAACACTTGGAGATATAACCCTGCGTAATTCAACGCATAATTGGCCGTGTTAGATGACTAATGTTACCCCTAGCGTACCCCCTGAGTCTAGTGTAAATATTGTTGTGTATGTGCTAGCGTAATAACTAATAATTTTATTGTATTATATCATATGTACATATGATATTGGATTTGTTTTGAGCGACTTCTGGAGCAGGTTATTAGTACATTGCAGCTTCCTTGCCAGGCAAGTATACCTTGCCATTGTACTGTTATTTATATTCTATATGTTGCATGCACCTTTATTTTCTATCTTTAGTTCATATTTTTAACTGTTATATAAAATGCGCGTGACGGTGTCATCGCGATATATTTTTATCTATGTATTGCATTGACCTTGTTGATGAGACTACCCCATTATCATGTAGCATTATTAGGTTCATTGGTCGTGACACAGTTGTTACACGAGTGTGAGTCTCATATAGATCACGGACTGCGTGACAAGTCTAGCCTCCTGTGCGTATGGGTCGTGCGTTAGGAATAACTGTTGTTAGAAACTTTGCATGCTAGTAGACTTGGCAGTTATTAGAGGTTTATCGTGTCATGGACATGACATGCTTAGAGCATGGGGTGGGGAGAACAAGAAGTACCGCATTTGATCTCCTTTGTACTTTTTCTGTCCGCCCGGATTCTTCGTCGAAGATACGGGTGGTGATGACCCATATATATATTATGTACATTGGCGGGCCTCCGCCGTTCAAAAGACGACGTGCCTTTGAGGCCCCTGTATCTTCAAAAGAGAACCATGCCACATGCCAGTTTTTAGCCAGATAGCTCACTTGTGGGGAAAGTTGTTCTTAACTGCATACACTTAGACGGTTAGACGACCGTTGGATATTTATTTCAGTACTTTATTGGCATGTGTTTAAGTATCTTGTTATGTCCCTCTAAGGACCTGGTCCCCTGCCAGGTGTATCGGTTCTTGAGTATTCGCAGGAGCGTAGATTCGGATGGTTACGTATGTTTCGAGGATGCCTTCTCTTCGAGCCGTGATTGCTAGCTGGTATACTTATATTGTGTTTGATTGTGTTGTACTTATATTGTATTTGCTCTTATATTCGAGTTGGTAATGGATTTGTTTCCATCCAACTATCATCCTTAGGTACTTCTTATTGAGAGCTAGTTTCATAGATGTTGGTTATTTAATTATATTTGATTTTTGTGGATGAGATTTAGATTATATCCTGTGACTTGTGACGTATGTTTTATACCACTTATGGATTTGATATTCATATTACAGCGTACGTGTGGATTTGGTTTCCATATATTGGAGTTGTCATATCCATACGGCTGGCATGCTTACGTGTCCTAGTCCTACGTATTTTTGGGACTGGGGCGTGACATTATATATATATATATATATATATATATATATATATATATATATATATATGTATGTATGTATGTATGTATGTATGTATGTATGTATGTATGTATTAGTGATATTATGGATATATGTAGATGTGTTACTATAATATGTGTATGTTATACTATAGGTATTATTGTGGATACGTATATATGTATTTAGAGGAGTGTATATATATTTATATAGTGGTAGTTATATATATAAGTATATATATATTTATGTGTATTTATATATAAGAGTGAGAGAGGGAAGAACATCAGTTTTTGTGACAGATTCAGCGACAACAGCAGCATTAAAAGCAGCAGCAGCGGAATTAGTGACAACAGCAGCAGCCAAATTAGCAAAAAATAACAACGATAGCAGCTTTAGCAATAGCAACAACAGCAGCAATAGCGATGGCAGCAGTTCAGCAACAGCAACAGCGGCAGCCTTCCGCGACAGTTGCAGCAGCAGCATTGGCAACAGCAGCAGGAACCGTCGTAACAGCAGCAGTAACAGCAGCGGTATCAACGGCATTAGCGACGGGCAGCAGTAGTTTTAGTGGCAATTCTGACGCTATATATATATATATATATATATTATGTATTATTAATAATATATATATATATATATATATATATATATATATAGAGAGAGAGAGAGAGAGAGAGAGTATTAGTGTATATATATATATTCCTAATTGGTATTTATGTTTAATTATACTATATTTGTAATAGTTAGTTGTTAGCATATAGTTATTAATGGGTACTTAGTATAAATAAGATTTTGGCAATTACCTTGAGATACCAAGGTAAGTATCAAGGTATTTAAAGATAACCAAGGGATTGGGTTTTGGTATCAAGATGGAGGTTTAGTGTTACGATACCAAGTTGGTTCAAAACCAAGGTATCCACATAGCTTTTGGTAATTAGGATTTAATATTTAATATTGTTTGATATATGCATGTGTGATATTTCATATCTCCAATTTGCGTATCCTGAGATATGGTATCCTAGTATCTTAAGATATAGCTTGTATGATCTAGATTCATTATGTTTGAACCCAATATCATTTAGATAGACTCATGCAACCTAGAAATAGGTAGTTTGGCACAGTTTGACCAAGTTTGACTGGTTTGACTTAGAGTTGATCTTGTTTGACTTTTTGACTTAAAATGGCTTGTTGACCTAGATGTTGACTGGTTTAACTTATTTTTCTTTCCGAAACCTTGTATTGATGTTATATTCTATATCTAGGTCTTCGAGGCACCGTATTAGACATCTGTGAGACTATTCATTAGACTTCAGGCGAGTATATTCTCTGATAGTTTCTCATTTATGATATCCTCTATTTTCATTGTATTTAGTATGGATATCCATATTTTCTTGACATGATGGTTACACGGATTGGTATATCCGGATCTCGTCATGAGATATTATTCCTTGGTATATAGTGTATCTTGTGCAAGTCTTGTTTCATTGATTATCTAGTACATATACAGACACTGATTCTCAGAAATACTAGCTATCTTATTGGAGAATCTCATGCCATAACATACCATGGTTGGATCTACTATACCAGTCGGGGGATAGAGAGTATTTTAGTGTAGATATGTGATCATACCCTCCTTGTACAAGTATTATTTTCCTGTGAGTGTTGGTCATACACCGCACGTATGACTAACCAGGATATTATTCCTGTACAAGTTTCCAAGCCGATTACATATTAAAGCTAGTGCTCACTCACTTAGTCATTAGTATTCTTATTCATTAACATATTATTCATTATTGTATTATTCCAGTATTTTCTTATTGTGTATCTCTTGTATCTATTGTGCATCTTATATATTGACATCTATTTATTGTTACATAGTTTTTATCATTGATTAGAACTATTGTTAGAGATGTACTCTGCTCCTTTCCTAACTGGATATATTTTTCTTAGATGACTGAGGAATGGTACCCTACATATTATGGACCTCAGGATGTTATGGGTTTAGAGTCAGAGACCCTGGTTCAGGAGGGACTTATCTTAGCTGAGATAGATGACCCGGGATTAGCAGCTTCTTAGTATTCCTTGTACTGGATTTGTCTCCAGCTTATTTGTTAGTATTCTTTCTGACTCATTGATGTTATTATTTTAGACTCATGATTTGTATGTGACTATTCTATTCTTTTATCTTATTCGTGCTCATTTCTATCTTAGATCTGTGATTGAGTATATTGATATTGTTGGTGGTTCATTATATTGCTAGATAGTTTATCCAGAGAATATTCTACCGCCGATTCTGCGGCGTAGGCTGGGCATTGTTCCCGACTTGTATCCCTACATCAGGTGTGGGTCATGACACATTTTTAGTGTTGGCCCATACAGGTCTCTACAAGATCGCAATTAGTGCGATTCGTAGTGGTGCTCGGAATTGAGTGCTATTACGAGCCTGTTTCAGGATATAAGATGTAGGATATAGGTTGAGAATACTCAATCACATCTAGGAAATTTTGTTTTGATTCATTCAACTATTCTCCTTTAATATTGATACTTGACCTTTAAACTGTCCTTTCCTTGAGTGTCTTACATCATGTGCCAAATTGATTCTTTCTTTCGCTTTATCTCAGGATGCCGCCTAAGATTAGATCGTAGCAGGGGAGAGCAGTTTCTGAGAGGTCTACGATGTCCCGAGGGCCTGCACCAGTCACTTCTCTGGTGATTGGAGTGTCAGCTACTTTCGGAGGTCCACCACCTACTCAGAGGACTATGCCAGTTGTATCTAAGGGACTTCCACCTCCACCTTCCGTGCCAGCAGAGGCGACACAGATATTTACACTATTTTATGAGATGCTCGAGGCACAGAGGGCTCAGTCTGAGGCACATCAGAAGCAGACCGACATTTTATGGCAAGGCATCGAGAGTGCTCATCATCTTGCTCGTGTCGTAGTAGAGAGAGGAGTTCCGGTCCAGCAGCAGGTTGTTCCTCAGGTTGTTCAGCTTCAGCCAGGCAACATTCAGGACTTTAAGAAGCTGGAGCCTAGTGTCTTCAAAGGGACGGAGGGCATCGTCTATGCTGATAATTGGTTCGAGGACATTGAGCATCTTATGAGGGTGTCCCATCTTTTTGAGGATCTGAAGGTTGAGGCGGTAGAACTTCAACTGTTTGACGTCGCCCGCACTTGGTTCAGGAATGAGCCGATTCTTATTGACGCTGGACAGTCTTGAAAGGTATTCAAAGACCTCTTCAGGAAGAAGTTCTTCGCTCGGGCAGACAGGCTAGACTTGGTGAGGCAGTTTGAGAGCCTCATTCAGGGGAGCATGTCTGTGGAGGAGTACGCTGCGGAGTTCGACAGGTTGAGTCTATTTGTAACGTATTTGGTGAGAGAGCCAGAGGTTCGGGCTATTCGTTTTTGTGAGGGTCTAAACTGGGAAGTGAAGATCCTCATTCCGTCTTTTTATGAGACATACTCGGAGATACTTGCGGAGGCATGCAAGGTTGAACAGGAGTTGGATTTGAAGCCCAAGAGAGACCGTGATTCTTTTCTAGAGGCCAATAGCAGTGCAGTATCTGCCAAGCGTCCTTATTTCCAGTCCAGGCCTTTCCAGCAGCCTCAGCAGCACCAGACTCCAGCTAGGGCACCATTTTATCAGGCACCGCAGCAGCAGAAACAGTTATAGCATTCTTTCTGCCACTTCTGCAAGAAGCCCAGTCACATCTAGGAAGTTTGCAGGAAAAGGTTAGGAGTTTGTTTGTATTGTGGTACTGAAGGGCATTAGTCGAGAGAGTTTCCTCGTCGTACAGTTCAGGGAGCAGCTTTTGCTCCGAGGGCACAGATGAGACCACCTGCAGTACAGCCGAGGGGACCACTTTCGACCCAGCAGCAGCATTATGTCTAGCATCAACAGCAAGAAGGTGCACGTCAGGTACGAGCATTTTCTATGACCGTCAAGGAGGATGAGCCCATCGGAGATGTCATCATATGTTCTATTCTTTTGTATTCTATTCCAGCTTTAGCTTTATTTGATAGTGGTGCTTCCTATAGTTTTGTATCTATTTTTTTGCTCTGAAGCATGGTTTGGTAGCTGAGTCTTTGCTTAGGACTTACAAGATCATGACCGGGGGAGGCATTATCCTGGTTAATGATATTTTCAAGGATCGAAGAGTTACTCTGGGAGGCCGGGAGTTGAGTGCGTGTCTACTTGTAATGCCACTTCCGAGCTACAATATTGTACTCGGAATGGATTGGTTGAGTAGGCACCGTGCTAGCATAGATTATAGAGGAGATAGAGTTTTGTATGGTCCGCCAGGAGAGCCAAAGTTTGAGTTTGGTAGAGGATCTGCAGAGAAGAGAGAAGGCATTATTTATGGAGCTATGGTGGAAGACAAAGAGTTGCCGCATCCGTTGATAGCAGAGTTCTTGGATGTGTTTCCAGGAATTGCCAGGGTTACTGCCAGATCGAGATGATAAATTCTCTATAGACTTGGTGCCAGGTACAGAACTAATTTTGCAACATATCTATAGAGTAAACAACAGCGAGCTGGTCGAGCTGAAGAAGCAGGTGGACGAATTAGAGGATAAGGGGTTTATCAGATCGAGTTCTTTACCGTGGGAAGCTCTGGTATTATTTGTACCGAAGAAGGATGGATCAGTGTGCATGTGCATTGATTACAGGGTATTAAATAATCTCACTATCAAGAATAAGTACCCTTTGCCACAAATTGATGATCTGTTCGATCAGTTGAGTGGTGCCATGGTATTTTCTAAGATAGACTTGAGATCAGGCTACCACCAAGTGAAGGTGAAGCCGGAGGACATACCTAAGACTGCTTTTAGAACTCGGTATGGTCAGAATAAGTTTATAGTGATGCCATTTGGGTTGACTAATGCACCAGCAGTATTTATGAACTTGATGAACAATGTATTCCATTAGTACCTTGATAAGTTCGTGGTGGTATTCATCGACGACATACTCATATACTCGAAGACACCGGAGGAGCACGAGGAGCATTTGCGGATTGTGTTGGAGGTACTGAGAAAGGAGAAGCTGTATGGGAAGTTGTCCAAGTGTGAGTTCTTCCTGGACAAGGTGGAGTTCTTGGGGCATGTTGTGACTGGTGATGGTATTTTAGTAGATCCGAAGAAGATCGCAGCAGTGGAGTCTTGGAAGACCCCGAGTTCGGTAGTAGAGATCAGGAGTTTCTTGGGATTGTCAGGCTACTACAGGAAGTTTGTGTAAGATTTTTTGAGGATTGCCGAGCCGATGACCAGACTCACCAGGAAGGATGTAGAGTTTGTTTGGACGGAGGATTGCCAGGTTGCTTTTGAGGAATTGAAGAAGTGGTTGATGTCTGCTCCTATTTTGACATTGTCATCAGGGTCTGAAGGTTTCACTATTTATAGTGATGCATCGGAGAAAGGTTTGGGTTGTGTTCTTCAGCAGAATGGGAAAGTGATTGCCTATGCATCCAAGCAATTGCGTCCTCATGAGAAGAACTATCCTACCCATGATTTGGAGTTGGCAGCAGTCATCTTTGCCCTGAAGTTATAAAAATATTATTTGTACGGAGAGCGTGTGGAGATATTCATAGACCACAAGAGCTTGAAGTACGTTTTCACGCAGAAGGAGTTGAACATGAGGTAGCGTCGGTGGTTGGAACTGATGAAGGATTTTGATATATCTTTGTAGTATCATCCTGGAAAAGCTAATATAGTTGTCGATGCCTTGAGCAGGTATCCGGTAGCTATGTTCTTGACGCATGATCGATATTTGTTGGAGGATTTAGAGAGCTTGGGCATTGAGGTGGTACTTCCTGGTTTAGCTATGTAGATGTGGGGATTGCAGATACATTCAGATTTGATGGACAAAACTAAGGCATATCTCTGAGGAGCATCAGAGCTTAGGTGAGAGCAGGATTGGAGGATGATTTCACTATTGTTGAGGATGGTTCTTTGCGTCATGGAGTTAGATTATATGTGCCTAGTGAGAAGCAATGTGAGAAGGTATTACAGAAAGCGTATCGCTCTCAGTATTCCATACATCCAGGTGCCAATAAGATGTATCGGGATATACGAGAGAGTCTGTGGTGGTATGGCATGAAGAGGAATGTGGCACAATTTGTATCCAGATGCTTAGTGTGCCAACATGTGAAAGCTGAGAGACAGAGTCCAGGAGGTTTACTTCAGCCATTACCTATTCTAGAGTGGAAGTAGGAGCACATTACTATGGATTTTGTGTCTGGACTTCTACGATCTCCAGGAGGAAAAGACGTAATTTGGGTCATTGTTGATAGGTTGATCAAGTCTGCCCACTTTTTGCCTTTCAAGGTGAATTTGTCTACAGAGAAGCTGGCAGAGATGTATGTGAGGTAGATTATCAAGATACATGGAGTTTCCATTAGCATAGTCTCGGATCAGGATAGTCGTTTTACTTCTTATTTTTTGAGGAGTTTGCAGGCGAGTTTGGGCACTCAGCTCAAGTTCAGTATTGTATATCATCCCCAGACAAATAGATATTCAGAGAGAGGATAATTCAGACTCTTGAGGTGCATACTTGTATACTATATTTTGGGGGTTCTTGGGAGAACCATCTCTATTTGGTAGAGTTTGCTTACAACAACAGCTACCAGACTAGTATAGAGATGTCACCTTTTGAAGCTCTGTACGGTCGAAGATGTTGTACTCCCTTGTCATGGGATGATATTAGAAAGAGGGTTTTGCTTAGGCCAGAGATGGTTGTAGATGCAGTGGAGAAGGTTCAGTTGATCAGAGACAGACTTCGAGTGGCGTAAGATAGACAGCGGCATTGGGCCGATAGCCACCGAAGACCTTTGGAGTTTGAGGTATAGTTTTAGATTTTTGTTTTATGCTTGTTATTAGTTTTTTATTATAGATTAAGTTCTTAAGGTTGTGTTTTGTTCTAAGTGGGTGGTTTGGTGTTTCTGAGGATTTCTCCGACACGAGGCATGATTCGCTTTGGTGGAGGCGGGAAGCTTAGTCCGCGATTCATCGAACCTTTCACTATTCTAGAGAGGGTCGGTGCAGTTGCGTATAAACTAGACTTGCCACCTCCATTAGAGGGAGTGCACAATGTATTTTACATGTTACAGTTAAGATGGTACATGGCAGATCCTAGTCATGTATTGGATCACTCGGAGATAGAGATGGGCCCTACTCTTAGCTATCCAGAGCAGCCAGTTGAGATTCTAGATCGGAGAGAGAAGGTGCTAAGGAACTAGACTATTCCTTTGGTACACGTCGCATGGAGGCATCACTCTCCAGGGGAGTCTACCTGGGAGAGAGATGATGAAATACGAGAGCGTTATCCATATTTGTTTGTGCCTTGAGGTATGTTCTTTCATAGTTAGTTCTGTTCTTTAGTTCTGTTCATTGCTATATTTTATTATTTTTGGGGGGTAGTTTTCGTCTTGAATTTCGTAGACGAAATTATTTTAAGGAGGGTAGACTTGTCACTACCATATTTTCTAGGAAAGGATATTTTAATAATTTCATAATTAATTAAATATTGTGCATATTAAATAATTATTTATTGTATTATTTAATGGTTGTTAGATGTTAGTTATTTATTTTGGACTTGTGTTAGTGGACCTAACTAGTTTAGTTAGACTCATGGACCAACATGTATTAATTGTTAGAATTGAGCCCAATTAGAAAGCCCATTGATTAGGAGGATGATTAATTTAATTAAACCATTAGACTAGAAGCTTCCTTTCTTAATTATTTTTTCATGAGAGGCCCCAAGGGGTATAATGGATATTACATAGTGACTTGAGGAAGGGGTAGGGGGCCGGCCTATTAAAGAAGAGGGAGAAAGTTTCTCTCTCCTTTTTTTATTTGAAAACTAGATCTAGAATTTCTCTCAACCAAATTTATTTATTCCACATCATTTTTCCTACCAAATTTTACCCCAATTCCTTTCCAAATCACCATTGGAGACTAGTAGAGCAAGGATCTAGAAGGAGGAAGCAAGGATCTACAAAGAGGAGCAAGAATCTATAAGTTGGAGGCCAATTTTTTCACATGTGGAGGTTTTATTGGAAATCTATCTCCCAATAGGTACAATTCAGTTTTTCTCTTAATTTAGGTTCTAAATCTAATATTTAACCATGAGAAATCAACCCATATGATAGGCTACACATAAAATTTGGTTTTGTGTTCATAGGAGGCCTATTGAGAAAGTTATGGTACTTTTGTGTCAATTTTGGGACAATTCCAAGATTAACAATTATTGTGTGTGTCAATTGGTCCTATAGATCAATTTGGCATGTGTTTGTATGTTTGGGGCTAGTGTCATATCCACAATTGGGTATGTATATGTCGTATCCCAATAATTTGGTGATATGTGTTGATTTGGGAGTTTTTCCTCTGACACTGGACTTTGTATATGTCATATTTTCACACGGACACGTAAATTTGTGTTTGACTTTTTATATTGCTTATAAATAATATATTGGACTTGCTCGTATCCTTTGTGGTATGTTTGGATGTGTGGTGGACTCGTGTCGCAAGCGTATCCTAGATCTAGTGGGATACGGGTGTGATACGCTCCATGTGTTGTGCAATTTATTTCTAGATCTATTTTTCATTGTTTTAGTCATTATAATATATAATTATATGCATTTGTATATATATATATATATATATATATATATATATATATATATATTTATGTGTTAGTGTATCATATATCTATATGCCTGTGTTATATATATATGTAGTTATACTTTTACATATGTAATAACTATTAATTATAGTAGTATATATATAAATATAGTAATGTATATATGTATATAATTAGTATATATATGTTATCTATATATATACTTGTATGTTTTGTTATATATATATATATATATATATATATATATATATATATATATATATATATATATATATGTGTGTGTGTGTGTGTGTGTGTGTGTGTGTGTGTGTGTACGCATTAGTGATATTATGGATATATATGTAGATGTGTTACTATAATATGTGTATGCTATACTATAGGTATTATTGTGGATACGTATATATGTATTTAGTGGAGTGTATATATATTTATATAGTGGTAGTTATATATATATATATATATATTTATGTGTATTTATATATAAGAGTGAGAGAGGGGAGAACAACAGTTTTTGTGACAGATTCAGCGACAGCAGCAGCATTAACAGCAGCAACAACGAAATTAGTGGCAGCAGCAGCAGCCGAATTAGCAACAGCAGCAGCAAATAGCAACGGCAGCAGCTTCAGCAATAGCAACAGCAGCAGCAATAGCGACGACAGCAATTCAGCAACAGTAACAGCGGCAGCCTTCCACGACAGCAGCAGGAACCGTCGCAACTGCAGCAGTAACAACATCGATATCAGCAGCATTAGCGACGGGCAGCAGTGGCTTTAGCGACAGTTCTGTGGCTATATATATATATATATATATATATATATATATATTATTAGTGTATATATATATTCCTAATTGGTATTTATGTTTTATTATACTATATTTGTAATAATTAGTTGTTAGCATATAGTTATTAATGGGTAGTTAGTATAAATAAGGTTTTGGCAATTACCTTGAGATACCAAGGTAAGTATCAAGGTATATAAAGATAACCAAGGTATTGGGTTTGGGTATAAAGATGGAGGTTTAGTGTTGCGATACAAAGTTGGTTCGAAACCAAGGTATCCACATAGATTTTTCTAATTAGGATTTAATATTTAATATTGTTTTATATATGCATGTGTGATATTTCATATCTTCTATTTGTGTATCCTGAGATACGATATCCTAGTATCCTAAGATATAGCTTGTATGACCTAGATTAATAGTATTTGAACCCAATATCATTGAGATAGACTCATGCAACCTAGAAATAGGTAGTTTGGCATAGTTTGACTAAGTTTGACCGGTTTGACTTAGAATTGATCTAGTTTGACTTTTTGACTTAAAAATGGCTTGTTGACCTAGATATTGACTGGTTTAACTTATTTTTCTTTCTGAAACCTTGTATTGATGTTATATTCCATATCTAGGTCTTCGAGGTACCGTATCAGACATCTGTGAGACTATTTATTAGACTTCAGGCGAGTATATTCTCTGATAGTTTCTTATTTATGATATCATTTATGTTCATTATATTTAGTATAGATATCCATATTTTCTTGACACGATGGTTGCACGGATTGGTATATCCAGATCTCGTTATAAGATATTATTTCTTGGTATATGGTGTATCTTGTGTAAGCCTTGTTTCATTGATTATCTTGTACATATACAGACACTGATTCTCGAGAAGACTAGCTATTTTCTTAGGGAATATTATGCCATAGCGTACCATGGTTGGATCTACTATACCAGTCGGGGTGGGGAGTATTTTAGTGTAGATATGTGACCAAACCCTCCTTGTGCAAGTATTGTTTTCCTGTGAGTGTTGGTCATACACCGCACGTATGACTAACTAGGCCATTATTCCTATGCAAGTTCTCAAGTCGATCCCATGTTAAAGCTAGTGCTCACTCACTTAGTCATTAGTATTCTTGTTCATTGACATATTGTTCATTATTGTATGTATTCCAGTATTTTTTTATTGTGTATCTCTTGTATCTATTGTGCATCTTGTATATTCACATCTTTTACTTTACATAGTTTTTATCATTGATTAGAACTGTTGTTAGAGATGTACTCTGCTCCTTTTCTGACTGGATATATTTTTTCCAAATGACACTGAGGAATGGTACCCTACACATTATGGACCTCAGGATATTATGGATTTAGAGTCAAAGACCCTGGCTCAGGAGGAACTTATCCCAACTGAGACAGATAACCCGGAATTAGTAGCTTCGTAGTATTCCTTGTACTGGATTTGTCTCCAGCTTATTTGTTAGTATTTTTTCTGACTCATTGATGTTATTATTTTAGACTCATGAGTTGTATGTGACTATTCTATTCTTTTATCTTATTCGTGCTCATTTCCATCTTAGATCTGTGATTGAGTATATTAATATTATTGGTGGTTCATTATATTGCTAGACAGTTTATCCAGACAGCATTCTACCGTCGATTCTGTGGCATAGGCTAGACGTTGTTCCCGACTTGCATCCCTACATCGGGTGCGGGTTATGACAGTTAACTAACTTATTAAATCATTTATAGGGATAAATGATAGAGTTTAGAATATATAGCGTAGAGGTCACAAAGTTGAGCTTCTAGGTAAGGTAGGGTTAGGGGGGCTGTATAAATTTCAAGGAAAATTACGAATATATGAACTTGAGGGGTTCATTGAGATAGTATGATAGATAAAAATAGAATCTAAGATAGAGCAATAGGATAGTGACCACAATGAGTTTATAATTCTACAGAGCTGACCATGTGTGGCAGGACAAGGAGCATACGTGGAATGAACTAAATATAAGGAACCTTAGTCTCAAAGTATGATAATGTAATATATGTCGAGGATCTGTAGAATTAAAGTATATTCAAATAAAAAGATGATAAAAAAATCAAAACTTGATCAATAGTTGAAAGGGGAAATGGAAACTTGTACCCAATCTTGATGGGTTACATACTCATCTGGAAAGTTAATATTTAAGTTTTAATTGGAGAAGCCTCTATAAACTGGGACCATAGACCAAATGATTAGGCTAAATATCCCTTATAGGCATATTGCTAGATATTATTTCTGGTATCGATTGATGTGAGGGTTATAAAGGGTATAATTTTGAGCCTATGCTAGAAGTATTAACTAAGGAGCTTGATGAGAATGATTCAAGGCTTCTGACTGGAGGATTTTATTATTGATAGCATATTCGACTAAGTACTACAACTAATAAACGAGGATAGTTGAAGGGTTAGGTCTAGCGCTTATGGTTTGGGGATTTAGAACATTTAATGACTAATAATAATGAGTTATACATGTACCTTGAGGACTAGTACTTGGTTAGAATGTATATACATTAAATATTTGAGGATACAAGACCAAGTGTAGAAATTAGATAAGAATTGGTGATAGAATCTTGCCTTTAAGGAAATTGTGATTGGTGGTTGTAGCGTATCTTTAAGGTATTAGATCAAATCAAATTGTTACTTACTAATAGGAAATGCTCCTAGGTCAAAAGGATGATTGGTGGAAAAAAAAGAACAATGATAAGTTCTTTAGTATGAGTATAGAGGATTCACAACCTATGGATTCAAAACCTATTAAAAATTTTGAGGATCGACCAGAATAAGGATGAACGTATGTACAAATGGGGACAACGACTCAAAATTAAAATTTCTTTCAGTAATTTGGAGTCAAAGATGAACATATGGTATATGTTTGGATGATAGAAAGTCAAGGACCCCACAAAATATAGATCAACAACCGTTACAAGATTCGAGGTAAAAAAAAAGAACAATGATAAGTTCTATAGTATGAGTATAGAGGATTCACAACCTATGGATTCAAAAGTTATTGAATATTTTGAGGATCGACCAGAATAAAGATGAACGTATGTACAAATGGGGACAACTACTCAAAGTAAAAAAAATTATTTTAGTGATTTTGAGTCAAAGATGAACATATGGTATATGTTTGGATCATAGGGTTACTTGGGGTAGTAGCCTATAAATTTCGATGAAGAAATTATTCTAAGGTGGGTAGGATGTAAGACTCCTCTTCAAATAATATTATTATTATTATTATTATTAATTACTTTTATTGGTCACTCTAATTATTGTTTCGTTCCTACAATATATTGAAATGTTCATGGTATGGTGAGAGTATTTAAAAAAAAAATCTGTCTAAAATTTTTGTAACTTTTGTTGAAATAATATTATTGTTATTGTCAAATAATATGGAGGATTTTATAATTAGTTCCAATTACTATTATTAAACTTGCTATAATTGATTAAAACCTAGTTTATCTTTTCCCTTATATTTTCCTAAACTAATCAGTTCAACCCACATTCCTCCTCCTTCAAATCTTATCCCGACCAATTACTACTAAACCCGCCCCTCTTATCTCACCAACACCCATAACTCAACTTCTTCTCGGACTTCTCTTCTTCAAATATTCTTCTTCTCCCAATTGGCTTAGTGTGCACACTCATTTCACCTATTTTTCCTACACAAACCCCTATTATTTCCAATTGAACCCACATCATTCAGTTTGGTTGGCGGTAGGTCCGCTGAAATTGAGCCTAACCCAACCCCAATTTGAAACCTACTTTTGAGACAATAATATTTTCCCACACTTTTCTGAGGGGGGGGCGCTATTGGGCACTAGCGCCAGACCCGGCTACACCCAACTCGACCTCGACAATATAAGGAGTATACTATCATCTACAAGAACTGACGGCCCTAAAATATTTTTTCCCCATGATTCACTGAGCACATTCCCAACCCCCTGGACATCCTTACACCACTCCTCATCGATCTTGTCAACCCACTCGACCATACATCGTGGCAGCATGCAACCCTCGCTGCCATTCGAATTTTTGTGTCGACCTCTGCCGTGATCGACGACCGGTGCAGTACTGATGACACTGCTGCAAGTGAGGTAGATCTTCATCCGGAATAGCAACATGTGAGCCACGGGCAGAAGAAAGCGGCAACTGTAGCCTTGCCATTAGAAACAACCGAAGAAGTATCATCTGAGCCTTCCACATGTTTTGTATTGATAGATGTAGCGTTCTTAGAGTTGGGGGGTCATATAAATTCATATTTTTTTCCTCTCTTTAGTATACATAATTTGAGTATGGGTTGAAACAGTTATATTAGGAATATGGCAGTAATGTATTTTGTATTAGCAGAAGCATTATATGGTGAATACATTTTTATATAGTATATAAATGTGTTGCTTATAACCTTATAAAGAAATATAATTTATTAGGTTATATATATATATATATATATATATATAATGTAAACCCTCTGACCAAAATCTAGATTTAGGGATTAATTTAGTAATATTCTGGAATAATTATTGGAGTTATGATTCACCTATTTGATTTTTGATTCGATTGTTGCACCTTACCGTTGTTTAAATATTTAGAGCATTACAGTAACTTTTGTCTTCCAACAAATTTTACACCCTTGACCTAGACAAGCCAATCTTCGATCCTCACCTTTGTGTCACTCATAAATACACTCTCATATGCTTTATTTTAATCGCACAACATTCGTCACACAATATCTAGATTCGATCCTAAACTTTGCACCTATGTTCGTTTCAATCAAAATTGGAGACACAACTTTGACCCGTTTCTTGCAACCCAATATATGACGATGATCTACTCTGAGTCTACTACATCAATGATACTTGTGTTCTACCCAATTGAGACCCTATGTACTTCCAATTCATTGACAAACACATAGACACAATTTCTAGTCCAAATGAGCAACTGACTCAACCTAGACCAAAACTAATCCAACCATCAACCACCAACCTATACACACACCCATTGGACTCATACCAAGCACCAAACACCCATTCCCCTCTATAACACACCAAACATCAATTATACTCCCATCCAATCCAATTTCCCCACTTTGCAAGACCCCAAACTCCTAGGGACCTCCATATAAATTATTTGCTACGTGTCCACCTCCTATTTGATGGAACAAATGGAAGCATTCCATTTTGAAGCCACATGATCGATCCTAGTAGTATTTCTCTTATACATTCCACTATAATCCTAGCCATTGAATCCCCCTCCATTCATCACATCCACCCATCCCCTTTTCCAATGTGGAAACAACTTTTTCTACATTTAACTATGGTCGGCCCTAGCTTTTCCCCACCCCAAAATATGACAGATCACTTCCTCTCCTCATTTTATCCACAAAACCCGACCACCATTACCAACACCAACCCGACCTTACTTCAGCTCCTCTCATTCCGACCACTACCACCCTCACCAACATCTCCACTACCTTCTCTTCCTTCCCTCCTCCTATTGCCTCCTATTGTTGTTGATGTTGTGCTTTAAATTGCAGCAGCTGCTGTTGTGCTTTAAATTGCAGCTGTTGTTGCTGTGCTTTACATTGTACTGCTGCTACTGCCTTGCCTTGCACTGTTGCTGTTGTGAGTGTTACTACTGCTGCTATTCTTCTTCCCCTTCATTCTCTAGATCACCTTACCTCACCTCAGACCCGAGCCCCTTGCAACCGAGGACAAGCCCCAACCGAGTGCACAGTCCAGACCGAGCACCTTACAACCGAGTGCATCCCCTTTATCCATGTCCCCCTTTATTGCACATTGAACTCTAGGTAACTCAATCATCCTCTTTTCTTCTTCTTCTTCTTTCTTCTTCTTCTTCTTCTTCTTCTTCTTCTTCTTCCATTTCATGTTCTTCCTCCTCTTCTTGAAAGTAAGAGTGTATATATATGCATCTATCATTGGGATACCTTGCAATGAGTATCCAACCTATTTACCACTTGCTTGAACTCTCCAATAATACTTGTTTATATAAATTCTAGATTATTTTTGTATATTATCTAGCACTTGGTTTTGGGTACTAAAATCTTCTTTGTGTTGTATTGGATTGCACCAAATAGGGACTGTATGATAAATACCTAGGTTAATGTCATATTCATGTTGATACCACATGTATAGATGATAATACATGGTACTTAGAGGCCCCCCATCTACTTGTGATTATGCGACACATGTTTGATGATATGCTTAGTATAATATTTTTGGTATATATATATATATATATGTGTGTGTATAATATATGTTAGTGTTTGTGTGTTAGAATATATATAGAGAGAGTTGTGTGTATATCTATATGTATGTTTGTATATATATATATATACGTATATATATGTGCGTGTGTGTGTGCGTGTGGCTGCGAGGCAGTGCAGCACAGCGGAGGGGGGCAAGCAGCAGCGTGCAGCAGCTGCTGTGCACTGCACAGCAGCAGCACAGCAGCAGTAAAAGCAGCAGCAGCAACATCTCCAGCAGCAGCAGCTAGCAGCATTTGCACAGCGCAGCGCGGCCTAGCTTAGTGCGGGTAGCGAGGGAGAGGGAGTGATATATATATATATATATATATATATATATATATATATATATATATATATATATATATATATATATATAAATAGATAGATTGATAGGATATATATATTAATAGATAGATAGTTAGATTGTTAGATAGATAGCTAGATAGATAGATAAGTAGTTATATAGATAGATAGATAGATAGATAGATAGATAGATAGATAGATAGATAGATAGATATAGTTAGATATCTATATCTATATGCATAGATATATATACCTATAGCTATATATATATATATATATATATATATATATATATATATATATATATATATATGAGAGTGGGTATAAGGTATGTGTATATGTGTGTTGTGGATATCTATATATACATGCATATAGATACATAGATATGTATAATATATGATAGATATAGATGTTTTAGCCTAGTTTATTAACTAGGAGTATATCTATAAGCATAGTTAGCTAACTAGATAGCTAGTTAGAGGGGCATTAGAGCGATACCTCAATACCTTGGGATACCGAGGTATCTCAATACCTTGAGATATCCAAGGTATTGAGGTTCGAGCGGGGTATTTGAGCAATAGCCTAGGAATAGTATTAGAGTAATTTTTATATGTATATGTGTATATATTTACGCGTGTTAGCATAGGTTTTAGCGGGTTTAGGCGGAGTGCGTGGCCTAGATCGAAAAATCGGATACCGAGGGTATCTCGGTATCTCAAGGAGGCGAGTTTGAGAGTTTACTAGCTTAATGAGCTAGTTTTGACCTAGAATTTTAGGGGCACCCTAGTTTGACCTAACTTTGACCATAATTGTCCTCATTGACCATAAAAGTCAATATTTGACCTAGTTTTGACCTAGAGTTGACTTTTTGGACCCAGGGTTGACTTTTTGACCCGAATTTTACCGGTTTGACCCGTTCGACCTAGAATATCCCTAGAAGCCTGTGTTTAATTATTTTATATCAGTTTAAATCCTTAGAACCCTATTTAATTCTGCTTTTTGCAATAGGTTCTTGCGACACCAGTCCGGATCTCGATCCTCATTAGTTGCTCAGGACATCAGGCGAGTACCTACCTCTGATAGTTTCTATTTCATGATAACATTTATATCACCTGTTCTAGAACTGTAATACTTGATTCTGACACATTGTTACACGAGCTGGTACTAGTGGATCCCGTCATAAGATGCTATCCCCCTTACCGTGTTCAGCGGATACTCTATCACGTATATTTTATCATGTGCTTCGGGTATTGATTCTCATGTGCTATTATGTGCTTCTTGTGCTCTCGTCTTCGTGTGCGCGAGCTATTATCATGTACGTAACGTGCCATGGTTGGATCCAAGAGTATTAGTGGGGGAGGGGAGTAGGAGTTGGTTATGTGATCAAAGCCAAACAGTATTCATGTGTATGTCTGTTATGCAACTCACGCATAACGGAGTTATCGTAGTATTTTTCATGTGCAACCTAAGCCGATCACATAACGAACTTGTGCTCAAGGCACTTAGCTAGTATTCATGTTTTCTCACATGCAATTACTTCCCTACTTGTATTATTCTCCAGTTTACTTACAGCTACTTATTCTGCTCCAGCATATATTTATTTCATGTGCATCTTGTATACTTTTCTATTGCTCGTCATATACACCTTACCATGTATTTAGAGTTGCTTTCTGAGTTATGTACTTCGCTCCAGTCCTGACTGGGCATATTTTTTTCAGAGGATCCTGAGGATTTCTGCCCAACGTTCTACGAGCCGGGAGTCGACGAGTGTTGTGACCCCGAGACTGAGGAGGAGCCCTGCGAGGAGACGCCTTTAGCGCCCTAGTTAGCTAGGTGGGTTTCCTAGGTTGTTCCCAGTTGTTATTTGGATGAATGTACTTATTCTTTTGATGCTGTGAGATATTGTAGACTATTATAGACTTGGACTGTATTTTGGATATTGTCTTGCTCTCTTTGGTTCTGTTTCTTTGTTGATATCATATCGTGCTTTTATTTTTTCCCCTAGTTATTGTGATTGAGAGTTCATATATATATATATTGCGTGGTTGCCCTCCTTTTGGAGAGAATTATTCATATATATATTGCGTGGTTGCCCTCATTTTGGAGAGGTTATTGACAATTTTTGTGAGTTATATAGATATGGTTGACCTAGAACGGACCTTTACAGCGTTCTACCGCCAATTTTGCGGCGTAGGCTGGACGTACCCACGACTCATGCCCGATTTTTTGGGTGCGGGTCGTGACATATTTTTGGTGGCGGCCCATGCAGGTCTAGTTTTTTGGTTTACCTACAATAGGATATAGGATATAGGCTGAGAGAGAGTGTGCTCAATCACAACTAGGACCCTTCCTGCTTTCTTTTGCTATCTTTAATTTTTTTGAAATTGTTTCTTTTGCAATATTACTGTCCTTCTTTGATGATATCGTTTCTTGCACTGTATTGACTTCTTTTGATCTGTGTTCTTCTTGATTCCATTCCAGCACTTGTTTTATTTGATTCCGGGGCTTTCCATAGCTTTGTGTCTATATCTTTTGCTGTTAGACACCTTCTTGTTGCTGAACCTTTAGCTAGACTCTGCAAGATCTTGATCGGGGGTGGTATCATCCTAGTCAGTGATGTCTACAAAGACCAGAGAATTACCTTGGGAGGCCGAGAGTTGAGTGTGTGCCTACTCGTAATGCCACTTCCGAGCTACGATATTGTACTCGGGATGGATTGGTTAAGTATGTATTGTGCTAGTATAGATTATCGTGGAGGCAGAGTATTGTTTAGTCCGCCGGGTGAGCCAGAGTTTCAGTTTGCCAGAGGAGCAGCGGAGAAGACCGAGGGAGTCTTCTACGGAGCCCTGGTGGTAGAGCCGAGGTTGCTACATCCACTGATAGAGGATTACATTGATGTCTTTCCGGAGGAGTTGCCAGGGTTACCTCCGGACAAAGATATGGAGTTCTCTATAGACTTTGTGCCAGGCGCGGAGCCGATATCCCAGCACGTCTATAGAGTCAGCAACAGTGAGCTAATAGAGTTGAAGAAGCAGGTGGATGAGCTTTAGGACAAGGGATTTATCAGATCTAGTTCTTCTCCGTGGGGTGCTCCGGTACTTTTTGTGCCGAAGAAGGATGGGTCGATACGGATGTGTATCGACTACAGGGCTCTGAACAACCTCACAATCAAGAACAAGTATCCGCTGCCGCGTATTGATGATTTTTTTGACCAGTTGAGCGGAGCGAGGGTATTTTCTAGGATTAATCTGAGGACAGGCTACCACCAGGTGAAGGTCAGGAAGGAGGATATTCCGAAGATAGCTTTTCGGACCAGATATGGATAGTATGAGTTTATGGTGATGTCGTTGGGTTGACTAATGCCCCGGCAGTGTTTATGAATCTGATGAACAAGGTGTTCCATCAGCATCTTGACAGGTTTGTGGTGGTGTTTATAGATGCTATCTTGGTGTATTCGAAGACCCCAAAGGAGCACGAGGAGCATCTGAGGATAGTGCTGGAGACTCTCAGGAAGGAGAAGATTTATGAAAAGCTTTCGAAGTGCAAGTTCTTCCTTGACAAGGTAGAATTCCTTGGTCATGTGGTGACTGGAGAGGGGATCTCGGTGGATCCGAGAAAGATTATGGTAGTTGAGGCATGGAGTGCTCCGAGTTCAGTAGTCGAGGTCAGGAGTTTCCTAGGGCTGGCAGGTTACTACAGGAGATTTGTTCAGAACTTTTCCCGGATTACAGAGCCGTTGTCCAGGATGACTCGGAAGGACGTGGAGTTTGTTTGATCAGAGGAGTGCCAAGTTGCCTTTGATGAGCTAATGAGGAGGTTGACGACAGCTCCAGTGTTGACGTTGCCATCAGGTTCTGGAGGATTCACTATCTATAGTGATGCATCGGGGAAGGGACTAGGTTGTGTGTTATAGCAGAATAGGAGGGTTATTGCCTATGCTTCTAGGCAATTACATCCTCATGAGAAGAACTACCCTCCCACGATTTGGAGTTGGCAGCGGTCATCTTTGCTCTGAAGTTGTGGAAACACTATTTATACGGAGAGCATGTGGAGATCTTCACAGACCACAAGAGATTGAAGTATGTGTTTACCCAAAAAGAGCTGAACATGAGGCAGAGGAGATGGTTGGAGTTGATAAAAGACTTCGACATATTATTGTAGTACCATCCAGGGAAGGCGAACGTAGTTGCGGATGCGTTGAGCAGGTATCCGGTAGCTATATGCCTGAATACAGATCGTTATTTTCTGGAAGATCTAGAGAGCTTGGGAATTGAGGTGATAGTGCCTGGAGTTAAGATGCAGATGTGGGGACTGCAGATTCAGTCAGAGTTGGTAGACCAGATCAGGGCTACATAGTTTGAGGATGAGTCCCTGAGGAGCATCAGGACGCAGGTTCAGATTGGATTATCAGATGAATTCACCATTGCTGATGATGGTTCATTGCGGCACGGTACCAGATTGTGTATGTCGAATGGGTCATTGTGCGAGAAGGTTCTTCAGGAGGTTCATCAATCCCAGTACTCTATGCATCCAGGTGCCAACAAGATGTATAGAGATCTGAGAGAGCATATATGGTGGTACGGGATGAAGCGGGAGGTAGCACGCTTCGTATCCCGATGCTTAGTGTGCTAGCAGGTGAAGGCGGAGAGGCAGAGGCCAGGAGGTTTGCTCCAGCCGTTACCTATTCCGGAATAGAAATGGGAGCATGTGACCATAGATTTTGTTTTTGGACTTCTCCGTTCTCCAAGTGGAAAGGATGCGATTTGGGTCATCGTAGACAGGTTGACCAAATCGGCCCACTTTCCACCATTCAAATTGGGTACGTCTACAGAGAGACTAGCAGAGATGTATGTGCGCCGGATAGTCAGACTGCATGGAGTTTCTGTGAGCATAGTATCAGATCGGGACATTCGCTTTACTTCGCATTTCTGGAGGAGTCTGCAGGCTAGCTTGGGCACCCAGCTCAAGTTTAGTAGTGCATATCACCCACAGACAGATGGTCAGTCAGAGAGGACCATTCAGACACTTGAGGACATGCTTCGTACTTACGTTCTGGGTTTCAGAGGCTCTTGGGAGGATCAATTACACTTGGTAGAGTTTGCTTACAACAACAGCTACCAAGCCAGTATCGAGATGTCACCATTCGAGGCATTGTATGGACGGAGGTATCGTACTCCGTTATCATGGGATGATGTAGGCGAGAGAGCTTTGCTTGGCCCAGAGATGGTGGTTGATGCAGCGGAGAAGGTCAAGCTCATTAGAGATAGACCTCGGGTGGCGCAGGACAGGCAGCAGCATTGGGCCGATAGCCACCGGAGACCTTTGGAGTTTGAGGTATAGCTTAGAATCTAGATTTTGTTCTTGTGTTTGCTTATGATTGCTTGTTTTAGACTAAGTACAGAGACCTTGTTTGTGCTAGGTTGGAGATCTGGTGTTCCTGAGGATTTCTCCGACGCGGGGCACTATTCGCTTCGGTGGAGGCGGGAATCTTAGCCCACGTTTCGTCGGACCCTTCAGCATCCTTGAGAGGGTCGAAGCTGTGGCGTATAGGCTCGATTTGCCGCCTACGCTGGAGGGAGTTCATGATGTGTTCCCCATGTCGCAGTTGAGACGGTACATAGCGGATCCCAGTTACGTATTGGATCACTCAGAGATCGTGGTGGGCCCTACTCTTAGCTATCCAGGGCAGCCGGTGGAGATTCTGGATCAGCGGGAGAAGGAGTTGAGAAACCAGACTATTCCCTTGGTTCGCGTCGAGTGGAGGCATCACTCTCCGGGTGAGTCGACCTGGGAGAGGGAGGATAAAATGCGCGAGCGATACCCCTATCTTTTCGAGCCCTGAGGTATGGTTCATTTTTTTTATTCATGTCCTAGTTTCGTCTTTTAATTTCGAGGATAAAATTATTTTATGGAGGGTAGGCTTGTCACTACCCAATTCTAGAAAATAGGATTTTTTTTTATTTGGTAAATTGTGTATTGTATTTAATTAATTATATTTATATTTAATTAGTGATTGTATTATTTTTATTTGATTATTTTAGGATTTTGGCTAGTCTGGACCCGTGTCAGACCCTAGTGGACCCATGTCCGATCCAACCCACACCCTTGTGAGACTTATTTTTGGGTTTAGATTATTTATTATATTTTTAGTGGGTTAGTTGGAGAGATTTGGAGTTAGTTTGAGTGCTTTTGGAACCCGAAACGCAAACCCAAGTGGGAGGAGGCCATTTTGGTCATTTGGACTCTATGTAAACCCTTTTTCTTGTGTGTGTGACCGACCACAGCCCCCATTCCCGAGCAAACACAGCAGCCCCCCCCATTTTCTACTTCTTCTTCACTTCTTCTTCTTCTCCACTACTTCTTTCTTCTTCCTTTCTACTTTCCACTTCAAGTAAGTGACTTATTCCTCTTCTTTCTTCTTCTTCTATTCTCCATGGTTGTTAACTCTAATCCTACATTTTTTTCCAACCTAGGTGGGTAGAGCCTAGACTTGGTGTGGAGGCTAGATTTGGAGGCTTGGAGCTTGAGGGAGATAATTTCAAGTGGATTGGAGACTTTGGCCTTGGGATTCCAACTCCCGAGAGGTAAACCCTAATTTTTCTCTTGCTAATTACTCTTATGTAGTGTAATTAGTGGTTTAGAACCTTCCTAGACCCTAAGCCTACCCGTGGGAGGAAGTTGGAACTAGTTTGGTTGAGTTTGGAGACTTTGACACTAGGTTTTGTGTCAATTTCGGGTGGAATCCAAAATTGGCCCAATTTTGGGTGATGTCCTAGGTTAGACGGACCTAGGTAGACGTTGTCGGGTGTCTTGAGGGTTAGTGCGTGTCTCCGTTCGGACACGTGAAGTCGTGTCACGGAGAAACGGGCGTTTCGGGCATTTTCGGGGTTTTCGTCGTCGCCGGTACTAAGTACGTGCGCGTTTCTGCCAAGGAGCTAGAATCGACGCGTTAACATTTTTTTTAGGATATAGACATCGTTTAGAATCCGTGGGTAAATTTTGGGCCGATTCCGAGTTGGTTTGGTGTGCGTTTCAGGAGGTTTTCCGAACCGCACACCGCGTGGTCGTCGAAATGACCGAACGGCCATTTTGATTTGGTTTCGTAGTTTCGGGCTTGTGCGCGCGTTGGGTTAGCTTCGGGAAGTGTGTGCTAGAATTCTCGAGTTATATTTTATATATATATAGGTGTTCGTGTGCGTGTGGGTCGTTGGGCGCGCGTTGGTGGGCGTTGTGTGCGTTGTTGTGTGTTGTGTGCATTGTGGTTGAGTGTATCTGTGTCTATATATGTATATATATTTATATATATGTTTATGTGTTTGTTTATCTATATTTGTGTGTGTATTTATATATATGTGCTTGTGTATGTATATGTCTAGGTGTTTGTGTATATATATATATGTATAAGTGTGCGTGTGTGTGTGTGTATATATATATATATATATATATATATATATATATCAATAGTGTATGTGTATATATATATTTGAGTTTGTGTGCGTATATATATATATATATATATATATATATATATATATATATATGTAAGTGTGTGTGTGTATATATATATATATATATATATATATATATATATATATATATATATATGTGTGTGTGTGTGCGTGTATATATATATTTGTGTGTGTGTGTATTTATATACATAAGTGTTTGTGAGTGTGTATAAGTGTGTATAAATATATATATTAGTGTGTGTGTGTTAGAATATATATATAGAGAGAGTTGTGTTTATATCTATATGTATGTTTGTATATATATATACGTACATATCTGTGCGTGTGTGTGTGTGGCTGCGAGGCAGTGCAGCACAGCGGAGGGGGGCAGGTAGCAGCATACAGCAGCTGCTGTGCACTGCATAGTAGCAGTAAAAGTAGCAGCACAGCAGCAGTAAAAGCAGCAGCAGCAGCTAGCGGGATTTGCGCAGCGCAGCGCGACCTAGCTTAGTGCGGGTAGAGAGGGAGAGGGAGTGATATATATATATATATATATATATATATATATAGATATATAAATAGATAGATTGATAGATTGATAGGATATATATATTAATAGATAGATAGTTAGATTGTTAGATAGATAGCTAGATAGATAGATAAGTAGTTATATAGATAGATAGATAGATAGATAGATAGATAGATAGATATATCTATATGCATAGATATATATACCTATAGCTAGATAGATAGTTAGATATCTAGATATAGATATATATTTATATATTTGAGAGTGGGTATAAGGTATGTGTATATGTGTGTTGTGGATATCTATATATATATGCATATAGATACTTAGATATGAATAATATATGATAGATATATATGTTTTAGCCTAGATTATTAACTAGGAGTATATCTATAAGCATAGTTAGCTAACTAGATAGCTAGTTAGAGGGGTATTAGAGCGATACCTCAATACCTTGGGATACCGAGGTATCTCAATACCTTGAGATATCCAAGGTATTGAGTTTCGAGCGGGGTATTTGAGCAATAGCCTAGGAATAGTATTGGAGTAATTTTTATATGTATATGTGTATATATTTACGCGTGCTAGTATAGGTTTTAGCGGGTTTAGGTGGGTTCCGTGGCCTAGATCGAGGTATCGGATACCGAGGGTATCTGGCGTGCTGTCGTAGGCACCCAAAAATAAAACCTTTACTCTTGAAATAATATGTAGTAGTGAGAGTAAGGATCGTTCCCACGAAGAGTAATTAGTTTGAACTTTATGCTATGTGAAATAAGTTGGGGGAAGAGTTTTGGATCAAAGCAAATTAAAAAGAGCTAAAAATAATTAAAGTATTAAAATAATCAAAGAAATAAATGTTGGTCTCAGTCAACATCCACCATTAGAATCTTAAAACTAATCATCGATGCAAGTATATATTAATTCATACTTTGAATATTCATCGTTGGAATTATTTTCCTATCTTCTTTAGCCACAATTAATTAAAAACAAGCGATCTAATTAACCTTAACTACTAAACAACCCCAGACAAGCGCTAAAGGTTTAATCTAGTAGCGTATTGAACTCGATGAGATCGATGAAGCAAAACAACACAAGCACAAGCGGTTGCATTTAATTTTGTCAAAAGTTTTTCTCCTAAGATCTAATAAAACAAAGCAGTTCATTAAATCTTGGTTGCTTCACAAATTAGAGGGATCGAACAATTAAGGATTCGATATCTAATTTAGCATTAGATTGTCAGGAATAATAAACTAGTATGCATCCTAGTCATTAAACAAAAACAATCATGAAAGTAGGCATAGAAAAATATTCAATACTCAAAGTATAAATCAAACATATAAAAATAATTTAGATCTCACAAGTTTTTATTCATTCTGAGGCTTCCGTTTCCTTCGACCAACAAGACTTTAGCCGCACATATTCATGAAAACTTCAAAAGAATATTGGAGAAGAAGAAGAAGAGTTGTGTGTTGTTCTTCCATTTCCTCCTGATCTCTATCCCTTTTATAGACTCTAAATTAAGTGTTTGAAGATCACAATATCTTCCCACAAATCCTCTAATAGTTACAACAACCAAAACAATAAAGTAAAATCTTTGAACAAGTTGGGAAATGGTTATTTCAACTCCACTTTTTGTGCACAGCATAGCTGACTCAACTTCAAGCATGATTTGGTCCATGATGCAGCCAGAATATCAGGAAACTCAAAACAGCAAAATTGTGCCTCTATCACTTAGCTTTCCGAATCAATTTGGATCAGCTCAATTGGACTTCGGATGAGCATGTTATGACCATTTTGCTACAAGGTGTCAGAACTATCCAGAATTGATAATTAGCTCCATTTTGTTTTTAGTGACTCCAATTGCATTCTAGATCAAAATATAAAAGTAATGAGTATCTTTAGACATTAAATGAGCATAAAGGAGTATATATTAAGGAATAAAAATATGATATTTTATGTTCTCATCAAATACCCCCACACTTAACCTTTGCTCGTCCTCGGACGAAACTCTAATTTATTTTTCCAAAAAGAAATCAAGGTTGCAATATCATAAATAAAAAAATAACGAAGCTCTTCAAAACTCATAACATATCATGAACATATATTTTTAAACAACTTCTAATTACTTAGTAGATATTTTTACTTGAAAATGGAGTAAACTAAATAGGTAGACCCTCACGGAATAAATACTCAACTCTCATGTGTTTAAAGGTATATATTTTACTCAAATTTATTCTAAAAGAAATGATCTACCATAAGCTTGCATATCTTCTTATTCTCCACCACTGGGGTCACATACATAACATAAATCATAAGGACTTTTCATGGGTTGTAACGTGGCTTAGGATTAAGGTGGAATATATTTGGGAGTGTAGCCATCAAAACTAGTGGAGCAAAATTGAATTAACTCAATCTCAATATAAAATATGTAAAATCAATCACTCCATTTTGCAACATCTTTAATTTTGCTTTTAAAGCATTTAAACAATGTAAAACAACTTTCACCCTTATTTTTTCTTTTTTCTTCTTTTCTTTTTTCTTCTTTTTTCTCTTTTTTTATTATTTTTTTTATAATAATAATGGAACTTAGGAAATTTGAGGATAAAAATATGTTCCATTTTGTGGGTTGTAACCAAACCACAAATTTAGACAACCCCACTCTTATTTTTTTCGTACATATCATAATAATCAATAATGCTCCACTAGCTTTGCGACTTGGGTAAAGGTATAAATATTATTGGTTGAAAGCTTGTAATATGGGTATACCAAGAAAAAGATAATAAAGCTCAAAGGGGTTCAACAAAAAGAAAATTAATTACAAGGTGGGCTATTTGTCTTATGTAACGCATAACAAAGATGGCCTTAATCATGTTCATGCATGCATGTGTCAATGTGACCTCGAAGAGAATCAAAGCAAGTTCTAGAGAAACAAATCAGTGGAAGAATATCTCTCATGAAAGAATAATAAGACTGATATGTCAGTCTAAATGCTCAAACACTCACTGGTTTTTGTCTACCAATTTAGATACTACAATTTTCAATAAAAAATAACTAGACTAATTAATTCTAAGTTGAAAAAAAATTACTTGTTCAATCATGTTATGAATTTTTCAAATTTAGTTGAATCTTACTCATGACATACAAAACCAAACATCATTAAAAACCACAAAAACAAAAAAAATTATTTAAAAAAATTCTATTATTTTTTTTTAGAAAACACAAACTCAAACTGCTTAAAAAAAATTAAATCTCCTCCCCCACACTTAAAACAGACATTATCCCCAATGTTTGGTTAAATGCAAAGAAAAGCTTAAATTACCAAAAATAAAATACGAGAATAAAAATAAACTTCCCTTGGGTTGCCTCCCAAGCAGCGCCTTTGTTTAATATTGTCGTTGGCTCGACTCTATGCACACTTGATATAACTAGGCAGGGGTTTCAAGTCTAGAATGCAGGCCTGCAAATCAGAAGGTAAAGGTCTTTTGTCATAAATTGGTAACAAAATATATGGAATGTTACCTGACTGTTATCTTTTTGGAAGATCGTTAGACACTGCAATAGTTTTATGTAAGTTAGTACTCAAAGCTAACTCATATTCTTTCTCAAAATTCTCAGTAATGGCAACTTTTACTCCATCAAGTTTAAAAACTTCTTTTGCATTAGGTACTACATCGTCATTAGGAATGTTCGTGTCTGCAACGATATTTTTTTCTTCGTCTTGTTTTGACGATGCATGTGCTTCTCTTTCTAGAATGTCAACCTCTTTACCACTTCTCAAAATGATAGAACCTAGAGTTTGGATTTCCTATCGTTTGATATGATAATTTCTCTAAGCTTTGTGCCTCTAGCTTATTAATTGTAGTTGTCATTTGGCTCATTTGATTGTTCAAACTTTCGATACTAGCTCTCGTCTCCTGTTGAAATTGTAAGTTATTAATGGCAATAGACTTAACAATATCTTCTAAAGATATACCAGAATTAGAAGTTTGGCTCGGTTGTAGGTATTGCTGCTTGTATTGCTGGTAACTTGGGCAATTTTGAGTTGTGAGCTGATTTAATTATGGACTCTCATAGGTAAAATTGGAATGATCTCTCCATCCTAGGTTGTACGTGTCTGAATAGGGATCATACTTCATTTGTGGTAGTCCAGGAAAACCACATGCCGTATTCACTTGTTCATTGGGCTCCTCTTGAAGAGTTGGGCACATATCAGTTGGATGCCCTGATACTAGACAAATCCCACAAGCCTTTGTTGTTTTTATGTTACCTACAACCATCTGACGAACAAGAGAAGTTAAACAAGAAATTTGTCGTTCTAGGGAAGAAACATTTACCTCATCAGCATGCCTAAATGGAAGATCTAGCCAAGTGCCAAATAGTTGAGAATTGGCCGCCATTTTCTGTTACCGAATTTTTATTTGTATTTTTTCAATAGACAAAAAATTATTTGATCACAATAAAGAAATAAAGATCACAAAAAGCACAAAAATTAACTAAAATTACTCCTCGGCAACGGCGCCAAAATTTGGCGTGCTGTCGTAGGCACCCAAAAATAAAATCTTTACTCTTGAAATAATATGTAGTAGTGAGAGTAAGGATCGTTCCCACGAAGAGTAATTAGTTTGATCTTTATGCTATGTGAAATAAGATGGGGGAAGAGTTTTAGATCAAAGCAAATTAAAAAGAGCTAAAAACAATTAAAGTATTAAAATAATCAAAGAAATAAATATTGGTCTCAGTCAACATCCACCATTGGAATCTTAAAACTGATCATCGATGCAAGTATATATTAATTTATACTTTGAATATTCATCGTTGGAATTATTTTCCTATCTTCTTTAGCCACAATTAATTAAAAACAAGCGATCTAATTAACCTTAACTACTAAACAACCCCAGACAAGCGCTAAAGGTTTAATCTAGTAGCGTATTAAACTCGATGAGATCGATGAAGCAAAACAACACAAGCACAAGCGGTTGCATTTAATTTTGTCAAAAATTTTCCTCCTAAGATCTAATAAAACAAAGCAGTTCATTAAATCTTGGTTGCTTCAAAAATTAGAGGGATCGAACAATTATGGATTCGATATCTAATTTAGCATTAGATTGTCAGGAATAATAAACTAGTATGCATCCTAGTCATTAAACAAAAACAATCATGAAAGTAGGCATAGAAAAATATTCAATACTCAAAGCATAAATTAAACATATAAAAATAATTTAGATCTCACAAGTTTTTATTCATTCCGAGGCTTCCGTTTCCTTCGACCAACAAAACTTTAGCCGCACATATTCATGAAAACTTTAAAAGAATATTGGAGAAGAAGAGTTGTGTGTTGTTCTTCCATTTTCTCCTGATCTCTATCCCTTTTATAGACCCTAAATTAAGTGTTTGAAGATCACAATATCTTCCCACAAATCCTCTAATAGTTACAACAACCAAAACAATAAAATAAAATCTTTGAACTATTTCAACTCCACTTTTTGTGCACAGCATAGCTGACTCAACTTCAAGCGTGATTTGGTATGCAGCCAGAATATCGGGAAACTCAAAACAGCAAAATTATGCCTCTATCACTTAGCTTTCCGAATCAATTTGGATCAGCTCAATTGGACTTCGGATGAGCAAGTTATGACCATTTTGCTACAAGGTGTCAGAACTGTCTAGAATTGATAATTAGCTCTATTTTGCTTTTAGTGACTCCAATTTCATCCTAGATCAAAATATAAAAGTAATGAGTATCTTTAGACATTAAATGAGCATAAAGGAGTATATATTAAGGAATAAAAATATGATATTTTATGTTCTCATCAAATACCCCCACACTTAACCTTTGCTCGTCCTCGGGCGAAACTCTAATTTATTTTTCCAAATTTTGGCGTGCTGTCATAGGCACCCAAAAATAAAACCTTTACTCTTGAAATAATATATAGTAGTGAGAGTAAGGATCGTTCCCACGAAGAGTAATTAGTTTGATCTTTATGCTATGTGAAATAAGATGGGGGAAGAGTTTTGGATCAAAGCAAATTAAAAAAAGCTAAAAATAATTAAAGTATTAAAATAATCAAAGAAATTAATGTTGGTCTCAGTCAACATCCACCATTGGAATCTTAAAACTGATCATCGATACAAGTATATATTAATTCATACTTTGAATATTCATCGTTGGAATTATTTTTCTATCTTCTTTAGCCATAATTAATTAAAAACAAGCGATCTAATTAACCTTAACTACTAAACAACCCCAGACAAGCGCTAAAGGTTTAATCTAGTAGCGTATTAAACTCGATGAGATCGATGAAGCAAAACAACACAAGCACAAGCGGTTGCATTTAATTTTGTCAAAAGTTTTTCTCCTAAGATCTAATAAAACAAAGCAGTTCATTAAATCTTGGTTGCTTCACAAATTAGAAGAATCGAACAATTACGGATTCGATATCTAATTTAGCATTAGATTGTCAGGAATAATAAACTAGTATGCATCCTAGTCATTAAACAAAAACAATCATGAAAGTAGGCATAGAAAAATATTCAATACTCAAAGCATAAATCAAACATATAAAAATAATTTAGATATCATAAGTTTTTATTCATTCCGAGGCTTCCGTTTCCTTCGACCAACAAGACTTTAGCCGCACATATTCATGAAAACTTCAAAAAAATATTGGAGAAGAAGAAGAAGAGTTGTGTGTTGTTCTTCCATTTTCTCCTGATCTCTATCCCTTTTATAGACTCTAAATTAAGTGTTTGAAGATCACAATATCTTCCCATAAATCCTCTAATAGTTACAACAACCAAAACAATAAAATAAAATCTTTGAACAAGTTGGGAAATGGTTATTTCAACTCCATTTTTTGTGCACAGTATAGCTAACTCAACTTCAAGCGTGATTTGGTCCATGATGCAGCCAGAATATCGGAAACTCAAAATAGCAAAATTGTGCCACTATTACTTAGCTTTCCGAATCAATTTGGATCAGCTCAATTGGACTTCGTATGAGCAAGTTATGACCATTTTGCTACAAGGTGTCAGAACTGTCCAGAATTGATAATTAGCTCCATTTTGCTTTTAGTGACTCCAATTGAATCCTAGATCAAAATATAAAAGTAATGAGTATCTTTAGACATTAAATGAGTATAAAGGAGTATATATTAAGGAATAAAAATATGATATTTTATGTTCTCATCAGTATCCCGGTATCTCGAGGAGGCGAGTTTGAGAGTTTACTAGCTTAATGAGCTAGTTTTGACCTAGAATTTCAGGAGCACCCTAGTTTGACCTAGCTTTGACCATAATTGTCCTTGTTGACCATAAAAGTCAACGTTTGACCTAGTTTGACCTAGAGTTGACTTTTTGGACCCCGTGTTGACTTTTTGACCCAAATTTTATCGGTTTGACCCGTTCGACCTAGAATATCCCTAGAAGCCTGTTTTTAATTATTTTATATCAGTTTAAACCCTAGAATATCCTTAGAACCATGTTTAATTCTGCTTTTCGTAATAGGTTCTTGCGACACCGGTCCGGATCTCGATCCTCATCAGTTGCTCAGGACATCAGGCGAGTACCTACCTCGGATAGTTTTTATTTCATGATAGCATTTATATCACCTATTTTAGAACTATAATACTTGATTCTGACATATTGTTATACGAGTTGGTACTAGTGGATCCCGTCATGAGATGCTATCCCCCTTACCGTGTTCAGCGGGTACTCTATCACGTGTATTTCATCATGTGCTTCGGGTATTGATTCTCATGTGCTATCATGTGCTTCTTATGCTCTCGCCTTCGTGTGCGCGAGCTATTATCATGTACGTAGCGTGCCGTGGTTGCATCCAAGAGTATTAGTGGGAGAGGGGAGTAGGAGTTGTTTATGTGATCAAAGCCAAACAGTATTCATGTGTATGTCGGTTATGCAACTCACGCATATCGGAGTTATCGTAGTATTTTTCATGTGCAACCTAAGCCGATCATATAACGAACTTATGCTCAAGGCACTTAGCTAGTATTCATGTTTTCTCACATGCAGTTACTTCCCTACTTGTATTGTTCTCCAGTTTACCTGCAGCTACTTATTCTGCTCCAGCATATATTTATTTTCTGTGCATCTTGTATACTTTTCTATTGCTCCTCATATACACCTTACCATGTGTTTGGAGTTGCTTTCAGAGTTATGTACTTCGCTCCAGTCCTGACTGGGCATATTTTTTTCAGAGGATCCTGAGGATTTCTGCCCGACGTTCTACGGGCCGGGAGTCGACGAGTGCTGTGACCTCGAGAATGAGGAGGAGCCCTGCGAGGAGACGCCTTTAGCGCCCTAGTTAGCTAGGTGGGTTTCCTGGGTTGTTCCCAGTTGTTATTTGGATGATTGTACTTATTCTTTTGATGTTATGAGATGTTGTAGACTATTATAGACTTGTACTGTATTTAGATATTGTCTTGCTCTCTTTGGTTCTGTTTCTTTTTTGATATCATATCGTGCTTTTATTTCTTCCCCTAGTTATTATGATTGAGAGTTCATGTATATATTGCGTGGTTGCCCTCCTTTTGGAGAGGATTATTCATATATATATTGCGTGGTTGCCCTCCTTTTGGAGAGGTTATTGACAGATTTTTGTGAGTTATATAGATATGGTTGACCTAGAATAGACCTTTATAGCGTTCTACCGTCGATTCTGCGGTGTAGGCTGGACGTACCCACGACTCATGTCCGATTTTTTGGGTACCGGTCGTGACAGTATAAAACTAGGCAGCGTATTCCTTGAATGCGTAAATGACGTCTTATATCAAGAGTTATGTCACTAGACGACAATCTGGGACTCTGTGCCGAATCATCATTACAACCGTCATCTCAATCGCTGTGCAGTACTCTTTGTCAGGAGTCGGGTTCACTGCATGATCTGACAGGTTCATTCAAGGAATACGAAGAGTTCCTCGTACAACTTCCCACTGCATTAAAAGCAGATAGGTTTTACGTCAAAGTGGTGATGTAACAACCTTTACGCTGAAGCAGTCTGGAAATACTATATTACACGGGTTGTTCTGGAGCTATATTTTACGCTGAATAGCGTTAAGCTCTGTTGTTCGCCAATGGCTCTGAAGTCATACTTTACGCTACACAGCACTGAAACTCTGCTTTATGCAGGTTTTATGCATATTGCGTATAATTCTGTAGCGTATTTTTCATGCTTCTACAAGACCCCCTTCAAAGTTTTCAAATTCCTCGTAATTTAAAATATTTTGAATGAAGCATGAAACGGTCAAGTTTGACTCGTTCCGCGAGGCTGATTTCTCGACGAATTTTTAGGAGTTTGTTGGGATTGTTGTGTTCTCTTCTGCCTATATCAAGGCGGTTGAGTTAACTTATTTTTCCTACACTTCTTTCACCACACAGAGATGGTTGCCGAGTTTCGTCGGGTCGACTTGAGGAAGAAGATCATGTTCTTCCCGCATGTAAGGAGCCATAAAAAGAGGAGTCTTCGAGCAAATATCATCTGCAACGATGGATCATGGAAGGATATCATAGCTTTCTTTGCTCGGGATAATCAGCAATTTCATATGGCGATTCGTCTAGGAGAGAGGAATGGTCTCATTTGGCCACACAGCTTGTAAGCTGTATTTTCTCCCATCATGGTGCTGGACGAAGATAGGCAGTCTGGCCCTGTCTTCCAATATTGAGTTGGTTCTGAACCCCCAACTCAATTCTAGGGCATGCCTGCCATGGCGTATGGAGGATGGGCTCTTGAGTAATTTATACAGGCCCAGTTGTGTATCCTCCCGCCATTAATTATTTTCTTGTTCATCGACTGTGGAAGTCGATGAACTATTGTAGAAGACAAAAAAGATCTCAACTAATACGAGAACATGGCGTAGCAGATTCTTGGTGTGATCTTTAAAATGAAAATGAGAAACCCTTTATAGAAAAAAGATTTCTATCATATGTAATCATGAAGATAAAAAACCCTTTGTAGACTGGATTTCCATCATATGTAATCATGATTAATAAAATTGTCTTCTTTTACGCATCTGATGATTTACCATATTTGCTGTGATGAAGTCTGAATATGTGCAGCTTTGGCACGTCTGAATAACTTTACACCGACTCTGATAAAAAGAGTATCTGGTCTCGTCCCGTCTTTTACGCGTAACAGAAGACGCGTAGAAAGCTGCTTAGCATTTAAGTCGAATATCCAAACTGTCATGCTGTTTTGAACGAGGAGTCGAGTAAAATTTATGAACTGTCATTTCTCTGATGCGAAGAATTCTTGTTCAGACTATCATCTTCAAGAATGATTTCCCGAAAATCCCTTGAAATAGGGCGAGAAATGGCCGTCAAACTGACCATACTTAAACTTGTGTAAAAGACTGAACTTCGGATGAGCTTCTAATCGACCCAAGAAGAAGAGTCATCTTCAATGTTGAACTCTGTATATTTTGGGCACTTAGAATATTTTGTAGCCAAGGAGGAGCATTTTCTGCGTAGATCTTTGTAATTGACCCTCTTGAGAATTGTTCAGATATACGCATACTCTGGCCTGCGTATTTTAAGATATGCAGAAAGTCATAGATCCGTAGCATCTATATCTTTTGAGCGTAGAATCATAGATTTGTAACTTCTGAGCGTAAAATCATAGGTTTGTAGCCTCTCGAGCGTAAAAGCTGCTGAGCATAAAAGCATCCGGGCGTAAAACCATAGATTTATAGCCTCTTAAAAAAAAACTTTTGAGCGTGAAGTCGTATATTTGTAGCCTCTGAGTGTAAAACCGTAGATTTGTAGCCTCTCGAGCGTAAAAGCTGCTGAGCATAAAAGCATCCGGACGTAAAACTATAGATTTATAGCCTCTGAGCGTAAAATCGTAGACTTTTAGCTACTGACCATAAAGCATGGATCTATTTGTGCAGTATGACTGTCCATCTTCTAATGATATGCCGACGTGGTCCCCAATCATAACCGAATATTAAAAATCGGACTTGGTTAGGGATTCGAAGAGTTTATCTGAACTCTATAAATACCCCAAGGCCTTCAGAGAAGAAACCCTTCATCTGTCTTTTGCAAAAAACCTTCGTCTCTTTGAGAACTCTTCTTCGCTTCTTCTCTGAGCACTATGAGTTTTAGCCATGGCACCAAAATAACCTTCCATCGCTAAGGGAAAGAAAGCTGCCTCCTCTTCTCGCTCCTCCGCTCAAGCACGAGCGACTCCTATTGGGCTGAGCGAACCTCGCTCTGAACGAAGTGTCCCACCGTCAAGTTGTGCACCAGGCGTCATAGGTAAAGTTTTTGGGAAGAGAAAAACAAAATCCTTCGCACACGTTGTACATGAACGTGCAAGGTCATCTTCTGTGCTGAGAGCCTCTTCGAGGAAGATGATACACAGAGATGTTTTATCATTACGCCCATATTCCTAATGTGTCAGCGTAAAAACTCCATAATCTCACAGTCTGGCGTAAAAGCTCAGACTGTCAAAATTTAGGGTATACGACAACACCTTGTGTTTTTACGCACTGGATGTAAATTCCAGCATAAAAACTTATTTTTAACAATCTGGCATAAAAGTGCGGACTGTCAGGTTTTGGCGTAGAAACCGCAACCCTTGTGTTCTTATGCACTAGATGTAAATTCCAGCGTAAGACTTAAGTTTTTGCAGTATGGCGTAAAAACACACTTTTTGGTATATGCTGCAAGAGTGTAGCGTCTAGTGTAAAACTGACTCATTTTTCTTACATTTTGCAGTGGACTTGCAGATCCCTCATTTGGCTGACCTGATGGGTTCTGCTGCTGGGATGCTGAACTCGAATTATCTGGAGGATTTGTCGCATGTGACATTCTCCATTTTTGGAGCCAACTACCCTGAAGAGAGGGGAATTCTGATATCATCCCAAGGAGAGTGCATGGTGTTGAGTATGCTCAGTGGGGAGCCCCTGACGTATATAGATGGGGCCGAATATAGGAAGCCAGCTTTCCTCTTCGGGGACATGATTGATAAACAATCCCAGACGAAGCCCAAGAAGGAAAATTGGGTGTTTAATGCTGAGGGCATGGTGATGTTCCTGCCAAGGATGCCTAGAGATTACCCTATCTCAGCATTCTTCCGTGCCACGCATCCCAGGAAGATGTCATGGACCCTGACCCCTGATCTTTACGGCCAGTCGAGGATGATATTTTATCAGAAAGGATCAGGTCGAGGATTATTTGTGAGCCGCCCTTCAGGCCCTGTCATGCCTTTCAGGGAATTACTGCCGGCAGCGTCCCGAGTGAAGACACTTCACTGCTCCAGCCAGTCCAAATATCGACTTTTTGTAATGACTTCATGGGGCATGGAGGAGTATACCCCAAGGTTAATCCTCGGACCAGCGGGTGGCTTAGCCCTGGGAATCTTCGATGGGCCCATTTAACTGCCTGGGCCCTGAAGCACTTTCAGACGGAGCTGGAGAGCATTGGTCTGTTCGCGGCTGTGAGTGCTACCAGTGTTGAGTTACCTCTTAACCCTAACTTGTTTTTGGCTTTGATGGAGCGGTATATCTCGCTCACTGGAACTTTTGCCACTCTACTATGGGAGTTGGGATTGGCCCTTCATGAGATGGCAGAGATTTTAAGGCTGCCAATGGGGATACTCCTTATGAAGAGTATGTCCCTACAAACAGGGAATTGAGGGATACAAACCCTCGGGCAGTGGCAGTGTATCAGGAGCTGATGTGCCACTACCTTGCTTGTACCACTTTCTATTAGGAGCCGTCTGATTTGGCTCACACCAACAAGTGGGCATCCTATCTCTTCTTTTATCAGGCCAGAGATGCTAAGCCAGACAAAGTTGTGGATAGCAGAGATAAGCCCTTGAATCTTCTGAGTGTGCTTAATGCTCAAACGGTCGATGATTTTATTGAAGACTCTGGGGCTTTAGATCATGTTCTCGATGAGAAAATAGGGGGTTACCCTGCAGGCACTAAAGCCTACAGTTATATGAGGCATTATCGCAAGCCTCTATCAAGGAAAGCTCAACTGGCTGGCTTCCTCTCTGTATGGTTACGCCGATTGGTAGTACCTGGCATCGCATCTGTAGATCGCATTCATCGTAACACCTTATGGCCTACAGTGCATTTGTATTTGGGGCAAGACTGGGCCTGCTCCCTGCCATGGTATGCCGGATACAAGCAGGTCTGAGGGCCCTACTGATGGACTGCTCGCGGATAAAATACGGCGTGAAGGATTTCCTAGAGTGGAGTTACCATTCCTATATCTGATGGGATGGTTAATCCTTCATAACCCCAGGTTGATGTCTCCCGGCTCTGCCAGTAGTTCGGGAAATAATTTCTTGTTGAATTACAAGAATTTCTCTTGGAACGTGACCACCGTCGTAGACTGTCGGCGAGCATTAAATTTTGCTCATAGTTGGAAGCTCTTCTGTATCGTCCCTACTGTACATATCAATCAACAGGGGACAAACTTTAGGATTCAGGTCACGGGAGGACTATTCTTTCTCCCGAAGCCTTCTACTGGTTGGTCTGCATTAGACATTCTCATCTGCTGTACATGAGTGAGGACCACTGCTATCTAGAGCCGTATCTGCCTAGCGATTCGCCAGGCAATTTGGGTACGACCAGTTGCATGTGGGGAATGCTATCACCAGCTTCAAGTTCAGAAGGGGCTTATCGACGGAGCAAGAGGATAGCGGTACTTCATGATGGGTTATACTGGAGCAACTTTTACCGTGCCCGCGACTTCTCTCTCCATGGAGTTGCGCATGCTCCATTCGTACGCCCAATTTTATGCATCCATTAATACCTTCCATCATGATTTTGATGTGCATAGAAGTTTTAGGATGCCCTCTCATAAGTCCACTGGGAGAGAGGAGGTCCCATCAGTCTCCTCTGACGAGGGCGAAGACCCTGTCGGTCCAGACGAATTTTTGTTGACGATACCGAGAGGACTAATAGCTCCGCCTGCAGAACCTCTTGTTATCCCCAGTAAGCGAAGGGCTCCTACTCTGAAAGAGCCTTCCCCTCACAAGAAAAAGAAGACTGTCAGTGGTCCTACCAGGACTTCCAGCCATGAGGCTCCTAGGAGTGAGCTTGTTGTTTCCCCGGTCGGGGATGATTATTTGATTAGAGGTCCTCGCCTTTTAGAGAGGGAACCTCCACAGTTCCGGCTGACAGTGCCGGAGATTCTTTGCTCGAGACTGCTGTCGCTACTACCGCTACTGGTAGTTCAGTGAGGTCACCTTCGAGGCCGAACGTATTAAGGATATCTTTATCTAGACCAATAATGGGTTCAACCCCTTCTTCATCTGTAAGTATTTCCAGCGAGATTCCCCCTGATGAACCTCGATTGGATCTTGGTGAAGACTGAGAAGACTACCCTCAGACGTTATTTGGTGCGCCCTCTTCTCCAGGTATGACAGCTCGTTTAGCATCATTAAGAAATGATTTAGCTGTACTGGCTGCGGATGCGACATATATACCATCAGCCATGGGTAAATGTTGTTTTTATGCCTCTTTTAGAAAAATTAACATCAGGTTGATGTTAACTTTCTCTTGTCTTCTTTTCAGGGGAAGACATCATTAGGGAGGGTGGAGTTGACACCACTTCTGAGCTTGTTGCGGACTCTGCTAATGAAGCGGCGGTGCCCGACGTTGAGGGAGCAAGCTTTGATGCTGCTGATGTAATATTATCGTATGTTGTTCCGCCAGTACCAGTACAAATAATATCGGGGGAGGATGAGCCGATTGTCTCGACTATGCCTCCTCTGTCGAGCATGCCGGCAACTTCGACCGTTGTTGGTGCTTCTACTTTTGTCGTGCCATATGTTGAAGCGACGACTGTGATGACACCCTCTACAGTTGTTCCTAGAAGGGGATTCACCGATATTGCAGCCACTCCCAGCGTCCATTCGAATCTCACCATGCTAGTTGAGAAATTTACTAGCATTTTCTATATTACTTTGAAAACACTGATATCGATGGTGCTAGAGAAGAATCTAGGCTTCGAAGCTTTAAAGATGTCCTCCAATCTTATTGTAGCGCAGATTAGGAATTTCGGTAACGCTGAAAGGGCTAATGTGCTAGAGCAAATAGTTAATGGTTTAGAACAACCCATTAACGAGTATTTGCAATTTTCTCGAGGCAGCATTGATGACCTAATTCAGGCTGAATATGAATCCCTGACTGCGTAGTTTGCTGAACAGATTGAACGCTTAAATAAATCCATCCAGACACAGCAGCAGGAGATAGATGAAGGGAAGGCTGTCTTGGAGGAGGTTATTCCTCTTCAAACAAAGGTCAAGGCCGAACATGAGGGGAATGCAGCGAGGGTTCGCAAACTGGAAGCCAAACTCGTTCAGGAAAAGGAGTGGGCTTTCCAGTCATCGGAAGCTCTAGATGTGGTGAATGGCCGACTGGATACAGCTCAACAGAACTTGGCACGTGCAGGAGTCACCTGCGCCGGTTTTATCCAGGCTCGGTCCGAACTGTCCTTCCTGAGCAATGACGAGGTACAACTGGAGCGGGCTCGTGCTAATATCTTAAACTCCAAAAATGAGAGAATGGCTGCTCTGGCATGACAGATTCGCGATTTAACTACTCATCCCCAATGATGTACTTTGCTTCTTTATGTAATTTGCTCTTCCCGGAGATAATAAAGAAACTTCAACTGACTTCATGGACCCATCATTTTTTAATATAAATGATAGGCTAGGGTGAAAGTGATATCAGAGGTAATATGGACGTGATATACTTTCGGTAAGCTTCAGTTGGATATATCTATTCAGAGGTTATATGGACATAATAAAATATGATCCAACTAAATTATTATACAAAACACTATAAGAGGTAATATGGACGTGATAGGTTTTGAAGTTCCAAATTAGTTAAACATATCTATTCAGAAGTTATATGGACATGATAGAATATGCTCCAACTAGTCTTTGTACGTAGTATCATCAGAATGAGATCTTCACCATACTCCGTTGAGCAAAGGAGATTAAGTGTAGTACCTCTTCAGAAATTTGCCGTTGATAGGAGCCATTAACAAGTTTCCATTAGGCTTGGCTAATCTGTAAGCGCCATTTGAAAATATCGTCTCGATCACATAAGGGCCCTCCCATTTGGGCTGGAATTTACCCTTACTCTTGTGAGTAATGATCATTGGCCTCTTCACAGCTAAAACTAGCTCGCCAACTTTGAACACTCTTTCCTTCACTTTTTAATTAAAAGCTTTGGAAATACGTGCCTGGTAGAACGCAATGCATTGTTGAGCTTGAAGGCGTTTCTTGTCTAATCCTTCTAGTTCTTGAAGCCGTAGTAGATCATTCTTTTCCTGAGTCAACTCATTAGCCACTGCTATTCTGATTGAAGGAATTTGAACTTCAATGGGGAGAACTGCTTCACTCCCGTAAACCAATGAGAATGGGGTACACCCTGTCGGTGTTCGTACCGTTGTGCGGTATGCCCAGAGGCATTCTCCGAGCTTCTTATTCCAATCTCTTTTGTTCGAAGAAACGAACTTCTTTAAGAGTTTAATGATGGTTTTGTTGAAAGCTTCTTCCAAACCATTAGCAACAGGATTATATGCCGTAGAGACCATATTTTGTATCCGATTCTTATCGCAAAATCGGTGAAACGCTTGGCTGATAAATTGAGGCCCGTTGTCATGGATTATCCTTTGGGGTATCCCAAAGCGATAAATGATATGATGCTTGATAAAGCTGATCACGTTGGATGTCTTTACCTCAGCAAGAGGGATCGCCTCTGCCCATTTGGAAAAATAATCGGTGATAGCCAGTATGAATCGATGTCCCCTAGAAGATGACGGGTGAATAGGACCAATGATGTCCATGCCCCATGCTTCGAAGGACCATGATGCAATAGTAGGATGTAGATACTCAGAAGGTTGATGTATAAAATATGCATGAACCTGACAGGCTTTGCATTGTCTTGTATATTTTACTGCATCTGCAATCATGGTAGGCCAGTAATAGCCCATCCTCCTGATACGATCCTGTAACATAGGACCTGGTTGATGTGCTCCACATACGCCGTCGTGAGCTTCACGGATAACCCATTTTGCATCATTATCAGAGAGGCATCGTAACAGTAATCCATCATAAGTTCGGCGATATAGACTTTGTGAAGAAGCATCAAAATAGAAGCGTAGTGGTCGTCTTTTAACCGATACTGCTTCTTTGGGATCTTCTGGTAAGATTCTATATGCTACGAAGTCTATGAAGGGAGTTCTCCAGTCTTTCTTAGGAGGAACCGTATTTACGGCGTAGCTGCGTTCCATGTGAAAATTATTTTTCACACAAAATAAATCTCTGTTAAGAAGGATAACCGAGTTCTGCCTTCTTATAGGAATAGCCAGATCTGCAGCTAAACTGGCCAGAGCGTCAGCTTCCAGATTTTGAGATCGAGGCACATGCTCTAAGAAGAATCCTTTAAAAGACATGGCTATCTCGATCGTTGCTTGGTGATAAGGAATGAGGTCTGGATTGCGGACTTCATATACTCCTCTGACCTGATTGACGATCAGCTGGGAATCACCAAAAGCTTCCAGATATTTGACCTCCAATTCTTTAGCGACTTGAAGCCCGATTAGTAGAGCATTATACTCTGCAACATTATTAGAGCAGGGCTCGCTGAGAGAATATGCTCGATAGATGACGAGTTTATCAGGAGTTACCAGAATAATTCCTACTCCTAAAACCATGTTTCCCTTGGGACCAGTTCGAGAGGCCCCGTCAAAGAATAGCTGCCATATATCATCTTTCATCGTAGAGTTACATTCTACAACTTCGTCGGGAATGTCCTCATATAATTTGGAGGTTTTCGAAATTGGATGAGCAGCTAAGAAATCAGCCAAGGCTTGACCTTTCATGGACTTCTGAGGGACGTACACTATATCATATAGTGTTAATAACATCGCGAAGTCACGAGTCGGGAATTAAGAACACTTGGCTTACTCATCAATACCCGAAGAGGATTGATTCTGGAGATGATATGAATAGTTTGGCCTGTGACGTAATGTCGCATCTTCTGAATAGCAAATATTAGGGCCAAGCATTCTTTTTCTACTGGATTGTACCGGTATTCAGCTCCAATCATCATCCTGTTTAAATAGTAGATAGCCTGTTCATGACCTTCATTATTCTTCTGTGCGAGGAGAGCTCCCAAAGAATGATCCATTGCTCGAACATACAGCAAAAATGGTCTTCCTATGACGGGAGGCACCATAACTGGAGGATTAGTAAGGTAGCGTTTGATATCGTCAAATGCTTGCTGATAGGCTTCGTCCCATACGAAAGACACACCTTTCTTCATTAGGCGATAAAAAGGCTGACATCTTCCAGAGAGGTTGGATATGAATCTTCTGATATAGGCTAGACGACCTTGAAATCCCCTGAGTTCTCTCAGATTACGGGGAGGTCGCATCTCTAGGATAGCCTTTACTTTATCAGGATCGACTTGAATGCCTTTGGCGGTAATGATAAATCCTAGGAATTTGTCGCTGGATACACCGAGAAAGGACTTTGTGGGGTTCATTTTGAGTTGATGTTGGCACATTAATTCGAACACCATCTTCAAGTCTTGGATATGAATACCCTTGAGGCGGCTTTTGACAGCGATGTCGTCTACGTAACACTCCACTATTTTGCGTAGATGCTCATGGAATATGTTACTCATGGCTCGCTGATATGTAGCCCCGGCATTCTTTAATCCAAAGGGCATGACTGTGTAGAAATATACCCCCAGTGGTGTGCGGAAGGCAGTATGCTTCTCGTCTTCAGGATGCATTTTGATCTGGTTATATCCTGAGAATCCGTCCATGAAAGACATGCGTTCAAAACCGCAGGTATTATCGATCATGACGTCTATGATGGGAAGAGAAAACTCATCCTTGGGGCAGGCCGCATTAAGATCTCGAAAGTCGATACAAATGCAAACTTTCCCGCTTTTCTTCATGACTGGGACTACATTGGCGACCCAATCAGGATGTTGCTCTTCGCGGATGAAATCGCAGGCTACCAATTTTTTTATTTCAGCTTCAATGGCATCCATCATATCCTGGCATAACTAACGTTGGTGCTGCTTTACGGGTTTTGAATTGGGCAATATGTTAAGTTTATGGGTAGCCACTTTTGGATCAAGACTTGGCATATCCTCATAATTCTATGCAAAGACGTCGATATATTCTTTTATCAGCTGGATCATCTCTTCCCTTTCTGCTGGGGAAAGATTGTTACTGATAAATATCGGTTTTGGTGAAATTTTATCCCCGACATCGATTTGGATAACTTTATCTTCAGTGGGCGGTTCTCTTTGCTCGAACCGGAGTTCCCATTGTGTATCCATTTGTTGTGCCCAAGAGTCATTTTCAAACGGTTCAGATTCTTGTTCCTCTGTTTCGAAAGAATCTGTCAATACCGTATTTGCTGACAATACTCGTTCGAGATCAGCATATAAGTCGGAGGACGACGAACCATCCTGAGAAGAGGAAATGGTATCCTCATTTGACTCAGAAGTTACAAGAGACGTGGTATACCCTAACCCAAAGTGCGTTCGTTGATGGTAGGGATCACGATATAGTGGCGTTCGTCTGCCTTTCCCATAATTGAGACCTGGCTCTAATTTCAGGTCATAACCCATGCTTTGCATGATTTTCAAAGTTTGTGGGCTATATCTGTGGAACTGCATTTTACCAACATCATCATCAAGAGAATCTTCTTGTACAATCGGTCGGCTCCGCATACGACCGAAGACTATTGGATGCAGATTGCTGCAAGTAGGCAGGATAATAAAGATAGAATCTTCATACGGCTCATATGTCATGATGACATTAGATGTTGACGCTACCTCCCACACATATAGATGATAGGAGTCTATAGCTTCCAAGAATTTTTGTGCTATAAACTCTATATCGTTATGGAGGGATGATTCCTGATTAGGAAATTGGGCATCAATATACTGGAAAATAGGTTCTTTATTATCATCAAAAACTATATTCCCGGTTGTATTTACATTAATCGGCTGTTTGTTGCGCTGAAGGTTGATGACCAAGGGTGGAGGCTTCTGATTTAGGGTGATCACTAGGGGATCACTTCCTTCTCCTGATTTGGTTTTGTCCAAGTGGATAGCCATGGGTTCCATGACTTTAGGACGGGTAGTCCGTCCTTTCACCTGGATTGACAGCGGTTGCTCAATAGACGGTTCTCCTGGCTCCTGATGGGATTCCTCTTTCGTCTTGCCCGACACCTCCTTCGTGTAGTCTTGGGTGTACAACATGGCATCGGAGTAGTAGGACTCAACTCCTTTGAAAGGGTTGAGATCAACAAACTCTGTCTTCACTGTCCCTTGGGAGTCTACGTATTTGAAGCATTGATGTAGAGTAGAAGGAACAATATTGTGATCGTGGATCCATGGTCTGCCCAACAGAATATTGTAAGACACCTCTGAATCAATGATGTAGCATGTAGCCACTGATCTAAGGTCACCAATTTGGATCCTCAAACGAATCTTTCCCAATGGCTTGCTCTTCCTGGCATTGAAACCCACGATTTTAGTGGAGGTATAAGCTAGTTCGCTGGTAGGAATCCTCAGTGGTCTGAGCAGACTATGAGGGATGATGCTGATTGATGATCCCGGATCTATGTCACCAATTTGCCGTTGATAGGAGCCATTAACAAGTTTCCATGGAACCGACGTATCTGGTATAATAGAGGGGTCTATCATGCCGATTATGTTTTAATAGCATGTCATCTTGAGTGAAAGTGATGTTAGGGACCACTTCCATCACACTGTGGCATTGAGGACATGCCACGGGCTCTTTATCGGGAGACTTGAGCTGAGTCAAGCAGGCATCTGCATGTATTAATGCTTCACTCAAGGCCTGACGAGTGTCTTTTGATAGCCTGAGTAGCTCAATAATGGATAGTCTGGCTGGAGTATTAGCCAATTGGGCCAGGATGTCGAAGTTATATGGTTTCTCCAAACCTTTGTTTTAAATATTATTTAAAGGTTTATCAAAACGAACTTCTTTCTGCTTGCCCTTATCCGCCGTAGTTGGTCTGGAAGGACCTGCCTCTGGTATGACAGGTTCAGGTTTTGGAAGTTTGGCAGCTAAAGTGTCTGTCGTCGCTTCTCCCTGGTTTCCTCCATAGTCCTTGAGGTAGGTTTTCCCTGACCGGGTTCCAGTAGCCAAAGTCTCTTCATCTGATGTTGGAGATATAGCAACCATATGGCATGGTTTGCACCTGGAGTTCTTTGTAGACTTAGCCTTAGCAGCTTGAGTCTCTTCCTCAATCTCTGACACTAGATCAGGGTGAACCCACATAATCTCACCATGATGGGTAGTTAGGGGTACCAAGTCATGATTTTGACCCCTGGCCGGAGGAAGATTAACGATGTTCATCATTGTCCGGGAAATAGGTACAACCCCATCCAGAACTTCTTGAGGAGGCAGATTGCCGAATTGGAGAGAGATCATATTGGCAGTGACCGTCTTCTCGCTGTTACGCAGAGTGATAGCCTTGGCATCAATCAACTCCTGGATTTTCCTTTTTAGTATATAACATGCCTTGGTAGGGTGATGTATATACCTATGGAAAATGTAGTACTTAGGATTATTGGTACTGCCGACTTCATTTTGCCGCTTCACTTCGGGGAGAGTGAGCTTGCCACTTTTGACTAGACAGTCGAATATGTTTGGAATGTCATCATCATCAAAAGAATATTCTTCTATGGGGCTAGAAGTCCTAGGTTTTGTCTGTGTGGTTGTAGAAGTATTTTGCCTAGACGTATTGATCGCCAGAGCTTCTTTTCCTTTGGAACTACGAGAACGGTCGCTATTGGAGGATGACATCTTTCCTCTATCAGAGGAAGAGATTATGATTCCATTGTCATGCGCCTTCCGACTGTTGTCTTCGGCGGCTACCACTGAGATGATAAATGAGGGCCAATCATGGAACTGATATGGTCCTATGAACACCGAGATTAGTGGAAGAAGGTTCTTCCTGTAAATATCCACCAAAGCTGAATCCGGAACTCTGGAAGACATTTGCAAAGTGGCCTGACAAAAATGTTCGATGAAGGTGCGAACGTTCTCTTTCTCCTTCTATTTTACTTCGATAAGAGAGGACATAGATGTAGCGCCCCGTTCCCCCGGTGCGGGGAGCGCGGCTAAGAAACACAAGACGGTATCGTTCGATCGGGATAGATTGAATTAAGAACTCGTCCTCGTTATGGATTTGTTTCTTCGGAATCGATTCCCATATTCAGTGGACTGCGCCCCAAGGATCGTCTTAGCGGCAGAGTCAGGAGGGACCTCTCCGCTGCTATCTTTTAATGCCTCGGTTTTTCGATGTCGCTTGTTGCTTTCGTGCTTTGAGTTGGTTTTGGAATTTGCTTGTTTTCCTTGAACGGTTTCGATGATTTCATTGTTTTCGTTCATTGACTTGCGCTTCTATTCCGAGAAAGGAAAGAGAGGAAGTATTAATCGAACTGTTCGTGTGCAGGTGAACGAGCAGTAGGCGGCTTACGAGCAGAGTCGTGAAGCGCCTCTTTCCTTCTCCCTTCCAAAATCTAAGTGAGTGGCTACCAACCCGATTAGCTAGCTCTGCTTCCAACTTCACTCCCTTGCCCCGATCAAACGATACCAAGTAATAATAAAAGAAACCAAGATAAAAGAAAATAGACTTGGTTATATGCTTGTCAATAAACTTCGTGAACGGTTACTTACTTGCATGCTTGTTCGTTCGGAATATTTATCATACACATAACTGTTCCTAGAGGCTATACAAAATAAAGCATGCATTACTCGTGTTGCCTCAACTGCGTGAAATGATAACTTAACTAAACATCGTGTGTTCGATCATGGACAACTTGTGCACAAGGATATAAGTTCTGCGGACGGTCGCTGGGGCACTGGCACCGATCCGACCTGGGCAGACTTCGTGTTTATAGTCAAATCGTGTGCGGACTGGATAACGTGCAACGCATCGTGTTTTATGAGCTCCTCGTGTTTTCTCGTTGCATGCTATTCATGTCCTTGACTAGTCCATATGGCATCAAGCCAATGATCCTCGTGTGTATATGCTTGCAACGCCTCGTGTGTTTATCGTGTGAATATGGCTTGCAATGCATCGTGCGTGCATCGTGTATATTTAAACCTGTTGCTTACTAACTTGTGTCTTCGTGGCAGGGAAGGCAAGGTAAGTATTGTGCAGGTAATTCAGACGGTCAGGTAAAATCCACCGAACGGTGGCACGTTCATTTCAGTAAATTCAATATGCTGCTTAACTGTAAATGAACTAAGGCAAGATAGAAACCAACCAAATATGCATGCTTCACTAAACAACGTGTTGATTGGTATAGTCAGGCTAGCTCGCCTTCACCAGCATGTTTCGATATGCTGACCCTCGTTGAAACAGGTTCTCCGCACCAAGGCGAACCGAGCGAGGAGCCGAAGTCGTCTACCCGATCCAGTCCAACTGTTGGCGCATCTTCACCGCGCCCCGAAGCATTTTGGAGTCAGGAGCCTGCAACTCTTCATACACAAATGCAGCTCCGTGGCAAGGCGATCCTCCAGCCTGGAGGTCTTTATCATTTTGAGTTTATAAAAGGATGTAATGTACAGGACTGCTATCTCATTTTGAGTCAACCCTTTTGTAAGCCGTTCGGCATATTAGCTGACTCGTTCAGGAGTTTGTAATAGATGTTCATTATCAATAAAGAGAACTTTTCTATGTTTCAAATCTGTGTTTCAATTTATCTGCGTACTCTGAGTATGTGCTTGCTATGCAAATCATTAAAAAGCCTTGTGCGGGCGCAACTCCAGGCCCGCACGGCGGTCACGACTCGGGGGACGCCTCGGGGCGTGACATAGTGGTATCAGAGCACAGATTCAAAGTTCCTTAGACTTCGTGCTGGGAAAGTTCCTTTAACGATCAAATTCCTGTGCGAACTCTTGAACTCGCTAGGCCAAAATGAGATACGTTCATACAATAAGTCCATAATACATTATGATCCTAATGTAATTTACCTTCTTTTGAAGGAATGGATCCAGCGCAATCTGCAGCGCAACCACCGATCGAAACACAAGAGAGCAGTTCAGGCAATTCGGGAAGCTCTCGGAGCCAAAGAGGCATGTCTCAAGTCGATCCGCTTGAGCGGTTAATGCAAATGTTAGAATCGCAACGACAACGAGACGATGCTCGCCAAGCTAAGCTCGAGAGTAATCTAGAGACCCGATTCTCAGTCCAACAAAAGCAGGTAGATGCCCTGCAACAAATTGTTCAGACTTTGGCTGCCAACCATTCCGCCGCAACAGCAGCGACTCCGGTGGAACAGCCCGTGCTTGAAGTGGAGACGCCACAAATCCCAAGGCAGAGGGACGTGACTGCCTTCAACTTGGGCCATTTCAAGAAAGTCTGCAATACCCCGTTCAACGGGACTGAGGACCCAGTGGTAGCTCTAGATTGGCTAGCCGAGATCGAAGACCACTTCATTCTGCTAGAGGTCCCCGAAGACAAGCGCGTCGCCTGCGCGCAACTGCAGCTCCGCCTCAACGCACACGATTGGTGGGACGTGCATCGCCGATCTCTCCAATTTGATCACGGAGAGGAGGCGATCTCGTGGACGACCTTTCGTGCCGCGTTCGAAGAGGAGTTTATACCGCCTCCAGTACAACGTAAAATGGAAAATGACTTCGTGCAGCTGAGGCAGGGCAGTATGACAGTTAAGCAATACTCCGCCGAGTTCAACCGACTCTCGAAGTTCGCTAGGGCCTATTTACCTGATGCAGCGAGTCGAGCAAGAAGGTTTGAAGGTGGTTTGCGCCCTGTCATCCATGCGCACGTAGCCAATAATCAGTACGGGACAATGCGTGAAGTCATGAATCACGCCCTATCTCTTGAACCCCAATATCCTCACGTTTCCACCGGCGTTGTGCATACCTACAATCACAAACGCCAAGGCAACGATGGAGGAAACACTGCTGCAAAGCGCCGAAACAACGGTGGTCAGCACAAAACAAATCCCAACCAAGTATGCCAATACTGCAACAAACGTGGGCACTCCTTCAGTCAGTGTCGTAAGAGACTTGGGTTATGTCTCGCTTGTGGCAATCTAGGCCATGCCATTAATTCCTGCCCGAATCTTCCTGTTCATCGCCCGCAACGTAATAACCCCTAACGGTAAGCATTATTCCTAAGTTTCGGGACGAAACTTCCAATTGGTTGGGTAGGATGTAGCGCCCCGTTCCCCCGGTGCGGGGAGCGCGGCTAAGAAACACAAGACGGTATCGTTCGATCGGGATAGATTGAATTAAGAACTCGTCCTCGTTATGGATTTGTTTCTTCGGAATCGATTCCCATATTCAGTGGACTGCGCCCCAAGGATCGTCTTAGCGGCAGAGTCAGGAGGGACCTCTCCGCTGCTATCTTTTAATGCCTCGGTTTTTCGATGTCGCTTGTTGCTTTCGTGCTTTGAGTTGGTTTTGGAATTTGCTTGTTTTCCTTGAACGGTTTCGATGATTTCATTGTTTTCGTTCATTGACTTGCGCTTCTATTCCGAGAAAGGAAAGAGAGGAAGTATTAATCGAACTGTTCGTGTGCAGGTGAACGAGCAGTAGGCGGCTTACGAGCAGAGTCGTGAAGCGCCTCTTTCCTTCTCCCTTCCAAAATCTAAGTGAGTGGCTACCAACCCGATTAGCTAGCTCTGCTTCCAACTTCACTCCCTTGCCCCGATCAAACGATACCAAGTAATAATAAAAGAAACCAAGATAAAAGAAAATAGACTTGGTTATATGCTTGTCAATAAACTTCGTGAACGGTTACTTACTTGCATGCTTGTTCGTTCGGAATATTTATCATACACATAACTGTTCCTAGAGGCTATACAAAATAAAGCATGCATTACTCGTGTTGCCTCAACTGCGTGAAATGATAACTTAACTAAACATCGTGTGTTCGATCATGGACAACTTGTGCACAAGGATATAAGTTCTGCGGACGGTCGCTGGGGCACTGGCACCGATCCGACCTGGGCAGACTTCGTGTTTATAGTCAAATCGTGTGCGGACTGGATAACGTGCAACGCATCGTGTTTTATGAGCTCCTCGTGTTTTCTCGTTGCATGCTATTCATGTCCTTGACTAGTCCATATGGCATCAAGCCAATGATCCTCGTGTGTATATGCTTGCAACGCCTCGTGTGTTTATCGTGTGAATATGGCTTGCAATGCATCGTGCGTGCATCGTGTATATTTAAACCTGTTGCTTACTAACTTGTGTCTTCGTGGCAGGGAAGGCAAGGTAAGTATTGTGCAGGTAATTCAGACGGTCAGGTAAAATCCACCGAACGGTGGCACGTTCATTTCAGTAAATTCAATATGCTGCTTAACTGTAAATGAACTAAGGCAAGATAGAAACCAACCAAATATGCATGCTTCACTAAACAACGTGTTGATTGGTATAGTCAGGCTAGCTCGCCTTCACCAGCATGTTTCGATATGCTGACCCTCGTTGAAACAGGTTCTCCGCACCAAGGCGAACCGAGCGAGGAGCCGAAGTCGTCTACCCGATCCAGTCCAACTGTTGGCGCATCTTCACCGCGCCCCGAAGCATTTTGGAGTCAGGAGCCTGCAACTCTTCATACACAAATGCAGCTCCGTGGCAAGGCGATCCTCCAGCCTGGAGGTCTTTATCATTTTGAGTTTATAAAAGGATGTAATGTACAGGACTGCTATCTCATTTTGAGTCAACCCTTTTGTAAGCCGTTCGGCATATTAGCTGACTCGTTCAGGAGTTTGTAATAGATGTTCATTATCAATAAAGAGAACTTTTCTATGTTTCAAATCTGTGTTTCAATTTATCTGCGTACTCTGAGTATGTGCTTGCTATGCAAATCATTAAAAAGCCTTGTGCGGGCGCAACTCCAGGCCCGCACGGCGGTCACGACTCGGGGGACGCCTCGGGGCGTGACATAGACATGTCCATCCCTCCTTCATAGAACCGCACGAAGAATAGAGTCTTGAAATCTTCAAAGGAAGTAATGCAGTTATCTACAAGACTACGGTACCAATGATAAGCCACTCCAAACAGACAGCCTTTGAACACTCTAGTGATAAGGGTGTCATTCCCTTGCAACAACACCGTCATCATGATAAAGTAGTTCATGTACTGGCTCGGTGACATCTTTTCCTCAAACAAAGCCATAGCCTGTGGTTTGTATTTAGGAGGGAAAGGGATCTCATCCCAGATAGCTGGGTAAGGCTGGTTGATTCCTAATTTCTTGAGCTGATCTTTATGCTTCAAGGCATCAAATTGGGCTTTCAATTCCCGTACTGCCTGCATCAGATATTCCGCTGGTAAAGGGACCGCAGAGTGGTGAGAGATCGGTTGTATTGTAACTCCAATAGGAGGCAATACATTCTCTGAGTTAGGAAGTGGAGGAGCTGCTGACTCTTGATTTAGAACAGGCTCCTGGTTTGTATTGGATGGTGGTAGGTCCGCCCCCACACGTATTTGAGTCAGAAGAACCAATGTTAGAGCTATAGCAGCTGTATATTGAGTCACCAACATTTGGTGCATACTCTGTATCATGGTATGCATCTCTTTGAGTGATGCTTCTAAAACAGCAACGCGTTGTTCCGTACTTCCTGATGGGAAAGCCTCTTCATGTTCATCTCCAATGGCATAGACTCCTATTTCTCTGGATGCTATTGAAGGATTAGTATAGATCTTCGTAGAGATTGAGTCTATACTTTCAGCATCCGATTCAGGAAACTGGCGACCCCCAGTGTCGGAATCAGAAGAATATGAAGCCGGTTGTCGTGATCTCGAACGGGTGTTTTGAAATACCCCCGCTTCAATGTTCTCAAGGAGTCTGTCGAATCTCCTTTGGCTTAGAGTTCTAGAGGGATGATGTCTTAAATTTGACCTTCCTCTAGGAATGTATGAAGCCATATTCACTGATGCAAATGTAGGCACTTTTTCCAGTAAAGACAAAGAGTAGTTCAACCGGTCAAAAACTGACCGTTTTGCCTTGGAACAACAATAATTAACTACAACTTTGTGACTATTACAATAGTGCACCCTAGGGGGGTGTAATAGACATATCAGAAGATCCCTTGCCTTTTCTTTTTTGGATCAAGAAATCGCACAAATTAGGGGGATTAATAAAAAAAGAAGAAGGCTTATTCTGCCTTTTTACATTAGTCGAAACGCGGATATTGGGAACCTCGACCCTCTCTCTGCCGTAGGAATACAGCAGTTCAGCCATATGAGTAGCACATGATCCATGAGGAGCGTATCTATCCATAAACTGGATCTTCTTTACGCCGAGAGGCTTGTCCTGGCATAATCTGGAACTCTGCTCAGGTTGGCATAAAACTGAGGAAGTCCTCAAACGGCCATCAACGTTCTGCGTAATCTGAAGAGCGGGCAGATTCTTCTCTTGATGGCGTAAAAGTCGAGAGGTCGGGAAATCCGCCACTTGTTTTCCCTTGCGGAGATTGCAGGGACCCTCTGCCCTCTTATAGGTGGGAAAGGTATTTTTACGTGCGGGACACTTTTGAAATTTTTGACTCGGCGCTGAGGCCATGCTAGTAATTATGTCAGCCACGCCAGCGACGAGAGACGAAGTTTTATGCGCAGGACGCGTTTGAAATTTTTGACTTGGCGCTGAGGCCTTGCCAAAAATTATGTCAGCCACGTCAGCGACGGGAGACGAGTTTTTACAAGCAGGGCACGTTGTATACTTCTGGATTGGCACTGAGGCATTGCCAGAAGCTTTGTCTGCCTCATCACAGACGGTAGATAGGTTTTTACGTATAGAGCATGTAGGTTGGGATGCCACAACCTTGTTGATCAGAGAGAGAGATCCTGTAGGGAGAGTAGAGGATGTCCGGGGCATCCATACTTTACGCAACTTCCTACTGTCCTGAACAGATGGGGAATAAGAGCTACCCCATGCGCGAAGCATGTCTTCATAAGCAGATTGGTCGAATTGGACGACCAGAGTCTTCTTTGTTGATCCGACGGATACAGCATCGTGTTGAGCAATGGCTTTCTCATCGGAAGAGAAAGTAGTCCCCAGTAGAGTCGCCATCTTGTGTTTGATAATAAACGAAAGAAATAAAACTAGGTTTGTACGAAACCCTTTCTTTGGTTTACAAACAAGAAGTACAATTAATCCTATACGAGGATGTTAAGTATAAAAATTTAATCTGGGTAAATATTGCTATAGGAGTCTGATTTGCGGTCGATTGCTTTGTCCCTTGGACCACACGATGACAAAGAAGTGCTGTAGAAGAAGGAGAAGTTTCAAAAATCACAAGAGAGATTGGATGCTCGATGCCAAAGTCGTCAATCACTCCCTTCTGTCTGTGCTCTAGGATCTTCTCTCTCAAAAATAAAATCTGATCCCTGGCCTCTATCAATAGAGGTCTCTATTTATAGAGTCCAATTGCCATAACCGTCCAGTCGGCGTAGAAGCCGAACAGTAGAGAGTGGGGCGCTCTTTACGTGGCGGTTATGATAACTGCTACCCACGTCTAAATGATCTCTTGACTCTGCGTGTGACGTGTGTCCCATTATAAGGTAATGCATATAACTGCTATGAAGATCACAGCATGCAAGCCACGTGGGTAACTGCCCCTTGCGTAGAGATGATTGGCGTAGAAACCGAATAGCTGTCATACTGGCGTAGAAGCCAGGTGACTGTCATATTGGCATAGAAGCCAAGTAGGCATAGAAGCCCAGTAGGCATAGAAGCCCAATAGCTGTCAAGTTGGCGTAGAAGCCAAGTAGGCGTAGAAGCCAAGTAGGCATAAAAGCCTGATGTTGCATGGATAGATAGCCAGCGTAAGGACAGCCGATTATCCTTGCTTGACTGAGGTCTTGAGCGTATTTTGGGCCAAATAGTCTTATCATGCACCAATGCAAATATAGCCTGAGTTGGCATATTTCGAGGAGATAGCATACGACGTACTCCTATAGTTGAAAATAGCCAGGTCGGCGTATTTCAAGGAGATAGCGTACAGCGTGCTCCTATAGCTAAAAATAGCCTGATGGCGTAATATGCAAAGGTGGTGATGTGGACATATTAGCCATAATTATGGCTTACCCAGTCATTAAAAGTAGAACCAAATCTCGTACATTAAATACAGAGATCTGCCCCCATCACGCGCATTAACTGCAGAGACGTGCCTCGAGTTCTGTACGAAGAGCAGCTTTTGACGTGGCAGTTCGTTTTGTCTCCTGCTGAGCGTAAAAGCTCATGTCTGCCTGTGTAAAACTAGGCAGCGTATTCCTTGAATGCGTAAATGAAGTCTTATATCAAGGGTTATGTCACTAGACGACAATCTGAGACTCTGTGCCGAATCATCATTATAGCCGTCCTCTCAATCGCTGTGCAGTACTCTTTGTCAGGAGTCAGGTTTACTGCTTGATCTGACAGTTCATTCGAGGAATACGAAGAGTTCCTCATACAACTTCCTGCTACATTAAAAGCAGATAGGTTTTACGCCGAAGTGGCGATGTAACAACCTTTTACGCTGAAGCAATCTGGAAATACTGCATTACGCGGGTTGTTCTGGAGCTATATTTTACGCTGAATAGTGTTTAAGCTCTGTTGTTCGTCAATGGCTCTGAAGTAATACTTTACGCTACACAGCACTGAAACTCTACTTTATGCGGGTTTTATGCATATTGCGTATAATTCTGCAGCTTATTTTTCATGCTTCTACAGTACTGAGGGGCGTTACCCCACACCAAGGCCTAGATCCATTACCTCTTTAATATTGATGCTTTGGTTCGAGTTCTTGTCCGGAGCCCTCAAACTTCGAGTAGTATCGATGACCTAGTGCACGGTACTAAGAGAACGACTGCGTCCGGTGAGGGGTTTGGAAGCTCTTGTGACACCTTCAGCTACTTTTATCAAGACATCCAGCCGTTGTCGAATAAGGCTGTGGTGGCTGGATTATTGATGATATGGCTGCGAACTTGTGTAGTCCCTGGGGGTTCTGGGTCGATCGAGAGGGTTAGCCGCAATCTCATCCTCCCCGCTGTAAAGTTAGCTTTCGGCCATCAGCTAGCTTTATTCCCAGCGATGGTCTGCAGCATCCATCGCCGGCTCCATACTTTTACGAGAAAAGTAATGTCTCATGACGGCCCTGGAGATTTCAATCGGGTAGAGATACCTTACCATTATTTACTAGGTTGGCTATTAATGCACTACCCATCGCTGATGCATCCTGGAGTGGCGGGGACGACGATAAAGGCAGATGCTTTTATTTTCCAGTATGGTGGGATGCCCTGGGTTCATACTGAGGTTTTTGCCTGTCGACATGCACTTGCTCGTGTAGTAGACTATTCCTTTTTTGTCTCGGTCCTAAAGTTCACATAGGATGAAGTGAATAGGGTTTAGTGTGATGGTGGTGTAGACCATCAAGTTCTGTCCCCGAAGCTCCTCTGTTGCCATACGGCATTCCCATCTGGTGTACCAAAACTGGAGCCTCATCTTTTTGGAACTGTACCTGCCAAGTTGGTTTGCTCGCCAGTTTGTCTATAGTTAGCTCATGTTCAGCAACCTGAGTCCATGTCTTGGCTTTGAAGGTAGCGTTCTTGACGGAGTCTGAGCCTGGGACTATTATTCTGCCACCAATACTCAGGTCCAGTTTACCATGCCTGATGCTAAAGTCCCTGTGCATATCCTCCATGCAGCAACACTCTTTTATATTACAGTAAAATCTCCTCCATCTGGCTTTGACCGGGATACTAGCTTCATCGCGGGTACGAAGCTGATGCCCCGATGCAAGGAGTCTAAGAAAGGTCAGGGAAGAGGCAGGGGGAAGGATGTGCTTATCGACTCTGACTTGACGACGAGGGAAGAGGATTCTTTTTATGACCCCTAATCTCTAGTAAGCTCTCTAATGAAGCGCAATACCTCCCCGGTACGGAGCCCTCCATCCCAGAAGAGAAGGCGGAAACCATCAGTGGCTACGAGGCCGCGTTATAAGAAGCGAGTTACCGTCAAGGACCCTGTTCCGACTGGGGTTGAGGAAGAAGGAACAGAAGAAGAGGAAGATGTAGGACCCCTGGCTCTGGTGGCATCTGACCTGGAGCATGTTTCGGACACTGAGGCGGTATTCGTACACCTCTTAGTTTAATTCTTTTCGGTCCTCTCTATAAGCATCTTTCTTCTGGTCTGTTTGAAAATTTGCAGAAACAGGAGGAGATGGACCTACCTCAATAGTCTACGGCTATCGAGGTTTCCTATGTACAGCCGGATAAAGAGATTACTTTTTTGGGGTCTTAAGCCGCGGAGTCTGTTCCTGATTGCTCGAGTGGTTATGTCCCAGAGGAGTCGCTGGTGGAGCCGGCCATCTCCCTATTTTTGTGGAGGAATTGAATGATCCGGAGAAAGTTAGGACCGCACTGGTCGAGCGTCAGGTCCCATTGCCTTCTTCGAGTATGTTACTCTATAACCTTTCTCTGGAAGAGATCTTCCGGCTTCAGCTTCACATTCTCTGGGCGAAGTTAATTGTTGGTTGTTCTAGTTTTGTAGACCATACCTCTTTCTTGAAGGTCATAGACGTGACCGCGGAGGAAGGGGTCACGGAAGAAGATGGTAGTGAGCTCGTTAAGGTACGGTCTGAGTCTCTTTTTCGCTTTTCTGGGGGCGAGGAACATCCCGTCATGCCCCCCACCGAGGCTGTGCCAGAGGAGGTTCATGTCGTTGTAGGCCCTTCTGGCGTGGTAGCTGCTCTTCCAACAGTTGTCACTGGGGGTTCTTCGGTTGAAGCCTTTTTGGATGGCGGGGTGGTAAGCCGCTGCGGTAAGATCCTTGAGGCTGCTGGGTCACTTTCTAGAGCTGCCGTAACTCGGTCCATGGATGGCACACTGGTAGGAGTCGATGCGGCAAGATGGCCTGTTACTTATGTCCTTGGTCTTGGTACTACTCTGCGTCTGCAGTTCAGCTGTTGGGTATCCAGGAACTTTGTGCATCCATGAAAGATTGGATCGTCGATAGGACTGCTAGTTTTTCCCTACTGCTCTTTCGCCTTCAAGGTTTCCAAGCATTATTGTGCCTCCTGCTGTGCCTGTGGCCTCTTCTTCAATCCTACCGCCTCTGAATCCACCTACGTTGAAAGAGATCGACAAAAATGTCGAGCTCTCGATTCAGAGCTTTCACATATTCCTGAAGCAAGGGATCGAGGGCGTGTTGGAGCACAACAAATTGTTTGCCTGGGCAAGGCACTTTGCCGAGGGCCAGGTCCACTCTTTGAGGGGTATCCCTGGTTTTAAGCATATGGTCGACTTCCTGGGCCATAAACTGGTGAAGGTAGAGAAATGCCTCACAGAGCTGCGGCAGTATCAGCAGGCGAACATGGGAATGCTAATTTCCCATGAATATAATGAGTTCTAAAAGAAGGTGGAGATAGAGAAGGCCTTCTTTGCTTTGTCTATGGAGTATTTGCAGCACGATCTTCGAATCTTACGGAAGAGACGTGATAGGGTGGGCGATCTCAGAGAGGAGTGCCTTTCCTGGTAAAAGGACCTAACCGAGCGAATTAGACTGCTCCAGATCAACCTCGATGCTATGGGAAATTAGTTACGGGAGGCCCATCAAGAAGAGGAGGCCATCCGTACCGAGGTGAGCCACATAGCGCAGAAATACGACTGCCTTTGAGGTTCTGGTGCAACAGCTAGAGAATCGACATGAGTCCTACTCTTGCTATGAGGATCCAGAGGTTATGGCCCAAAAAGTTGAGTTCCAGGCTTGGAGGAGCCTGGATGGCCATATTGCTCGTCTTCATGAGCAGATAGCAGAATTATGCTCCGACTCATAGCACCAGTCATTCTTTTTGCTTTTTGTGTCTTCATTTTGCCTTCGAGATTGGGATCTTGATACTCCCCCGAAATATAGTTTTTCGTTTAATCCCTCCTTACGGAGAAAAGATAAAAGTTATCCTATTTGTTTTGCAATTTATTTGTATTAGCTTTAGGTATCGTACTAGAGGAAATATGAACGTAGTATAATACCGTGGCTTTTTAAGGATATCCCGTTGGGGGATCTTTGGTGGACTTATTACTTTTTGTGCACTTAGGGTACAAGTAATAAATTTAAAATAGGCCTTACTAGAGGTGATATGGACGTGGCAAGTTTGGTATACTTAACACCGTTACTTAAATTTAAGAGCAGGTGATAAGTTGAGACGGCGATTGGTGATAGTCGTAGGGAGAGGTTTGCTCAGAGGTCACTTGGATATGGCATACTCTCGGGGGAGGATGTAAGGACGATAGCTCAGAGGTGACGTAGATGTGAGTTGATCGATAGCCATACCTAGAGGTTAGGTACGATCCTGGTATTTTTATGGAAGAAGAAGGAAGCGCGCTAGAGGTAGTATGGACGTGGTTGTTTGCTTCCATTGAGAAAATCCCACTAGGGGACTCTTGGTGGATTATTATTTATTGTGCACATTGAGTACAAATAATAAATTAGAAAATAATCCCTATCAGAGGTAATATAGACGTGATAGGTTTTGTGGACCCATTACATTTTGCGCACGTTTGTGCAAGTAATAGATTTGGATCTAGCCCTGCCAGAGGTAATATAGACGTGGTAGTTTTTATGGACTTAACACCGCTGGTATACCTTGGTGAGTACGGGCGATAAGTGGGGATGACAACTGATATCAGAGGTAATATGGACGTGATGATCGATAGCCAAGACCCGGAAAGTTTGCTCAGAGGTACTATGGACATGGCAAACTCATCCAGGGAGAAATATTAGGATGATAGTTCAGAGGTAACATGGACATGAACCGATGTCCAAGAAACTCGTTGAGAAGTGATTAGTTGAGTGTGGTCTACCCGAACAAGAAGATAGACCTGAGGATTGCTTCGCTGGGGAGATTGATGGGACAATAGCTCAGATATAATATGAAATAGCTAGCATCTAACGGGATTAGTTTTTGAGTGATCACTGCAGGAGTCTGCGAGTGGACCTGAGGACTGCTCTGCTGGGGAGACTTCGAGGATCATCATTTGTTGCGTATCCAAGGCTCCTGGATACCGATGATGGCTTTTACAAGAATGTGTAAAGAAGAGGAAAATATTGCACATAGGCACTTGCTGGGGATGAAGAACCAAGAATGTACATCTGGGTTGTCCCGCTGGTGATGAGGGGAGTACAAGTCAAGTTTAGACGTAGTACTTTTTCAGTAACTTGCCATTGATAGGCATCATGAGCAAGTCGCCGTTGGGTTTTGTGAGCCGGTAGGCACCGTTGGAGAATACTAATTATACGACGAATGGGCCCTCCCATTTAGGCTAGAATTTGTCGGTCATCTTGTGGGTTATAACCATCGGCCTCCTTACGATCAGGACGAGATCACCCACTTGGTAGGTCCTCTTCTTCACCTGTTTGTTAAAGGCTCCAAAGAGACGTGCTTGATATAGCTCAATGCATTGTTGAGCTAAGAGACGTTTCTCGTCGAGTGCTTCTAACTCCTGTAGCCATCGACGGTGGTTATCGTCGACAATTAATTGGTTGGAGAGAGATAATCATAGTGAAAGGATTTGGATTTTGAGCGGGAGGACCACTTTGCTTTCGTACACCTGAGAGAAAGGCGTATTGCCAGTAGCTGTCCAGACCGTTGTATGGTAAGCCCAGATACATTCACCCAGGTTCTCGCACCAGTCGCATTTATTGGAAGATACAGACTTTATGAGAAGTTGTATGATGGTCTTGTTGAAGGCTTCTGCCAGACCATTCGCTGCTGGATTGTAGGAAGTCGACGCTATATTTTGAATCCAATTTTTATCACAGAACTGGTAGAATGCATGGCTTACAAACTGTGGACCATTGTTATGGATGATCCTTCGTGGCAAGCCAAAGCGGTATATGACGTGATGCTTGATGAAGTTGATCATGTTGGACATCTTGACTTTCGTGAGTGGTATGACTTTCGTCCACTTGGAGAAGTAGTCGGTGATGGCGAGGATGAACCGATGTCCCTTGGATGAAGGTGGACTAATCGGCCCAATGATATCCATACCCCAAGCTTCGAATGGTCAGGATGCAACAGTCGGGTATAGGAACTTCGAGGGTTGGTGGATGAAGTCTGCGTGGATCTGGCATGTCTGACATTTTCTCGCATAATCAACAGCATCCGCTACTACCTTAGGCCAATAGTAGCCCATTCTCTGAAGACGGTCTTGTAGCTTCAGACCGGGTTGATGCACCCCACAGACGCCGTCGTGAGCTTCGCGAAGGGCTTATTTTGCCTCCGTGTTCGACAAGCATCGTAGAAGAAGTCTGCCAAAGGATCGATGATACAATATTTTGGTCTCCATGTCGTAATAAAAATGGAGGGAGCATCTCCTGATTGAAGTGGCCTCCTTTGGGTTCTCGGGAAGAAATCCATAGACTACATAGTCAATGAATGGAAGCCTCCAATCCTGAGTATGATGTCGACCTCCGCTACATAGCTGAGGCACAACCATAGGTTGCTCTTGGGACAGACCAGCTCTTGGCCGATCACGTCGATTAGCTGATGAGTATTATTTGGTACCGCCCAGGAAGCAGCGAGGCTGGCTAAGGCGTCAGCCTCAATATTTTACAACCGAGGGACGTGATCTATGAAGAACATCTTGAAAGTTGCGATGATGCTAAGTACAGCTTAGTGGGAGGTGATCAAGTCTTCGTTTTGGACTTCATACTCGCCCCGGACCTGTTTGACTACTAGCTGAGAATCACCATAAGCCTCTAGGTATTCTACTCCAACTTGTTTAGCAAGTTGGAGCCCGATGATTAAGGTGTTTTACTCTGCCATATTGTTAGAGCACGGCTCCATGAGAGAGTATGCACGATTGATAACGAGGCCATATGGGGAGATCAACACTATCCTGACCCCAGCGATGATGCCGTCTTTGGGCCCTGCTCTCGAAGTGCCATCAAAGAACATTCGCCACACAGCTTCGTGTGAAGTAACATTGAAGTCCACAGCCTCATCTGGAATCTCCTCATAGAGCTTCAAGGTTTATGAACCCAGATGGGCTGCCAGAAATCGGCCAGTGTTTGACCCTTGACGGCCTTATATAGGACGAGCACCATATCATATGGAGATAATAGTATTGCCTAGGTTGCCAAGCGGGAACTGAGTGCCCTTGGTTTGGTCATGAGGACCCTGAGGGGGTTGACTTGCGAGATTACATGAATGGTCTGTCCAGCCACGTAATGTCGAGTTTTTGAATAGCGAATACTAGAGCAAGGCATTCCTTTTCAACGGTGGTGTACCTATGCTTCGTTCCAACCATCATCCCGCTAAGATAATAGATGGCCTACTCATGGCCTACATCACTATTCTGGGCTAATAGAGCACCGAGAGAGTGCTCCTTCGCGCATATATAGAGCATAAAGGGCTTTTCCATGACTGGGGTCACCAGCACAGGAGGGTTTGATAGGTATTCCTTGATGTCGTCAAACACACGTTAGCTTTTTTTATCCCGAACAAAGGAGACACCTTTCTTTATGAGCTGGGTGAATGGCCGACAATGTCCAGAGTGGTTTTGTCACGCCCCAGTCCTAAAATACGTAGGACCAGGAATCTGTGACACGCCAGCTACGCATTCGACCAGACTCTGGTCTGACTCGAATACGTATAAGCTGTAAAATATAAAGGGCACTAACTAGATATCCCATAAATGTAAACCTCTATGTCTCAATCCATAATGTACAGAAGTATACAAGAAAGAGCTATATGTGCTAGAGTCGGCCGCCCAATAACACACTAACTCGAATAGACTCGAGAAGAAGTATGAGTCTATAAAAACTAGGCTACAACAGCAGCTGAATAATCAATGTACAATAACCATAATGCCGATAGATAAGATGTGAGTACCTGGTACCATGCTCGCAAGACATGCGACTCCAACAGCAACTCCAAATGCTCCATAATCATCTATGCTGCAAAACTGGCAGGGAACCAGGTCCTCAGAGGGACGTAACAAGGTACAAAAATATAGCATGCCAAGTAAACAGAAAGTACAAGTGCAACGACAGGGTACTCTATCATAACCAAACAAGTGTGACACAGTTTAAAGACAATGTTCGACGCGTGGGCTATCCAAAATAAAATCATAGCTCCGGACACGGAAACACACGGCACGTACCGCGGCTCCGGGCAAGGAGTCACACGGGTGGTACAACTACTCTAGATACAGGATCACTACAGAAATAGTATATATATATATATATATATATATATAAGCGCGTGCAGAGTAGCCCAAACGTCTAGCAACTGTCTTCCCCTTCCCAAGCGGTCAACGATTGTACGCTGAACCTGAACCTCTATCTAACAGTCTCGACACACGGAAGATAACTCAACATACGCGACCCTAAGGTCGTCCCAGTCTCTGGTCATGGTGTCAGTATCAGGATACAGGAATCTGGCATGATCACAGTATATGAGTGTGTCCTGGGGTATCGATGTACTCAGGTACGTGCATCGAGGTACTACAAAGCATCTAACAATTATTCTAAGACGTTACGGCGAACGTCAGCATCCGGTTGTGAATCGGACGCAAAGTATCGAACGTCAACATAAATACGTGCACAATGTACAAAAAGAAATAACAAATATCTGTAATCTGAAATACAGGGTGGCAAGGTACACTAGCCTGCGCGCGGCTGCTGATGACAGGGATCTGGTACCGCGTCCAAGTCCTCAGGTCCCGCAGTACGTAGAGATAGATACAACCCAAAATCAATAATCTATTCTACGTTAAGCAGGGATGCGACACACAACTACACTCAAACTCAGTCCCTGTTACGACTCACAGGGACAAGACACTAGGGGGTTTGACCACAGCTGACTATCGGTACGATACGTCAAATCCTCTAGTCTTCAGTACTACATCATCAAGCCATCCTCAAAACACAGTTAACGATTACAATTCTTTCGTTCAATATCATTGTTACCAATCATATAGTACTGTTCTAAATTAATCACCTTAAATTTTTAGTCTCCAAATTCCCGATCAGTGGTTTTATACTACACACTAGTCCTCAATCAAACATTCACCTACTATCCTCACTAAATATATATTTAATTTGAGCCATTTACACTACATACTACCAGGACAAGTTTCTTCTTCATAAACCTCCATTGTTCATTGGATCCCATAATCCTACCATTCCGACCACAGTATAATATACACACTCCTGTTAATACAGTTCCCTATCTTCTTGTGTATACACACGATCTAACATCATTCCTTAATAGTAAATTCAACCATAGCCCATGCTAACATTCCTATATATGCTGTAATGTAATGCTCCTCTTCTAAACTAAAACACCAAGTATATATCATCAACCCATGCTCATAAGCCCTAACTAATGCACACAAAACTATATTTACTACTTCATATATCCCTAACTAAATATATAATAAATCAATACAAAGAGAGGGGGAGGGAGACGTATACCTTGACGTCGAGGTTGCAATGGTGGTGGGTGTGGTCGAAGTGTAGAGGGTTGTAGCGGTCGGACAGGGTGGTGGTGATGGTTATGCAATGGTGTGATGGGGGAGGCCGGAAGCTCGCCGGAGCAATGGCTGCAGCCAGAGAACAACGGTTCGTCGGGAGGATTGAGGTGGAGGTCTCGGGGTGGCAGCAGCGGAGTCGAAGGAGCTCGAAGCTGTACTATCGTCGGAGAGCAGCGGGATGCGGCGGTGACCACAGTAGGCCGAAGCTACGGGGAGTCGGGGAGGAAACTGAAGCCGGACAGATGGTTGAGCGGGCTCAAGCGGCGGAGTCGAGCTCAGCCGCAGCAGTGGCGGACAAGTCGGGCATAGCCGGAGCGGGGCGCGGCGATTGATAGCCATGGCAGACCGGCTCTTGGCTGGAGTGGCTCAGGCTGCCGGAGTTCATGGCTGCTGGAATGCAGCAGTCGGCGCTGCAGCTCGACCAGAGACGAGGAGCCTGCTGGAATGGGGGTGGTGCCACAGGTGCTGTTCCAGACAGCGGGCGGAGGCCGTCGAGCTGGGTTGGCCGTGAGGGTGCTCGACGTCGTAAAGTTGGAGCAATTGCTGCAGTTGCGGAGTAGGGGGTGGCTCGTCGATGGCCGGAAGGAGGTGGGAGGTGGAGATACAGGTATACAGGTAGCAGCACCGGGGGTCGAGACCGGAGTAGACGATGGTGGTGGTACGTCGGTGAAGTGCGATGGCTGGGCAGTAGCCTGTCGGCCGGATTGGTTATAGGTCGGCCGGAGTATATTCCTCCAGGAAGAAGAAGAAGAAGAAGAAGAAGAAGAAGAATGGAAGAAGAAGAAGAAAGAAGAAGGAGAAGAAGAAAGGAAAGGAAAAAGGGATGTTGGCTGTGGATTTTTTGAGGAGGAAGGAGAGAGAAAGTAGGGGGATTTTCAAGACATGGGGATTAGGGCTGGTTGGAAAATGTGTAGTGAAGAGACACTTTATAGGGAGTTGTGATGTGGAGTGTATGGTGGAGATGCTCCCTATTTGAATGAATGGCCAGGATTTCTTCTGAACAAAATTTATTCATTCCAAGGGGAGAGTGGGGTTGTGTTGAACCGGTCAAGGGTTGATGGGGTTTCTTCAATTTCGGTTTAAAATCAATGAGGTTTGACACATGTTACCCTATTTACAATTTAGCCCCCTAAATTCGGGAAATTGTACGAAGACATAAAATGACGCAAAAATTATGGAAAAAGTTGCTGTTGATGATTTGCATGGCGAGGGGATGTTGGGGGTTTGGCACGGGTTTAATTTAGTGGCCATCGGGATTAATTAAAGATTAAAATAGGATTAGGCAAAATTGGTATCCCCGTTTTAAATAGAATTAAAGTGTCCTGTATTTTTGAATTAAATGGGGGCACTTGGGATCAAAATCCGAAAATGACGCAAAGGTCAAAAATGGTGGGGGCTTGGAGTCAGTCTTGGACCCTTTAGTTGGTCCGGCTCAACGGGTTAAGTTGGTATCTCAAAATTGAGAGTAACGACACAGGTGTCCGACACAAAATTAAATATGGGTTACAATTTTTGGAAAATTGTGCAATTACTTTAGAGCACAACGAAATCTGATTTTAAGAGACGGAAAAGTCCAGTGCCTAATTTGGCGGGTCAAGTCAGAAGTACAATAATTCGATGGAGTTTACGGGCTGATATTAGGCTCCGAATAATTTAGCAATGATAGGGCGCGCCAAGGGTTTTAATTAAATGAATTAAAATAACAGTCAGACTCGACTCTACTCTAAACCTCCATATCTGCTGCTAAAAGCAAAATTTTCTAAATCCAACTCTAACTATCTACAGAATAAATCAAGGGGGTTTACATTCTTCTCAACTTAGAAAAATTTCGTCCCTGAAATTAAAAGTAAAGCACGATAATTTCTAAAAGAATTTTAAAACAACTAGTAATCAAATTCGTACGTAAATTCGTACCTTGCTCCTCAAATAAGTACGGGAATCGTTGTCGAATAGAATCCTCGCGCTCCCAAGTAGACTCGCCTGGTGAATGGTGCTTCCATGCCACTCTGACCAGTCGAATCATTTGCCCTCTCAAAGTCTTCTTGCTGCGATCGAGGATCTCAACTGGCTGCTCTACGTAAGACAGACTGGGCCCGACTGTAATCTCCGAATGATCAAGCACGTGGCTAGGGTCTGCGACATATCTCCTCAGCTGCGATACGTAAAATATGTCATATACTCCCTCTAATGATGGAGGTAATACAAGACGGTAAGCCACTTCGCTAACTCGTTCCAAGATGTCAAAAGGTCCGATGTACCTCGGACTCAGCTTGCCTCTACCTCCGAATCTGATGGTTGCGCGGGTAGGCGATATCCTCAAAAATACATGGTCACCCTCCTTGAACTCCAATGGCTTGCGGTGCGCATCTGCCCAGTGTTTCTGTCTGTCCTGTGCTGCACGCAGGTGGCTCTGAATCTGCTTGATATTTTCTACTGTCTGTGTCTCCAACTCTGGACCAAGTATTTGACGCTCTCCCACGTCACTCCAACAAACTAGCGACCTACATTTCCTGCCGTACAGTGCCTCATAAGGTGCCATCTGTATGCTGGCCTGGTAACTGTTATTGTAGGAGAATTCTACCAAGTGTAGGTGGTCCTCCCAAGATCTTCCAAAATCAATCATGTACGCTCTAAACATATCCTCTAATATCTGTATCGTGCGCTCTGACTGGCCATCAGTCTGTGGATGATATGCAATACTGAACTTGAGACGAGTTCCTAGGCTCTCCTGCATACTCCTCCAAAATGCGACATAAATCTGGAATCACGATCTAATACGATGCTGACAGGCACTCCATGTAATCGTACTATCTGTCTCATATATATGTCAGCTAGTATCTTTGTGGATTGCCCAACCCTGAAGGGCAAGAAATATGTAGACTTAGTGAGTCTGTCCACGATAACCCAAACTGCATCCTTCCCGCTAGGGCTTCGTGGAAATCCTGTGACGAAGTCCATGGTAATGTGTTCCCACTTCCACTCGGGAATGGGAAGTGGCTGCAATAAACCTACAGTCCTCTGATATTCAGCCTTGACTTGCTGACAAACTAAATACTTTGCCACGAATCTTGCAATTTCTCTCTTCATTCCATGCCACCAGAAATGCTGCCTTAAGTCTCGGTACATCTTCGTACCCCCGGGATGAATGGCATAAATCGAGCTATGTGTCTCGGCCATCAACTCTTGGCGTAGCTCGCCACTCGGAACATATAGGCGATCTCCACACCCCAATATTCCATTTTCATGAATCCTGAGTCCTGTCTATATGTCGGCCTCTGTCCTTTCTCACAATCATCTAAAACTCGTATCTGTAGGCAAGGCTGCCTTTATTCTCTCAATGAACCTCGAGACTGGCCATTTGTCCATCCATGCCTGGCAATACATTCTCAATCCTGAGTTCCTAAAAATTCTCTAACATCTGGTGACGAGTCGTAAGCTACATTCGCCTTGCCAGGGTGGTACTGCAACTTGATTTCATAATCTGTCATCAATTCCAGCCAGTGCCTTTGTCTCATGTTGAGCTCCATCTGCGTGTAGACATACTTCAGACTCTGGTGTTCTGTATGAATCTCAATACGCTCTCCGTAAAGGTAGTGTCGCCATAGCTTTAGTACAATTATCACTGCAGCTAGTTCTAGGTCGTGTGTCTGATAGTCCTTATCATGAACCCTTAGTCATCCTGATGCGTAGACTACCTATTCTATCTAATCATAACTCATATTTGCTTAGCTTGGAATACAGTCTCTCCTGTTTCAGTGTCTCCAACCCGATCCTGAGATGTCTCTCATGCTTCTTCTAGCTCTTGGAACATACCAATATGTCATCGATAATTATCACCACGAACTTATCTGAGTACTGGTGGAAAATACTGTTCATTAGGCTCATAATTACTGTTGTCGCGTTGGTTAAACCAAACGTCATGACTAGGAACTCATAGTGTCCCTACTACGTCCGAAAATCCGTCTTCGAAAAGTCCTCTCTCCGTACCTTGATCTGATGTTAGCTTGATCTGAGATCGATCTTCGAGAATACATGTGCCACTTAGCTGATTCAAATGTACCATCCCATCTTTCTTTAGCACAATTAAGATGGGTATTCCCCCTTGGAGAAATACTAGCCCGACTAAAACTCTGGTCTAAGTGATTCTCTACTATGGACCTTCAACTCAACCAACTCTTTCGGTGCTAGTCTGAAGATGGAAAAAATAATTTGCTCCGCTCTTGGAGTCAACTCTATAGCAAATTCTATCTCTCTGTCAGGTGGCAGGCAAAAAAAGATTCTCTAGAACCACATCCTCAAACTCTGGTATATTGTAGGGGTACACTGGTTCCCCTTCTGCAATGTGTGCCTCAAAGGTAAGTGGACACCAGGCTTTCAGGCTCTCTAAAAACTCAAACTCAGGGTAATCCGGTGGTCTAAAGGTGACACAACCACGACGGCAATCAAGCGTTGCGTGGTATTGGCTCAACCAATCCATGTCTAGGATGATGTCATAGTCTAGACTTTAACCTTAAGATAAATTCTCCTATTCTATTTTCAACATCAATCCCCAAAAGAAAATATTTCCTTGCCTAATGTATAATTTCTCTTCTTCTCAAGGTTTTCCCTAAACTTTTATTCCTCGAATTTTTTTTTTCTCTTCGTTATTCATCTCTCCAAGTCACAAGTACAATGATGGTAACACTCAAGCACATACTAGAATTTCTGGAATCCGATCATTATCTTCCAAGTGAGATCCTAAAATTTCATCTCTTCTAGCTCATAATCATCGTTCCTAGCATTGCTATCATATACAACCACTAGTTTCCTTCATCAGGCTATGCATTCTCATAAATCATTCTAGGTCATGATCAATAATCCTTCTAGCTCTCAGTACTTCCAAGATCACTGTTACCTCAAGCACGGGTAGGGTACTACTGGGTCCAACTCTCTTGCCAACCTTCCACACTAGTTCTAGAATCCAAAGAACCCATCAATCTATCCTGATAAGGTAACAATCTTCTCCGAGAAAGGTATACGAATTTTGTCTTCTGTCGTCTGGTCTTCGATCTTCTTTTGGAGGGAAATCATCAGTCACAAGCATTCGTCTCCCCGAAAAATAGGGGACGAAAAACAAGGATAGCGATATTGACGAAGATTGAACGAATGCAAAGTGGAAGTCCAAGGGCGATAATCACATACAAAGAGTTTTTAAAATTGATTATAAATTGAGATCCTATTCAACAATCATAACATCTATTCCTAATTTGTAGGCTCGCTTGGCACAGTCAGGTGACCAAGACGATTTAATTCGGACCTGCATGGGCCACCACAAAAACATGTCATGCCCCAGTCCCAAAATACGTAGGACCAGGAATCCGTGACACGCCAGCTACGCATTCGACCAGACTCTGGTCTGACTCGAATACGTATAAGCTATAAAATATAAAGGGCACTAACTAGATATCCCATAAATATAAACCTCTACAATGTACAGAAGTATACAAGAAAGAGCTATATGTGCTAGAGTCGGCCGCCCAATAACACACTAACTCGAATAGACTCGAGAAGAAGTATGAGTCTATAAAAACTAGGCTACAACAGCAGCTGAATAATCAATGTACAATAACCATAATGTCGGTAGATAAGATGTGAGTACCTGGTACCATGCTCGTAAGACATGCGACTCCAACAGCAACTCTAAATGCTCCGTAATCATCTATGCTACAAAACTGGCAGGGAACCAGGTCCTCAGAGGGACGTAACAAGGTACAAAAATATAGCATGCCAACTAAACAGAAAGTATAAGTGCAACGACAGGGTACTCTATCATAACCAAACAAGTGTAACACAGTTTAAAGACAATGTTCGACGCGTGGGCTCCGGACACGGAAACACATGGCACGTACCGCAGCTCCGGGCAAGGAGTCATACGGGTGGTACAACTACTCTAGATACAGGATCACTACAGAAATAGTATATATATATAAGCGCATACAGAGTAGCCCAAACGTCTAGTAACTGTCTTCCCCTTCCCAAGCGGTCAACGATTGTTCGCTGAACCTGAACCTCTATCTAACAGTCTCGACACACAGAAGATAACTCAACAGACGCGACCCTAAGGTCGTCCCAGTCTCTGGTTATGATGTCAGTATCAGGATACAGAAATCTAGCACGATCACAGTGTATGAGTGTGTCCTGGGGTATTGATGTACTCAGGTACGTGCATCGAGGTACTACAAAGAATCTAACAATTATTCTAAGACGTTACGGCGAACGTCAGCACCCGGTTGTGAATCGGACGTGAAGTATCGAACGTCAACATAAATACGTGCACAATGTACAAAAAGAAACAACAAATATCTGTAATCTGAAATACAGGGTGGCAAGGTACACTTGCCTGAGCGCGGCTGCTGATGACGGGGATCTGGTACCGCGTCCAAGTCCTCAGGTCCCGCAGTACCTAGAGATAGATACAACCCAAAATCAATAATCTATTCTATGTTAAGCAGGGATGCGACACACAACTACACTCAAACTCAGTCCCTGTTACGACTCACAAGGACAAGACACTAGGGGGTTTGACCACAGCTGTCTATCGGTACGATACGTCAAATCCTCTAGTCTTCAGTACTACATCATCAAGCCATCCTCAAAACACAGTTAACGATTATAATTCTTTCGTTCAATATCGTTGTTACCAATCATATAGTACTGTTCCAAATTAATCACCTTAAATTTCTAGTCTCCAAATTCCTGATCAGTGGTTTTACACTACACACTAGTCCTCAATCAAACATTCACCTACTATCCTTACTAAATATATATTTAACTTGAGCCATTTACACTACATACTACCAGGACAAGTTTCCTCTTCATAAACCTCCATTGTTCATTGGATCCCATAATCCTACCATTCCGACCACAGTATAATATGCACACTCCTGTTAATACAGTTCCCTATCTTCTTGTGTATACACACGATCTAACATCATTCCTTAATGGTGAATTCAACCACAGCCAATGCTAACATTCCTATATATGCTGTAATGTAATACTCCTCTTCCAAACTAAAACACCAAGTATATATCATCAACCCATGCTCATAAGCCCTAACTAATGCACATAAAACTATATTTACTACTTCATATATCCCTAACAAAACATATAATAAATCAATACAAAGAGAGGGGGAGGGAGACGTATACCTTGACGTCGAGGTTGCAATGGTGGTGGGTGAGGTCAAAGTGTAGAGGGTTGCAGCGGTCGGACAGGGTGGTGGTGATGGTTATGCAATAGTGTGATAGGGGAGGCCGGAAGCTCGCCGGAGCAATGGCTGTAGCCAGAGAACAACGGTTCGTCGGGAGGATTGAGGTGGAGGTCTCGGGGTGGCAGCAGCGGAGTCGAGGGAGTTCGAAGCTGCACTGTCGTCGGAGAGCAGCGGGATGCGGTGGTGACCGCAGTAGGCCGGAGCTGCGGGGAGTCAGGGGGGAAACTGAAGCCGGACAGATGATTGAGCGGGCTCGAGTGGCAGAGTCGAGCTCAGCCGCAGCAGTGGCGGAGGAGTCGGGCATAACCGGAGCAGGGCGCGACGGTTGATGGCCATGGCAGACCGGCTCTTGGCTGGAGTGGCTCGGGCGGCCGGAGTTCATGGCCGCGGGAATGCAGCAGTCGACGCTGCAGCTCGATCAGAGACGAGGGAGCCAGCGGGAATGGGGGTGGTGCCGCGGGTGCTGTTCCAGACAGCGGGCGGAGGCCGTCGAGCTGGGTTGGCCGTGAGGGTGCTCGACGTTGTGAAGTCAGAGTAATTGCTGTAGTGGCGGAGTAGAGGGTGGCTCGTCGATGGCCGAAAGGAGGTGAGAGGTGGTGATACGGGTATACAGGTAGCAGCGCCGGTGGTCGAGGCCGGAGTAGACGATGGTAGTGGTACAGCGGTGAAGTACGGTGGCTGGGCAGCAGCCTGTCAGCCGGATTGGTTATAGGCCGGCCGGAGTATATTCCTCCAGGAAGAAGAAGAAGAATGGAAGGAGAAAAAGAAAGGAAGAAGGAGAAGAAGAAAGGAAAGGGAAAAGGGATGTTGACTGTGGATTTTGTGAGGAGGGAGGAGAGAGAAAGTAGGGGTTTTTTTCAAGACATGGGAATTAGGGCTGGTTGGGAAATGTGTAGTGAAGAGACACTTTATAGGGAGTTGTGATGTGGAGTGTGTGGTGGAGATGCTCCCTATTTGAATGAATGGCCAGGATTTCATATGAACAAAATTTATTCATTCCAAGGGGAGAGTGGGGTTGTGTTGAACCGATCAAGGGTTGAGGTGGTTTCTTCAATTTCGGTTTAAAATCAATGAGGTTTGACACATGTTACCCTATTTGCAATTTAGCCCCCTAAATTTGGGAAATTACACGAACACATAAAATGACGCAAAAATTATGGAAAAAGTTATGGTTGATGATTTGCATGGCGAGGGGGTGTTAGGGGTTTGGCACGGGTTTAATTTAGTGGCCATCGGGATTAATTAAAGATTAAAATAGGATTAGGCAAAATTGGTATCCCCGATTTAAATAGAATTAAAGTGTCCCGCATTTTTAAATTAAATGGGGGCACTTGGGATCAAAATCCAAAAATGACGCAAAGGTCAAAAATGGTGGGGGCTTGGAGTCAGTCTTGGACCCTTTAGTTGGTCCGACTCAACGGGTTAAGTTGGTATCTCAAAATTGAGAGTAACGACACAGGTGTCCGACACGAAATTAAATATGGGTTACGATTTTTGGAAAATTGTGCAATTACTTTAGAGCACAACGAAATCTGATTTTAAGAGACGGAAAAGTCCAGTGCCTAATTTGGCGGATCAAGTCAGAAGTACAATAATTCGATGGAGTTTATGGGATGATATTGGGCTCCGAATAATTTAGCAATGATAGGGCACACCAAGGGTTTTAATTAAATAAATTAAAATAACAGTCAGACTCGACTCTACTCTAAACCTCCATATCTGCTGCTAAAACCAAAATTTTCTAAATCCAACTCTGACTATCTACAGAATAAATCGAGGGGGTTTACAGGTTTGATATGAACCTCCTGATGTATGCCAGCCTTCCTTGCAAGTCGCAGAGTTCCCGGAGGTTCTTTGGCAGCTTTATCTCCAGGATTGCTCTGGTTTTGTCGGGGTCTACATGAATACCCCTGGAAGTGACGATAAAGCCCAGGAATGTTTTGCTGGAGACTCCTATGAAGGATTTGGTAGGTTTTATCTTGAGATGGTACGTACGTATGAGGTCGAACACAGTCTTCAAGTCCCCGAGGTGATCATCTTTGGAGCGGCTCTTGGCAGCGATGTCATCAACGTAACATTCTACCGTTTTGTGCAGATATTTATGAAAAATATTGTGATAGCTCGTTGGTATGTAGCACCTGCATTCTTCAGACTGAAGGGCATGATGGTATAGCAGTATACTTCGATCTGTGTTCTGAATGACATATGCTTATCGTCTTTAGAAGATATCTTGATTTAATTGTAGCCAGAGAATCTGTCACGACCCGCACCCGGTTTAGGGACACGAGTACGTGGGTACGTCCAGCCTATGCCGCAGCATCGGCGCTAGAACGCTGTCTAGGTCATGTAACTATCTAATCAAACTCACGTGAATACCCAACTCCATAAGGAGACGTGGATATCATGGAATAATGCTAGAAATACTCAATCACATAAACTAAAGCACGATGAGATATCAAGGCAAGCAAGAAATACAAGACAAGTCTAACGACAAAAATAATCATACCTGCAATCATTAACTTCCAATCCCCAAGTGTGTCAGAAACCAGTCTACTAAGGTCACAGTCTGGAAAAATATTTTTCCAGTCAGGAAGGAGCAAAGTACATCTCTAAATAGCAGTTCTATATTAATGATATAAACTATGTAGCAGTTCTAGATGGAAATATACCAGAAGCATGTATAGGTACGAGAAATAAAAGAAATACTGGAAATACTGTAAGTAAATATAGGAGAAAAAATAATATGTCCATAAGCAAGAACCTATGACTAAGTGTATGAGTACTAGCTTTAACATGTGATCGGCTTGGGAACTTGATCAGGCTGGTTACATGTGATTAGCTATGATTCATGAAGGTCAGGCTAACCGTTGGTTAGCTATGATGCATGTATAGGTCAGGCTAATCACACGTAACAGCTATGAAGCATGGAGATGGTCAGGCCGCACCCGACGTGAGATGTGGGGTGAGCTATGATGCATGAAAAGTGGGGTATGATCACATATCTACACTAAAATACTCCCCAACCCCCGACTGGTATAGTAGATCCAATCATGGTATGCTATGGCACGGAATTCCCTAGGAAGGTAGCAAATCTCCCCGGGAATCAGTGTCTGTACATGCACAAGATAATAAGGAAAACAAGTCTTGTACAAGCTACACCATGAATAAGGAATAACATCTCATGACGAGATCCGTGTATACCAATCCGTGTAACCAGCGTGTCAAGAGCATGGATATTTACACTAGATACAGTGAACATAGGAGATATCATAAATTAGAAACTAATCAGAGAATGTACTCGCCTTGGGTCCTTAGCTGGTAATTATTGATGTCCTGTTCCAGAGTATCCCCTGGGTGAAGCAACAGTCCTAAACATATCACAATATCACATTTGCATCAGATGCTATACTAACACACAAGCAAATACTAACTCAGGGCTATGCCAGGTATGGCACTGGTCAATCTAGGGTCGTCTAGTAGATAGATATATAAGACACATTATATCTATTTAATTCATGTATAATATATATATATATTAGTTAAACAATGTATGTTTGCCATGTTTATCAATTTAAAATATACTAGGTGTATATACAATAAATATATACATATTTCAATTTTATGTTTTTTATACCAAAAATATTTACATATATATTAAATGAAATACACCTACTATACACCAAAATACGTTTATACATATAATTACTCTACTCCACAACTCCCATGCACCTGCAAGAAATTTCTTGCATTCATTTCAATATGATTTTCCCCTTCAATCCTTTGCCATCTCTCACTAGCTAACATATGCACAGCTATATTGCTTCCTGGCTATAGGAATCCCATTGCAAGAAAAAGTTTTAGCTGGGAAATAGGATAGGTCCTATATCATTCACAAGGACTACTACCCCCATATGCTTCACGTTGCATAAATATTCAAATAACAAGGGAATAGGTTTCTAAATGAGTATATATGCCAACTAACTTATTCACGTACATTATTAATAGCAGAGTCCTATAGAAAAGAAATTTAACTACTACCATCTTATATAAAGCAAAAGATGAGACGGTCAAATACCAGAGGGAGAAGAAGGTGCTTCGTTCGTCGGAAAAGAAGCACAGCGAGAATGTTCTTGACGTGTAGCCTCGTTCACGATGGGGCTATTGGTGTTGATCGTCCACGTACTAAGATGGAAGCACGATGAAGGAGGACTGCAAGCACAGCCCGATGTGTCACTACCATATTTTAGGAAAAAGGGTATTTTAGTAATTTCCTATTTAAATAAATATTGTGCATGGTAAATAATTTTTGTTGTATTATTTAATTGTTGTTGGATGTTATTTAATTATTTTGGACTTATTTTAGTAGACCCAACTAGTTTAGTTTGGACCCATGGACCAACATGAATTAAATAGTTAGATTTGGCCCATTTAGAAAGCCCATAGTTAAGGAGATGGATTAAATTAATTTAATAATTAGACTAGAAGCTTCCTTCCTTAATTATTTCTTCATGAGAGGCCCCAAGGGGTACATTGGACATTTTACAATTGTTTGGGGAAGGGGGCATGGCCGGCCTATATTAGAGGGGGGAAATTTCTCTCTCCTCTCATTCTCATTCCAAATCTAGATCTAGAATTCTCCCACTACCAAATTCCCTCCATTCCCAATCCAATTCCCTACCAAATTCATTCCAAATTCTTCTCAATTCACCATTAGAAAGTTGAGAAGCAAGAATCTAGAAGAAGGAAGTAAGGATCTACAAAGAGGAGCAATGATCTATAATTTGGAAGCAAGTTCATCTCAATTGGAGGTTTCATTGGGAATCCATCTCCCAATAGGTATAATTCAGTTTTTCCCATTAAAATAGCTTCTAAATCTGAGATTTAATCATTTAAAATCAACCTATATGTATGTACTACCCATAGGACTTTGTTTTATGTTCATAGGAGACCCATGGAGAAAGTTATGGTGCTTTTTGTGTCAATTTTGTTGGAATTCCGAATTTATATTTTGTTGTGTGTGTCAATTGATCCTATAGATCAATTGAACATGAGATTTGTGTTTGAGGCTAGTGTCGTGTCCATATTGGGATACTTGTGGTTCGTATCCCAACTATTTGGTGATACGTGTCATTTGGGGGTTTTCCTCCGACACGGGGCTTTGAACATGTCGTATTTTGACACGGACACATAGATCTACTTTTGACACTTTGATTTGTTCATAAATATTATTTGTGATTTATTTGTGTCCTTCGGGGTGCATTTGGTTGTGTGTTGGACTCGTGTCGCATGCGTATCCTAGATCTAGTGGGATACGGTGAGATACTCTCCAATTGTGTGTATTTTTGCATAGATCTAATTAATTGTGGTTCAATTCTTCATTTATAATTAGTATATATATATGGATATTAAATATTTATTTTGTGTATTTATTATAGTAATTATTGTAGCATAGATCTATATTTTGGGTGTGCTAATATAATGTACAATATAATATGTAGCTTTCTTGCATGCAAATATATATGTTACTACTTGTTAAATAATATAATTTATACATAAAATATTTTATAAAATATATTTGTATATTTAATTGTGTAATTATATTATTTATAATTATTATGTAATTATTTGGATATTAATGTAAATATTTTAGGTGTGCTTCTAGCCATGTAAATTATATATTCTTTGTTAAATATTTGAAGGTATAAGTTTATGTGTATATTAATATATATATGTACATTTTTGTATTAATGGTTTATATATATATATATATATATATATTTACTATTTTATATATTCTGTTTATATATATATATATATATATATATATATATATATATATATATATATATATATATATATATATATATATTGTTTATATATTCTGTTTTTATATATATTATTTTAGGGTATATATTAATTATATTATTAGTATACTTTGTGTGAGTTCTTTTTGAATCTAATTTGATTCCTAAATTATTGTAGTTTATCTCTATATTATTTTATAGATGTCTTGTGAGGTTGACTTTGGGTTTGACCATGTTTGACTTTAGTGGACTTTAGAGTTGACCATAGTTGACTTTTGACTTAGAATTGACTTATTGACCTAGAAATTGCCTAGTTTGACTTATTCTCTTTCCGGAACCTTGTATTAATGTGGTATTCTATATCTAGGTCATCGAGGTACCGAGTCAGACATCTGTGAGACTGTTCTTTGGACTTCAGGCGAGTACATTCTCTGATAGTTTCTCATTTATGATATCCTCTATGTTCGTTGTATCTAGTGTAGATATACATGTTTCTCTTGACACTATGGTTACACGGATTGGTATATCCGGATCTCGTCATGAGATGTTATTCCTTGGTATATGGTGTATATGATGTAAGTATTGTTTCATTGGTTATCTTGTACATGTACAGACACCAATTTTCGGGAGGAGTCGCTCTCTTCTTGGGAAATCTAGTGCCATAGCATACTGTGGTTGGATCTATTATACCAGTTGGGGTGGGGAGTATTAGTATAGATATGTGATCAAATCCCTATTGAATAAAGTATTGGTAAGCGAATAGTGTTGATCATGCACCGCACGTATGATTAGCCAGGCCGCATTGTATCTTGCCCAAGCCGATCATATGTTAAGCTAGTACTCACACACTTAGTCATTAGTATTATTGTTTCATTGGCATATTGTTCATTATTATATTTCTTTCCAGTATTTCCTTATTGTCTATATATCTCTTGTATCTATTTTGTGCATCTTGTTTATCCACAGCTATTTACTGTTACATAGTTTTTATCATGGATTAGAACTGCTGTTAGAGATGTACTCTGCTCCTTTCCTGACTGGATATATTTTTTCAGATGACACTGAGGAGTACCCTACCTATTATGGACCCCAGGATGTTGTGGGTTTAGATTCTGAGACCCTGGCTCAAGAGGGACTTATTCCAACTGAGACAGTTGACCCTGGAGTTGTAGCTTTGTAGTATTGTAGTATCCTTTTGTACTGGATTTGTCTCCAGCTTATTTCTGTTCTTTCTTCAGACTCATTGATGTATTAGTTTAGACTCATGAGTTGTATTGTGACTATTCATTTCTTTATCTGATTCGTGCTCATTCTATCTTAGTTCTGTGATTGAGTATACTATCATTATTGGTGGTTCATTATATTGTTAGATAGATTATCTAGACAGCGTTCTACCGCCGATTCTGCGGCGTAGGCTGGGCGTTGTTTCCGACTAGTGCCCTTACACCGGGTGCGGGTCGTGATACGTTTTTGGTGGTGGCCCATGCAGGTCTAGCTTCACAAGTATGTGATGTCGTGATAGTGCGACAACTTAGTTGTACTACTGCGAGCCTGCAATAGGATATAGGAAATAGGCTGAGATACTCAATCACATCTAGGAAAATTCTTTTGATTCAACTATTCTCCTTTGATATTGATACTTGATCCCTTAAACGTGTCCTTTCCTTGAATATCTTATATCATGTGCCATATTGATTTCTCATTTCGTCTTTTTATGAGACATACTCGGAGATACTTGCGGAGGCACGCAAGGTTGAGCGAGATCTGGGTTTGAAGACCAAGAGAGACCGTGATTCTTTTCTGGGGGCCAACGGCAGTGCAGTATCTGCCAAACGTCCTCATTTCCAGTCCAGACCTTTCCAGCAGCCACAGCAGAACCAGACTCCAGCTAGAGCGCCTTTTCACCAGGCACCTCAGCAGCAGAGATAGTTACAGCAAGCTCCATGCAACTTTTGCAAGAAGCCCGGCCACATCTGGGAAGTTTGCAGGAGGAGGCTAGGAGTTTGTTTGTATTGTGGTACTGAAGGGCATCAATCAAGGGAGTGTCCTCGTCGTGCAGTTCAGGGAGCAGCTCCAGCTCCGAGGACACAGACGAGACCACCTGCAGCACAGCCGAGGGGACCGCTTCCGACACAGCAGCAGCATTTTGTCCAGCATCAACAGCAGGGAGGTGCTCGGCAGGGACGAGCATTTGCTATGACCGTCGAAGAGGAGGAACCCACCGGAGATGTTATCGCAGGTTCTATTCTTCTTGATTCTATTCCAGCTTTAGCTTTGTTTGATAGTGGTGCTTCCCATAGTTTTGTATCTGTTTCTTTTGCTCTGAAGCATGGTTTGGTAGTTGAGTCTTTGCTTAGGACTTGCAAAATCATGACCGGGGGAGGCATTATCCTGGTTAATGATATTTGCAAGGATCGGAGAGTTACTCTGGGAGGCCGGGAGTTGAGTGCGTGTCTACTTATAATGCCACTTCCGAGCTACGATATTATACTCGGGATGGATTGGTTGAGTAGGCACCGTGCTAGCATAGATTGTAGAGGAGGTAGAGTTTTATTTGGTCTGCCAGGACAGCCAGAGTTCGAGTTTGCTAGAGGAGCTACGGAGCAGGAAGAAGGCATTATTTGTGGAGCTATGGTGGAAGACAAGGAGTTGTCGCATCCGTTGATAGCAGAATTCTTGGATGTGTTTCCTGAGGAATTGCCAGGTTTGCCACCAGATCGAGATGTTAAATTTTCTATAGACTTGGTGCCAGGTGCAGAACCAATTTCGCAGCATGTCTATAGAGTAAACAATAGCGAGCTGGTCGAGTTGAAGAAGCAGGTGGACGAATTGCAGGATAAGGGGTTTATCAGATCGAGTTCTTCACCATAGGGAGCCCCGGTATTGTTTGTACCGAAGAAGGATGGATCGGTGCGTATGTGCATTGATTACAGGGCTTTGAATAATCTCACTATCAAGAATAAGTATCCTTTGCCACGGATTGATGATCTGTTTGATCAGTTGAGTGGTGCGAAGGTGTTTTCTAAGATAGATTTGAGATCAGGCTACCATCAGGTGAAGGTGAAGCCGGAGGACATACCGAAGACTGCTTTTAGAACTCGGTATGGTCAGTTCGAGTTTATGGTGATGCCGTTTGGTTTGACTAATGCACCGGCGGTATTTATGAACTTGATGAACTAGGTGTTCCACCAGTACCTTGACAAGTTCGTGGTGGTGTTCATCGACGACATACTCATATACTCGAGGACACCGGAGGAGCATGAGGAGCATTTGAGGATTGTGTTGGATGTGCTGAGGAAGGAGAAGTTGTATGGGAAGTTGTCCAAATATGAGTTTTTCTTGGACAAAGTAGAATTCTTGGGGCATGTTGTGACTGGTGATGTTATTTCAGTGGATCCGAAGAAGATTTCAGCAGTGGAATCTTGGAAGACTCCGAGTTCGGTAGCAGAGATCAGGAGTTTCTTGGGATTGGCAGGCTATTACAGGAAGTTTGTGCAAGATTTTTTGAGGATTGCCGAGCCGATGACCAGACTCACAAGGAAGGATGTGGAGTTTGTTTGGACGGAGGATTGCCAGGTTGCTTTTGAGGAGTTGAAGAAGAGGTTGACATCTGCTCCTATTTTGATGTTGTCATCAGGGTCCGGAGGTTTCACTATTTATAGTGATGCATCGGGAAAGGATTTAGGTTGTGTTCTTCAGCAGCATGGGAAAGTGATTGCCTATGCATCCAAGCAATTGTGTCCTCATGAAAAGAACTATCCTACCCATGATTTAGAGTTGGCAGCTGTCATATTCGCCCTGAAGTTGTGGAAACATTATTTGTACGGAGAGCGTGTGGAGATCTTCACAGACCACAAAAGCTTGAAGTACGTTTTAACGCAGAAGGAGTTGAACATGAGGCAGCGTCGGTGGTTGGAACTGATGAAGGATTTTGATATCTCTTTACAATATCATCTTGGGAAAGCCAATGTAGTTGCCGATGCTTTGAGCAGGTATCCGGTAGCTATGTTCTTGACGCAGGATCAATATTTGTTGGAGGACTTGGAGAGCTTGGGCATTGAGGTGATTGTTCCTGGTGGTGCTATGCAGATGTGGGGATTGCAGATACACTCAGATTTGATGGACAGGATTAAGGCAGCACAGTATAATGATGTATCTTTGAGGAGTATCAGAGCTCAGGTGAGAGCAGGATTGGAGGATGATTTCAGTATTTCAGAGGATGGATCTTTGAGGCATGGAGTTAGATTGTGTGTGCCTAGTGGGGAGTTACGAGAGGAGGTATTGCAGGAAGCGCATCGCTCTCAGTATTCCATACATCCAAGTGCTAACAAGATGTATCGGGATATGCGAGAGAGTGTGTGGTGGTATGGCATGAAGAGGGAAGTGGCACAGTTTGTATCCAGATGCTTAGTGTGCCAGCAGGTGAAAGCCGAGAGGCAGAGGCCAGGAGGGTTACTTCAGCCATTACCCATTCCAGAGTGGAAGTGGGAACACATTACTATGGATTTTGTGTCCGGACTTCCACGATCTCCATGAGGGAAAGACGCGATTTGGGTCATTGTTGATAGGTTAACCAAGTCGGCCCACTTTTTGCCTTTCAAGGTGGGTTTGTCTACGGAGAAGCTGGCAGAGATGTATGTGAGGCAGATCATTAGGATACATGGAGTTTCCGTCAGCATAGTCTCAGATCGGGATAGTCGTTTCACTTCTCATTTCTGGAGGAGTTTGCAGGAGAGTTTGGGCACTCAGCTCAAGTTCAGTACTGCATATCATCCCTAGACAGATGGGCAGTCAGAGAGGACTATCCAGACTCTCGAGGATATGTTACGCACTTGTGTACTAGATTTTGGGGGTTCTTGGGAGGACCATCTCCATTTGGTAGAGTTTGCTTACAACAACAGTTACCAGGCCAGTATAGAGATGTCACCTTTTGAAGCTCTATATGGTCGGAGGTGTCGTACTCCTTTGTCTTGGGACGATGTTGGAGAGAGAGTTTTGCTTGGGCCAGAGATGGTTGTGGATGCAGCAGAGAAGGTTCAGTTGATCAGAGACAGACTTCGAGTGGCGCAGGACAGACAACGGCATTGGGCCGATAGCCATCGGAGACCCTTGGAGTTTGAGATATAGTTTAGATTTTATTTTGTGTGCTTGTTCTTGGTTGTTTGTTATAGATAAGTTCTTAAGATGGTATTTTGTTCTAGGTGGGTGGTTTGGTGTTTCTGAGGATTTCTCCGACACGAGGCACGATTCGCTTCGGTGGAGGCGGAAAGCTTAGTCCGCGATTCATCGGACCTTTTACTATTCTAGAGAGGGTCGGTGCAGTTGCTTATAGACTAGACTTGCCACCTGCATTGGAGGGAGTGAAAAACGTGTTTCATATGTCGCAGTTGAGATGATACGTGGCAGATCCTAGTCATGTATTGGATCACTCAGAGATAGAGGTGGTCCTACTCTTAGCTATCCAGAGCAGCCAGTTGAGATTCTGGATCGGAGAGAGAAGGTGCTGAGGAACCAGACTATTCCTTTGGTACGCGTCGCATGGATGCATCATTCTCCGGAGGAGTCTACCTGGGAGAGAGAGGATGACATGCGAGAGCGTTATCCATATTTGTTTGTACCTTGAGGTATGTTATTTTCTAGTTATGTTCTGTTTATTAGTTAATTGTGATTCTTTAGTTCTGTTCTGTGATTTTCTGGGGGTAGTTTTCATCTTTAAATTTCGAGGACGAAATTATTTTAAGGAGGGTAGACTTGTCACTACCACATTTTAGGAAAAAGGGTATTTTAGTAATTTCCTATTTAAATAAATATTGTGCATGGTAAATAATTTTTGTTGTATTATTTAATTGTTGTTGGATGTTATTTAATTATTTTGGACTTATTTTAGTAGACCCAACTAGTTTAGTTTGGACCCATGGACCAACATGAATTAAATAGTTAGATTTGGCCCATTTAGAAAGCCCATAGTTAAGGAGATGGATTAAATTAATTTAATAATTAGACTAGAAGCTTCCTTCCTTAATTATTTCTTCATGAGAGGCCCCAAGGGGTACATTGGACATTTTACAATTGTTTGGGGAAGGGAGCATGGCCGGCCTATATTAGAGGGGGGAAATTTCTCTCTCCTCTCATTCTCATTCCAAATCTATATCTAGAATTCTCCCACTACCAAATTCCCTCCATTCCCAATCCAATTCCCTACCAAATTCATTCCAAATTCTTCTCAATTCACCATTAGAAAGTTGAGAAGCAAGAATCTAGAAGAAGGAAGCAAGGATCTACAAAGAGGAGCAATGATTTACAATTTGGAAGCAAGTTCATCTCAATTGGAGGTTTCATTGGGAATCCATCTCCCAATAGGTATAATTCAGTTTTTCCCATTAAAATAGCTTCTAAATCTGAGATTTAATCATTTAAAATCAACCTATATGTATGTACTACCCATAGGACTTTATTTTATGTTCATAGGAGACCCATGGAGAAAGTTATGGTACTTTTTGTGTCAATTTTGTTGGAATTCCGAATTTATATTTTGTTGTGTGTGTCAATTGATCCTATAGATCAATTGAACATGAGATTTGTGTTTGAGGCTAGTGTCGTGTCCATATTGGGATACTTGTAGTTCGTATCCCAACTATTTGGTGATACGTGTCATTTGGGGGTTTTCCTCCGACACGGGGCTTTGAACATGTCGTATTTTGACACGGACACATAGATCTACTTTTGACGCTTTGATTTATTCATAAATATTATTTGTGATTTGTTTGTGTCCTTCGGGGTGCATTTGGTTGTGTGTTGGACTCGTGTCGCATGCGTATCCTAGATCTAGTGGGATACGGTGAGATACTCTCCAATTGTGTGTATTTTTGCATAGATCTAATTAATTGTGGTTCAATTCTTCATTTATAATTAGTATATATATATATATGGATATTAAATATTTATTTTGTGTATTTATTATAGTAATTATTGTAGCATAGATCTATATTTTGGGTGTGCTAATATAATGTACAATATAATATGTAGCTTTCTTGCATGCAAATATATATGTTACTACTTGTTAAATAATATAATTTATACATAAAATATTTTATTAAATATATTTGTATGTTTAATTGTGTAATTATATTATTTATAATTATTATGTAATTATTTAGATATTAATGTAAATATTTTAGGTGTGCTTCTAGCCATGTAAATTATATGTTCTTTGTTAAATATTTGAAGGTATAAGTTTATGTGTATATTAATATATATATGTACATTTTTGTATTAATGGTTTATATATATATATATATATATATATATATTTACTGTTTTATATATTCTATTTATATATATATATATATATATATATATATATATATATATATATATTGTTTATATATTCTATTTTTATATATATTATTTTAGGGTATATATTAATTATATTATTAGTATACTTTGTGTGAGTTCTTTTTGAATCTAATTTGATTCCTAAATTATTGTAGTTTATCTCTATATTATTTTATAGATGTCTTGTGAGGTTGACTTTGGGTTTGACCATGTTTGACTTTAGTGGACTTTAGAGTTGACCATAGTTGACTTTTGACTTAGAATTGACTTATTGACCTAGAAATTGCCTAGTTTGACTTATTCTCTTTCCGGGACCTTGTATTAATGTGGTATTCTATATCTAGGTCGTCGAGGTACCGAGTCAGACATCTGTGAGACTGTTCTTTGGACTTCAGGCGAGTACATTCTCTGATAGTTTCTCATTTATGATATCCTCTATGTTCGTTGTATCTAGTGTAGATATACACGTTTCTCTTGACACTATGGTTACACGGATTGGTATATCCGGATCTCGTCATGAGATGTTATTCCTTGGTATATGGTGTATATGGTGCAAGTATTGTTTCATTGGTTATCTTGTACATGTACAGACACCGATTTTCGGGAGGAGTCGCTCTCTTCTTGGGAAATCTAGTGCCATAGCATACTGTGGTTGGATCTATTATACCAGTTGGGGTGGGGAGTATTAGTATAGATATGTGATCAAATCCCTATTGAATAAAGTATTGGTAAGCGAATAGTGTTGATCATGCACCGCACGTATGATTAGCCAGGCCGCATTGTATCTTGCCCAAGCCGATCACATGTTAAGCTAGTACTCACACACTTAGTCATTAGTATTATTGTTTCATTGGCATATTGTTCATTATTATATTTCTTTCCAGTATTTCCTTATTGTCTATATATCTCTTGTATCTATTTTGTGCATCTTGTTTATCCACAGCTATTTACTGTTACATAGTTTTTATCATGGATTAGAACTGCTGTTAGAGATGTACTCTGCTCCTTTCCTGACTGGATATATTTTTCCAGATGACACTGAGGAGTACCCTACCTATTATGGACCCCAGGATGTTGTGTGTTTAGATTCTGAGACCCTGGCTCAAGAGGGACTTATTCCATCTGAGACAGTTGACCCTGGAGTTGTAGCTTTGTAGTATTGTAGTATCCTTTTGTACTGGATTTGTCTCCAGCTTATTTCTGTTCTTTCTTCAGACTCATTGATGTATTATTTTAGACTCATGAGTTGTATTGTGACTATTCATTTCTTTATCTGATTCGTGCTCATTCTATCTTAGTTCTGTGATTGAGTATACTATCATTATTGGTGGTTCATTATATTGTTAGATAGATTATCTAGACAGCGTTCTACCGCCGATTCTGCGGCGTAGGCTGGGCGTTGTTTCCGACTAGTGCCCTTACACCGGGTGCGGGTCGTGACACGATGCGTCTACAACGCCGTTGCGGATACGGCTCGGCAATGAAGGAATGGGGATGATGATAGTGGTGGTGGCGTTTGGGAGCAGCGGGGATGACGAGTCGCCGGGCCGGAGGTGATGCAGAGCAGCGGCAGAGGGAGGAAATGTCGGCGGCTGGGTCAGGGCCGCTCGCCGGAGTGCAGCGGCTGGCCCGGGGTGGCTGCCAGTAGGCCGGAGGGGATGGATGGATGATGGATGAATGGATGGATGATGGGAGGAAGATGCAGTCGGAGGGGGTTATAGGTGGTGGGAGCAGCGGCCGCCGGAGAATGGTTCGGCCGGGAACACTCTGGGGGTGAACAGGATGTTCCCCCCCCCCCTGAAATTTGAATTTTAACTCAAAAATAAAAGAAGGAGAAGAAGAAAGGAAAAAGAAGAAGAAGAAGAAGAAAAGAGAAGAAGAAGGGAAGAAATTTTCCTACATTGGAGAGAGGGGGTGGAGGCTTGTGAGATGAGGCTACCTAGGTTTCTTGGGATTAGGGTTGATGTAGATAGGACATTAAATAGGATGAGGGTGTGGGTAAATCAAAGGTGAGGATGCACCCAATTAAATGGTTGGTCCAGATTAAACATGAAGGAAATTGTTTTCATGTAAAGTAGAGTGGGAAAAAATGCAATTTGGTCCACAAATAAATAATCTTTCCATTTGGTCTTGGACAATGGGGTGATAACACCTACAATCGAATAATTGCAACTTAGCCCCTTAAATTTGGAAAATTGCACAAACACATAAAATGACGAAAAATTTGCGGGCGATTTGGTGTCCGGTGTTTTGTAGGGTCAGGGGCGCTGTAAGATTTGTGTGGGCTCAAATAACAGGGTACTGGAATTAAATTGGAATTTACGAAATCAGATAAAATGGTATCCTCAAATTAAATAGAAATAAATGCAAGTTGTGTTCAACAATTAATTAGGAGTACATGGAGCCAAAATCAGGTCAGGTCATCAATACCAATAATGAAGAAGACTCAGAACAGGATATTACCCTAATTTGGGCCGCACGAAAAATAGGTCAAGATTGTCCCCAATTTTCGATTGGAACGTACAACGATACAAAATAAGAATTTATTAAATAACGTCCGCGACGATTTTTGTGCGGCCAGAAATAATGTACAAAGAGCATAATTATGAGTTGTAAAAATAGCAAAATGGAAGGCGGGCATATCTAGGGCAAGATTGTAAAATTTGTTGGAAGACAAAAGTCAGGATACTGCTCAAAATATCGAAGCAAAGGCAATGCGAAATAATTAATTAAAATCTCCAATAATTAAATTCTAGCTAATACAAATTTCATACTTCAGACAGGTATTCATCTACTGGCTTCTAGGTCAATTCTGCTAGCTACAAAATAAATAAACAATGTATATAATATTATATTTAATTACACATCACACATATTTATTTAAATCAAATATACTATCAGGCAATTAATTAATTGTAACTACCATAATATTAACTATTGTAAAATGTCGAAAATACCCCTGTTTTCGGAACGTGGTAGTGACAAGTCTACCCACCTTAAAAGAATTTCGTCCTCGAAATTTAAGGTCCTCAATAATTGCATTTACACATTGTATTATTTCTATCAAAATTTAAATTTCAAACCAAATAATCATGAAGTAATTCCATATTGCTATTTCACAACCTTTCAAAAAATTTATAACATCATATTCCTGAAAATCTTCAAGTTTAAAATCAAATTCAAATTTTTCTCATAATCTCCTCCAAAATTTAAGTTCGTATCTAAATACTCAAGGATTTTAATATCCAATCCTCCAATTGAAATCCGAATCAATGCATATTTATAAAAATCGTATCCCAAAATTTAAATTTTAACCACTAATCCATCAATAATCTTACTCCTCTAACTCTAATTCAATTGATGCTTATTCAAATCTAAATTCTCCTCCCAAGAATTAAATTCGACACCATTCCATGAACGATTTTATTTCCTAATTTTCTTTTTCCTCAAATACTCAACGATGCGATACTTTCAGAATCTTCAATGCAACATTCATAATATAAAATATAAAATTTCTATCTTGCAATCAATTAGATATAATAATAATTTCCCAAATTTTCTCAAATTTTTTTAATAACCAATTCAATCATATCAAGACATTTCCTAAAATTAATAAATCCTCAAATTTTGCCCTGTGAATTTCTTAATTCTCCATTCAAGTTAATGTTTATCCTCGGATTTCAATCATACCTTGATTTTCGTACAATCAATGATCCATCACCTCTGTTATAAAAATCCCTTAATTCTTTATTTAAATTAATGCTCATCCACAATTTAATCCTTTTGTCTCTTTTGTCGGTCATAACCTTGTCATAGATCTTTGCTATGGTCAAAACCCTAATGATCATGGTTTAAGAAAATTCTACCTACAGCCATGCAATTTAAGAAAAATATATAGGTCATGTATCTTTTGTCATGGTATTTCAGTCTCTATTAAAGTGTACTACTAGTTATATCCTAACAAGAAAATCATGAGTACGAACTACAGTATTAGGAAAATCAATCAAGAGACGGGAACATTAGGAAAAAGAAGAACCTGCTAACGTATTACTTGTAGTATCTACTATCTCTAACAAACACTTAACTCTAGCACATTCACTAACTAATTCCTATTCATGTACACTGGTACCCATATCAACTAATCATTAATCCACAAGATCCATGAATATATACGTATTGCACACACCTGTCTATTAATACTTAAATCTGATACCAAGATTCTCTAATATAACCATGGTTCAATAATGCATCCAAGTTTCATACCTCTATCTCTTCAGTACCACACTCTCTGTCAGTTCTTGTTCCTACTACAATTGTCCATACTATTTGTTTTCATCACTCCAGTGCACACCAAGGGTAACACCATACTAAGTACTGCTCTTTCCAATACAACTTTAGATGGACACCCAAGTCAGTCTGCGGTGCCATCTCAATCCTGCTCAAGTTATCAGATCCTTACACATGTATATCATCTACTCATATATTAATATTCATCTCTCTCATCTATCATAAAATTAACCCTCAAAATAATCGTCAAGGTTTAACTTCTCGATCAACTTAAAAATGAATTTTATATACCTCCTCAAAATTAGATACTCAACATCGAAACAAAATTTAATCACTTCTAAAATCTTTGTAGCCTTAACCATGATTATTGAATTTCATATTTGAAATCCTCAAAAATTTAATGACAAAATCTCAACTCCTCAATTATTCTAAAAATACAATCTTATTTCCACCTTTTAATTTATAACTCCACAATGTACATATCAGTGCTTACGGTCTCTGATACTCAAGGTGCACTCAATGCATCTAGTGTCTACAATTGTGTACTAAAATTGTACTGCCTGAATCACTTGTACTATTACCTCCAATGATCAAAGTTATCATCAACTGTATTTTCTTCCATGATTTTCAATCTATGTCAACTGGTATATCATCCAATTTCATCACACAGAGTGCTTACTATTATTAGCGTCATTCTCGATTAATCCGCGATATAGAACCATTAGCACTCTTGGTATTATATCACTAGCTTTATTAATGGATTATCTCATCAAGCTCATTAGAACTCATGATTAGCTGTACCTTTTATAACACTCATATTTCTTATTCTCATGGGCAAGTATATGGTTCCTCATCTCGATGGTTGTATATGTATTTCCTTTAATCCCTTAAAGCCTCTTAAACTAATCCGTGATACGCTTCACCATCTTCATTATCCATTCCGATATTTCTCTACTCATGACACCTCATTAACTTTATGCGTATATATTTCCTTACCCTTAACATTTCCGATATCAATCATCAGATTGAACATCATGCTCCATTAACCTTTAACGCAATTTCTTGATACTTAATTGTTTACATAGGTCACTCAATTACATAATCATGATTATCCAGGACGGGTATGTTGGCTCTGATACTAACTCTTGAACTATCACTGTTACTCTATACTCTTCTTTCTATAATACCAATACTAATTATAATAACACCTATCATAGAACTATTGCTACAAGGTACTATACTATGGGTATCTCTAGATTAATGCCTAATGCTCCCATGTCCAACATAAGAAACACTTATAAACTCATAAGTCACACTCAGTCAAACTAATACAAGACATAACCAAAATTGCAAGTCACTAATTATTATACTAACAAGGAATCCTCAAAGAAAATAAGCTCAAAAAGAACTGGATCAAGGACGGAAGGTATCTTTACTGCTAGTAAAGAAAAGAAGCAATGGAACAAAGTCCTGGAATAACAGAAATAGATAAGTCTTGAGATGATACTTTAAGAACCAATTTAAGATACAACCTGATAATCATACACGTCTATCCGGAATCATGACACTCAGAATCCTCGCCACGCCAGTAAGCATAGACGCGATAAACGACAGGTTCCGTAACTAAGGTATGCAACCCTATAATCATGTCATCTAGAATCCTCGCCAAGCCAACCGGTATGGCTGCAAGAAACTCTAAATCCCATAACTAAAGTATGTACATCCAAGTTAGGTTCCTAAGTTCTCGTCACGATAGCTAATATGGCTACGATAAACTCTAGGTTCCATAACCAAAGTAGACGTTTTACCTTTCTCACTGTCCTCATCACTATGTCATCAGATGATACCATAAATTCTAGTCCGTAAAATTCATCTCGATATGAAATCAATTCAACAACGATACCAAGAATTAAATTTAACAACTGGTCAACAAGAATCAAACTCAACAATGATACCAAGATTTTAATTTAATGACTGATCAACAAGAATCAAGTTCAGTAACAACAAGCGAGAGCAGACGAAAACAAGGGGAAAGGAATTTAAAATTATAAATTGTAATAAGATTCTCAAGGTTCATCCCAGGAATCTCTCAAGGAATTGTGATTGAGTATTCACCCTCGTCCTAGTATCCTACGTCTTAGATCCTATTGTAGGCACGCAGTAGTATAACAAGGATACCACACTACTACGACATCGCACAACTCGCGAAGTCTGACCTGCATGGGCCACCACTAAAACGTGTCACGACCCGCACCCGGTTTAGGGGCACGAGTGCGTGGGTACGTCCAGCCTACGCCGCAGCATCGGCGGTAGAACGCTGTCTAGGTCATGTAACTATCTAATCAAACTCACGTGAATATCCAACTCCATAAGGAGACGTGGATATCATAGAATAATGCTAGAAATACTCAATCACATAAACTAAAGCACGATGAGATATCAAGGCAAGCAAGAAATATAAGACAAGTCTAACGACAAAAATAATCATACCTGCAATCATTAACTTCCAATCCCCAAGTGTGTTAGAAACCAGTCTACTAAGGTCACAGTCTGGAAAAATATTTTTCCAGTCAGGAAGGAGCAAAGTACATCTCTAAATAGCAGTTCTATATTAATGATATAAACTATGTAGCAGTTCTAGATGGAAATATACCAGAAGCATGTATAGGTACGAGAAATAAAAGAAATACTGAAAATACTGTAAGTAAATGCAGGAGAAGAAACAATATGTCCATGAGCAAGAACCTATGACTAAGTGTATGAGTACTAGCTTTAACATGTGATCGGCTTGGGAACTTGATCAGGCTGGTTACATGTGATTAGCTATGATTCATGAAGGTCAGGCTAACCGTTGGTTAGCTATGATGTATGTATAGGTCAGGCTAATCACACGTAACAGCTATGAAGCATGGAGATGGTCAGGCCGCACCCGACGTGAGATGTGGGGTGAGCTATGATACTTGAAAAATGGGGTATGATTACATATCTACACTAAAATACTCCCCAACCCCCGACTGGTATAGTAGATCCAATCATGGTACGCTATGGCACGGGATTCCCTAGGAAGGTAGCAAATCTCCCCGGGAATCAGTGTCTGTACATGCACAAGATAACAAGGAAAACAAGTCTTGTACAAGCTACACCATGAATAAGGAATAACATCTCATGACGAGATCCGTGTATACCAATCCGTGTAACCAGCGTGTCAAGAGCATGGATATTTACACTAGATACAGTGAACATAGGAGATATCATAAATTAGAAACTAATCAGAGAACGTACTCGCCTTGGGTCCTTAGCTGGTAATTATTGATGTCCTGTTCCAGAGTATCCCTTGGGTGAAGCAACAGTCCTAAACATATCACAATATCACATTTGCATCAGATGCTATACTAACACACAAGCAAATACTAACTCAGGGCTATGCCAGGTATGGCACTGGTCAATCTAGGGTCGTCTAGTAGATAGATATATAAGACACATTATATCTATTTAATTCATGTATAATATATATATATATTAGTTAAATAATGTATGTTTGCCATGTTTATCAATTTAAAATATACTAGGTGTATATACAATAAATATATACATATATCAATTTTATGTTTTTTATACCAAAAATATTTACATATATATTAAATGAAATACACCTACTATACACCAAAATACGTTTATACATATAATTACTCTACTCCACAACTCCCATGCACCTGCAAGAAATTTTTTGCATTCATTTCAATATGATTTTCCCCTTCAATCCTTTGCCATCTCTCACTAGCTAACATATGCACAGCTATATTGCTTCCTGGCTATAGGAATCCTATTGCAAGAAAAAGTTATAGCTGGGAAATAGGATAGGTCCTATATCATTCACAAGGACTACTACCCCCATATGCTTCACGTTGCATAAATATTCAAATAACAAGGGAATAGGTTTCTAAATGAGTATATATGCCAACTAACTTATTCACGTACATTATTAATAGCAGAGTCCTATAGAAAAGAAATTTAACTACTACCATCTTATATAAAGCAAAAGATGAGACGGTCAAATACCAGAGGGAGAAGAAGGTGCTTCGTTCGTCGAAAAAGAAGCACAGCGAGAATGTTCTTGACGTGTGGCCTCGTTCACGATGGAGCTATTGGTGTTGATCGTCCACGTACTAAGATGGAAGCACGATGAAGGAGGACTGCAAGCACAGCCCGATGCGTCTACAACGCCGTTGCGGATACGGCTCGGCAATGGAGGAATGGGGATGATGATAGTGGTGGTGGCGTTTGGGAGCAGCGGGGATGACGAGTTGCCGGGCCGGAGGTGATGCAGAGCAGCGGCAGAGGGAGGAAATATTGGCGGCTGGGTCAGGGCCGCTCGCCGGAGTGCAGCGGCTGGCCCGGGGTGGCTGCCAGCGGACCGGAGGGGATAGATGGATGATGGATGAATGGATGGATGATGGGAGAAAGATGCAGTCGGAGGGGGTTGTAGGTGGTGGGAGCAGCGACCGCCGGAGAATGGTTCGGCCGGGAACACTCTGGGGGTGAACAGGATGTTCCCCCCCCTGAAATTTGAATTTTAACTCAAAAATAAAAGAAGGAGAAGAAGAAAGGAAAAAGAAGAAGAAGAAGAAGAAGAAGAAGAAGAAGAAGAAGAAGAGAAGAAGAAGGGAAGAAATTTTCCTACGTTGGAGAGAGGGGGTGGAGGCTTGTGAGATGAGGCTACCTAGGTTTCTTGGGATTAGGGTTGATGTAGATAGGACATTAAATAGGATGAGGGTGTGGGTAAATCAAAGGTGAGGATGCACCCAATTAAATGGTTGGTCCAGATTAAACATGAAGGAAATTGTTTTCATGTAAAGTAGAGTGGAGAAAAAATACAATTTGGTCCACAAATAAATAACCTTTCCATTTGGTCTTGGACAATGGGGTGATGACACCTACAATCGAATAATTGCAACTTAACCCCTTAAATTTAGAAAATTACACAAACATATAAAATGACGAAAATTTTGCGGACGATTTGGTGTCCGGTGTTTTGTAGGGTCAGGGGCGCTGTAAGATTTGTGTGGGCTCAAATAACAGGGCACTGGAATTAAATTGGAATTTACGGAATCAGATAAAATGGTATCCTCAAATTAAATAGAAATAAATGCAAGTTGTGTTCAACAATTAATTAGGAGTACATGGAGCCAAAATCAGGTCAGGTCATCAATACCAATAATGAAGAAGACTCAGAACAGGATATTACCCTAATTTGGGCCGCACGAAAAATAGGTCAAGATTGTTCCCAATTTTCGATTGAAACGCACAACGATACAAAATAAGAATTTATTAAATAACGTCCGCGATGATTTTTGTGCGGCCAGAAATAATGTACAGAGAGCATAATTATGAGTTGCAAAAATAGCAAAATGGAAGGCGGGCATATCTAGGGCAAGATTGTAAAATTTGTTGGAAGACAAAAGTCAGGATACTGCTCAAAATATCAAAGCAAAGGCAATGCGAAATAATTAATTAAAATCTCCAATAAATAAATTCTAGCTAATACAAATTTCATACTTCAGACAGGTATTCATCTACTGGCTTCTAAGTCAATTCTGCTAGCTACAAAATAAATGAACAATGTATATAATATTATATTTAATTACACATCACACATATTTATTTAAATCAAATATACTATCAGACAATTAATTAATTGTAACTACCATAATATTAACTATTGTAAAATATCGAAAATACCCCTATTTTTGGAACGTGGTAGTGACAGAATCCGTCCATGAAGGACATGTACTCGAAGCTACATATATTGTCGATCATTATGTCGGTGATCGGGAGGGAGAATTTGTCCTTTGGATATACCGCATTTAGATTACGGAAGTCGATACAGATTCGAATCTTCTCATTCTTCTTGACGACATACACTATATTGACTACCCAGTTGGGATATTGTTCCTCATGGATGAAGCCACTAGCTATCAGCTTGTTGACTTCAGCTTCGATATAATTCATTATGTCCTGTCAGAACCGTCATTGTTGTTGCTTGACCGGTTTGGTATTCGGCAAAATATTGAGTTTATAGACCATAATTTGAGGATCCAGCCCTGGCATGTCTTCATAACTCCAGGAAAAGATATTAATGTATTCCCTGATGAGCTGTAGTAGGGATTTCCGGTCTTCTTCGGACAGACTTTTGCTGATGAAGATAGGTTTGGGGGAGGATTCATCGCTCAGATTGACTTGTTAGACTTCGTCCTCGGTAAGAGGTTCTTGTTGTTCGAACTGCATCTTCCATTGTGCGTCTAGGCGTTGGGCCCACGGTTCTACTTCAAGGAGTTCCTGTGGATCTTTATCGTCTTCCTAAGGGTCAGCTTACACCATGTTGGCAGACAATGTTTACTTGAGCATCTCTCTGATACTGACGTTGGAGTCCTAAGTAGAAGATTGAGAAGAGTATGAGTGAACCTCATCTTCTTTATCTGAACCTTCGGAGGTTGTGGGAGGCGTTACGTACCCTAAGCCATGCTTGATTTTATTGTAGTAATCCACGGACTTGCCTACGGGAGCAGGTAGACGCAGGGTCAGCCGTCGGCCCTTGCCATAGTTTAAACCTCGGTTATTTTTAAGGTCATAACCCATATTCTGGATGATATGTTTGGCTTGACCACTAAACCGGTAGATTTGTATTTTGCCGGTGTCGGATTCTGGCTCTTGTTCCTCCGGGGTGAAGGACCGGGGGCATTCAACTCTATCGAAGATGATAGGTTTGTCTCCCCTCCTCCTTGTTGTAACCGTAAAGTAGGAACCTTGACTAGGGAGGATCTGGTTTACTGCATAGGTGATAGTCACATGTATTTGCAGGTGTAAGCCTAGGCCATACTCCATAGAGTATAATGTGTTGATATGTGTACACTCAGAATAATTCAAAGATAACTATTTATTGATAAAATAAGGTATTTCTTCTGGAGGATTCATATCATCGAAAGAAGGGACATTGGCCTGAGCGGCCACATATTCTTCTAGTTCGTCATCCTCATGGGCTACCCCCGGCGTGGTTACAGGCATTAGTGGCTTCCTGTACAGTTTTACCACCAGAGACTCGGAGGCTGCAAGGCTTGGAGGCTGCAACTTTGGCCGGGCCTTCTTTTGGAGGTCTATGAAGACGAACGACCATAGGTTTTGAAGGAGAAGATGGTGCAGGATCCTTCTTCTGTGGTTGATTTGGCCTTGTAGAAGCATGAAAAATACGCCGGATGACTATACGCAGCATATTGGTGCAGAGCAGCGTAAGCAGAAGCCTTCAGAGCCATCAAGCGTGCAACAGAGCTCTTTCCGCTAAAACGCAGCATGAGATATGAAAGCTCAAAGGACCATCCGCGTAAGGCAGTACGTCCAAGCCACTTCAGCGTAAACAGGGTGCTTCATCGCCTCCAGGGCGTAAAACTCATCCTCTTTTAGATGCAGCATTGAGGTGTACAAGAGACGCTTCGTATTCTCCGAGGTGAACCTGTCAGACCCTGCAATGAAGATCCTACAATGAACCTGACGTCTGGACTTCTGAAAAAGGGATACGGCTCGACTACCCAGACGACGGCTATAATGATGACACAGCACTGCGACCCAGGCTGTCAAATACCGCCATTCCCTTTGCGTAAACTGCTTTTACAAGCACGAAGGGATACGCTGCCTTGTTTTACACAGGCAGACACGAGCTGTTTACGTTCTGCAGTAGACAAACCGCCTGCCACGTCAAAAGCTGCACTCCGTACGGGGTCGAGGCACGTCTCTACGTCTAAATACACAGAGCAGTGACAGTTTCTCAAGACACGTCTCTACGACTGATACGTAGAAGGGGTTACAGACCTTCAAAGACACGCCTCCACATTTAATGCACAGGATGGTGGCAAATCTCGGTATTTAATGCAAGATATTTGATTATATCTTCAAAAGCCGTAAATTCTGGCTAAGACGTCCCCATCAGCACTCTGGCACGGTACGCAGCGGCTTCTACGCCCATCCAGATCCTACGCCTGCTCGGCCTCTACGCCTACTCGGATTCTACGCCTGCTCGGCCTCTACGACCATTCGGCTTCTACGTCTGCTCGGCCTCTATGACCACTCAGCTTTTATGCCTGTTCGGCTTCTACGCCTATTCGGCTTCTATGCCGGTTTGATAACCATTTGGCTTCTATGCCATGGTGACAGACATTTGGCTTCTATGCCAACCTCTTCTACACAATGGATACCTACCTACGTGGCTTCTACGCCATTATCTTCATAGCGATTATACGCATTTTGTCCCTTAGTTGGACCCGCGTCACACGCTCATTCAAAGGATCATCTATACGCAGGCATTGGTTACTTTAACCGTTGTGTAAAAGGGTAATGTACTTTCCACTCCTCAGTTTCTACACCAACGGAGTGGTCACTGTCACTAAAACTCTATAAATAGAGACCTCTATCAATGAGGAAAAAAGGTGGACAAAATTGGAAAGGTCCGAAAATTGGTCAAGAAACCAATATCAGATCCAAGGTCGAACTTCCAAGAAAGATCGAACCAGAGGTCAAGAGAGAGAGAGAGAGAGAGAATCAGGAGCTTAGGCATAGAGTAGGGATCGACGACTTTGGCATCGTGCATCCACCCTCTTTTGCAACCTTCGAAGCTGCTTCCTGTCTTCTACGGCACTTCTTCAACATCGTGTGGTCCAAGGGCTAAAGTGATTGACTGCAGATCAGACACCTATAGCAATATTTACCCAGATTAAATAAATTGTACTCCCATATCCTCGTATAGGATCAAATTGTACAAGTTTTTGTAAACCAAAGAAGGCGGGTTTCGTATAAACCCCATCCTGAATATATTTTCCATTCTTTCGTTTAATACCACAAACAAGATGGCGACTCTGCTGGGGACATCTTTCTCTTCTGATGAGGAAGCATTTGCTCAACACGATGTGGTATCTATAGGAACCGTGAAGAAGACACTGGTCGTCCAATTCTACCAGTCTGCCTACGAAGACATGCTTCGAACCGGGGGTAGCTCTCACCCTCTCTCCGTCCAAGATAACAGGAAGCTGTGCATGGTCTGGATGCCCAAGACATCTTCTACCATTCCTGTGGACTCTCCGATCTCTCCGACCTCTCCGACCAATGAGGTTGTAGCATTGCTCCCTCCGTGCCCTGTACGTAAAATTTAGTCTCCCGCTACGCGCGGTACAGACGAAACTTCGGGCAAAGCCTCAGCGCTAACCCAGAAGTATCCACTGCGCTATACGCGTAGGAACCAGTCTCCCGCTACGTGTGGTACAGACGAAACTTCGGGCAAAGCCTCAGCGCTAACCCAGAAGTATCTACTGCGCTATACGCGTAGAAACCAGTCTCCCGCTATGCGCGGTACAGACCAAACTTCTGATGATGCCTCAGCGCCAAATTGGAAGTACAAATCACTCTCCATGCGCAAGACAACATCTGACCTCTATGGGGAACCAGATGAGCGCTGTGATTTCCGCAAGGGGAAGCAAGCGGCAGAGTACTCAACTTCTCGGCCGTTACGCCAGCGAAGAAGCAATCTGCCTACCCTCCGGATTACGCGGAAAGCCGACGGTCGACTGAGGACCTCTTCAGCTTTACGCCAGTCTGAGCAAATTTCCAAATTACGCCAAGCGGAGTCCCACGACGTAAAGCAAGCTCAGGTTGCGGGAAGGCACCTTCTACGGGGATTATCTGCCACCCAGATGGCCAACCTGTTGTACACAGGTGGCGTAGGGAGAACCATGGTGCCCAATCTCCGCATGCCCACTGATGGGAACAGAAGGAACAAGTCGTCGTCTTCTTCCTCTACTTCTCCTGACTTGTGCGAATATCTAATCCAGAAGCGTAAGGAGAGGGGACCTTCCAATATGTCTATTACGCCCCCTAGCGAGCGATGTTGTAATAGTCATAAAATTATGATTGACTGCCGCTGTTTTAAAGCAAAACGGTCGGTTTTTGACCTATTGAGCTACTCTCAGTCTTTCCGGGAAAAAGAGCCCGCGCATGCATCCGTGAACATGGCTTCACACATACCTAGAGGAGGGCCGAGCTCAAGACGTCATCCCTCTAGGCCTCTGAGCCGAAGGAGATTCGAAGACCTCCTCAGGAACACTGAAGCTGGGGTATTCTAAAATACCCGTGCAAGGTCACAACAACCAGCTTCGTACTCGTCTGATTCCGACGCTGGGGGTCGCCAATCTCCCAGATCAGACGTTGAGAGTATAGAGTCGACTTCTGCAGCGACCTATACTAATCCTTCGATGACACCCAAGGAAAGGGGAGTTTACGCCGTTGAATATGAACGCGAGGAAGCTTCACCGTCAGGAAACACGGAACAACTGTGCTGGAGACATCTCTGAAACAAATACAATCCATGATGGAGAACATGCACCAAATGATGCTAACTCAGCACGCAGCTGCCATGGCTCAAGCGTCGGTCATGCCAACTCAGATACGTGTGGGGGTGGACTTACCACCATCCAACCCGAGCCAAGAGCCTGCTCTAGATCAAGAGTCAGCAGTTCCTCCGCTTCCTCACTCGGAGAATATATTACCTCCCATTGGAGTCACGATGCAACCAACTCCGTGCTACACCGTAGTCCCGCTTCCAACTAAAAATCCGATGCAGGCAATACGGGAGTTGAAAGCCCAGTTCGACGCCTTGAAGCACAAAGATCAGCTCAAGAAACTGGGAATTAACCAGCCTTACCCAGCTATCTGGGAAGAAGTCCCTTTCCCTCCGAGGTACAAACCTCAAACTATGGCTCTGTTCGAGGGAAAAACATCACCAAGTCAGTACATGAACTATTTTAGTATAATGACGGTGTTGCTACAAGGGAACGACGCCCTCCTCACTCGGGTGTTCAAAGGCTGCCTCTCAGGAGTAGCCTATCAGTGGTATCGTAGCTTGGCGGACAACTGCATTACTTCCTTCGAAGACTTCAAAGCTTTATTCTTCATGTGATTCTACGAGGGCAGAATGGATATGTCTATGTCCTCTCTCATCGAAGTCAAGCAGAGGGAAAAGGAGGACGTTCGCACCTTCATCGAACGTTTTCGTCAGGCCACCTTACAGATGCCTCTAGGAGTTCCAGACTCTGCGTTAGTAGACATTTGCAGGAAGAACCTCCTTTCCGTAGTCTCGATGTTTACAGGACTATATCAGTTCCATGATTGGCCCTCGTTCATCATCTCGGTAGTGGCCACCGAAGACAACAGTCGTAAGGCGCGCGACAATGGCATTATGATCTCCGCCTTTGATAGAGGCAAGAGGTCATCTCCCAACAGCGACCATCCTCGCGGATCCAAGGGAAAAGAAGCTCTAGCGGTCAATACGTCCAGACAAAAGACTGCGGTGAACACGTAGACGAGACCCGGGACTTTCAGGCCCATCGAAGTCTACTCTTTCGACGACGACGATATCCCTAGTATATTCGAGTGTCTCGTCAAAAGTGGCAAGATCACCCTTCCGGAGCTTAGGCGACCCCAAGAAGTCGGCAGTACTGATGACCCCAAATACTGCATAGATACGTACACCACCCAACAAAGGCGTGTTACATACTAAAAAGGAAGATCCAGGGGTTAATCGATGCTAAGGCCATCACTCTGTACAACACCGAGAAGACGGTCACGGCCAACATGATCTCTCTGCGGTTTGGCGATCTGCCTTCCCAAGAAGTCATGGACGGTATCACGCCCATTTCCCGGACCACGATGGACATCGTCAATCTTCCTCCAGCTAGGGGTCAAAATTATGACCTGGTACCCCTAACCACCCGGCAGGGCGAGATTATGTGGGTTCATCCGAATTTGGTGTCAAAGCTCGAGGAGGAGACTAAAGCTACTAAAGCTACGTCTAGAAAAAGCTCCAAATGCAAACTATGCCATATGGTTGTAACTCCTTCGCCATCAGACGAAGACGAGGTATTTGCTGTAACCCGTTCAGGAAAAGCCTACCTCAACGACTACGGAGCAAGTCAGGAAGATGCGCCGGCAGACGCTTCGGCTGCCAAACCTTCAGGACCAGGACCCGTCGTACCAGATGCCAGCCCTTCAAAACCGACTCCGACGGACAAGGGGAAGCAAAGAGAAGTGCTCTTTGATAAACCTGTGAAAAAAATTCCAAATAAAGGTTTTGAGAAGCCCTACAACTTCGACATCCTGGCCCAACTGGCTAATACACCAGCCAGGTTGTCCATCTTCGAGCTACTCAGGCTCTCCCAAGACACTCGTCTAGCCCTAAGTGAAGCACTGATGCAGGCGGAGGCATGCTTGACCCAGCTTAAGTCCCCCGACGAAGAACCAGTGGCATGTCCTCAATGCCACAGTGTGATGGAGGTGGTCCCAAATATCACTTTCACCCAAGACGACATGCTGTTAAAACATAACAAGCATGACAGGCCCCTCTATTACACCAGGTACGTCGGTTCCATGGAGGTCGATCGGATTCACATAAATCTGGGATCATCGATCAGCATCATCCTTCACAGTCTACTCAGACCATTGAGGATTCCTACCAGCGAACTGTCTTACACCTCCACTACAATCATGGGTTTCAACACCGGAATAAGTAAGCCTTTGGGGAAGATTCGCCTGAGGATCCAGATTGGCAATCTCAGATCGGTAGCTACGTGTTACGTCATCGATTCAAAGGTATCCTACAACATTTTGCTGGGAAGACCGTGGATCCACGACCACAACATCGTTCCTTCAACTCTACATCAATGTCTTAAATATGTAGACCCCCAAGGAACGGTACAAACGGAGGTTGCCGACCTAAACCCGTTTAAAGGAGTAGAATCCTACTATTCCGATGTCGTGTTGTACTCTCAAAACCATACAGAAGAAGTGTCGGACGAGACGGAGAAGGAATTCCACCGGGAGCCAGGAGAACCCTCTGCCGCACTACCGCTGTCAATCAGAGTGAAAGGGCGAACCACTCGTCCAAAAGCCATGGAGCCTATGGCTATTCACCTGAACAAAACTAGGTCAGGAAAAGGGAGCGATCCTCTAGCGGTCACTCCGAACCAGAAGCCTCCACCTTTGGTCATCAACCTTCGGCGTAACGGGCAGCCGACCTATATAAATGCGACCAGGAACGGAGTTTCAGATGATAATAAACGTCCTCTTTTCCAGTACGTTAACGTTCAAATTCCAAATCAGGAATCCACTTCCCGTGATGAGGTAGAACCCATAGCACAAAAATTCTTGGAAGTTATGAACTCCTACCATCCGTATGTCTGGGAAGTAGCATCATCATCCAACGTCGTCACGACATATGGACCACAAGAGGATTCTATCTTCATTGTCCCGCCTACCGGCAGCAGCCAGCATTCAATAGTCTTCGGCCGCATGCACAATCAACCGGCTATCCAGGAAGATCCTTTCGATGACGATACTGGAAAAATGCAGGTTCACCAATACAGCCCGCAAGCGTTGAGGATCATGCAAAATATGGGCTATGACTTGGAGCGGAAGCCAGGCCTCAACTACGGAAGAGGCAGACGAACGCCGCTGCGCGGCGACCCCTACTATCAACGAACTCATTTTGGGTTGGGATATGCCACCTCCTCTAAGTCGGACGAGGATATCTTTTTCTCTTCTCAGAATGGCTCGTCGCCCTCTGACTCACCTGACGCTCTCGAGCAAGCATTATCAGCAAATATGGTAGTGGCAGATCCCTTTGAAGTAGATGAACAGGATTCTGAGCCGTTCGAGAATGACTCTTGGGCTCAACAAATAGATACGCAGTGGAAATTCTGCTTCGAGCAAAGAGAACCTCCCACCAAAGATGAAGTTATCCAGGTTGATGTTGGGGGTGAACTTTCGCCAAAGCCGATATTCATCAGTAACAATATTTCCCCAGCTGAAAGGGAAGAAGTTATCCGGCTGATAAAAGAATATATCGACGTCTTTGCGTAGAATTATGGGGACATGCCGGGCCTTGACCCGAAGGTGGCTACTCATAAGCTCAATATATTGACCGACTCGAAGCCTATGAAGCAGCACCAACGCCGGTTCCGCCCAGACATGATGGACGCCATCGAAGCTGAAGTCAAGAAGTTGATAGCCTGCAATTTTATCCGGAAAGAACAATATCCCGACTGGGTCGCCAACATTGTCCCAGTCATGAAGAAAAATAGGAAAATACGTATCTGCATCGATTACCGAGATCTGAATGCAGCCTGCCCCAAGGATGAGTTCCCTCTTCCCATCACGGACATCATGATCGACAACACCTGCAGTTTTGAACGCATGTCTTTCATGGACGGATTCTCAGGATACAATCGGATTAAGATGCATCCTAAAGACGATAAGCACACTGCCTTCCGGACCCCGTTGTGGGTATATTGCTATACGGTCATGCCCTTCGGATTAAAGAACGTCGGGGCTACATACCAACGGGCTATGAGTAGCATATTCCATGAGCATTTACGCAAAACAGTAGAATGTTACGTGGACGACATAGCCGTCAAGAGCCGCCTCAAAAATGATCACATTCGAGACTTGAAGATGGTATTCGAGTTAATGCGCCAACATCAACTCAAGATGAACCCTACGAAGTCTTTCTTGGGTGTATCTAGTGGCAAGTTCCTGGGATTTGTCATTACCGCCAAAGTTATCCAAGTGGACCCTGACAAAGTCCAGGCCATCGTAGAAATGCGACCGCCCCACAATCTGAGGGAACTCCGGGGATTTCAAGACCGTCTGGCTTATATCCGGAGGTTCATATCCAACCTCTCGGGAAGATGTCAGCCCTTTTCGCATCTCATGAAGAAAGGTGTATCCTTTGTATGGGACAAAACCTGTCAGCAAGCATTCGGGGATATCAAACGCTACCTCACCAGTCCACCGGCTCTGGTGCCTCCCATCATGGGAAGACCATTCTTGCTGTACGTTCGAACAATGGATCATTCGCTAGGAGCTCTTCTCGCGCAGAAGAACGATGTGGGGCATGAACAGGCTATCTACTACCTCAGCAGGATGATGGTCGGAGCCGAACACCGGTACAACCCAGTGGAGAAGGAATGCTTGGCTCTGATGTTCGCTATCCAGAAGACGCGGTACTATGTCACCGGCCAAACTATCCATATCATCTCCAGGATCAACCATCTTCGAGTACTGATGAGCAAGCCAAGTGTTCTTAATTCCCGGCTCGCAACTTGGGCAATGTTGTTAACACCATATGACATGGTATACGTCCCGCAGAAGTCCATCAAAGGCCAAGCGCTGGACGACTTCCTAGCTGCTCATCCGATCCCGGAGGCCTCCAAATTATACGAAGACATTCCCGACGAAGTTGCAGAATATAATTCCGCAATGGAAAGTGACGTATGGCAACTGTTCTTTGACGGTGCCTCCAGGACTGGTCCCCAGGGAAACGTGGTTTCAGGGGTAAGAATCGTCCTGGTCACTCCTGATAAACTCGTCATCTACCGAGCATATTCTCTTAACGAACCATGTTCCAACAATGTGGCAGAATACAACGGTCTGTTAATCGGGCTCCAAGTCGCTAAAGAGCTGGGGGTCGAGTCCCTGGAAGCTTTCGGTGATTCTCTGCTTATCGTCAATCAAGTCAGGGGAATATATGAAGTCCGGAATCCAAACCTCATCCCCTATCACCAAGCAACGGTCGAGATAGCCATGACATTCAAAGGGTTCTTCCTAGAGCATGTACCTCAATCTCAGAATCTGGAAGCTGATGCCCTAACCAGTCTAGCTGCGGATTTAGCCACTCCTATAAGAAGGCAGGATTCGGTAATCCTTCTTAACAGAGATTTATTCTGTGTGAAGAACAACTTTCACATAGAACGCAGCTACGCTGTGAACATGGATCCCCCTAGAAGAGACTGGAGAAGTCCCTTCATAGATTTCGTCGCATACGAAATCTTGCCGGAGGACCCCAAAGAAGCTGTATCCGTCAAAAGACGATCATTACGCTTCTACTTCAATGCATCTTCATAATGCCTGTATTGCCGGACCTACGACGGACTGCTATTAAGATGTCTCTCTGACGACGAAGCATAGCAGGTTATCCGGGAAGCTCCCGACAGCGTATGCGGAGCGCATCAGCCTGGTCCTAAGCTACAGGATCGTATCAGGAGGATGGGCTATTACTGGCCCACTATGATCACAGACGCGATCAACAATGCAAGACAATGCAGAGCCTGTCAGGTTCATGCAGACTTCATACATCAACCGTCTGAATATCTATATCCTACGGTTGCATCCTGGCCTTTCGAAGCATGGGGTATGGATATCATTGGTCCTATTCACCCGTCTTCTTCCAGAGGTCACCGGTTCATACTGGCCATCACGGATTACTTCTCCAAATGGGCAGAGGCGATCCCTCTTGATGAGGTAAAGGCGTCTGACGTAATCAGCTTCATCAAGCATCACGTCATTTATCGCTTTGGGATTCCCCGAAGGATAATCCATGACAATGGGCCTCAGTTCATCAGCCAAGCATTTCATCGATTTTGCGATAAAAATTGGATACATAACATTGCCTCTACGGCATATTATCCAGCTGCTAATGGTTTGGCGGAAGCTTTCAACAAAACCATTATCAAACTCTTGAAGAAGTTTGTCTCTTCAAACAAAAAAGACTGGAATGAGAAGCTGGGCGAATGTCTCTGGGCATACCGCACAACGGTACGGACATCGACAGGTTGTACCCTATTTTCACTGGTCTACGGGAGCGAGACAGTTCTTTCCATTGAAATCCAGATCCTGTCACTCAGGATAACCGTGACTAATGAGCTAACCCAAGAAAAGAACAACCTGCTAAGGCTTCAAGAGCTAGAAGGATTAGAAGAGAAACGCCTCCAAGCTCAATAGCGCATCGCGCTCTACCAATCATGCATTTCTAGAGCTTTCAATCATAAAGTAAAGGAAAGAGTGTTCAAAGTCGGCGAGCTAGTTTTAGCCGTAAGAAAGCCGATGATTCTTACTCACAGGAGTAAAGGCAAATTTTAGCCCAAGTGGGAAGGCCCTTATGTGATCGAGACAACGTTCTCGAACGGCGCTTACAGGTTAGCCCAGCCTAATGGAGACATGTTAATGGCTCCTATCAACGGTAAATTCCTGAAGAGGTACTATGCTTAACCTCCTCTGCTCAAGTAGAATATAGCGAGAATCTCAAAGTCTGACCAAACTACTTCCAGAACGAAACTAGTTAGGTCATATTCTATCATGTCCGTGTGACCTCTGAATAGATATGTCCTGCTAAAAGTTTATCGAGAGTCTATCATGTTCATACTACCTCTGATATCACTCTCGCCCAAACCTGTCATTTACATTCCGAAATGATGGGTCCACAAAGTCAGAAAAGATTCGCTTTATTTATTCCCGGAAAGAGCAAAATTATATTGTGGAAGCAAAAAGAAGAAAGGACACATTATTGTGGGGGAGCGGTCAGATCGCGAATCAGCTTCGCCAGTGCAGCCACCCTCTCGTCCCTGGAAACCAAGGCATCAGCGCGGGCCTGTTCCAGCCGTGCCTCAGGATTGTTCGTAAAGGACAGTTCGGCCCTTGCCCGAAGAGAGCCAGCTCGGGCAGCTTTTGTATGCTCCAGGTCCCGTCGCACTGTGCTCAGTCGACTAGTCGCTAAGTCTAGACCTGCCAACGACTGAGAAGCCCACTCCTCTGCCTGAGCGAGTTTCTCCTTCAACTTGCAAGCCTTCGCTGCATTCCCTTCATGCTCGAATTGGCACTTCGTCTGAAGAGCAAGAGCCTCCTCCACGACAGCCTTTCTTTTATCCATCTCCAGCTTATGTGCTTTGATGGAGTTATCTAGGCTCTCCAGCTGTTTGGTAAGCCGCGCAGTCATGAAGTCGTATCTGGCCTGGACCTCAGCTTCAAAACTGCCCCGAGTCAGCTGCAAGTATTCGTTAATAGGTCGCTCCAACCCATTAACCATCGCCTCCAGGGCGTCAGCTACCCCAGAATCGCCAAACTCCCTGACAGCCCCAATCGAAAACTGGGAAGCCTTCTTCAGACGATCAAAATCCAGGTTCTTTGCCAACACCATTGATGTCAGCGTGTTCAAACTGGTGTAAAAGAGGCTGGTATACAGCTCGGTCAGTGCAACCAGATCTGGTTGGACGCCAGAAGTGGCCGCGATATTGGCGAGTTCCCCTCCAGGAATGATTGCATACGAGGTGGCCACAGCCGCCGCCTCGACAGGTGGTATGACCGAAGAAGGTGCGACAACGACGTTCGATGTCATCGGCATACTCGCTAGAGGCGAGGTCATGATAACGGGCTCGTCCTCCTCTGGAGGTGACGAAACTACTCCGGGTGAGCTGGCCCCCGAAGGTATTTCCTCCTCGAAGTCGAACGCCTCCGTATAATCGTCAGGAGCCCGAGTAGAGCCAGAAGACGCTTCAGCGCCATACTTCCCGTGGACGCCATCCCCTGAGAAGAGGACAAGAAAGTTGATATCAAAATGATAGTAATCTTTCTAAGAGGAGACATAAAGATGACCTTTACCCGTAGCCAACGGTATATATGCCGCGTCTGCAGCCGATGTAGCTATATCACGCCTTAATGACGCAATACGAACTGTCATACCTGGAGAAGGAGGTGGGCCAACCGACATCGCCAGGAGCTCTACCAAGCCTTCACCAAGACGCGGTCGGGGTTCGTCAGCTGGAACCTCGCTGGTCATGCTCACGGACGCGGCAGGAGTTTTATCCGTTGCCGGTCTAGGGAAAGATTCTCCTATTTGCCTCGGCCACGCAGGTGATTTCATTCCACTACCGGAGGCAGTGGCAACAACGGCAGCCTCAAGCAGGAGTTCTCCGGTCCCGCCAGCCGAAACTGAGGGTCCCCCTCCGAGGGGCAGGGAACCTCCAATCAAAGGGACATCCCCGACAGGAGAGGCAGCAGATTCCTCTCTAGGAGCCTCAATGTCAGGAATCCGGAGAGGGCGATTAACCGTCTTCTTCTTCTTCTTGCGAGGGGAAGTCTGCTTCGAAGTAGGAGCCCTTTGCTTTCCTGATACCGCCAAAGCCCCCGCAGGCGAAGGCACTTCACACCTCGACACCAGAGACTCATCCGGAGTGACGGACTCCTCACCCTCGTCAGATGAAACCAAGGGAACTTCGATTCTTCCCCCAGGCTTGGGAGAAGGCACCCTAAAGCTTCCATGAATGTCAAAATCGCGATGGAAGGTGTTGATCACCACGTAGAACTGAGCGTACGAATGGAGGATGCGCAGCTCCATGGAGAGGGTGGCGACCGGCATGATAAAGATTGCTCCCGTGCAGCCCATGATAAAATATCGCCATCCCCTGGCTCCATCAATGAGTCTGCCCCTGGACCTGAAGCTGGTGATGGCATTGCCCACGTGCAGCTGATCGTACCCAAACTGTCTGGCGAACCGACTGGACAAGTAAGGCTCGAAGAAGCAATGATCTTCGCTTTTGTATAACAGATGGGAGGGTCTGATGCAGACCAACCAATTAAAAGCTTCCGGAGAAAGATTGGTCTTTTCTCCACCTAAATCCTCAAGCTTAATCCCCGACTGATTGCGATGTACAGAGGGGACAGTGCAGAGGAGCTTCCAGCAGTGACCGAGGCTCAGCGCCAGCCGACAATCTAAGACTGTGTTCACGTTCCAGAGGGAGTCCTTGTAGTTCAGCAAGAAACTACCCCCCGTGCTGCTACCAGGGCCGGGAGACATCACCTGGGGGTTGTGGAGGATTAACCATCCTATCAAGTACAGGTATGGTAACTCTACCCAAGGAAAGCTATCACGTCGAGCTTCATCGACGAGCAGTCCGTCAGTCATGGCTCTCAGGCTAGCCTGTATACGGCATACCATGGCAGGGAGCAAGCCCAGTCTTAGCCCGAACACCAGACGAACGGCGGGCCACAGGATATTCCGGTGAATGAGGTCCGCGGACGCGATGCCGGGCACCACTACTCGACGCAGCCATAGGAAGAGAAAGCCAGCCAACTTGGCTTCCTCAGACAAAGGCCTGCGGCAGCGCCTCAAGTAACTATAGGCCTTAGTGCCTTCAGGGTACTTTCCTACCCCGTCATTGAGAAACTGATCTGGTGCTTTAGCCTCCTCCATAAGATCCTCGACGACCTAGGCACTGAGCATGCCCAAACAGTTCACGGGCTCATTCTTGCCCCCCGAAACTTTCTCCGACTTGACGGCCCTGGCCCGGTGGAAGAAGAGGTAGGACATATACTTAGTGGTGTGAGCCAAATCAGAAGGCTCATTATAAAAAGCAGTGCACGCAAAATAGTGGCACATCAGCTCCTGATACACCTCTACAACCCGAGGGTCCGAGTCCTCCAACTCCCGGTTGGTGGGAACATACTCTTCATACGGGGTATCCCCCATCGGCAGTCTCGAGATCGCTGCCATTTCGTAGAGGGCCAACCCAAACTCCCCCAGTGGAGTGGCGAAGGTCCCGGTGAGCAAAATGTATCGCTGCATCAGTGCCAGAAACAGGTTAGGATTGGGAGGCAACCCAACACTCATCGCGCTCACGGTAGCATACAGTCCTATGACCTCCAGCTCTCTCCGAAAATGCTTTAGAGCCCAGTCAACTAGGCAAGTCCATCGGAGGTTTTCTGGGGTGATCCACCCATTGCTCCGAGGATTCTCCTTGGGGTATACTCCCCCTTGTACCATGAAGTCGTTTCAGAAAGTCAGCAATTGGACCGGCTGGATCACATAACTGTCTTCACTCGGGACGCTGCCCGGGCACAGTCCCTTGAACAACGTCACGACGCCAGAAGGGCGGCTGACAAACGACCCCTGGTCAGCTCCTTTCAGGTGAAAGATTTTCCCCGGCTTGCTATGAAGATCGGGAGTCAGCGTCCACGACATCCTCCTGGAATGTGTGGCATGAAAGAAAGCCGAGATGGGATAATCTCTCGGCATCGTGGGCAGATACAAGACCACGCTCTCGGCAGGGAAAATCCAGGGTTCTCTCTTGGGCTTCGTCTGGGACTGCTTGTCTATCATGTCCCCAAAGAGAAAGGCCGGCTTGATGTACTGCTCCCCGTCTACGTACGTTAGGGGCTCCCCGTTGATCATGCTCGGCAGCATTCGCTCGCCCTGAGCCGATATCAAGATCCCCCTTCCTTCAGGATACTGGGGTCCAGAGATAGGAAATATCACGTGCGACAGATCCTCCAGGTAGTTCGAATGCAGCATTCCGGCAGCAGAACCCATCACCTCAGCCAGTGGAGACTCATGCAAGTTAACTGCAAAAGTGCAAGGAAAATACGTCATTATAAATCTTGCAAACGCAAAGACCAAGAAACGACAGTCTGTGCTTTATGCCAAGACTGTACAAAATTTGGTCATTTTACACCGAAAGTCACATCCTGAAGCGTAATTGGCGGTATACAGTCCGTGCTTTACGCCAGACTGCCAAAATTCTAGTTATTACGTCGGAGGTCCCATCCAAAGCGTAAAACTAAAATTTTATAGTATACACCAAGTTTTAGGCAGCCAGAGCTTTTATGCTCATAACTGCGAAAAATATGGAGTTTTTACGCTGGCACATTAGAAATGTGGGCATAAAAGATGAAAACGTCTCCGTGCGTCATCTTCCTCAAAGAGGCTATCAGCACAGAAGATGGCCTAGCATGGTTACGTTCGACGTGTGCGAAGGATTTTTCGTCGTTCTTTGTCATCCCCAATGGCTATACCTCTAAGGCCGGGTGCGCTACTCGTCGGCAGGAGCCTTCGCTCAGAAGGAAGTTCACCTTGCCCGACCGAAGACTCTCTTGCTAGGGCAAAAGAACGAGAAGAAGAGCCTGTGCTCTTTCCCTTGGTGGAGGGGGTTTGTTTCGGCGCCATTTCTGAAAACTCGGAGTGCTCGGAGAAAGAATGAGGGAAAAAACTCAAACAATCGAGGCTCTCTTTCGCAGAAGACGGATAAAAAGTTTTTCTCTCAAAAGCTTAGGATATATATAGAGTTCGAGTCGACTCCTCGAATCCTTAGATGGGCTCCTCGAAACCCCAACCAAATCTCACAAATTAAATATTTGGTTATGATTGGGTACTACGTCAGCCCACTACTCTCAAAAGATGGACAGTTAGCAAATTCGAAGAGTTTTTCGTGCAAAAGCAGGTCAGCGGTTCCTATGCTAAAGAGCTTTCTACGCTCGACAGCAACAGATCTACGGTTTTACGCTCGCAAGATACAAGTCTATAGTTTTATGCCCGGATGCCTTTGTGCTCGGTAGCTTTTATGCTCGAGAGGCTACAAACCTACGACTTTACGCTCAGCAGATACCAAATCGATGATCTCGGGCTCGATGGCGTTTAGTTTACGCTCGGAGGCAACAGATCCGCAACCTTACGCTCGAAAGATTTCTTTTTCATAGGCTACAAATCTACAGTTCTACGCTAAGGAGCTTTCTACGCTCGACAGCAACAGATCTACGGTTTTACGCTCGCAGGCTATCAGTCTATGGTTTTATGCCCGGATGCCTTTGTGCTCGGTAGCTTTTATGCTCGAGAGGCTACAAACCTACGACTTTACGCTCAGCAGCTCTGAATCTACGATCTCACGCTCGGTGGCTTTCTATGCTCAATAGACTACGAACTCAGGATTCTCAGCTCATCTACGCTACGGATCTCTGACTTCCCGTATATCCGAACAGCAAGGCGGTCGATTACAAGAGTTCACACAGAAGATACTCCTTCTTGACCTCAACACATCCCAAGTACCCGAAGCATACAGAGTTCAAGCATTGAGAAATAACTCTTCTCGGGTCGAATTGGAGGAACATCCAGACTCTAGTCTGAATCTCTTATCTATCAAGATGGCAACTCTGTTTGACGGCCATTTCTTGACCCTGTTCCAAGGGATTTACGAGAAGTCATTCTTGAAGACGAAGTCTGAACAAAAATTCTATTCGGTTCCTCAGTCCTAGCAACAGGACAGTTCTAAATGTTCAAAATGCTCAACAGTGTTCTATGGACTATTTGCTATGCGCAAAAGGACAGGACCTAGCACTCTTTCTACAGAGTCAGCGTAAAGAATCAAACGTGTCGAAGCTACACATATTCAGACTTCACAGCAACATATGGCAAAACCATCATATGCAGAGAAGAAAGATAATTTTATTAAAGATTAAAGTCATGATTACATATGAGGGAAATCCAATCTACAAGGGTTTTTCTTTATTTTCATGATTACAACTGAGGGAAACTCCGTCGACGGGAGGGCTTCCTCATCATCGTCTGAAGACCGCACCGAGGAGCTGTTCTGACAGAGGCTCGCGTGGGTGATGATCTTCCTTTTCTTCCAAGAAGATGATCAGTGGTAGGAGGATACAAAACTGGGCATATGACCCATCCTCCAACAAAAGGAAAGCAGGGTAATTCTGCTTTCCTACAGACCACCGCCACTATAGCCGGTCTGTCTGCCTCTCGTCACCAGAGGTAACTGGAGAAGGCGCCACTTGCAAGCAGCATGGTAAAATATGATTCTTCGTCTCTCCCGAAGAACCACCACATAAAGTTGCTGATTATCCCGAGCAAGGGAGGCTAAGATATCCTTCCATGATCCATTGTTGCAATGGACACTTGCTCGAAGACGCCGTCTTTTTTGGCTCCTTACACGCTGGAAGAACATGATCTCCTTCTTCCTCAGATCGGCCCGACAAACTCCGGCGATCATCTCTGCGTGGTGATGGGAATGTGGGAAGAACAGGTTAACTCCCCCAGCCTTTTTATAGGCGAAAGAGGTCACACCGGTCCCCAATAAATCCGCCATAAAGTCAGCATCAACCGTTTCAATGCTCCATTTAGAAACGTTTCGAGTCTCGAGGAGCGGTTCATGCTTCATTCAAAGCGTTCCAACTTCCGAGGAATTTGAAAGCTTTGAAGGGGGTCTTGTAGAAGCATAAAAAATACGCCGGATGACTATACGCGGCATATTGGTGCAGAGCAGCGTAAGCAGAAGCCTTCAGAGCCATCAACCGTGTAACAGAGCTCTTTCCGCTAAAACACAGTATGAGATATGAAAGCTCAAAGGACCATCCGTGTAAGGCAGTACGTCCAAGCCGCTTCAGCGTAAACAGGGTGCTTCATCGCCTCCAGGGCGTAAAACTCATCCTCTTTTAGACGCAGCATTGAGGTGTACAAGAGACGCTTCGTATTCTCCGAGGTAAACCTGTCAGACCCTGTAATGAAGATCCTGCAATAAACCTGACATCTGGACTTCTGACAAAGGGATACGGCTCGACTACCCAGACGACGGCTATAATGATGACACAGCACTGCGACCCAGGCTGTCAAATACCGCCATCCCCTTTGCATAAACTGCTTTTATAAGCACGAAGGGATACGCTGCCTTGTTTTACACAGGCAGACACAAGCTGTTTATGTTCTGCAGTAGACAAACCGCCTGTCATGTCAAAAGCTGCACTCCGTACGGGGTCGAGGCACATCTCTACGTCTAAATGCACAGAGCGGTGACAGTTTCTCAAGACACGTCTCTGCGACTGATATGCAGAAGGGGTTGCAGACCTTCAAAGACACGCCTCCACATTTAATGCACAGGATGGTGGCAAATCTCGGCATTTAATGCAAGATATTTGATTATATCTTCAAAAGCCGTAAATTCTGGCTAAGACGTCCCCATCAGCACTCTGGCACGGTACGCAGCGGCTTCTACGCCCATCCAGCTCCTACGCATGCTCGGCCTCTATGCCTACTCGGCTTCTACGCCTGCTCGGCCTCTATGACCATTCAGCTTCTACGCCTGCTCGGCCTCTATGACCACTCGGCTTCTACGCCTGTTCGGCTTATACACATGTTCGGCTTCTACGCCTATTCGACTTCTATGCCGGTTTGATAACCATTTGGCTTCTATGCCATGGTGACAGACATTTGGCTTCTATGCCAACCTCTTCTACACAATGGATACCTACCTACGTGGCTTCTATGCCGTTATCTTCGTAGCAATTATACGCGTTTTGTCCCTTAGTTGGACCCACGTCACACGCTCATTCAAAGGATCATCTATACGCAGGCATTGGTTACTTTAACCGTTGTGTAAAAGGGTGCTATACTTTCTACTCCTCAGTTTCTATACCGACGGAGTGGTCACTGTCACTAAAACTCTATAAATAGAGACCTCTATCAATGAGGAAAAAAGGTGGACAAAATTGGAAAGGTCCAAAAATTGGTCAAGAAACCAATATCAGATCCAAGGTCGAACTTCCAAGAAAGATCGAACCAGAGGTCAAGAGAGAGAGAGAGAGAGAGAGAATCCGGAGCTCAGGCAGAGAGTAGGGATCGATGACTTTGGCATCGTGCATCCATCCTCTTTTGCAACCTTCGAAGCTGCTTCCTGTCTTCTATGGCACTTCTTCAATATCGTGTGGTCCAAGGGCTAAAGTGATCGACTGCAGATCAGACACCTATAGCAATATTTACACAAATTAAATAAATTGTACTCCCATATCCTCGTATAGGATCAAATTGTACAAGTTTGTTTGTAAACCAAAGAAGGCGAGTTTCGTATAAACCCCATCCTGAATACATTTTCCATTCTTTCGTTTAATACCACAAACAGGCCTATGAATGCGAACGACCAGAGATTCAAAAGGAGTAGATGGTGCGAGATCCTTCTTCTACAGTCGATTAGCCTATGAAGGCAAACAACCAGAGGTTCGAACGTTGTAGAAGGTGCCAGAGATTCTGGTGCCTTCCTGTGCAACTTGATGACGAGGGGAGTGGCTGCATCAGGATTGCAAGCCTTGAGATGAGTTCTCATGGGCTCCTTCGATATTGTCGTAACCTCGGCCTCATCATCATCCTCATTTCCATATTTGTCTTGGTGGGTTTGCTTATAGAGGATAACATAGGAGTAGTACATCTCGAATCCCTTAAATGGGTCATTATCTGCGAACTTTATTCTGATAATGCCATGATCGTTAACATACTTTAAGCATTGGTGTAGGATTGACGACACGATCATATATTGGTGTATCCAGGGCGTCTGAGCAAGACGTTATAGGATACATCTACGTCAATGACGTAGCAAGAAATTTTTGTTTTCAGGTCGCCTATCTGGCACTTCAGGCAAATCTTGCCCAGATGGTAGCTTCTTCCTGCGTTGAATCCACAAATAGCAGTATTGGTAGCTGCCAGGCGGTGCATTGGGATGCCCAAGGTTTGCAGCAGACTCCTCAGGATGATGTTGATTGATGAACCGGGGTCAATGTGCATCTGGTCCACCTTTATAGCACAAATATACCCCGTGTAGTACATGGGACGATCATGCTTGTTATTCTTAAGCAACATGTCTTATTGCGAGAATATAATATTGGGTACTATATCTGTAACGTTATTACAGTGGGAGCATGTCGTCGGATCTTCAGCTAGTGGCTTGACCTGCGCCCGATAGGTGTCGGCATTTTGTAATGCCTCACTCAGGGCAGCTCGAATATCTCTGAAAAGCCGCAAAAGCTCAAATAACGACAACTTTGCCAGGGTATTGGCGAGTTGAGCCAAGAAGTCAAAGTTGTAGGTCTTTTCCAATCCCTGAGCCATTTTCTTACGTAATGGCTTATCGAAGCATCCGTCTTTTTGTTTGGACGTGTCCTCTGGTGGAGGTTGAGATGGACCCAGATCAGATGTAGTAGTTGGAGGTGCATTGACGTCGAGAGATTCATAATCTCGTTGGTAAGAAAGGCCCGACCTGGTTGCCCCTGTCCAGGCCTCCTCAGCGGTAGAAGAAACCATGCGGCAAGACATGGTTTTTCGTGTTTTAGGCTTGGCGGCGAAAGGCGGTGCTTGCTGCGTCAAGTTTTGGACCAGATTCGGGTGGACCCACATGATCTTGCCCCGAGGGGTATTAAGAGGTGTCAGCCCGGCTACTTGGTCCGAGATGGGGGAAGATTAACTACCTCCATTGTTGCCCTTGGGATCGGTGTGACTCCGTCTTGAGCTTCCGTCGGCAAAAAATTGCCAAACTGGAGGGACACCAGGTTAGCAACAACCGTTACATCATCGAAATCCAGGAAGAGAGCCTTGGTATCGATCAGCCGTTGGATGTACCGCTTCAAGATGTAGCACTCATGCATCGGGTGGTGAACGTACCGGTGGAAGTGACAGTACTTTGGGTTGTTCATCTCCTCTATTTCAGGCTGACGTTTGACGTCGGGGAGGAAAATTTTACCTTCCTGCATCAGCATGTCGAAGATGGTCTTGACATTACCGTCTTCGAAAGAATAGGTCTCCTTTGATTTTGGAGCCTCTGTCTTCTTTTGTTGAGGTTTCTTGATCACATTAGCGACCATGGCTTACTTTCCTTTCGCATCGCGGTTGCTATTACCGCTATTGCAGGGGCGCTTGCCCTTTCCTCAGTAATAGGGATATGGATTCCTAAGTATTGGGCGTCTTTGAGCTTTTTTTCAGCGTTAACGCTTATAATGAACGCCGTCCACTCTTTAAACTGGCTATCTCGCATCCAGAGGCTGACCACCGGAAGCATATTTTTTTGGCACATCTTCATTAGTGTGGCCTCGAGATTGCCAAGGGCAACCTTAGCGCTATTTGTTGGAACCTCTCAATGTAATTTCGTGTCAGTTTCCTTTCTCCCTGGGCGACATCCATCAGAGAGGACATCATCATATCATTTTTTTTCTCATAGAATTTATTGAGGAACATACGCTTGAGGTCATCGAATGATGAGATACAATTATCTTTGAGACTGCCGAACTAGTCTGAAGCTACCCCCGCTAATGCCCTGACGAAGAGTCTCGTAAGGATAACATCGCTATGGGGTAGGTGTCCCATTGTAACCTCGAAGTAACTCATGAACCGGCGAGGGAATGACTTGTCTTTAAATGTATTTATGTTAAAGGGCTTGTATTTGGGCGGATACGGTACGTCCCTCCATTCTATCAGGTATGGTTGCCGTACCCCGAGATCGTGGAGTGAGTCCCAATTACCCATGGAGTCTAGGCGAGCCTGGAGTTCCTGGACCTCTTTTATTGCTTCCTTGGCCTCATCTCCCGTAGAAGAGACAGACGAGCTAGGCAGGTGAGGATTACTACCCGCAGGTGGGACATTTGTGTTTGAATCCTCGTTGGTCCTAGGGTCCAAATTTGCTTTTCCAGGGGTTCTTGCTGGTTGAGAAGCCATATTTTCTTTTTTCCAGTATTGTCTAGGTTAAGACTCGCATTGATGCACCGATCGTCTGTATCATGGTCTCGAGGGTCTCGAGGCGCTGGCAGTCGCTGGGGACTTCATGGTCATCCCCGGCCATGTATACCATCCTCACATGGGGGAAGATAAACGGGGCAGTGGATGTCGCACATTTTGTCTTAGACTCCTGGCGAGAGTAGTCATCAGGGAAAGCTGGCAGGGCCGTCTCCTCCTCGAACTCGGAAGGAATACTACCTCCAGCGTAGGAGGCTACATCAATTTGGCGAGGGAAGATACCCCCAGGGATCTCGGGGTCCATTCCTTGGGAATCACTGTCTTCTCAGAACGTCGGGTTATTGCGTAAGTTGAGGGGAATATTACCCTCAGTTTGGGCCACCCCTATGGGTTCTGAGGAAGAAATACCCCCAGTAGCTGACAGTTTCTTCCTTGAGCGGGTATCCTGGAAAATGCCTTACGTAGGTCTCGTTGTTAACCCTCCTGGTAGTTGTCTTTGCAATGCACTGGCAGAGAGTGACTGACTGGAGGTACTCGACTTCTTTTCTCCCTTGATGGCGGAAAGATTCCGAGTCGAGTAGTACGAGGTGGAGGGCAGCTCCTCCTCCTCTGGTACTTGCACCTGATCTTCGGGTTGTTGTCGGTATTTGTGGTATTAAACGAAAGAATAAAAGTGTATTTCAATGATGGGGTTTATATGAAACTCGCGCCCTTTGGTTTACAAACAAACTGTACAATTTAATCCTATACGAGGACGTGGGAGTACAATTTATTTAATCTGGATATAAATTGCTATAGGTGTCTGATCTGCAGTCGATCACTTTAGCCCTTGGACCACACGATGTTGAAGAAGTGCCTTGGAAGACAATTAGCAGCTTCGAAGGTTGCAGAAGAGGGTGGATGCATGATGCCAAAGTCGTCGATCCCTGCTCTTTACCTGAGCTCCGGACTCTCTCTCTCTCTCTCTCTCTCTCTCTCTCTCTCTCTCTTGACCTCCGGTTCGATCTTTCTGGGAAGTTCGACCTTGTTCGATCTTCAAGTTTAAAGTTTTTCGACCTTGTTCGATCTTCAGGTTTGAAGTTTTTCGACCTTGTTCGATCTTCAGGTTTGAAGTTTTTTGACCTTGTTCCCCATTGATAGGGGTCTCTATTTATAGAGTTTTGGTGACAGTGACCACTCTGTCGGTGTAAAAACCAAGGAGTGGAAAATACAGCACCCTTTTACACAACGGTTAAAATAACCAATGCCTGCGTATAGATGACCTTTTGAGTGAGCATGTGACGCATGTCCAACTAAGGGGACAAAACGCGTATATCTGCTACAAAGATCACGGCATAGAAGCCACGTAGGTAGGTATCCCTTGTGTAGAAGAGGTTGGCGTAGAAGCCAAATGACTGTCACCCTGGCGTAGAAGCCGGATAGGCATAGAAGCCAGATAGGCATAGAAGCCGAATAGGCGTAGAAGCCGAACAGGCGTAGAAGCCGAATAGGCGTAGAAGCAGAATGGTCGTAGAGACTGAGTGGGCGTTTGAAGCCGAATGGTCGTAGAGACTGAGTGGGCGTTTGAAGCCGAATGAGCACAGATCTTGAATGGGCGTAGAAGCCGCTGCGTACCGTGTCAGAGTACTGATGTGGACGTCTTAGCCGAAATTACGGCTTTTGAAGATATAATCAAATCTCTTACAGAGATTTGCCACCATCTTGTGCATTAAATACGGAGGCATATTTTGAAGGTCTACAGCCCTTCTGTGCAACTGTCGCAGAGACATGCCTCCAGAGAAACTGTCACCGCTCTGTGCAATTTAGACGTAGAGACGTGCCTCGAGCCCCGTACGAAGTGCAGCTTTTGACATGGCAGGCGGTTTGTCTACTGCGGAGCGTAAAATAGCTCATGTTTGCCTGTATAAAATAAGGCAGCATATCCCCTTGTACGCAAAAGAGCAGTTTATGCTGAGGGGACGTCAGTAAATGATGGTTCGGTGATATTTTAACCAAATCCTCTGCATTAAATACAGAGATCCGCCATCATACTGTGGTGCACGTTCTGAGGGGTCTGTCCTTGTTTCCAGCCATCGTCTGGGTAGCCGTGCAGTACTTTTTGTCAGGAGTCAGAGGTCAGGTTCACTGCATGACTTGACAGGTTTATTTCGGGGAAGACGAAGTGTTCCTCATACGCTTTAACGATGCTTTGAGAGAGGATGAGTTTTACGCCATGGAGGCGATGAAGAACCCTGTCTACGCTGAAGCGTTTTGGACGTACTGCACTTATGCGGATGGTCCTTTGAGATTGTACTTCACGTTGTGTTTAGCGGAGAAAGCTCTGCTTGTACGCTTGATGGCTCTGAAGGCCTCTGTTTACGCTGCTCTGTATCAGTATGCTGCGTAGCTCCTCCCAGTGTATTTTTTATGCTTCTACAAGACCCCCTTCAAAGCTTTTAAATTCCTCGAAATTTGAAACGCTTTGAATGAAGCATGAACGGCCCCTCGTAACTCGAAACGTTTCTGAATGGAGTGTTGAAACGGTCGATGCGGACTTTATGGCATATTTATTGGGGACCGCTGTGATCTCTTTCGCCTATAAAAAGGCTGGGGTAGTTAACATGTTCTCCCCACATTCCCATCACAATGAGAGATGATCGCCGGAGTTCGTCGGGTCGACCTGAGGAAGAAGGAGATCATGTTCTTCCAGCATGTAGGGAGCTGAAAAAGACGGCGTCTTCGAGCAAGTGTCCACTGCAACGATGGATCATGGAAGGATATCTTAGCCTCCCTTGCTCGGGATAATCAGCAACTTTATATGGCTGTTCTTCTAGGAGAAGGGAAGGGTCATACTAGACCACACGGCTTGCAAGCGGTGTCTTCTCCTGTTATACTCTCGGGGATGAGAGAGAAGACAAGCTGTAACAGCCGTCTCCCAGGGCTGAGTTGGGTTTAATACCTCAACCCAATCTGCCATGGCGCACGGAGCATGGGATCTGCATCATTTATGCAGGCCCAGTTCTGTATCCTCCCGCCAGCGATCTTCTTGTTCATGACTGTGGTGGTCGATAAACTGCCATGGAAGAAGAGAAAGACCTGCACCGATGCGAGAACCCGGTAGAACGGATTCTGGGGGCAATCTTCCGACGACGATGATGAGGAAGCCCTTTGTAGACGGGATTTCCCTCATATGTAGTCAAAAGAAATAAAGAAAAAACCCTTTGTAGACAGGATTTCCCTCATATGACTTTAATCTTTAATAAAATCGTCTTTCTTCTCTAGATATGATCGTTTTGCCATACGTTGCTGTGAAGTCTGAATATGTGTAGCTTCGACATGTCTGATTCTTTACGCCAACTCTGATAAGAAGAGTATTAGGCCCTGTCCTTTACGTGTAGCGAATAGTCTATAGAACGCTGTTTAAGCCTGTTTTACCTTTAGAACTGTTTTGTTGCTAGGACTGAGGGACCGCGTAGAGCTCTGAACTGCTGCTTCTGATGAGCAGAAATTTTGTTCAGACTTCGTCTTCAAGAATGATCCCTCAAAAAATCCCTTGGAACATGGTCGAGAAATGGCTGTCAAACTGAGTTGCCATCTTGACAGACGAGATATTCAGACTGGAGTCTGGATGAACCTCCAATTTTGGACCCGAGAAGAGTAATTTCTCAATGTTTGAACTCTATGTGTTTCGGGTACTTGGAATACTTTGGGGTCAAGAACGAGTATCTTCTGTGTGAACTCTTTGCAATTGACCACTTCGGGGACTGTTCGGATATGCGGAAAGTCGTAGAGCGTGAAACCATCAGTCTGTAGCCTCTGGACGTAAAACACCATCGAGCATAAAATCGTAGACTTATGGTTCCTGAGCGTGAAGTCGTAGGTTTGTAGCCTCTAGAGCATAAAAGCTACCGAGCACAAAGGCATCCGGGCGTAAAACCATAGACTTATAGCTGTCGAACGTAAAGCCGTAGATTCGTAGCTGTCGAGCATAGAAAGCTCCTTTAGCGTAGAACTGTAGATATGTTGCTCCTGAAAAGAAAATTTCTCCGATCGTGAAGTTTGCGGATCTGTTGCTTCTGAGCCTAAACTGAGCGCCACCGAGCGTGAGATCATCGATTTGGTATCTGCTGAGCGTAAAGTCGTAGGTTTGTTGCCTCTCGAGCATAAAAGCTACCGAGCACGAAGGCATCCGGGCAAAAAAACCATAGACTTATAGCTTGCGAGCGTAAAATCGTAGATCTGTTGCTGTCGAGCGTAGAAAACTCCTTTAGCGTAGAAACCGCCAAACTGCTTCACACGAAGAATTTTTTCGAATTCGCTGACTGTCCATCTTTTGAGAGTAGTGGGCTGACGTAGCATCCAATCATAACCACCTATTAATTGCGAGATTTGGTTAGTGTCTCGAGGAGTCCGTCCGAGGATTCGAGGAGTCGACTCGAACTCTATATATATCCCAAGCTTTTGAGAGAGAAACTTTTTATCTGTCTTCTGCGAAAGAGGGCTTTCGACTGTTCAAGTTTTTCTTCGTTCCTTCTCTGAGCACTTCGAGTCTTCAGAAATGGCGCCGAAACAAACCCCCTCTACTAAGGGAAAGAGCATAGGTTCTTCCTCTCCTTCTCCTGCCCCAGCGAGAGAGTCTTCGGTCGGGCAAGGTGAACTTCCTTCTGAGCGAAGTATCCCGCCGACGAGCAGCGCACCCGGTCTTAAAGGTAGAGCCTTTGGGGTGACAAAAACGACAAAAAATCTTTCGCACACGTTGAACGTGACCGCGCTAGGTCGTCTTCTGTGCTGATAGCCTCTTTGAGGAAGATGATGCACGGAGGCATTTTTATCTTTTACGCCCACATTTCTAATGTGCCAGCGTAAAAACTCCATATTTTTGTAGTTCCGAGCGTAAAGGCTCTGGCTACCGAAAATTGGCGTATATCGTAAAATTAGAGTTTTACGCTTGTGGAGGGGACTTCCGGCATAAAATAACCAAATTCGTACAATCCTGGCGTAGAGCACAGACTGTCGTTTGTTCGGTCTGTATGTTTGTGCAAGATTTGTAATGATATATTTTCCTTGCACTTTTGTAGTTGATTTGGGTGAGTCTCCACTGGTCGAGGTGATGGGTTCTGCTGCCGGGATACTGCACTCGAACTATCTGGAGGATCTGTCCCACGTGACATTTCCTATCTCCGGACCCAGTACCTTGAAGGAAGGGGGATCTTGATATCGGCTCAGGGCGAGCGAATGCTGCTGAGCATGATCAACGGGGAGCCCCTAACGTATATAGACGGGGAGCAGTACATCAAGCCGGCCTTTCTCTTTGGGAACATGATAGACAAGCAGTCCCAGACGAAGCCCAAGAGAGAACCCTGGGTTTTCCCTGCCAAAAGCGTAGTCTTGTATCTGCCCACGATGCCGAGAGATTATCCCATCTCGACTTTCTTCCATGCCACACATCGTAGGAGGATGTCGTGGACGCTGACTCCCGATCTTCACGGCAAGCCGGGGAAGATCTTTCATCTGAAAGGGGCTGACCAGGTCATGATTTTGATCCCTAGTTGGAGGGAGATTGACGATGTTCATCGTTGTTCGAGAGATAGGTGCAACGCCATCCGGGATCTCTTGGGGAGGCAGATTGCCAAACTGCAGAGAGATCATGTTGGCCGTGACCGTCTTCTCGCTGTTGTGCAGAGTGATGGCCTTAGCATCGATTAAACCCTGGATCTTCCTTTTTAGTATGTAACACGCCTTTGTTGGGTGGTGTACGTATCTGTGGAAGACGCAGTATTTGGGGTCGTTAGTATTGCCGACTTCTTGGGGCCGCCTTAGCTCTGGAATGGTGATCTTGCCGCTTTTGACGAGACACTCGAATATACTAAGGATATCGTCGTCGTCAAAAGAGTAGACTTCGATGGGCCTGGAAGTCCCGGGTTTCGTCTGCGTGGTCGTCGCGGTCTTTTGCCTGGACGTATTGACCGTCAGAGCTTCTTTTCCCTTGGAGCTGCGAGGATGGTCGCTACTGGGAGATGACCTTTTGCCTCTATCGGAGGCGGAGATCATGATGCCATTGTCGTGCGTCTTGCGACCGTTGTCTTCGGCGGCTACTACCGATATGATGAACGAGGGCTAATCATGGAACTGATACGGTCCTGTGAATACTGAGACTACGGGAAGGAGGTTCTTCCTGCAAATGTCTACCAATGCAGAGTCGGGAACTCCTGAAGGCATCTGTAAGGTGGCCTGACGAAAACGTTCGATGAAGATGCGAACGTCCTCCTTTTTCTTCTGGTTGACTTCGATGAGAGAGGACATAGACATGTCCATTCCTCCCTCGTAGAATCACGTGAAGAATAAAGCTCTGAAGTCTTCGAAGGAAGTAATGCAGTTGTCCGCCAAGCTACGGTACCACTGATAGGCTACTCCTGAGAGACAGCCTTTGAACACCCGAGTGAGGAGGGCGTCGTTCCCTTGTAGCAACACCGTCATCATACTGAAATAGTTCATGTACTGGCTTGGTGATATTTTTCCCTCGAACAGGGCCATAGTCTGAGGTTTGTACCTCGGCGGGAAAGGGGCCTCCTCCCAGATAGCTGGGTAGGGCTGGTTGATCCCCAGTTTCTTGAGCTGATCTTTGTGCTTCAAGGCGTCGAACTGGGCTTTCAACTCCCGTACTGCCTGCATCAAATTTTCAGTCGAAAGCGGGGCTACGGAGTGGTACGGAGTTGGTTGTATCGTAACTCCAGCGGGAGGTAAGGCATTCTCTGAGTGAGGAAGCGGAGGAACTGCTGACTCTTGATCTAGCGCAGGCTCTTGGCTCGGGTTGGATGGTAGTAAGTCCACCCCCACACGTATCTGAGTTGGCGGGACTGACGCTTGAGCCATGGCAGTTGCGTGCTGAGTTAGCATCATCTGGTGCATGTTCTCCATCATGGATTGCATTTGTTTTAGAGATGTCTCCAGTATAGTGATGCGTTGTTCCGCGTTCCCTGACGGCGAAGCTTCCTCGCATTCATCTTCAACGACGTAAACTCCTATTTCCCTGGGTGTTATTGAAGGATAAGTATAGGTCGCTGTAGAAGTCGACTCTAGACTTTTTGCCTCTGATTCGGGGGCTTGGCGACCCCCAGCGTCGGACTCAGAAGAGGACGAAACTGGTTGTCGTGACCTTGCGCAAGTGTTTTGGAACACCCGGCGTCAGCGTTCCTGAGGAGCTCACTGAACCTCCTTCGGCTCGGGGGCCTGGAGGGATGACATCTTGAGCTCGACCCTCCTCTACGTATGTGTGAAGCCATGTTCACAGATGCATGCACGGATTTCTCTTCCTGGAAAGACTGAGAGTAGCTCAATCGGTCGAAAACCGACCGTTTTGCTTTAGAACAGCAGCAGTCAATCACAATTTTATGACTATTACAACATTGCTCGCTAGGGGGCGTAATAGATGTCACTACCACATTTCCAAATAAGGGCATTTGTGTAATTTCACTATTTTGAATAATTATGTGTTTAATTAATCTGCTGAGTTGTAAAACTATTTATATATTGTTAGTGATTTTGGGTTTAGGTCAAACCCTAGAACTCATTAGGACAAACCCTAATGACTAAGCCCTAATTTGAAAACCTAATTCTAGAGAAACCCTAGAATTCAAATTTTAGGGTGAGCCCTCAAACTCTAGACTGACTAAACCTTAGTTAATTAGGTTCTATAGGACCTAACCTGGGTGGGGGTTAACCTAAAACTATTCATTGGAAACCCTAACCTAGTTTAATATAAAAGGGAGTCTCTCTCAAAGCCATCCTTCATGTAGAAAGAAGAAACCCTAGCCTCCATCAAGAAAGCCATCTCCCCTACCCCAAATTCGGAATTAAAACCCTAGGATTCCATCTTCCTCCTCCAAAGCAAGGGAAGCAAGGAACTTGGGTCAAGGAGCCTTGGGGAAGAAGAACTTCCACTTGGAGAACCCATCTCTATAGGTAAAACCCTATTTTTAATTCTTTTATTTCTGTTTCTGATGATTAATGCCCATTAGGAACCCACCCTTGCTGTTAGATTTTAATTTTAGGGATTCTACATGGAGATTTAGGAGAACTAGGGTTTTGGTGTTCTAATGATGGTTTTTCCCCAATTTCGTGAGCCCTAACCCTAGGTGTTTGCGTTAGACTGATTTCATCCTCCAACGAGAAGGGTGGGATCTCGATTTTAGGGTTGATTTGGGAGCATTTACTGTACAGTAGGTATATGGGTATTTTCTGTACTTCTTGTGTTCGATGAAATGTCTAGTAGGAACTTACCTATCTAACTTATTTAATTTCTGCATAGTTTGATATATGAATCTATATACATAAACATAATTGTGTTGTAAATAGGTTGTGTGTTGTGTGTACATAGATGAGGAGAGTCCTGTGCACAGTCGGGTCTTGTGATGAATTGAACTGTGCCTGTGTGTTTTGGGGATCCTGTGTAGTCGGGTTTTGAGAGTGTGTTAGGGCTTTGTATCTGTGGTAGTTGTGAGCAGTGTTTGAGCAGTAAGTGTACCCCAGTGTATGTGAGGTGTTTGTGTTTAGTGTCAGTTGTGGGGGTGCCAGTCAGAGAGGCCTGTGTGAGAGGAGTGTATCAGTATGTTGGAGTCGGGTTTCCTTGTGAGTGCAGTGTAGGAAATAGGTTTATGAGGTAGCTGTGTTAGTAGTGGGTTAGTATATGTTTTATGTATCAGTTTCGAACTGTGGTTAGATTATCAAATTTTTGGAATGTCTGTAGGAAGTATCAGTAACTAGTATTTGTGTGTGAGTGAGAGTAGGGCGTTGAGTTAGATGTGTACCTGTGTCAGTGAGAGCCAATGTGACTGTGTATAGGTGTAAGGGAGAGATAATTCCCAGGTTCAATGAGAATTCTGATTTGTGTGTGTATGTGTGAACTGTACTGTGCTGTGTTGTGCTGTACTGTGTGCACGTGTGCGTGTGAGTTAACTGATGCTGTGTAGTGTATCCAGTGTGTATCCTAGCACCTAATATTTTGTGTCACAATAGAGTGCCAGTATTAAAATTCCCAGGTCCTAATGTATAACTGTATAGTGTATTCTGGAGTAGTAGTTCTCAGAAATTCCAGGTTAGTATGAGTGTGTACTGATAGTTTGTGCTGTGTGTGGGGAATGAATGTGAGTATCTGGGTGTAAGCTGCAGTGTATGAAATCTCTATGTGTGCAATGTGTATCAGTGTGCAGCTATGCATAAACTAAAGCTTGTGTCTACTGAGGAAGTTCTCAGGGGGTCTAGGAATTTTATGTATCAGTGACTTGTGCAAGTGTGTGTGTGGAGTGATTCCCATGTTCAATAGAATCAGTGTCTAGGAGTGTGTGAGTGTAGATTCAGTATGTATTAGTGTATCCAGACCAGTGGGCACTGTGGGATTTTATCTTAGAACCAGTATGAATTCTGTGTAGGTGATACCAGTTGTACAGTGGGGGTTATTAGGGTTGTGTGTTTGGGAGTAAAATCTGAGAGAAGGGGGGGAGAGAGAGAGAGAGCAGTGAACCCAAAAACCTGTGTGTTCAGTGTACTGTGTAGATACCTATATATGCCTATGTGACAGTGTGTGTTGATATGTGGGTGTATAGGATTAAGAAAACAATCTGTGAGTACCTGTGTAGTCTGTGTATCAGTTAGAGAAGGATGCCTGTGAGTTAGGGCCTTGTGTAAATGTGCCAGTATCCAGTGTGTGCACCCTGAGTGATACCTGTGAGTATGTATCAGTGTTTATGTGTCCAGGTAGTTAGGCAGTTAAGTTCAATACTAGAAAATGATACTAGTTTGATTTGATTTTACCAAGTGTAGCAGCAACATTAGGAGTTAGAGTATAAGATTTGTATGTAGGTTAGGTAATATAAATATGTATGTCTATGTCAGTTAAGACATAAGTGTTAGTTATTATATACCAAAACATATAGAGTATTATATTCCTTATACAAGTTAGTACTAGTTAGTTAGGTGACCTTATAGACTAGTTAACTAGTTTTGAAACCCCAAACCTTAGTATGACCTAGAAACCTCGTATTTAATTAGTAAATCATACTCATTCCTTTAATTCATTATTCTGACAATTATATTCCACAAATAGGTCATTGTGATCCCACCTCGGACATCGATCCTCATTCCTTGCTCAGGACCACAGGCGAGTACATTCTCTGATAGTTTTCATTATTGATTATTACTATAAATTCAGTTGTATTACATACTTGATTCCGACACTATGGATACACGGGTTAGCACCCTAGATCCCCATCATGAGGAGTCGTGATTGGAATCCATCGTGCTAGCTGGGGGATGGGGAACTATTAGTAGATTATGTGATCATATCTAACCCTCTACATGCATCATAGCTCACCCCACTTCTCACGTCGGGTACGGCCTGACCATTTACATGCGTCATAGCTGTTATATATGATTAACCTGACCACTACATGCATCATAGCTAACCATATGGTTAGCCTGGCCTACAAGAATCATAGTTAATCATATATAACCAGCCTGATATAGTCCCAAGCCGATCACATAATAAACTAATAATTCAAACACTTAGTTAGATGTCTATTTTATTCAGATTCACTTGTTCTAGCATTCACTATTTATTGTTCATTGCTAGATGCTCTATTGCCTATTTCCATTTTCTCCAGTACTTTACATTCCAGCATTTATTTCCATCTTGTATTTCTTACACTGTTTATAGTCTTTGTCAATTTAATGAAACTGCTGTTAGTGCTTGTGCTTCGCTCCAATCCTGACTGGATAACATTTTTCAGAGGACCTGGAGGATCTTTGCCCCACTCATTACGGCCCAGGATTAGAGGGAGATTTCACTCCAGAAATCCCAGAGGAGTTGCCTAGCCTAGAGGAGAATGTACCTGGCTGTACTTAGACTATTTTTCTGCAATTATTGTTCTAGACTGAGACTGAGTTATATTTATTATTCTGTGTTTTTGTGAGGTCATCTAGACCCAAGATTTGAGTTGGACTTATTGTGGTTGGTTTATAATAGAACTCTTTTCTATTCTCATCGTGCCATTATTTCTATTAGCTTGTGATTGAGTATATCATAGAACTGTGGATTATTTATCATTGTCCTCCGTGCGGAGTTGAGACTATTGGCAGGATATATTATGTTGAGACCTAGACAGCGTTCTACCACCGATGCTGCGGCGTAGGCTGGAAGTACCCACGACTCATGCCCAAATTCTGGGTGCGGGTCGTGACACATTTTTAGTGGTGGCCCATGCAGGTCGAGTCCTAGATTCGCATTAGAGCAATATCGTAGTGGTGCTCGCTTAGAGTATTACTATGAGCCTGTTTTAGGAAATAGGAATTAGGCCGAGGATATGCTCAATCACAATTAGGGAATTCTGATTCTTATGATACCACTCTTAATGATTTTCCCTTAGAAATTTACTGTCCTTCCTTGATGATATCGTATCTATTGCCTTAATTAAATCTTTCGATCTGTCTTCAGGATGCCGCCGAGGAGGTCCCAGAGACTCGGAGCAGCAGATTCAGAGAGGTCTGCCACCTCTCGCCCTGCCGGACAGACATCCGCAGCACCTCCTACATCTCCAGTACATGTGGGAGTGTCTGCAGCATTCGGGGGTCCTCCACCACCTGTTCAGAGGGTCCCCACAGCTACGACGGCACCACCACCACCACCAGTTCAGTATCCAGGAGGTGTGCCCGTCGATAGGGCACAGAAGTTCGCCTTGATTCAGGGCATGGTCGATGCCCAGAGGACGTCGGCAGAGGCCCAGAGAGTGCAGGCTGAGGCACATCAGGCCCAGACAGAGATGATGAGGGTGAACATGGAGAATACTCATCAGGTGGCTCTCCAGGCTGTGGAGAGAGTTACTCAGCAACAGCAGCGTCCTGATCAGCACCACCAGAGGCCGGGCACCATTGTGGATTTCAAGAGGATGATGCCTCGGGAGTTCAAGGGGACAGAAGGGATACTCTACGCCGATGATTGGCTAGAGGACATCGAGAGGAACTTGCGCTTGGCACAGCTTTCAGAGGCCCTCCAGATCGAGGCCGCTGGCAGCCAGATATTCGACATTGCCTTGACGTGGTTTCGCACGGAGCCGAGACTCTTGCGCAGGGGACTCACTTGGGAGGATTTCAAGGAGCTCTTCAAGGAGAAGTTCTTTCCTGATGTTGCCCTGGGAGCTTTGGAGAGTCAGTTCCATGACTTAGCCCAGGGGAGCTCGTCCGTCGATGAGTATGCCGTGGAGTTTTCCCGCCTGAGCCGCTTCGCACCGTCGATGATTAGAGATCCGGGGGACAGGGCCCGGAAGTTCAAAAAGGGGCTGGCAAGGGAGATCAAGTCTCACACGTCGGGACGTCGCACAGCTACCTACGAGGGCATATTGATGGATGCCCAGATAGCCGAGGACGACTTGGGCCTCAGGCCCAAGAGGGGACACGATGGTTCCGGAGGAGCAAACAGTAGTGCAGGACCGGGCAAGCGTCCACACTTTCAGCAGCAACAGTAGAGACCCTTTCAGCAGCAGCATCAGGCACCAGCCCGAGGGCAGGTCCAGCAGCAGCAACAGAGACAGACTCAGCCTGCCATCCAGTGTGCGTACTGCGGGAAGATAGGACATACCAGAGACATCTGCAGGAAGAGGTTGGGCACATGTCTGTCCTGCGGATCTACGACACACCAGCTGAAGGATTGTCCTACCATTCGTCCAGGTCAGGGTGGAGCAGCCGCCCAGAGAGGACCAGACAAGGTACCTACCGTACCAGGAGGCCAACAATAGAGGGGACCACTTCCACCGCAACATCAGAAGTTTGCCCAGCACCAGCAGCAGAGAGGTGTACCTCAGGGGCGAGCGTACGCCATGGCAGTCGAGGAGATCGAGCCAGCAGGAGACTTGATCACAGGTTCGGTTCTTCTCGATTGTATTCCCGCATCTACCTTATTTGACTCTGGCACTTCCCATAGTTTTGTGTCTGTATCTTATGCACTTCGACATCATTTAGACACAGAACCATTAGCTAGGACTTACAAGATCATGACTGGTGGAGGTATTATCCTAGTCCGTGATCACTGCAAGGACCGGAGGGTGTCAGTAGGAGGCCGAGAGTTGAGCGTGAGCTTACTCGTCATGCCACTTCCGGGGTATGATATTGTACTCGGAATAGACTGGTTGAGTAGGCATCATGCTACTATAGATTGTAATAGAGGCAGAGTATTATTTAGACCACCAGGAGAGTCGGAGTTTGAGGTCGTTAGAGGAGCAGCGGAACAGAGGAGGAGCATATTTTACGGAGCCAGGGCGGAAGAAGAGGAGTTGCCACATCCTCTGATAGCGGAGTTCCTGGATGTATTTCCAGAGGAGTTGCCAGGCTTGCCGCCAGACAGAGATATTGAATTCTCTATAGACTTGGTTCCAGGAGCGGAGCCCATTTCACAATATGTCTATAGAGTCAACAACAGCGAGCTGGCAGAACTGAAGAAGCAAGTCGAGGAGCTACAGGACAAAGGCTTCATCAAATCCAGTTCATCACCATGGGGAGCTCCGGTATTGTTCGTACCGAAGAAGGACGGCACGGTGCGCATGTGCATTGATTATAGAGCTTTGAACAATATCACTATCAAGAACAAGTACCCGCTGCCAAGGATAGATGATCTTTTTGATCAGTTGAGCGGGGCGAGGGTGTTTTCAAAGATAGATTTGAGGTCAGGCTATCACCAGGTGAAGGTGAAGAGAGAAGATACGCCGAAGACAGCTTTTCGGACCAGATACGGCCAGTTTGAGTTCATGGTGATGCCATTTGGTTTAACCAATGCACCGGCAGTATTCATAAATCTGATGAACAAGGTATTCTACCAGTACCTTGACAAGTTCATAGTGGTGTTCATCGACGATATTCTTGTGTATTCCAAGACCCCGGAGGAGCACGAAGAGCACCTGAGGTTGGTCTTAGAGACTCTCAGGAGGGAGAAGCTGTACGGGAAACTCTCTAAGTGTTAATTCTTCCTTGACAAGGTCGAATTTCTTGGGCATGTGGTATCGGGTGACGGAATCTCGGTTAATCCACAGAAGATCGAGGCAGTGAAGTCGTGGGCTACCCCCAGTTCGGTAGCTGAGATCAGGAGTTTTCTCGGACTAGCAGGATACTACAGAAGGCTTGTACAAGACTTTTCCAGGATTGCAGCGCCAATGACCAGATTGACTAGGAAGGATGTGGATTTTGTCTGGACGGAGGAGTGCCAGGCTGCATTTGATGAGCTGAAGAAGAGGTTGACAACAGCTCCGGTTTTGACGTTGCCAGCAGGGACAGGTGGTTTCACCATCTACAGTGATGCTTCAGGTAAGGGTCTGGGATGTGTTCTTCAGCAGCACGGGAAGGTAATTGCCTATGCTTCCAGGCAGTTATGCCCTCATGAAGTGAACTACCCCACCCACGATTTGGAGTTGGCAGCAGTTATCTTCGCTCTAAAACTGTGAAAACATTACCTGTACGAAGAGTGTGTGGAGATCTTCACAGACCACAAGAGCTTGAAGTACGTATTCACACAGAAGGAGCTGAACATGAGGCAGAGGAGATGGTTAGAGTTGATGAAGGACTTTGACATCTCATTGCAGTACCACCCAGGAAAGGCCAACGTAGTCGCCGATGCCTTGAGCAGGTATCCGATGGCTATGTACTTGACGACAGATAGACATTTGTTGGCTGATTTGGAGAGCTTGGAGATTGAAGTGTTAGTTCCCGGTACTGAGATTCAGATGTGGGGATTGCAGATACAGTCCGAGCTGATGGACAGGATCAGAGCTGCGCAGTTTGATGATGAGGCTCTGAGGAGTATCAGAGCACAGGTTCAGACAGGATTGTCGGACGACTTTACTATCGCAGATGATGGTTCCTTACGGCATGGCACGAGGATATGTGTGCCGAGCGGGGAGCTGCGCGAGGAGGTTTTGCAGGAAGCACACCGCTCTCAGTACTCAATGCATCCCGGTGCCAACAAGATGTATCGAGACTTGAGGGAGCACGTATGGTGGTATGGAATGAAGCGCGAGGTAGCACGCTTCGTATCTCGGTGTCTAGTGTGCCAGCAGGTAAAGGCAGACCGGCAGAGGCCAGGTGGTTTGCTTCAACCTTTACCGATCCCAGAGTGGAAATGGGAGCACGTGACCATGGATTTCGATTTCTTACCTTTCAAGGTGGGCACGTCGACAGAGAGGCTAGCAGAGATGTACGTGCGACAGATTGTTAGGCTTCATGGAGTTCCGGTGAGCATCATCTCAGATCGGGATAGTCGTTTCACTTCCCACTTCTGGAGGAGTCTGCAGGCTAGCTTGGGCACTCAGCTCAAGTTCAGTACCGCATATCACCCCCAGACAGACGGGCAGTCTGAACGGACTATACAGACTCTCGAGGATATGCTATGCACTTGCGTTCTGGATCTCGAAGGTTCTTGGGAGGATCATCTGCACCTGGTAGAATTTGCTTACAACAACAGCTACCAGGCCAACATCGAGATGTCACCATTTGAGGCTCTTTATGGAAGGAGGTGTCGTATACCATTATCTTGGGACGACGTTGGAGAAAGAGCCTTGCTAGGACCAGAAATGGTCGTGGATGCAGCAGAAAAGGTAAAACTTATCAGAGACAGACTGCGAGTGGCGCAGGACAGACAGCGGCATTGGGCCGACAGCCACCGTAGACCCCTTGAGTTTCAGGTATAGATTATTATTTTTTTCTGGTTTGTGTTGTTTGTTTAGACTGTGTTAAGACTGTTTTGTTTTAGGTTGGCGATCTAGTATTCCTACGGATTTCTCCGACGCGTGGCACGATTCGTTTTGGTCAAGGCGGGAAGCTTAGCCCACGCTACATCGGACCCTTTGGCATTCTTGCGAGGGTAGGTACAGTGGCGTATAGACTGGACTTGCCGCCTGCATTAGAGGGAGTGCATGAGGTGTTCCATGTGTCGCAGCTGAGACGGTACGTGGCAGACCCTAGTCACGTACTCGACCACTCGGAGATTGAGGTTGGTCCGACGCTCAGCTACCCCGAGCAGCCCGTAGAGATCTTAGACCGCAGAGAGAAGGTGTTGCGGAACCAAACTATTCCTTTGGTTCGTGTTGCATGGAGACATCACTCTCCAGGGGAGTCGACCTGGGAGAGAGAGGACGAAATATGCGAGCAATACCCGTACCTCTTCTAGACTTGAGGTATATCCCTTTCTGATTTATTCCTGTTCTGTTCAGTCCAAATTTCAAGGACGAAATTTCTTTTAGGAGGGTAGACTTGTCACTACCACATTTCCAAATAAGGGCATTTGTGTAATTTTACTATTTTGAATAATTATGTATTTAATTAATCTGCTGAGTTGTAAAACTATTTATATATTGTTATTGATTTTGGGTTTAGGTCAAACCCTAGAACTCATTAGGACAAACCCTAATGACTAAGCCCTAATTTGAAAATCTAATTCTAGAGAAACCCTAGAATTCAAATTTTAGGGTGAGCCCTCAAACTCTAGACTGACTAAACCTTAGTTAATTAGGTCCTATAGGATCTAACCTGGGGGGTTTAACCTAAAACTATTCATTGGAAACCCTAACCTAGTTTAATATAAAAGGGAGTCTCTCTCAAAGCCATCCTTCATGTAGAAAGAAGAAATCCTAGCCTCCATCAAGAAAGCCATCTCCCCCACCCCAAATTCGGAATTAAAACCCTAGGATTCCATCTTCCTCCTCCAAAGCAAGGGAAGCAAGGAACTTGGGTCAAGGAGCCTTGGGGAAGAAGAACTTCCACTTGGAGAACCCATCTCTATAGGTAAAACCCTATTTTTAATTCTTTTATTTCTGTTTTCTGATGATTAATGCCCATTAGGAACCCACCCTTGCTGTTAGATTTTGATTTTAGGGATTCTACATGGAGATTTAGGAGAACTAGGGTTTTGGTGTTCTAATAATGGTTTTTCCCCAATTTCGTGAGCCCTAACCCTAGGTGTTTGCATTAGACTGATTTCATCCTCCAACGAGAAGGGTGGGATCTCGATTTTAGGGTTGATTTGGGAGCATTTACTGTACAGTAGGTATATGGGTATTTTCTGTACTTCTTGTGTTCGATGAAATGTCTAGTAGGAACTTACCTATCTAACTTATTTAATTTCTGCATAGTTTGATATATGAATCTATATACATAAATATAATTGTATTGTAAATAGGTTGTGTGTTGTGTGTACATGGATGAGGAGAGTCTTGTGCACAGTCGGGTCTTGTGATGAATTGAACTGTGCCTGTGTGTTTTGGGGATCCTGTCTAGTCGGGTTTTGAGAGTGTGTTAGGGATTTGTATCTGTGGTAGTTGTGAGCAGTATTTGAGCAGTAAGTGTACCCCAGTGTATGTGAGGTGTTTGTGTTTAGTGTCAGTTGTGGGGGTGCCAGTCAGAGAGGCCTGTGTGAGAGAAGTGTATCAGTATGTTGGAGTCGGGTTTCCTTGTGAGTGCAGTGTAGGAAATAGGTTTATGAGGTAGCTGTGTTAGTAGTGGGTTAGTATATGTTTTATGTATCAGTTTCGAACTGTGGTTAGATTATCAAATTTTTGGAATGTCTGTAGGAAGTATCAGTAACTAGTATTTGTGTGTGAATGAGAGTAGGGGGTTGAGTTAGATGTGTACCTGTGTCAGTGAGAGCCAATGTGACTGTGTATAGGTGTGAGGGAGAGATAATTCCCAGGTTCAATGAGAATTCTGATTTGTGTGTGTATGTATGAACTGTACTGTGCTGTGCTGTGCTGTGTGCACGTGTGTGTGTGAGTTAACTGATGCTGTGTAGTGTATCCAGTGTGTATCCTAGCACCTAATATTTTGTGTCACAATAGAGTGCCAGTATTGAAATTCCCAGGTCCTAATGTATAACTGTATAGTGTATTCTGGAGTAGTAGTTCTCAGAAATTCCAGGTTAGTGTGAGTGTGTACTGATAGTTTGTGCTGTGTGTGGGGAATGAATGTGAGTATCTGGGTGTAAGCTGCAGTGTATGAAATCTCTATGTGTGCAATGTGTATCAGTGTGCAGTTGTGCATAAACTAAAGCTTGTGTCTACTGAGGAAGTTCTCAGGGGGTCTAGGAATTTTATGTATCAGTGACTTGTGCAAGTGTGTGTGTGGAGTGATTCCCATGTTCAATAGAATCAGTGTCTAGGAGTGTGTGAGTGTAGATTCAGTGTGTATTAGTGTATCCAGACTAGTGGGCACTGTGGGATTTTATCTTAGAACCAGTATGAATTCTGTGTAGGTGATACCAGTTGTACAGTGGGGGTTATTGGGGTTATGTGTTTGGGAGTAAAATCTGAGAGAAGGGGGGGAGAGAGAGGGAGAGCAGTGAACCCAAAAACCTGTGTGTTCAGTGTACTGTGTAGATACCTATATGTGCCTATGTGACAGTGTGTGTTGATATGTGGGTGTATAGGATTAAGAAAACAATCTGTGAGTACCTGTGTAGTCTGTGTATCAGTTAAAGAAGGATGCCTGTGAGTTAGGGCCTTGTATAAATGTGCCAGTATCCAGTGTGTGCACCCTGAGTGATACCTGTGAGTATGTATCAGTGTTTATGTGTCCAGGTAGTTAGGTAGTTAAGTTCAATACTAGAAAATGATACTAGTTAGATTTGATTTTACCAAGTGTAGCAGCAACATTAGGAGTTAGAGTATAAAATTTTTATGTAGGTTAGGTAATATAAATATGTATGTCTATGTCAGTTAAGACATAAGTGTTAGTTATTATATACCAAAACATATAGAGTATTATATTCCTTATACAAGTTAGTACTAGTTAGTTAGGTGACCTTATAGACTAGTTAACTAGTTTTGAAACCCCAAACCTTAGTATGATCTAGAAACCTCATATTTAATTAGTAAATCATACTCATTCCTTTAATTCATTATTCTGACAATTATATTCCACAAATAGGTCATTGTGATCCCACCTCGGACATCGATCCTCATTCCTTGCTCAGGACCACAGGCGAGTACATTCTCTGACAGTTTTTATTGTTGATTATTACTATAAATTTAGTTGTATTACATACTTGATTCCGACACTATGGATACACGGGTTAGCACCCTAGATCCCCATCATGAGGAGTCGTGATTGGAATCCATCGTGCTAGCTGGGGGATGGGAAACTATTAGTAGATTATGTGATCATATCCAACCCTCTACATGCATCATAGCTCACCCCACTTCTCACGTCGGGTGCGGCCTGACCATTTACATGCATCATAGCTGTTATATATGATTAACCTGACTACTACATGCATTATAGCTAACCATATGGTTAGCCTGACCTACAAGAATCATAGTTAATCATATATAACCAGCCTGATCTAGTCCCAAGCTGATCACATAATAAACTGATAATTCAAACACTTAGTTAGATGTCTATTTTATTCAGATTCACTTATTCTAGCATTCACTATTTATTGTTCATTGCTAGATGCTCTATTGCCTATTTCTATTTTCTCCAGTACTTTACATTCCAGCATTTATTTCCATCTTGTATTTCTTATACTATTTATAGTCTTTGTCAATTTAATAAAACTGCTGTTAGTGCTTGTGCTTCACTCCAATCCTGACTGGATAACATTTTTCAGAGGACCTGGAGGATCTTTGCCCCACTCATTACGGCCCAGGATTAGAGGGAGATTTCACTCCAGAAATCCCAGAGGAGTTGCCTAGCCTAGATGAGAATGTACCTGGCTGTACTTAGACTATTTTTCTGTAATTATTGTTCTAGACTGAGACTGAGTTATATTTATTATTCTGTGTTTTTGTGAGGTCATCTAGACCCAAGATTTGAGTTGGACTTATTGTGGTTGGTTTATAATAGAACTCTTTTCTATTCTCATCGTGCCATTATTTCTATTAGCTTGTGATTGAGTATATCATAGAACTTTGGATTATTTATCATTGTCCTCCGTGCGGAGTTGAGACTATTGGCAGGATATATTATGTTGAGACCTAGACAGCGTTCTACCGCCGATGCTGCGGCGTAGGCTGGACGTACCCACGACTCATGCCCAAATTCCGGGTGCGGGTCGTGACACGTTTTTAGTGGTGGCCCATGCAGGTCGAGTCCTAAATTCGCATTAGAGCAATATCGTAGTGGTGCTCGCTTAGAGTATTACTACGAGCCTATTTTAGGAAATAGGAATTAGGCCAAGGATATGCTCAATCACAATTAGGGAATTCTGATTCTTATGATACTACTCTTAATGATTTTCCCTTAGAAATTTACTGTCCTTCCTTGATGATATCGTATCTATTGCCTTAATTAAATCTTTCGATCTGTCTTCAGGATGCCGCCGAGGAGGTCCCAGAGACTCGGAGCAGCAGATTCAGAGAGGTCTGCCACCTCTCGCCCTGCCGGACAGACATCCGCAGCACCTCCTACATCTCCAGTACATGTGGGAGTGTCTGCAGCATTCGGGGGTCCTCCACCACCTGTTCAGAGGGTCCCCACAGCTACGACGGCACCACCACCACCACCAGTTCAGTATCCAGGAGGTGTGCCCGTCGATAGGGCACAGAAGTTCGCCTTGATTCAGGGCATGGTCGATGCCCAGAGGACGTCGGCAGAGGCCCAGAGAGTGCAGGCTGAGGCACATCAGGCCCAGACAGAGATGATGAGGGTGAACATGGAGAATGCTCATCAGGTGGCTCTCCAGGCTGTGGAGAGAGTTACTCAGCAACAGCAGCGTCCTGATCAGCACCACCAGAGGCCGGGCACCATTGTGGATTTCAAGAGGATGATGCCTCGAGAGTTCAAGGGGACAGAAGGGATACTCTACGCCGATGATTGGCTAGAGGACATCGAGAGGAACTTGCGCTTGGCACAGCTTCCAGAGGCCCTCCAGATTGAGGCCGCTGGCAGCCAGATGTTCGACATTACCTTGACGTGGTTTCGCACGGAGCCGAGACTCTTGCACAGGGGACTCACTTGGGAGGATTTCAAGGAGCTCTTCAAGGAAAAGTTCTTTCCTGATGTTGCCCTGGGAGCTTTGGAGAGTCAGTTCCATGACTTAGCCCAGGGGAGCTCGTCCGTCGATGAGTATGCCACGGAGTTTTCCCGCCTGAGCCGCTTCGCACCGTCGATGATTAGAGATCCGGGGGACAGGGCCCGGAAGTTCAGAAAGGGGCTGGCAAGGGAGATCAAGTCTCGCACGTCGGGACGTCGCACAGCTACCTACGAGGGCATATTGATGGATGCCCAGATAGCCGAGGACGACTTGGGCCTCAGGCCCAAGAGGGGACGCGATGGTTCCGGAGGAGCAAACAGTAGTGCGGGACCGGGCAAGCGTCCACACTTTCAGCAGCAACAGCAGAGACCCTTTCAGCAGCAGCATCAGGCACCAGCCCGAGGGCAGGTCCAGCAGCAGCAACAGAGACAGACTCAGCCCGCCATCCAGTGTGCGTACTGCGGAAAGATGGGACATACCAGAGACATCTGCAGGAAGAGGTTGGGCACATGTCTGTCCTGCGGATCTACGACACACCAGCTGAAGGATTGTCCTACCATTCGTCCAGGTCAGGGTAGAGCAGCCGCCCAGAGAGGACCAGACAGGGTACCTACCGTACCAGGAGGCCAACAACAGAGGGGACCACTTTCACCGCAACATCAGAAGTTTGCCCAGCACCAGCAGCAGAGAGGTGTACCTCAAGGGCGAGCGTACGCCATGGCAGTCGAGGAGATCGAGCCAGGAGGAGACTTGATCACAGGTTCGATTCTTCTCGATTATATTCCTGCATCTACCTTATTCGACTCTGGCGCTTCCCATAGTTTTGTGTCTGTATCTTATGCACTTCGACATCATTTAGACACAGAACCATTAGCTAGGACTTGCAAGATCATGACTGGTGGAGGTATTATCCTAGTCCGTGATCACTACAAGGACCGGAGGGTGTCAGTAGGAGGCCCAGAGTTGAGCGTGAGCTTACTCGTCATGCCACTTCCGGGGTACGATATTGTACTCGGAATGGACTGGTTGAGTAGGCATCATGCTACTATAGATTGTAATAGAGGCAGAGTATTATTTAGACCATCAGGAGAGCCGGAGTTTGAGATCGTCAGAGGAGCAGCGGAACAGAGGAGGAGCACATTTTGCGGAGCCAGGGCGGAAGAAGAGGAGTTGCCATATCCTCTGATAGCGGAGTTCCTGGATGTATTTCCGGAGGAGTTGCCAGGCTTGTCGCCAGACAGAGATGTTGAATTCTCTATAGACTTGGTTCCAGGAGCGGAGCCCATTTCACAACATGTCTATAGAGTCAACAACAGCGAGCTGGCAGAAATGAAGAAGCAAGTCGAGGAGCTACAGGACAAAGGCTTCATCAAATCCAGTTCATCACCATGGAGAGCTTCGGTATTATTCGTACCGAAGAAGGACGGCACGGTGCGCATGTGCATTAATTATAGAGCTTTGAACAATATCACTATCAAGAACAAGTACCCGCTGCCAAGGATAGATGATCTTTTCGATCAGTTGAGCGGGGCGAGGGTGTTTTCAAAGATAGATTTGAGGTCAGGCTATCACCAGGTGAAGGTGAAGAGAGAAGATACACAGAAGATAGCTTTTCGGACCAGATACGGCCAGTTTGAGTTCATGGTGATGCCATTTGGTTTAACCAATACACCGGCAGTATTCATGAATCTGATGAACAAGGTGTTCCACCAGTACCTTGACAAGTTCGTAGTGGTGTTCATCGACGATATTCTTGTGTATTCCAAGACCCCGGAGGAGCACGAAGAGCACCTGAGGTTGGTCTTAGAGACTCTCAGGAGGGAGAAGCTGTACGAAAAACTCTCTAAGTGTGAATTCTTCCTTGACAAGGTCAAATTTCTTGGGCATGTGGTATCGGGTGACGGAATCTCGGTTAACCCACAGAAGATCGAGGCAGTGAAGTCGTGGGCTACCCCCAGTTCGGTAGCTGAGATTAGGAGTTTTCTCGGGCTAGCAGGATACTACAGGAGGTTTGTACAAGACTTCTCCAGGATTGCAGTGCTAATGACCAGATTGACTAGGAAGGATGTGGATTTTGTCTGGACGGAGGAGTGCCAGGCTGCATTTGATGAGCTGAAGAAGAGGTTGACAACAGCTCCGATTTTGACGTTGCCAGCAGGGACAGGTGGTTTCACCATCTACAGTGATGCTTCAGGTAAGGGTCTGGGATGTGTTCTTCAGCAGCACGGGAAGGTAATTGCCTATGCTTTCAGGCAGTTACGCCCTCATGAAGAGAACTACCCCACCCATGATTTGGAGTTGGCAGCAGTTATCTTCGCTCTAAAACTGTGGAAACATTACCTGTATGGAGAGCGTGTGGAGATCTTCACAGACCACAAGAGCTTGAAGTACGTATTCACACAGAAGGAGCTGAACATGAGGCAGAGGAGATGGTTAGAGTTGATAAAGGACTTTGACATCTCATTGCAGTACCACCCAGGAAAGGCCAACGTAGTCGCCGATGCCTTGAGCAGGTATCCGATGGCTATGTACTTGACGACAGATAGACATTTGTTGGCTGATTTGGAGAGCTTAGAGATTGAAGTGTTAGTTCCCGGTACTGAGATTCAGATGTGGGGATTGCAGATACAGTCTGAGCTGATGGACAGGATCAGAGCTGCACAGTTTGATGATAAGGCTCTGAGGAGTATCAGAGCACAGGTTCAGACAGGATTGTCGAACGACTTTACTATCGCAGATGATGGTTCCTTACGGCACGGCACGAGGATATGTGTGCCGAGCGGGGAGCTGCGCGAGGAGGTTTTGCAGGAAGCACACCGCTCTCAGTACTCAATGCATCCCGGTGCCAACAAGATGTATCGAGACTTGAGGGAGCACGTATGGTGGTATGGAATGAAGCGCGAGGTAGCACGCTTCGTATCTCGGTGTCTAGTGTGCCAGCAGGTAAAGGCAGACCGGCAGAGGCCAGGTGGTTTGCTTCAACCTTTATCGATCCCAGAGTGGAAATGGGAGCACGTGACCATGGATTTCGTTTCAGGGCTTCCACGTTCTCCAGGAGGGAAGGACGCGATTTGGGTTATCGTAGACAGGTTGACCAAATCAGCCCATTTCTTACCTTTCAATATGGGCACGTCGACAGAGAGGCTAGCAGAGATGTACGTACGACAGATTGTTAGGCTTCATGGAGTTCCGGTGAGCATCATCTCAGATCGGGATAGTCGTTTCACTTCCCACTTCTGGAGGAGTCTGCAGGCTAGCTTGGGCACTCAGCTCAAGTTCAGTACCGCATATCACCCCCAGACAGACGGGCAGTCTGAATGGACTATACAGACTCTCGAGGATATGCTACGCACTTGCATTCTAGATCTCGGAGGTTCTTGGGAGGATTATCTGTACCTGGTAGAATTTGCTTACAACAACAGCTACCAGGCCAGCATCGAGATGTCACCATTTGAGGCTCTTTATGGAAGGAGGTGTCGTACACCGTTATCTTGGGACGACGTTGGAGAGAGAGCCTTGCTAGGACCAGAAATGATCGTGGATGCAGCAGAAAAGGTGAAACTTATCAGAGACAGACTGCGAGTGGCGCAGGACAGACAGCGGCATTGGGCCGACAGCCACCGTAGACCCCTTGAGTTTCAGGTATAGATTGTTATTTTTTTCTGGTTTGTGTTGTTTGTTTAGACTGTGTGTTGAGACTGTTTTGTTTTAGGTTAGCGATCTAGTATTCCTACGGATTTCTCCGACGCGTGGCACGATTCATTTTGGTCAAGACGGGAAGCTTAGCCCACGCTACATCGGACCCTTTGGCATTCTTGCGAGGGTAGGTGCAGTGGCGTACAGACTGGACTTGCCGCCTGCATTAGAGGGAGTGCATGAGGTGTTCCACGTGTCGCAGCTGAGACGGTACGTGGCAGACCCTAGTCACGTACTCGACCACTCGGAGATTGAGGTTGGTCCGACGCTCAGCTACCCCGAGCAGCCCGTAGAGATCTTGGACCGCAGAGAGAAGGTGTTGCGGAACCAAACTATTCCTTTGGTTCGTGTTGCATGGAGACATCACTCTCCAGGGGAGTCGACCTGGGAGAGAGAGGACGAAATATGCGAGCAATACCCGTACCTCTTCTAGACTTGAGGTATATCCCTTTCTGATTTATTCCTGTTCTGTTCAGTCCAAATTTCGAGGACAAAATTTCTTTTAGGAGGGTAGACTTATCACTACCATATTTCCAAATAAGGGCATTTATGTAATTTTACTATTTTGAATAATTATGTGTTTAATTAATCTGCTGAGTTGTAAAACTATTTATATATTTTTAGTGATTTTGGGTTTAGGTCAAACCCTAGAACTCATTAGGACAAACCCTAATAACTAAGCCCTAATTTGAAAACCTAATTCTAGAGAAACCCTAGAATTCAAATTTTAGGGTGAACCCTCAAACTCTAGACTGACTAAACCTTAGTTAATTAGGTTCTATAGGACCTAACCTGGGGGGGTTTAACCTAAAACTATTCATTGGAAACCCTAACCTAGTTTAATATAAAAGGGAGTCTCTCTCAAAGCCATCCTTCATGTAGAAAGAAGAAACCCTAGCCTCCATCAAGAAAGCCATCTCCCCCACCCCAAATTCAGAATTAAAACCCTAGGATTCCATCTTCCTCCTCCAAAGCAAGGGAAGCAAGGAACTTGGGTCAAGGAGCCTTGGGGAAGAAGAACTTCCACTTGGAGAACCCTTCTCTATAGGTAAAACCCTATTTTTAATTCTTTTGTTTCTGTTTTCTGATGATTAATGCCCATTAGGAACCCACCCATGCTGTTAGATTTCGATTTTAGGGATTCTACATGGAGATTTAGGAGAACTAGGGTTTTGGTGTTCTAATGATGGTTTTTCCCCAATTTCGTGAGCCCTAACCCTAGGTGTTTGCATTAGACTGATTTCATCCTCCAACGAGAAGGGTGGGATCTCGATTTTAGGGTTGATTTGGGAGCATTTACTGTACAGTAAGTATATGGGTATTTTCTGTACTTCTTGTGTTCGATGAAATGTCTAGTAGGAACTTACCTATCTAACTTATTTAATTTCTGCATAGTTTGATATATGAATCTATATACATAAATATAATTATGTTGTAAATAGGTTGTGTGTTGTGTATACATGGATGAGGATTAAGAAAACAATCTATGAGTACCTGTGTAGTCTGTGTATCAGTTAGAGAAGGATGCCTGTGAGTTAGGGCCTTGTGTAAATGTGCCAGTATCCAGTGTGTGCACCCTGAGTGATACCTGTGAGTATGTATCAGTGTTTATGTGTCCAGGTAGTTAGGTAGTTAAGTTCAATACTAGAAAATGATACTAGTTAGATTTGATTTTACCAAGTGTAGCAGCAACATTAGGAGTTAGAGTATAAGATTTTTATGTAGGTTAGGTAATATAAATATGTATGCCTATGTCAGTTAAGACATAAGTGTTAGTTATTATATACCAAAACATATAGAGTATTATATTCCTTATACAAGTTAGTACTAGTTAGTTAGGTGACCTTATAGACTAGTTAACTAGTTTTGAAACCCCAAACCTTAGTATGACCTAGAAACCTCGTATTTAATTAGTAAATCATACTCATTCCTTTAATTCATTATTCTGACAATTATATTCCACAAATAGGTCATTGTGATCCCACCTCGGACATCGATCCTCATTCTTTGCTCAGGACCACAGGCGAGTACATTCTCTGACAGTTTTCATTGTTGATTATTACTATAAATTTAGTTGTATTACATACTTGATTCCGACACTATGGATACACGGGTTAGCACCCTAGATCCCCATCATGAGGAGTCGTGATTGGAATCCATCGTGCTAGCTGGGGGATGGGGAACTATTAGTAGATTATGTGATCATATCCAACCCTCTACATGCATCATAGCTCACCCCACTTCTCACGTCGGGTGCGGCCTGATCATTTACATGCATCATAGCTGTTATATATGATTAACCTGACCACTACATGCATCATAGCTAACCATATGGTTAGCCTGACCTACAAGAATCATAGTTAATCATATATAACCAGCCTGATCTAGTCCCAAGCCGATCACATAATAAACTGATAATTCAAACACTTAGTTAGATGTCTATTTTATTCAGATTCACTTGTTCTAGCATTCACTATTTATTGTTCATTGCTAGATGCTCTATTGCCTATTTCCATTTTCTCCAGTACTTTACATTCCAGTATTTATTTCCATCTTGTATTTCTTACACTGTTTATAGTCTTTGTCAATTTAATGAAACTGCTGTTAGTGCTTGTGCTTCGCTCCAATCCTGACTGGATAACATTTTTCAGAGGACCTGGAGGATCTTTGCCCCACTCATTACGGCCCAGGATTAGAGGGAGATTTCACTCCAGAAACTCCAAAGGAGTTGCCTAGCCTAGAGGAGAATGTACCTGGCTGTACTTAGACTATTTTTCTGCAATTATTGTTCTAGACTGAGACTGAGTTATATTTATTATTCTGTGTTTTTGTGAGGTCATCTAGACCCAAGATTTGAGTTGGACTTATTGTGGTTGGTTTATAATAGAACTCTTTTCTATTCTCATCGTGCCATTATTTCTATTAGCTTGTGATTGAGTATATCATAGAACTGTGGATTATTTATCATTGTCCTCCGTGCGGAGTTGAGACTATTGGAAGGATATATTATGTTGAGACCTAGACAGCGTTCTACCACCGATGCTGCGGCGTAGGCTGGACGTACCCACGACTCATGCCCAAATTTCGGGTGCGGGTCGTGACAATAGATATGTTGGAAGGTCCCCTTTCCTTACGCTTCTGGATCAGATATGCGCGCAAGTCAGGTGGAGTAGAGAAAGAAGACGACGGATTATTCCTTCTGTTCCCATCAGTGGGCATGCGGAGATTGGGCACCATGGTTTTTCCTACGCCACCTGTGTACAACAGATTGGCCATCTGGGTGGCGGATAATCCCCGGGGAGGTTGCCTTCCCGTAGCCTGAGCATGCTTTACGTCGTGGGACTTCGCCTGGCATAATTTGGAGATTTGCTCAGACTAGCGTAAAGCTGAAGAGGTCCTTAGTCGGCCGTTGGCTTCCAACGTAATTCGGAGGGTAGGTAGATTGCTTCTTTGCTGGCGTAACGGCCGAGAAGTTGAGTACCCCGCCGCTTGCGCCCTTTGGTTTACAAACAAACTTGTACAATTTAATCCTATACGAGGACGTAGGAGTACAATTTATTTAATCTGGGTATAAATTGCTATAGGTGTCTGATCTGCAGTCGATCACTTTAGCCCTTGGACCACACGATGTTGAAGAAGTGCCGTGGAAGACAGGTAGCAGCTTCGAAGGTTGCAGAAGAGGGTGGATGCACGATGCCAAAGTCGTCGATCCCTGCTCTTTGCCTGAGCTCCGGACTCTCTCTCTCTCTCTCTCTCTCTCTCTCTCTCTCTCTTTTGACCTCCGGTTCGATCTTTCTGGGAAGTTCGACCTTGTTCGATCTTCAAGTTTGAAGTTTTTCAACCTTGTTCGATCTTCAGGTTTGAAGTTTTTCGACCTTGTTTCCCATTGATAGGGGTCTCTATTTATAGAGTTTTGGTGACAATGACCACTCTGTCGGTGTAAAAACCGAGGAGTGGAAAATATAGCACCCTTTTACACAACGGTTAAAATAACCAATGCCTGCGTATAGATGACCTTTTGAGTGAGCATGTGACGCGTGTCCAACTAAGGGGACAAAATGCGTATATCTGCTGCGAAGATCACGGCGTAGAAGCCACGTAGGTAGGTATCCCTTATGTAGAAGAGGTTGGCGTAGAAGCCAAATGACTGTCACCCTGGTGTAGAAGCCGGATAGGCGTAGAAGCCGAACAGGCGTAGAAGCCGAATAGGCGTAGAAGCCGAATGGTCGTAGAGACTGAGTGGGCATTTGAAGCCAAATGAGCACAGATCTTGAATGGGCGTAGAAGCCGCTGCGTACCGTGCCAGAGTGCTGATGTGGACGTCTTAGCCGGAATTACGGCTTTTGAAGATATAATCAAATATCTTGCAAAGATTTGCCACCATCTTGTGCATTAAATGGGGAGGCGTATTTTGAAGGTCTGCAGCCCTTTTGTGCAACTGTCGTAGAGACGTGCCTCCAGAGAAACTATCACCGCTCTGTGCAATTTAGACGTAGAGACGTGCCTCGAGCCCCATACGAAGTGCAGCTTTTGACGTGGCAGGCGGTTTGTCTACTGCGGAGCGTAAAACAGCTCATGTTTGCCTGTGTAAAATAAGGCAGCGTATCCCCTTGTACGCGAAAGAGCAGTTTATGCTGAGGGGACGTCAGTAAACGACGGTTCGACGATATTTTAACCAAATTCTCTGTATTAAATGCAGAGATCCGCCATCATACTGTGGTGCACGTCCCGAGGGGTCTGTCCTCGTTTCCAGCCGTCGTCTGGGTAGCCGTGCAGCACTTTTTGTCAGGAGTCAGAGGTCAGGTTCACTGCGTGACTTGACAGGTTCATTTCGGGGAAGACGAAGCGTTCCTCGTACGCTTTAACGCTGCTTTGAGAGCGGATGAGTTTTATGCCATGGAGGCGATGAAGAACCCTGTCTACGCTGAAGTGTCTTGGACGTACTGCACTTACGCGGATGGTCCTTTGAGCTTGTACTTCACGTTGTGTTTAGCGGAGAAAGCTCTGCTTGTACGCTTGATGGCTCTGAAGGCCTCTGTTTACGCTGCTCTGCATCAGTATGCTGCGTAGCTCCTCCCAGCGTATTTTTCATGCTTCTACAGTCGGATAGGTGCTTTCTGGTGCAGTCGCTAGAAGGTCGACTGCCTGCTTGTGGGTATTGCTACTTTATTGCAGCAGCAATTGATAATGATCTTGGCACAGTGATGCCCTGGAGAGGACATTTTATCGGCCACAGTTGTTTTTTCGCCTTGTGCTTGTGATTGATCACATTACGCAAATCAAGCAAGGATTGTTCCACCTTTGTACCCTTTTTGTGGGCCCGGAAGGACCGAGCGCACAGGTGTGTAGGTATTGTATTTGCTCCCTGATCCGAGGTTCGTATAAGAACTTCCCTCGGATCGTCAGCGGAAGACTTTTGAGATCGATGTTATTCATTTGCCGCTGTGGGCTGGACACACGAGGTGGTCTTTTATAGCTTCCCATTTGGGACCCATGTAATGGTTAATGGTGCCTGCTGACGGTCATCTAACTGGACAATTGCTTGAGCCTGATGAGCTCGCACTGCCCTAGGCTTCTTTGACTTAGCACCCGCAAGCGCGTAGTACAAAGAGTCCAGGTTTAGGTTTTCTCCATTCTCAGCGAGCCGCATGGGATCTGCGCCACAGGAGATACGGTCGAAAATATATATTTTGTTGATGTTGGTGCTGCATGCGGTCATCTGCCTGCTGTTGTGAGCTGGTGTCGCATGGCTAGTCTTATGCAGTCTCATTTCTGACTGCATAGAAGCTGCCTCAGCCCCAGAACGTCTGGCATCGTAGTATTTTTCTCAGCCCCAGCAGAGTCGCCATCTTGTTTGCTATTAAATGTGAAAGTCTTTAAGAAAGAACTTGATTTAATTAATAAACGAAAAAAAACTACAGAGAGGTCCTATAAGACAATCTAAATACAAATTTATTTTCTGGGGGGTGCGATGAAGGGTTAGGAGTGTAGCAACTCTCTTTACTCCGTGGATGATCCGATGCAGAAGTTCTTCTCTCTTGCTCAAGTATAGATTCGTAGATAGCCAGCCTTTTGTATGTTTGTGATACCCTACTATTTATAGTCATCTTGGATGCGCATATGTTGGGCCACATGGATGCTGGAGGGTACCACGTGTCCCTTCTTAACATGGTACAACTGTAACCGTGAGCAGGCCAAGCTGCCACGCGGGCGGTTGTTGGGATTTTTTGTTGTAGAAGATCTGGGTGGTTCTCGTCCTTTGTGGGCGTGACTTAGTCAGCTTGACACATAGTCCGCACTTGGTTGGAGAGAATCATTCTTATCATGACAGCAAGATTTGGTCTTCATGGAGTCTGAAACACATGTGGCCAGAGACACATGAAGTTTGAGATGCATGGGGCCAGAGACGCATGGGACCGCATGGATTCTGGGATGCATGGGGCCAGAGACGCATGAGACAGCATAGATTCTGGGATGCATGGGGCCAAAGACGCATGGGACCGCATGGATTCTGGGATGCATGGGGCCAGAGACGCATGGGACCGCATCGAGTTTGGGACGCATGGGGCCAGAGACGTATGGGACCGCATGGAGCCTGGGCCGCATAGGGCCAGGGACGCATGGAGTCTAAGACGCATAAGGCCCTTGTTATGTTGTCCATGTGGCATTGCACCCCGTCGAGAGTGATATTCTGCTAACGTGATACTTTTGTCATTTATTATGTTTACGTCTTTTAAGAAAATTAGAAAATTCTTTTCGTCAGGATTCTGTGTCAGAGACTATCCTGCTGACGGAACACCACTTTAGGTCCTTCTGCGGCCAAGCTGCTTTGGCTAATTGGGAATGGATGTCGCCTTGTTTGGGCCGCAGGGAGACTCTATGGTCTGATCTCTTCTGAGTTTTCATTTTGGGTCGCATGGATGCATATTTTCCATGCTTCTATATAGTTAAAACACTCATTGTTGGTAGAACAACAAACATCTAGGTGTGGCCCCATTTGCCACAGTAACTGCACTCTTGAGCAGGGCGTTGCTCGCCTACTGTATTTTTATCCCCATTATGGTATCTTTTGGCAGGAGGGTTTCAAGTAGCGGCCGCCTTTTCCAGAATATTTTTAGGCTTGAACTGCTCGTTCTGCACTACTGCCTCAAAAACTTTAATATAAGATGTGCATTCATAATTCATTACATCCTTTCTGAGGTCGTCATTCAAGCCTTTGATGAACCGATGCGTACGGGCCATCTCATTAGGAATCATCGAGCTAGCAAACTTAGCAAGCCTGGAGAATTCGGACTCAAATTTTGTTACGGACATGCTCCCTTACTTAAGTTTGGTGAACTCATCTTTCTTTCTCTGCCTGACAGCTGGTGGGAGATACTGTGCCAAGAATGCATCCTTAAACATCCTCCAAGTAATTTTTCCTTCCTGGTGCTTTGTGGAGAGATCCAGCTTCTTGATCTGCCACCAATTGTGTGCTCGTTTCCGCAGCTGCATGACTGCACACACCATCCTCTTGTTCATAGGTATCGAAGCAAACTTAAACAAGTCTTCCAACTTGGCGACCCAGTCCATCACCTTATCAGGCACGATCCTACCTTCGAACTCTGGAGGGTTCAACTTCAGAAACTCGGCACCCCTAAAGGTAGACTTTATGGCCACCCGTTGAGGCTCATTAGTTTCTGCTAAGCCTGCTCCCCGAGATGCAGTCGCGGCTGTCACGGGTGTCACGATGGTCCCCGATGCACTACTGTTGGCTACCAATATTGTTACTATTTGAGTCAGAGAGTCAAGCTGATGTTGTTGTGCCAAGGCTCTATCATCAGCCTGTTGCTGCTGAGCTTCAAACCGTTCATGTTGGGCTTCGTGTCGATTATTCTAATTTTTGAACATGACTATCAGCCTATCGACTTGGTCATCGCTCACACTCGCTGCGCCCGATGTACCTTGGTCACCTATTTTAGCCATCCTGCTAGCAAAAGAGAGTAGCTTGCATTAGTCTCATAACGTATTATGGACTTATTGGGTTTTTCATACTTTTAAGATCGGGACATATAATACTATCAATTTACTTATATAGATTCCCAACTATTTTTTGAAATCCGGGACTTCTGAAATCGTTTGAAAACTTATATCATTTTTTAAAAATAATATTTAAAGAGGCCAAGGACGTAAAGCCGTGCGCTCTGATACCATCTGTCACGCTCTGATCCCGTAAGGGCCGATCGTCCTCACCTGCTCCTTAGGAAACCGATCGTCCTCGCTTGGACGTGATGTCGTGCAAGCCTAAGTTGTGCTTGCACAAGGATAGTACCCTCACAAGATACAAGTTAGACAAAAATATACATATGTGTTGCACAGAATAACACATTTGATAGGAACACAAAATACTTTCTTTATTGAATACTTGAAGATTGGATTACAAAGTACTTGCTTGACTGATTACAAAATATACCATAGATGGCTTACATCCCTTTTTACAAACCCAAAAACTAGCCACAATGCCCAAGCATTATATCCTTTTAGTAGGACCAAAATCAAAATATCTAGCAGAAGAAGAGCTTGCACACAGGAGAGGAAAGCCATGGGAAGCAGCACGAGCACGGTTCTGCCTGAGGGAAGGGAAGTGCTCATAAAGCTTTAAAATGTTTGCCAAACTCTCGCTAACAGAACCAGAAGATTTGCCCACAAACGTAGTCAGTACTACAATATGTACTGGTGAGTGACCATGGCCAAACTCAGCTAGAAATCCACACTAAGTAGATATGTGAGGCTAATATTATTAGGTGATCTTTCTCGTTGTCTAGTTTCTTTTTAACAAATCATGCAAAGGAAACATAAACAATAAATAGACTACGCATATGATCAATCTTATTCACGGTCGAGCGGTTATCCCTGCAGCAAATACACAAGTTAGCAATAATATGCATAGGTGTATACACTCATGTATCTATTATTGCATAAAATTGTTTGGCTTGCAAGAAGGAAAATCCTAGCATGCAACCTAACTGCATGATGTCCCCTCCACGGGATTAGCAGTTGGGACATACAAGTCCATCTTACTAATTGACCTATACCATCCCGTAAGTAAGGACTTCTAGCCTCAGGGTATCCAGATCTCTCCTAGGCCGAACGATCCCCATTGTTCCAGGAACCGCTCAAGAGATAATCCCTGTGCACAAGTTGTCCAGACCAAATGCATGAATGCAAGTTCCTATCAGATAATATATTATCATGCAGCTGTTGAACGATGAACAAACAAGTCTATCTCTTTTTCTCATTTCAAGATCAAGTCAAGAGGTTTCCAGTAGCGTTTCTCAATATGCAGCATACAATAAGGGGCAGGTAAGCATTCATGATGAAACTAGTAAAGCAACAATTCTATACTTGAAGCATGAAATAATATTTCTTTTTAGCTTATCTTGTTAGTGAGGCAAAATTGATTTAGTGAACTAGAGATTCTTTTATTAAGGCGTGCAGACCAAGGGATTCATCGAATGGCCAAAGCCACTCACCGATTGAATCAACGAGAGGATGGGGAAGCCTTATGCAATGATCACTCCTTGGTTATGCGTCCTAAAATTGCAACAATACTTGGTTAGCATCATTCGATCTCTTTCTCTTACGATTCGAAATGAATGCGTAAGAGAGAAAAGCGAATCATGAAAACAAAGTCATCGAAAGCAAGATAAAACACAAAGCAACATAAAACCAAGCAGCAAAACAACTGACGAAAACTCTTGGACTCATTTCAATAGAAGCCGTTCCATCAGTTTGAAGGGTTCATTGTATTTCGTCCGTGATTGATTTGGCGGTAAGGTTTACTCGAGACTCGATTCTCAACCGAGTCAAAGTAACAAGTGTTCCATAAGTAAACCGCTAGAAGCAGGGCATTACAATAGGTACACATTGAACTTGCATACATAAAATAATCTATAATTATTCACTAAATAGAACAAATACATAAATGAAGAGGATTGATATACTTAATGATCTTCTATTTATTTGACCTACTCCTTTAATTAAGTAAACTTGTCCAATTATTATGCTATGTTCTATTTAGTCATGGTGATGATCAAACTTCCATAGTAAAATACAATCTTTAGTTACCCCCAACTATTATCACAATATATAAATGATGATCAACATCTATTCTACTCGCCTACCTTCATAACTAAATAAAAAAATACTCTTATATTTCTTTAAAAAAAATTGGACCACAATAATATTATACTATTTTGCTATTACGTTATTCCTTATTGGTGAGGTTGTTGGACTCGATCACAGACCATCCCCAACCGTCTGGAGAAATTATTGGATGGGCGGGACGCTGTGCATCCTCCCTCTCCCCAACTGTTAGATTGCCTGGGAATATATGCATACACACATCCCCATGATAATCTAACGGTTGACATTGGGATGGTGCATTGCGCCTGGCACACCCAATAATTCTTCCACCGTCTTGGCTACAACATATTTTCCACTAAAACCATGTCACGCCCCAGTCCCAAAATATAAGGAACTAGGCCACGTGGCATTGGCCAGCTGACACGTCACTAAGGGTTTAATCCATTTTTATGGACCCAAAGGTACGTGCTACGCTGTCCTAATATACTACAAGTTTAACACAGGTAAATCTAATCTCATCCACAGAAATATCATGAATATGGGAATAAGTACTGAAATATATATAATGCTGAGTCTGAAAGTCATAGTACACATCTTGTGGGAACAAACCCACTGCAAAAGATAATAATAGTGCAGAAAATAAGATAGACTAGAGTATCGTCTATCAATGTAGGTAACTCCAGCTCCAGGTGATCTAAAAGTTCAGGTAGACTCTGTGGGTAGCTCTTCTAGCTCCTCCTCGGTAGCATATCTGGTCTCCTGTCCAGGCCCATATACCGTGGGGTAGAAGGCCTCATCTAAATCTAGAAGGGAACCAGGTCCTCAGTGGGACATAACAAGATACAGAAAAACAACATGCCATGTATGTAAATACTGAATAAATAAGTACAGGGTGCTAACCATCTAAGTGAATGCAAGTAAAGACCTTGTAGTACGCATGGGAAAGTGTAGGCTTGACATATGCTGACTTAATTCACCAATCGTGTTGACTGGCTAGTATATGTGTCATATGCCCCCGGACACACGGGTAGCTCTGCAATCGACCATCTCCGAGGAGCATGGTACGAAGGATAAAAGACTCAAGGAGGGGGGTATCCCATACGTCTACTAGTTATCTTTCCCCCCCCAATGTAACTAATGCCAAGTCATAATTATTCCTGAGTTTTCCTGATTTTATGCTAAGCCGTGATGCACGTCACACGTACTGGTAGCTAATCAAATACGCAGCTCGTATCCCAATATGTATTGCAACCATGTTGCGTGTTCCCGTGACAGGGTCTAGGAGGATATTAGGATACCCTCACAGCTGTTGGTAAGTCTGTAAAGACTAAGTTAATTATACTATGTGTCAACATATCTGTTGACTGTACCCGAGGCAATCTCGGATACTCACAGTCATATGAAATTCAGGAGAAATAACATATAACAACATTTGAATTTAAACAGTAAACTTGGCAAGGTATACTTGCCTACTTCCTGATTGTGTTGAAAACCTGATCTCACAATCAAGTCTGAGGGGTCTTGTGACAGGGGGTCACTGACTGTGCTGAAGATGTATTCTGTTTAAGACATATAGGGTTCGTGAATATATATAAATGATGCGTATTTAAAAGTATAGGATATATATATTTATAAAGATATTATATATATATTTTAATACATAAATAATATATATATACATATAAGTATATAAATATAGTATTTATATACTTAATATAATTATAAACATATATATAAAATAATTTCATAGACATATATATAAGTTGCATATGTATATAAGAGAAAAATAAAAGCATAAATATAGGTATACATATACTTATAGTATATATAATATATATACATATATAAATAATAATATGAATATGCATATATATAAACAAAAAAAAAAAAAAAAAGACATATATAATATATATGTAATAGTATAATTATGTATATATATACATATATATAATAACAATGAAATGCATACATATATATATACATAGAATATATTACAATATATATATATATATATATATATATATATATATATATATATATATATATATATATATATATATATATATATATATATATATATATATATATATATATATATTACTTATATATGTATATATATATATATATACATATATAAGTAATATATATATATATATATATACATATATAAGTATATATATATATATATATATATATATATATATATATATATATATATATATATATATATATATATATATATATATATAAGTAATATATATATATAAGTAATATATATATATACATATATATAAAAAATGAAAGGTATACATATATATATACATATATATTTATATATTATAACATACTTATATGATATATATAATTATATATGTATAATACATAAATAAATATATATATATATATATATATATATATATATATATATATATATATATATATATATATATATATATATATATAAAGAAAAACAGAAATACATATATATATACATATTATATTACATAATAATATATATATATATACATTGTATATATATATATATATTGTATTAATAATAATAATAATATATATAATATATATATATAATTACATATAATAATACATACATATATATAAATATATATACATACATATATATATAATACATATATATATATATATAAAACAGAAAATAAAGATGCATATATTAATATAATAATATATATTATATTGTATATAAATACTGTATTTTAAGTATATATTATATATAATATATATATATATATATATATATATATATATATATATATATATATATATATATATATATATATATATATATATATATATTTACATATAAACATATACATAAATAATAAATAAATAAAAATGAAAAATACAGAAATATAAATACATACATATATACTGTATTTATAATATTAATATTAATATTAATATTAAATACATATAATAATATATATATATTAATTATATATATTAATATATATAAATATATACATATATATAGATATATATAGCTATATATATATATATATATATATATATATATATATATACATATACAAATATATAGGTATATACGTATTTATACACTAGTATACCTGACAGGTCAGCAAGGGGGGGCCCACGGCTCGTCGCCGGCGGGAGGACGGCGGCGGAGTTGGCGGCAGCTGGCCGGAGAGACGAGCACAGCAGCAGCTACTGCCAACAGTGATAGCAGCAGCGGCAGCTTGCAGCGGTTACGGCGGCCAGGGCGGTGGCGGGGGTGGCGGTGCAGGCGGTTGGGTCGGTGGAGGGGACGTCGGCGAACAGTCTAGTAGTGGTGGCGGAGGTCAGTGGTGGCGGTGGTGGTGGCTGGAGGTGGTCGGGATGGGGGAGGTGGCTGTGGTTGGGAGGTCGGGGGAGGCACTACGGGGTGGCTGGCGGTGGCTGGTGGCGTCGTGGGACGGTGGTGGTGGGTTGGTTCGGTGGAGGAGGTGGCGGCGAGGCGTTTGGAGGTGGTGGCGGTGGTCCACGACGACGGTAGGCGGTGGTGAGGGGCGGTCGGGTGTGGGGTAATGTTGTGGTGGTGATTGGAAGTTGGGTGCTGTGGAGGCCCTAGGCGGCGGAGCAGTCGGCCAGGGCGGTCCTCCGGTGGTCGGGGAGGAGGGCAGGGAGGTGGCGAGCCATTCGACGGAGGTCCGGTGGCCGGAGTTGGGCTGAGGGTGGTGGTGTAGGGTTTCGGGAATGGGGGGGGGTCGGGTATATATAGGGTTTAGGCAATGGCATGGGTGGTAAATAGTTAGAAGTCTAGGGGTATTTAGGTAATTTGATTTCCAAGATATTTTGGCTGATATTTTGGGATATTTTTGAGTGGGTCCCACGGCCACATGGACGGTCTACGATCACCGGCCAATGAGGTGTTGACACCTCACATGAAATTTTGCAAAAAACCCCTGTAAATTCATAAATTGTATATAGGTCCTAAAATTGAAAATTTGCGTAATTACGCAATTTGTCTGATTAAAAACACTGATTTCTAAAAATATTGAATTGTACAAAAATGAGGGGGAAAGCTGGGGGAGTGCCTTGGGGGGGTGGGGGTGAGCCTGGGCAGGGGCAGGGCCTGGTTCTTTGGGTGATACGGGTCATCGTATTTATTAATTAATAAATACTGCGCACGGTGTTCTCTAATTATTTAGAGGCAGCTAGGGCCATAATTTTAATACGGTGTCAATATACTAATTGTAGTATATTCAAAGTAGAATATTAACTATTTTTGTTTGGGAAAAACAGGTACAGATTGGGCCTCAAATCTCTAGGGGTACAAAGATGGGTAAAGAGAAGAAAATTAAATAGGAAATAAATATGGACGTTTGTAACGATATTTGTGCGTCTCAAACGAGACTCAAAATAAAGTATCTGAGAGTTGCACAAAATTCAAAAAAATAGACTAACATGTCTAGGACAGGTATGTGAACTTTGTTTGGGGATAACAGCTAGTGTAATGCTCTAATTAATTGGGTAATGGACAGGTGCACAAATCAATAGGATATGTAAGCAAAATAAATTTTAAAAAGTTGTAATAATTCTAATTAGCTAAAAATAATCCTAAATTACTGAAATCTGGTCGAAGGATTTTACAATCTACCCTCCTTAGAATATTTCGTCCTCGAAATAAAAACAGACATATAATGAGAATGAAAGATTGATTTGAAATATTAGGACATACCCTGGTTTGGAAATAGATGGGGGAAACGCTGTCGAATATCCTCTTCTCCTTCCCAGGTTGATTCACCTGGTGCATGATGTCTCCATGCAACATGAACTAGAGGAATAGTCTGGCCTCGCAACACCTTCTCGCTACGATCTATGATCTCTACGGGTTCCTCCTGGTATGATAGGCTCGGGCCGATGGTGATCTCTGAATGGTTCAGTACATGACTTGGGTCTGGAATGTATCTCCTCAGCTGAGATACATGGAAGACGTTATGCAGTCCTTCCAAGGTCTGAGGTAGGGCTAGCTTGTAAGTAACTTCTCCGATGCGTTCCAACACATCGAAGGGTCCGATGTACCTCGGGCTCAGTTTTCCTCTTCCTCCAAATCTGATAGTTCCTCTGGTAGGTGAGATCTTCAAGAACACATGCTCTCCCACTTGGAACTCTAGAGGTCGTCGATGTACATTGGCCCAGTGCTTCTATCTGTCTTGCGCTGCTCGTAGGTGTCCTTGTATCTTCTTTACTTTCTCCACCGTACGAACAACCAATTCTGGTCCCAAGATCTGTCTTTCGTCAACATCGCTCCAGCATACTGGGGAACGACATTTTCTGCCATACAATGCTTCAAAGGGAGCCATTTGGATGCTCGCTTGATAGCTATTGTTGTAGAAAAATTCCACCAGGTGTAAATGGTCTTCCCATGATCCGCTGAAATTCTACTAGGTAGGACCTGCATGGGCCACCACTAAAAACATGTCACGCCCCAGTCCCAAAATACGTAGGACTAGGACACGTAAGCATGCCAGCCGCCTATATATATGGCAACTCCAATATATGGAAACCATAATACAAGCGTACGCTGTATAATGAACAATAATTCATAAGTGGTAAGACTAATCACAAGTCATAAGGTAATATCTAATCTCATCCACAGAAATCAAATATACATGAATAACCAATAACCAGGTAACTAAATCTCAATATAGAGTATCTAAAGAATGACAGTCGAATGGAAATAAATCCACTACCGAAATAGAATATAAAAGGAATCAGATACACACCATATAAAAACAACATCTAACCAACACGAGGCTCGAAGATCTCCTTGAAATATAAGTAGCCTGTCCGGATCTTCGCTCCCACGAATACTCAGGAACATCTACACCTGGAAAGGGACCAGGTCCTCAGAGGGACATAACAAGATACAGAAAAACAATATGCCATATATGTAAATACTGAATAAATAAATAAATACAGGGTGTGCTAACCATCTAAGTGAATGCAATGTAAAGACCTTGTAGTATGCATGGGAATGTGTTAGCTTGACATATGCTGACGTAATTCACCAATCGTCATGACTGGCTAGTATATGTGTCATATGCCCCCGGACACACGGGTAGCTCTACAATCGACCATCTCCGAGGAGCATGGTACGAAGGATAAAAGACTCAAGGAGGGGGTGTCCCATATGTCTACTAGTATCTTCCCCGCCCAATATAGATGTACAAGTCGTAAAAACGACGTGGATACCTCCTACTATGATGCAAGTCTCAATAAAATAAATAACTAAGCTACATACCGTTACATGTGTTGCTCACACTAATGGCCAGTCGCGCATGAGACACGCGTCCCTACATGAACTCACTTTGTGATGTGTAATGATACGTGTCAAGGCCTGGGAAGTCATACCAATAACTCCACAACTTTAGGTGGGTCTACTAGACACTAGGTCAGATACAAATCCTAACGTCAACGCCTTCGTTGACTGCACCCGAGTTTTCTCGGACGCGCATATTTATATGATTTTTAAAATAAATAAACATGTAACTACAATAACTGAATTTAAATAGTACAACAAGGCAAGGTATACTTGCCTGGTAAGAGAGCTGCAAAATGTAACATACAGATGTCAAATACCAAGTGTCGAAAACTATGGCCTCAGAATGAACGTCTCCGGATGCTGAAATAAACATCACCAATGGTCTCAGAAAATATCAATAGCTAAAAACGCCTGTCCTTAAGTCCAATTTGGACACATGGGCAAAAATGACAGTTTTCGGTCAAAGCGGGGTCCACATGTGGGCCACTTTGCACCGAAAAATATGTCAGGGTCAAAGGTTTCCAAATTCGCCAAACTTAGTGTCAACAAGTCCAGAACGTCGATACAAACCCAACGGAATGTCCAGAACTGGATTCCGATGTGCCGATCACAAAATCGCCCATCAATTGGAGCCTGTGGGGCCCACGATACGGGATTTTGTCAACGTTCTCAGAATCGAACCAAACTTGGATCACAGGACCAGCGTATTGTTACGAGTCCGATGGCGCAAGTTTCGTTTCGATCCGACGTGTGTACACAAAATTACAGCATGTTCCAGAACAGGCGGATACGGGACGTTGTCGGCGGATACGCGCTGATTCCGGTGTGCACGCACATCCAAATCAACTTTTGTGAAATCTCGCACGTCCGTATCAATGGCGTGCACGTTTCAGTGAAGACCGCGTGCGACCAAGTCGTCCCGTTTGGCGGGGCGTACTCAGTCCGGGTGAAAATAGGACGTATTTTTCCTATTTTTGGATCGTGTTTGCGATCGCCATAGGACGCGATGCACCGAGAGGGTTGCACGGGCATCGAGAGGATTACATATCCTACGTATCACAACTGACGGAATAAAAAACGGAACAACGAGGAGAGAGAATGGGTTACCTGAACAGGGCTCCGTAGAATAAATTTTCTTCGTGTCCGTGAAGAGATGCGACACGACACGATCGTATCCGGGCTGTGTCCGGCTACTGTGTCCGATCTGAGTCCAGTGTAGACTCGCTGGGGCTTCGTCGGAGGCGCTCAGGCGGGCCTCGTCGGTCAGCGGTGCGTTCGGGCAGGGCACGGTGCTTCGGGTGCTGCTCGGGTCGTCGAGGCTGAGGAGGAGGAGGGGTGATTAGTCTCGGCCATGGGGGGGTTCACGGTGAGGAGGAGGAGGAGGAAGAGTGGCTGTGGTCCCGGCCAGGGGGAGAATTCGGCCTGAGCTCGGGGACGACGTCGAGCTCGAGGGGAGAAGTGGCGCTGGAGATGGTGGTGTTGGCGGTGGTGGTGTTGGCGGTGGTGGGGAAATCGACGGGGGGAGGAAGGAAGGGCTGGGAGGGGGGAGAGGGTGGCTCGGGGGGGTAGGGGAAGCTGGTGGCGGCGTTGGTGCTGGTGGTGGAGGATGGCGAGTGGCGGAGGAGGCGTGGGGGGGGAAGTCGCTGGCGGAGGGGAAAGGGGCTCGGGGAGAGGAGAGGAACGGCGGGATGGCGTCGAGCTCCGGTCGAGGGAAGAAGGAAAGAGATTCGATCGACGGCAACGGCTCTCCGGCGGGGGTAGGCTTGCCGCTGTGCCGGCGAGGTCGGGGTCGAGGAAGGGGGGAGTGGAGGAGGAAACAAGGAAGAAGAAGAGGAGGAGGCGATCGGCTGCCGCGGGGGAGGCGGAGCTGCTCGGCGGGGGGGGGGGGGGGTAGCCGACGGCTAGGTCAGGGTTAGGGATTTAGTTTTTTTTTTTTTTTTTTATAGAAATTAAATTAGATATTTTAAGTAAAATATCTATAGATATATACAGGATATTTTCATGTGGGTCCCACTTCCAAATGACGGTGCAGGTTCGCCGGCCAATAGGAGGCTGAGACCTCACAGGGAAATTTACAGAAAAGTCCTTGTAATTTCATAAATTGTATAAAGGTCCTATTTTGGGAAATTACGCAATTACGCAATTGTCTGGGAAAAACACCCTATTCCTGAAAATACTAAAATTCACAGAATTGAAGGAAAAAGCTGTGTGAGGGTCCTGAGGGGGTGGGGGTGAGCATGGGCAGGGGTTGGGCCTGGTTTCTGGGTGATACGGGTCACCGTATTTATTAATTAATAAATACTGCACACAGTGTTTACTAATTATTTAGAAGCAGGTAGGGTCATAATTTTAGTGCGGTATCAATATACTAATTGTAGTATACTCAGAGTAGAATATTAACGTATTTTTGTTTGGGCAAAACAGGTGCATGTTGGACCTCTAATCTCTATTGGTACAGAGGTGGGTACAGGTCTGGGAATTTAAATACGTACGTTTGTAACGATATTTGTGCGTCTAAAACAAGGCACAAAACAGAGTATCTGGGAGTTGCACAAGATTCAGAAAAATAGACTAGCAGGTCTATGAGAGGTATGTGAACTTTGTTCGGGGATAACAGTCAAGGTAAAGCTCCAACTAATTCGGTGATGGACACGTGCACAAATCAATAGGATATGTAAGCAAAATAAATTAAAATAGCTGCCATAAATCCTAATTGGTAAAATAATCCTAGTTTGGTATTAAATACGAAAATCTGGTCGAGGGAGTTTACAATCTACCCAACTTATAAGAATTTCGTCCTCAAAATTAAAACTAAGCCACGGTAGAAGTCAAAGACGGCATAAGGTATAATTTAACAAAGTAATTTATATCTTGGTTTACGAATAGGTTCAAAAAATGTTTACGCATGTCGTTCACATGCTCAAGTAGATTCTCCTGGCGTGCCATGCTTCCATGCCACACGGACCAAGGGAATAGACTGATTCCTCAATACCTTTCCTCGATGATCAAGGATTCCCACGGGTTGCTCTTGATACGACAAGCTTGGCCTAATGGTGATCTCCGAATGGTTGAGAACATGACTGCTGTCCGTCACATATCGCCTGAGTTGCGACACGTGGGATACATCAGGTACTCCCTCAAGTGAATGTGGTAGCGCAAGTTGATATGCCACTACTCCCACTTTTCTAGCACGTCAATGGTCCAATATACCTTGGCCTCACTTGTTGCGTCCTCCGAATCGAATGGTGCCTCTAGTAGGTGATATCCTCAAGAAGACATGATCGTCCCTCTTTGAATTCTAAGGGACGATGATGATGGTCTGTCCCCTGCTTCTGTCTGTCTTGTACTGCTCACAAGTGTCCTTGTATTTACTTAACTGTCTCTACGGTGTTAACCATCAACTCTGGTCACGCGAATCCTTGTCTTGTAAAATGCTGACTGGTATGCCGTGCAATCTCCCCCTCCCAGCCCTTCCTTCCTCCCTCCGTCGATTTCCCCACCACCGCCAACACCACCATCTCCAGCGCCACTTCTCCCCTCGAGCTCGACGCCGTCCCCGAGCTCAGGGCCGACTTCTTCCCCCCTGGCCGAGACCACAGCCACTCCTCCTCCTCCTCACCGTGAACCCCCCATGGCCGAGACCAATCACCCCTCCTCCTCCTCAGCCTCGACGACCCGAGTAGCACCCGAAGTACCGTGCCCTGCCCGGACGCCCCGCTGACCGACGAGCTCTGCCTGAGCGCCTCCGACGAAGCCCCGGCGAGTCTCCACTGGACTCAGACCGGACACAGCAGTCGGACATATCCCGGACACAGCAACCAGGACACAACACAGTGACCGAACACGGGAAATTCAGTTTCCACGGAGCCCTGTTCAGGTAACCCGTTCTCTCTCCTCGTTGTTCCGTTTTTCAATTTCGTCAGTTGTGACACGTAGGCTATGTAACCCTCTCGATGCCCTTGCAACCCGCTCGGTGCATTGCGTCCTGTGGCGATCGCGAACCGCGATCCAAAAATAGGAAAAAGCATACCCCGTTTCACTCCGGAACTGAGTACGCCCCGCCAAACGGGACGACTTGGTCGCACGCGGTCTTCACCGAAACGTGCGCGCCATTGATACAGACGTACAGGATTTCGCAGAAGTTGATTTGGATGTGCGTGCACACCGTAATCAACGCGTATCCGCCGACAACGTTCCGTATCCGCCTGTTCTGGAATACGCTGTAACTTTGTGTACACACATCGAATCGAAACGAAACTTACGCCATCGGACTCGTAGCAATACGCTGGTCCTGTGATCCAAGTTTGGTTCGATTCTGAGAACGTTAACAAAATCCCGTATCGTGGGCCCCATAGGCTCCACTTGACGGACGATTTTGTGATCGGCACATCGGAATCCAGTTCTGGACATTCCGTTGGGTTTGTATCGACGTTCTGGACTTGTTGACACTAAGTTTGGCAAATTTGGAGACCATTGGTTCTGACACATTTTTCGGTGCAAAACGGCCCACATGTGGACCCCGCTTTGACCAGAAAATGTAATTTTTGTCCTTGTTTCCAAATTTGACTTAAGGACAGGCGTTTCTAGCTATTTGATATTTTCTGAGACTGTTAGTGATATTTATTTCAGTATTCGGAGATGTTTTATTCTGAGGCCATAGTTTCTGACACTTGGTATTTGACATCTGGACGTTATATTTTTGCAGCTCTCTTGCCAGGCAAGTATACCTTGCCTTGTTGTATTGTTTAAATTCAGTTATTATTAGTTACATGTTTATTTATTTTAATATTATATAAATGTGCGCGTCCGAGAAAACTTGGGTGCAGTCAACGAAGGCGTTGACGTTAGGATTTGTATCTGACCTAGTGTCTAGTAGACCCACATAAAGTTGTGGAGTTATTGGTATGACTTCTCAGGCCTTAACACGTATCATTACACGTCACAGAGTGAGTTCATGTAGGGACGCGTGCCTCATACTCGACTGGCCATCGTTATGAGCAACACGTGTAACGGTATATAGCTTAGTTGTTTATTTTATTGAGACTTGCATCATAGTAGGAGGTGTCCACGTCGTTTTCACGACTTGTACATCTATATTGGGTGGGGAAGATACTAGTAGGCGTATGGGATACCCCCTCCTTGAGTCTTTTATCCTTCGTTAATATGATAACAAACCAAATTTTCCATTCCAAAAACTTATCTGTAGCCATTATGCAAATTTTCATATAAACAGAGGTCTTTTCGGAGTTTAACATCGCAAAAATGCAAACAAAGATTTTAGGTTTCCTTAGTTTGGCAAAATCCCTTCTGGTCTGCTTTGTAATGGTGTTTTTATCGGTTTTGAGATATTTTTGAACCGACCGTTTATGAAGTATTTTAAAAATCCATGATTGTTAATTTATTTAGGCACTAGGTTTGGTCGACTAAAAAAATCTTCAAAAACCGGTGTAATGTAATTTTTGGTGTCTTTATAAATACTCTAAATCGATAGATTTTGGAAGGTTTTACCATTTTATTCCATTTATATCCTCACAAAAAATATATAATTATAAATACTAATATCCAAAATTTTCAAAAATCAAATTTCTATAACAATCGCTTAAGATATGCAAAAATCATGTATTACATTACTACACACACTTCCAGTATAATTAATATAATTAAGTAGTGGAGACGATGCACACATTTTTATTTTCTCTTCATGCAGCTTTCACAAATTTTATTTAGTTATATATGAACATATATATATTTTTATTCTTATAAAAAAATTCAGAACCGTTGATTAATAAATTATCAAACATCTCTTAAACTCATTTAAAATTACTACTTAAAAGTACTCAAAATCGATCTCAAAACCGTTCATAACGACCGCTACTCTGAAAGGCAAATTATAAGGGCACTACTACTATTACTTGGGACTAGCCCATTGAAAATTTACAAAAAATTACAAGTTTGTCATCCTAAAAGTTACTTGGGGCTAGCCCAAATATTTATCATAGATAATTACAAGTTTGTCACTCCCAAACTCGGGACTGTTATAATTAGGACTGTCAAAATTTTGACAGTCCTACCACTTGGATGGACTGCCAAAAATTTGACAGTCCTACAAATTGTTAGGACTGTCATAATTTTGACAGTCCCACAAGCTATGCGGACTGTCAAAATTTTGACAGTCCTAATTTTAACCCACTGAAAATTTTATATAAAACTAGGACTGTCAGGATTTTGACAGTCCCACAAACAATGAGGACTGTAAAATTTTTGACAGTCCTTATTTTAATTGTCATGATATTTTTTTTTAGTTTTTTTCTATTTAGTTAGTTTTGGATTTTAATTTTTTTTATTTAGTTTAACATCCAAAATAAAAATGTTATCATTGAACCAAAAAAAAATAAAAAATCTACCGTACGAATATTATGTCTACCGTCGATCAGACTTCGAACGGCCATAACTATTTGTTTTCAAATCGTTTTTGGTCACACAATATGTCGATTTGTATATTTTCGACTAGAGTAACACAATTCGTGTAGAGAGAATTTTCATCCGAAGTAAGACGTACATATTACAGGCAAAAATATAAAATATAAAACTTTAAAGTATCATAACTTTTGACTGGGAGATCGAAACAAGCTCCAGTTTGTGCCAAAATGACCGTATGGGAAAGTACTTCGGGATAAACGGTTTTACCGTTTGACGGACTTTGCAAATTTTTAGAATCGCAAAAAAATGATGTTTCGACCTCCAAATTTTACTTTTGGTAATTTTTTTTTACAAAATATCTAATGTACCAATAATAATTTTACTATTTTAAATAACATAATACTTTAACAAATTATAAGGATAGAAATTTTAAGGATATTTTGAAATTGGCCCCCCCAACAATTAACAAAAAAAAATTAACCGAAAAAAAAATTTAGGACTGTCAAAATTTTGACAGTCCTAAAAATTCAACATATTTTTAGGACTGTCAAACTTTTGACAGTCCTACCAATTGGAAGGACTGTCAAAAGTTTGATAGTCCTAAAAATATATGTTGAATTTTTAGGACTGTCAAAATTTTGACAGTACTTCCAATTGGTAGGACTGTCAAATTTTTGACAGTCCTAAAAATCAACATATATGTCAAATTTTGACAGTAAAAAATTTTAGATCATTATTTTTAGACTGTCGATTGTCAATATCAAAAAATTTAGGACTGTCAAAATTTTGACAGTCCTTCCAATTGGTAGGACTGTCAAAAGTTTGACAGTCCTAAAAATATATGTTGAATTTTTAGGACTGTCAAAATTTTGACAGTACTTCCAATTGGTAGGACTGTCAAAATTTTGACAGTCCTAAAAATCAACATATATGTCAAATTTTGACAGTTCTTCTATTTTTCATTTTCTTTTTTTGTTTTCTGTGTGCTGTTATTTTTCTTTGTCATTGTGTTATTATTTTTGTCTTCCGGCGGAGGAGTGGAGGACTAGGTGGTAGCGACGGAGGAAGGAGGGGAGGGAGGAGCGTCGGACGCCGAGGGTGTCGAGGTAGTTGAGCACCGAAAGGGAGTACGAGACAGAGGAATGAGAGAGGAAGCAGGCGGCGGGAGTTGGGGGAGGAGGCAGAGGCGGCGACGACGACGGGAGGCTGCGGTGGAGGACGGGGGAGGAGGCGGAGGAGGACGACGGGAGGGGGGAGGGCTCCGGTGGGGTGGGGAGGGTTTGAGAGTGTTTGGAAGAAGGGTTTCAAAGTGGGCTAGTATGAGTAAACTAATGGACTAGTGTGAGTAAACTTTGATGCTTAATAGGCTAGCCCCAATCCTGGGCTAGCCCCAAGTAAAAGTAGTAGTGCCCTTATAATTTGTCCTCTGAAAACACCACCCTTCATCTTCTTTAGGTCCATCTAGAAAGATCAACCTAGTGCATCCTCACTTCTCCCTCCCATTTCCACTCCTTCCCCTCCAGAAACCCTAACCCTAACCCAAGAATTCTCCTCCAATGCCGTCCTTCTCCCTCCTCCTACACCACCGCCCCCTTCCCCTCCTCTGCCGCCGCTTCTCCACCACCATCCTCTCCTCCTCCTCGAGGAAACCCAACTCCCCCTCCAAGAACCTCCTCAAAGCCAAGGACTCCGTCAAGAACACCCTCCCCTCCTCCCTCTCCTCCGGCAACCGCCCCGACCACCTCCTCCCCACCCAGGCCACCGGCCTCGTCGCCGCCGCCCAGGCCAACTTCATGCGCGTCCTCGTCGACTCCCCCCACAGCGCTGCCGGCACCGAGCTGCTCTGCGTCGTCAGGGCCCTCCTCAAGAAGATCAAGAAGAGGGTCCTCGTCGGGGACAGGGTCCTCGTGGGCTCCGTCGACTGGGCCGACCGGAGGGGGATGATCGAGGACGCCTTCCCCAGGGAGACGGAGGTCCTCGACCCGCCCGTCGCCAACGTGGACCACCTGCTCGTGCTCTTCGCCATGGACCAGCCGCGGGTAGAGGCGTTCGCCCTCACGAGGTTCCTCGTCGAGGCCGAGAGCACCGGGATCCCCCTCACGCTCGCGCTCAACAAGTCCGAGCTCGTTGATGGAGAGGTATCCCCAGTACTAGTAAAGATTCATTAATGTTTCTTCATTTGTTATCCATATTGAAATACTTTGTAAATTTGGAGAAATTAGGATATGTATGTTTCACCGACAAGAATACATGACTCATTACAGCTCAACAAGTCCAATCTTGTCGACGGAGAGCTATCCAGTACTAGTAAAGATTCATTCATGTTTCTTCATTTGTTATCCGTAATGCAATACTTTGTAAAATGGAGAAATTAGAATATGTATGTTTCACCGACTTGAATCCTACATGACACAGTACAGCTCAACAAGTCCGAACTTGTCGATGGAGAGGTATCCAGTACTAGTAAAGATTCATTCATGTTTCTTCATTTGTTATGCGTAATGCAATACTTTGGTCTTTGTAAATTTGGAGAAATTAGAATATGTATGTTTCACCGACACGAATCCTACATGACACAGTACAGGCTTGTGCCCAATAAGTCTGAGCTCCGTCAATTTAAAGATGTCCAGAACTAGCAACGGTTCTTGTTTCTTCATTTGTTATCCACAACCAAAATGCAATGTTTATGAAGAACTTAACATATGAACTAGTGGTAGCTATATCTCATCCTGGGATTTTTTCATTAAGATGATAAAAAGAAAAATATATTAATTTGTTACTTCTGAAACTTATTTCAGAATTACCTTTCTTTCTGAATTTGCATTCTCGAAACTCGATTCATCTGGCATTTCGAGAACACTGCGTCAAACATTTAAATCGAATGACGTGATGAAATGGCTACAAACTATTTGATGCCTCATTGAGAAACTTAATTATGAGAAGTAAAAAGGCACTACGACAAGTGACATAAATGCAAATATGTTTTTTCCAGTGTACAAGCATGCATGAACTTGGCAATCCGATTTTTGCGCGCTTAATCTGTTACATCCATGTATAATGTATTGCCAGCAACCACATTACCAATCTAACGAATTAAATCGAGTAATTGTTTTTAATCTCTTCTAAGCATCAACCATGTAGAGGAAGACAAACTTATTGACACCTTGGCTAATTTTTCATATTATTAAGGCTATAAGGTTAGAGTCAACTGTTGTCTAGTAAAGTTGTAATGATATTTGTTGCTTCTCCTATGAATCTAGATGTTTTTTATTATCATCATAACATCATTTGAGCCTTTTCATATTTCGTAATTTTATTTTGTCCAGTTGTGGAGGATGTCTTAAGCATCTTGAAAGCTCCTCATTAAATTCACCAAATTTACGTCGACTGACTGATGTCAACCATCTGCTAATTCACGCCCAGTTCCTAGCACAAGCAAGAGGAGCTTGCTATAAACCCTCAAAAGCCAGTTGGGCGATAGGTGTTCCTACCTCTCTTCATACACTGTTTTAGATCCTAATAAAAATCATAATTTCTTCCTAACCTTGATATTTTACATTATTGTGCATTTTGATAATATTTTGAATCTTGTTGCTAAACCAGGAAATCATGTTTCAGTATCAGTTCATGTTTCAATATTATGATGTTTCAGTACCAGAAAATCATAATTTCTTCCTAAGCCAGGTGCCCGCCCGATGTCCGCCTAGGCACCCGCCTAGTCCCCCGACGCTCAACTATACATATTTTAGGATTGTATGGACTTTTTTGCAAGTTTTAGTAGTTTTTTTTATATTATATTTTATTTTTTTGAACCGCCTAAATCTAGACGGCTGCCTGGGCAACCGCCTAGGCAGGCTAGGCGCTAGGCGGCGGCTGTCCGCCCGCCTAGCGCCTAGCGCTTTTGACAACCTTGGTTGATTCAGTCCTCTCGGATTCTTTTTCTTTCTTGTTACGTCCCAGAACCAGAATACTGGAGAGCGGGAGAATGACTCAGCCATCCACACCTTGCGGAATACCGAAGCAACCCGTAATGTGTTAAGGCTGTCTAGAGACAAGAGGGTACATACTGCAATCAAGTCTCCTAGAGTCAAGAACTTCTATTGTCTCAATCATTCAAACAAGTATCAATAACATAGATCATTTCAGAGTAAGCAGTAAGGCTTCCCAAACGCCGCATCAGAATGTTCTAGAGATATAGCGATACAGAATGATATGTCAGATACACAATCAAGAGTATGCATGACAGTGAGTCAGCTGCAGTCTGAATATAATATAGCCATGTAGGAAACTAGTGTCCAGACTCTCCGGCTAACAGGTGCTGGTTGGCTAAATGTCCAAAAGAATATAGTTTACAAAAGACGAGCAGTGAAACAAGAAAGCCACTCGTGACCCTCAGCAGCCATCCTTCTGGTGCGTGCCATCAGTGGGGGAGAAGTAAGCATGATTCTCAGGTGTTGGCTCTAAACTTGGCCATGCAAAACCAGTGGGGTCAAACCCCAAATAGCAAGTACCACAAAGGAAGCACGAAATGAAGAAACAAATCCAGTTGTATAACATGAGATGCGTGAGCCAACAATCAATGGTATATGTCCCATCCATGACATAATACGACATCCCTTCACCAAACAAGGATAAAAAGTGCCTTATCACATCAAGATATAATACGTTCCTTGATTAAGGTCAAGCTAAAATGATTATGCGTCGTAGTTTCAGTCCACAACCTATCGTAACACAACATCGCAACCCAATAATCAAACAAGGACATGAGTTGAACTATCATACCACAATGGCATGTGTCTTTAATTTCACTCAATAGAAGGCACAATACGCAAGCAGAGATAGAATATAAGAAATAACATAGCTTCGGTCCATGGATTATCGTAACATAACGGCGCAACCCAACAACCAAACAAGGACATGGGTTGAATCATCATACCACGATAGCCCACTTTCCTGGGTAGACATATAATATAAGCGAATTAGACGGCTAATCATATATTACGGCTTGGTATGTGATTTCTGGGTTATCCCAATAATGCAATATATAAGTATCCTCAGATCGTGCCATAATCGAGCAGGGCTGGCTGAACCAATGGTATACGAGCTAGTATTTATGTAAAGTGATGCACCAGTCCCTTGTAGGGGCACTGAGCTAATTATTAATCAGTAACAGTTCCATGCTTTCTATAAGAAAGATACTGGCTCGGTCTTATAATTAAATCAGATACTGCATTCCAATAGTGCGGATGATATAAAATATCCGTGGTGGACAACCTTTACTCCCAGCTAATTTAGGGTGATACGGCATGCACGATTTCGAGATACCGTTTTCTCCCAATGTTCTACAAATTTAGTTGCCTAGTTAACCCTAGGTTAATTAGAATTCCATACCGTGGTCACATGGGCTTTCCTTCTTAGATGTCCTACTTTAAGTACGAACACTCTTGATACGAATCCATATTGTCACCCTAAAGTTAAATTTGGATTCACCCAAGTGTGATGCAATAATGAGTACTATCTAGCCACGGCTAAAGTCACTGTCCAACTACCAGATCCGTGCATGGAAATAATTATATATATCACGTAACAAGAGTGTGTGGCACGACGGCTCACCATATTTATATCTATAAAGTAGCACTTTCGGTGCGATCAAGTGTATCAGCACGGATACAATAGTCAGGACAGGAAAAAGTTCTAGAATCAAGATCATGGACAAGTCACGTAGCAAGTTATTCAGGTCATGACAGTCATCACTGGTCACATTAATTGCCACTTTATTATATCGATATATGAGGATAAGAGTAGTGCGAGAACCCCTCGAGATCAGATTTACAATCCTTGAACCAAACAAGGACCGGGATTGCAGATCCTCCCCTGAGTTGAACTACGTCCCTTATTCCATCCGACGTATAATAAGGTGGTCAAGGAAAAGTATTTTAATTAGCAAGTTAGTACATATAAGGCCACATCTACAGGGCTCATGTCAGGTGCTTAGTCAAATTTAGCACGCGGTCACATCTGGGTCATACAAGTCATTTCTAGATTTAATACATATCATCACAATCATTCAATCAAACGAAAATATTAAACCAAGCAAGCGTCCAACGTGTGCAAGAAACATGGTGCCGCATAGAAATAATAGGCGCATAGGCAAGCTGCCGCATGAAGCAGGGTGCCGCATGAGACAGGGTGCCACATGAAGTCGAGGTCGCATGAGGCCGCATAGTTGGCTTGGACGCACGGGCAAAGCAAAGTCCACTTTTCGAAAAACGTGCAATGTGACCATCAATAAATGCAAGTCACAAGAAGTTACACAAAGTGATAGATGTGACTGAAGTGACAAGCAATAAAGTGTCAGAAGAAAAGACAAATCATACAAAGTCGCGCCAAGTCAGCGAGAAGTTAAGCGTCCAGAAGAAAGACGCATAGCTCCTGGCCGCATGGTCGACGAGGCCGCATACTCCTTTTGGCCTCATACACACTTGGCCGCATGAAATCTTTTGGGACTTAGTAAAATTTTTTCAACTTGTGAAGTTTCATTCGTCCAAGTTCATGCATTTGGTTAAGGGGCGCATGTGCAGATTCAGTCATGCGTCCAACAAGGTTGGCCGCATGCTGACTCGAGACGAGAAGTCCACGCCGCATAGCACACAGTGTCGCATAGCACTCCTTCGTCTCCTCCAACAGCAGCTTTTCGGCCATGGCCAAAAGTTCGAAAACGAAAATTTATTTCTTATATAGAAACCTCAAATGATGTCCAAATCCAGCAAAGTAAATTTCTAACTACTCAAAATCAAGTACTCATCAACATAGAACAAGTTTTTCTAAAACATAAAGTTTTAGGAGATCAAAACCCAAGAAAACTCAAGAACACATGAAAAGCTTCTAAACTAAAAAGTCTAGATCTACAAATTCATCCACCAAAACCGAAAATACCAAGTTTTAAATATATGGAGAAACACATAATAAACATAATTGAACAATAAAATAGAGAGTTTCTTCATTCCTCATGCAAGGTGTACTTGCCTATGGAGGAAGGGGGAAAACCTAAGAGAGAAAATGGAAGAAGAATAATGAGAAGAGAGAGAATGAAGTTGGGTTATATATGGAGGGTTTGAGATTTCGACCATGATCAAATCAATCCAACAAAATAAACCAAGAACCAAGTGAACCAAAGAATGAATCTAGTCTCTCTACAACATACAACTATGCTAGCAAGAAAATTAAATACGCTCCAAATACGAATATCGGGAACGGGAAGTGACATTTCTTGACACTGCAGCTAACATATCTGATGCAAATTATGGACCATTTGAAGTTATATTAGGAGAAGAAAGCCATGGAAGCACCTATGATTGGTGTAGTTGAGTTCGTTGGGTCTTAGTGTTTGGGCCAAGCTAGGTTGTAGGTTGCATAGAGTCATAGACATGTAATATAAGTGTCAAGAAAGACCTAGATCCTAATAGCTAGGTTGCCGAACAAATCTGATGTGGAATACGACATTTAAAAAAAAAGTTTAGGCCACGGATATGACATATATACCATTATAATACGCATGCCAATGGATCTATTTGCAAATGTTGTTCATTATATCTTATATTCATATTTCAGGTAGTAACTCGGTTCCAAAATATTCTAAGAATGAAACTCTTGTAGAGAAATGTTACTTTCTCAAATCTTAGTTATATTTGACCGGATCATATATCACCTCCAAGAGTGTTTTGGATCCATTTGGAGCATAGCCATAGACGACCCTTATCTGTCATGTTAGATACGTGTCAAATGCGGATATAAACATGGTCCTCCAGAGTAGTATCCATGCAACTTAAGGGTTTGCTTGGAAAATGGGAACTTTTGGAAACTAAACTTAATTTCTGTTGGTTTCTAGAAACCACAAGAAACCTAAAGAAACTAGTTTCCAACAAATGTATGTTTGCAAGAAACTAAAAAAATGGAAACTTGTAATTAATGATATGGTAGGAATGAAAAATATGTTGCGTAATGATTCAAAGTGTTTTTTTCAATAGTATTTTGAAGTTGGTCCAACTTATTGGACTTACTTTATTTTAGGAAAGAGTGAGTACATTTATAGAAACCAATTGATGGTTTGGACATAATAGTATTTGGTAGTTTAGAGCATAGACTAATAGATGTGAGATAAGGAGCGACAAGATAATAGTTGGAGGAGTCTCTTGGGCCAGAGGTATACCGAAACGAACATGGATTGAACTATTGAAGTTTTAAAGAAGTATATAGTTTTTGTTTGTGTGACAGAGGGCATAACCCTTAACAGAACTGAATGAAAGAAGAAACAAAAATTCAAAGAGCTGAAACCGAAAATTTGAGATAAATGCTTTGTTGTTGTTGTAGTTAGTACATATATAGAAGAGAATGTGGCTCTCTTCCTGGAAGTTTACTATGTGGGACTAAAGTAAAGCTAATAAAGATAAAAGCAAAAATATACACAAGAGTACTTCTCTTACAAAGAGTACTTTCTCCTACAAAGAGTAAATGATAATAAAGAAATGCATCATAATTGCTTTTCATGAGTTTCCACCTATTTAGATAAAGCTAGATTTGAGAGTAGTTTTCCTTTTGGTGGCGGGTCCTACTAGTTTCCTTATCTCCCAATTGCCAAAAAGCAAGAAAATGGAAAGTAGCCATAGTTTCCACTACTTTGTTTTTCTATAGCTTTTCGTTTCCCGATGAAGTCCTCTACTTTCCTTGTTTTTCTCTGGTGAAATTGTCTTAGTTTATTTCAGTTGTGGTTTTTGGCTTTGGGACTGTTTTAATATTAGGGACATTAGTTGAGGATTAATGCATATCGAGTTTGCCTCTATTGTTTGTGAGATCTTTTTTACTCTAAAATTGGATTCTAAAAAGAGAATTGAATCACAGCCCCTCGAACCTTTTTCCTTTCCCCTGTCCACAAAAGCCTCTTTCTAACCCCTTGCTCGCGACAGACCCCTCTTATTCTTTCACCAACAGTTCTTCCCTTTCCCTTGAACCTGACAGCCACTCTTTTCTTTTCATCTCTCCTAACCCAACATCCATCGAACACGCCCTAATAGCAAACTACAGCCTTCCAAAACAGCATATAGCCAACACCCTCGTATACCTTTCAAAACCCTAAGATCAGTCTCTCTAACCCATTTCCTAACTTCAAATCCTAACCCTGGTCATCTAGATCACCAATTGTGTGGGATTTTATCTTAAATAATGGAGGAAGTCAATTACTTATAATCTGGATGAGTATCCAAAGTTCTTGCACTATTGGTTTATGCCTGGTATAATATCTTGAATTTCTATGGTTTAACTATTTGATGCTGGATTTCACATCTTTCTATAATTTTTTGTTTCTCTTTGGATGGACCTCAATTAGTGCATGAAACTTGCATTGAAGTAGTTCATATTATATAATTTGCTACTTGTTAGGGTTTCATACAGTGTCAGGTATCACGTAAACTTATTAGGATTGATTTCATATAGAGGAGAGCTTCTGGCTTATTGACTTAGGGTGAACTTATTGTGGCACCTGTGTGTTTGTGTTCATCATCCATCACATATTAGAGCTCTTATAGTTGTGTCTGCATCACAGTGAGTGCCAAAGACATGCCAACACACTTGTGATGTGCCAATCTTAGGTTCTGAGTATGTGATGTTCTCATGTATATATCACTTTCTTGAGCAGCTGTGAGCTTATCATGGATCTTTGTTTGAATAGTACTATAGTAGAAATCCCACTACATTTTCGGAATAATTCAGTAAAGTTCGGAATTCGGCAGAAGTTCAGAAAATACAGAAGTAGTTTGGGAAAGGTTCAGATAAAGAAAATCTAAGAAAATTCACAATGGGTAAGAAGTTGGCAGCAACAACATGAGGATTCATGGAATATTAGCCTAACCAACATGAGTTGTGTTTATAATTGGTTTCAAGCAACTATTTATGGGAAAGTTTGACTAATATAACATACTACATAAGTGTCTTGAGAGAATGATAGCTAATATTCAAATTTCTAAAGCATCCGAAGGAACCTTTAGTCCTACATCGGATAGATGGAAAGAGGTGTAGCTGACTTGTTTTTATAAATAGATAGAGGGAGAAAGCTGAAGTGTAGCTCACCTGATTGTAGTGTCTGCAAGTTGTAAGTCAAGTTTGGCATTTCTACTCGACCGTTTGAGGGTCTTATGTTTCCGCCTATGTTACCTAGACTCGGATGCGGATGTCAGGTCCGGGTACATATCCAATAGTCGAGTCCTTCAAGCTCATAATTGAAGGACGCACAGACTCGACTGAAAAGAATCCAAATTTTGGATACGTGTACGGAGATGTGACTGTTAAAATAAATATATTTGAACATGATTTCATAAAAATATACCATGTACTTAAATTTGCATGACTTCATAAAAGACATGTAATTAAATTTGCACGATTTCATAAAAAGACAGTTGTAATTAAGTTTGCATGGTTTCATATATTTAAGCTTATAATTAAATTTGCATTGTTTCATAAAAAAATATCTTGTAATTAAATTTGTAAGGTTTCATAACTTTACTACTAGTCTATCGTATTAAAATAAACTATGTACTTCACTACCAGTCTTCCGATTGTCACCATAAAGGATCCGATTGTCACCATGGAGGATCGGATACGGATTCCATACCCGTATCCATGTCCTATCGGGTGGACACGGGTACTTCTCCTTAAAGTGGAGAGTCCGGGTAACTTAGGTTTTTGCTACAAATTATCAATGAAAGATCTATTTCTATTTCAATCTATGTATTCAATTTCTCTGTAATTGTTGCAAACCCTCTAAAAATATATCTTTTATAATATTAGCACGAGCTCCCCTTGTACAAGCGCAAATAGATAGAGGGAGAAAGCTGAAGTGTAACTCACTTGATTGTAGTGTCTGTGTAGACAGTGAGGTTCGCAGTATTGGTATCGTAACTTTCCTATGAATATCGGGATTGATGGTATCGGAAGTATAGGCAATTTCGAATATTGGATTTTTTTGGTACCGGGAAGAAAATAATTAGTAAAAAATAGAAAAATAATTTCTATATTTAGGCATAATTTAAAGTATTTTCTGTGTTATTTCTTAGTAGTTTTGAAATTGAAAAAATAATAGTCACCCCTAGGTGATTGGTTTGTTTGCAATAATTTTTTCTTTCTTCATTTACATGCTTTTACAACTTTTTTATTCTTTTACATCCTTGTTGATTGGTCTTTTTCGTTCTATTTTTTGTAACAAATTGACTGTGAAAGAGATACCCAACGTCGATATCGGTCAGTATTGGTTGGTATCGGATGTGGACATGTCAAACTGTATCGGAATCGGTCGTATCGTATCGGTATCAGCCGATATTGCAAACTATAATTTGATGAAGGGCTAAGCCCATTCTATACTATTGTAAAGTTTTAAGTTCCAGTATTCTAAATTTCGCTAGGCGGAATCGATGCGGCGGAGGGATGCCTAGTGCCTAGGCGGTCGAACATTTTTTTTTTGAAATTTGAAATTTATAATACAAATAAAAAATCCTAACATATTCTAACTTCTAAATCCATAAATACAATTCGTAATTTTTTTTTAAATTTAAATTTTTTGAAATTTGAAAATTTAAATTTCAATGCTCTAAAATTCAAATCCAATCTTAAAACCCAAACAACATATCCATAGTATAACTAAGCATAAAAATAAATAAATAAACTCAAAAAAAAATTCAAAAATCGAACAGCCTCACAGGACGAACATGCCCGAACCTGGCCTAACAGGGATGAACATGGGATTTCCAGAGTACGGCGGGCAGCCGTCTAGCGCTAGGTGTCACCTAGGCCGAAATTTAGAATACTGCTAAGTTCTTAATTAGCGTATCATTCACAAGTTTAAGTATTATTTGCGAATAATTCGCGAATTGTGCAATCTGTACGCGAACTTCTGATTTATTCGCGCACTAAGTTGGCTAGTTATATATTCGCAAATTATTTACAACTCTTTTGAACAAATCACGAATATCGTGACAATAAAGCCCAAGAAAGTTCCATAAAAGAATTTACTAAATTTTAGTACCTTTATAAATAGTTGTCTAACATGATGTCAATCCTCTATGTTGGTGTGCCAAACTCCTAGCCAAGGTAGATATAGACATGAGAGGGATGCCATAAAACCTAACCGGGCAGTTGGCAACCGGATTGATTTTAGCTATGTAGTTTAAGCTCATGTAACCAAGAAGATGCCTCAAAGTTGCCCTTGACTATAAAAGATTCTAGACAAAGGGGTAAAGGTGCAATTTGCTTTAGGAAACTGCATTAATGTCAATGACACATTCCAAACTAGAAAGTGCTAATTTCTATGTATCTTTTATTTTGGTGTTAACTATACATGTGATGTTTTTTGTTTGTTTGAATTACTGCAGACTATTTCTTCGTGGGACGGAAGGCTTCGTTCTTGGGGCTATAAACCACTATTTTGTAGTGTGGATCAGAAACATGGATTGGTTTGTCTGGAAGACATCTTGAATGGACAGACAACTGTCATAGTAGGTCCAAGCGGTGTTGGAAAGTCCAGTCTTATCAATTCCTTGAGAAGCAGTCAGGGAATTCTCCAAGTAGAGGAAACAAATGATTTGCTTGATCATGTGCGTGCTAACTTTTTTTTTTTCTGCTTTAGTCTCAAGATTTTAAAATCATCAAGTACTCCTGTATAATAGCATAGAAACAGTAAGTGTTTTCGGCTTTAAATAGCTTATTTGAAGGTTCATGAGGTGAAGATAAATGTGCTAGGTTTATGAGGTATGCTGCTACAATTTAAGACAATTGCTAGATGTTTACTCGTATTCTCATCACTTTGCTGCTTTTGACTTCACCTTTTTCCATTTTAACCTATAATGCTTTGACAAGATTTGTCAAATTTTGTAATCCACTACATGATATTTTGCTTGTCAAATCAGATTTTCTTGACATGAAGTGAAGAATTTGTTTTTTTAACTTTGTCAGAATGGAGGAAGTAAGTGGCTTGGAGAGCAGCGAGTCGACACAGTGTCTAAGAGAAGTGGCCGAGGAAAGCATACGACACGACATGTGTCTCTCCTTCCACTCTCTGGGGGAGGTTATCTTTGTGACACTCCTGGATTTAACCAGCCTAGTCTAATGAAAGTCACAAAGAGAAGTCTTGCAGATACATTTCCAGAGGTTTCTTTTTTCTTTTTTGCAACTGTTCAGTGTTTATAGTTCTTGTGTTCAAATGTATCTACAAGTATCAAATGTATCTACAAGTAATTCATTTTTCTCATATTGACTGGAGCTCTAATTCCTCTATATCTTCAGATCAGGCGAAAGATTGCTGCTAGTTGGCCTATCAGATGCTCATTTAATGACTGCTTGCATCTTGGTGAACCTGGATGTGTTGTAAAGGCGGACTGGGAAAGATATCCATTCTATTTTCAATTACATGATGAGATCAAAATCAGAGAGGAGTTCCAGCTACGGACTTTAGGAACAAAGAGAGAAAGTGATGTGAGGTAAAATTTATCAATCTGGCATGTTGGAGCAGTAATATAAGAGTTCCTACTGTGCCCAATTTTATTAGTCTTTTTTGCTTGGTTAAGTTCATTACCATGACGAATTAGAATATCCTACAACTGTAAGGATGCATGATGGCAAATTGCAGCACTATGCACATAGGTGACTTGACCTTTCCTTCCCAAGAATCTCAAGCACCCTGATATGCACTCTTTTTGGGCTCTACCAATCTTAATTACATGGTTATCATCCAAGGATCTGATAAACCTCCTGTCAACCTCCTTCACAGGATGATCCTGACATGAATTTCATCGTTCAGTCATTATATTCTTTCTTTATTGAAAGATAATTTTTTTTTTTTGGTTGATTGGTTGAACTGGTTTCAAAAAAAATTGTCCATTACTCCTAAAGCAAAAATATTGATTATTTGGATAAATTCATTAGGTACAAGGTAGGTGACATGGGTGTTAAGCAAGCAGAGCCAAGGCTTGAACCGAAGAAGCACAGAAGGGTGTCCCGGAAGCGGCTCAATCAGTCGATAGCTGACGAATATGACGAAGATGATTTAGAGGAAGACACATGGTTAGGCAATGAAGATACTTCCAGGTGAGGATGGTTCAAGAATTTGATGCAAGTCAGCAAGGAATCTTCTTGAACTGGCGATAGACATCATAGACATCATTGTATATAGTTCTTCTTTCAGCTCTTGTAAATTGTCTATTGAAGGGCTATCACACATTACAAATAGTTTTATTAGCTAGAGAAGTAGAAACTTGATACTCTTTCTAAAGAGAAAATGTTGTGATGGAAACTAGTGTTGTAATATTACAACTTTATGTGATTAGTTAGTAAGCTTTCCTGCCCCAGGATGGTTGCAAACTTTAAAAACATTTTTAAGCTCTTTTTTCAGTGATCTAACTTCTTTCAGACCCTTTCTTTATATGGCTATGTCAATAGCTGGTCAATATGCCACCATGTACTTTGGAAAGTACCAAGTTTATAATGTAACGCATGCCTTGGGATTTTCTGTTACAAGATTTTTCTTTTAGTTGTTACTGTGTCGTAAATTGTGTAATGAATTTAAATTTACACATTACAAATTTACTCTTTTTCTTGTGCAAACACTTTTTTTTTCCTCTCCCAAAGTACTGTTCCTTTCTCAATTTGTTCGCCTCAACCTTTTTTTTTAGAATGTTAGCAATACTATGCGAAATGTTGACTTTAGTCCCAAATCGGGTAGGCTAATAGGGAGAGGGGTTAGCTTCTTCTATATAATGTACTCCCCTATCTTCTTAATGAATTAATCTATCATTCACATTCTATATGGTATCAGAGTCATAATTCATCTACCTCTTTCACTCTACCCCAAATAATAGTCGCCAACCCCGACTCCCCCCTTCTACCCACCACCCCCTCCCCTCCTGCCACCCCCTTTCCCGCATTCCTGCTACCAGCCTAACCCTCAGCCGCCGCCCCTCCCTGCTTGAATCCTAATTTCCAAAAAAAAAAAAAAAATGTCGTATATGGAAGCGAGAGGGTAGACAATAATTTGTTTGCACAACCTATGTTCCTAAATTACGACTTTAGGAGCGTATATCGAAGCCAGAGGGTAGACAATGATTTGTTTGCACAATCTCTGTTCCTAGATTACGGCTCCAGGAGTTAACAAAGAGTAGACAAGTTGTTTGTTTACGAGAATCTTTGTTTCCGTCCTACCCCGATATCCATACCAGGATCTACACAGAGAGTAAACTAGGTTACCTCTGTGACCTGGCTTGTGTGATCCCCATACAATCTCTACTTTCCATGCGCGTGCCGGTTCTGGCCACATTGATAGCGCATCGGTAAAGTTGATGTGATTGTTGGGGTTGGGAAGATCCAGCGACAGTCGAATCAAGTGCATGATGACAAACACTGATGCAACTAGCAGTGCTACTACTACCAATGTCAGAAACACATTGGCGGGACCAACGGGCGCTGACACGTCAATTTTTTTGATTCGACTCGTCGATCGGCGGTTGTACGGACCAGATGACTACTCAACATGGCAGAATAAGGTTGAGAAAATACGGTTGTCCAAGCATCTGACTTACAACCCTTCGGAGACGCCTGATCCCATATTTGAGCAATGGGAGACAAATGATAGTCGACTGTTTACACAGTTGATGAACTCAATGGAACCATCGGTGGAGGACATGGTTCAGAACACGGACACTGTAAAAGAGTTATAGGAGGTCCTATCGATGACGTTTGATAGAAAATGTGACTTGTCTCGTATCTGCGACTCGATCGTCGGCGTCTACCGGACGGAACATGGCGATAAGTCTCATAAGGATCACTTTCGGGCCTTTAAGGCTATAGTCGATGAAGTTGACCATGTATTACCTCTGACGACGGATATCAATGAAGCAAGAGCTCAACGGGAGCAGTTTCATGTCATGGCATATCTTGTCTCTCTTCATCCTGATGCAAACTCAGCTCGCTCTCAGATCATTGCTGGAGCTGAGGTTCTATCTCTAATGAAAGCTCATTTTAATGTCCTACGGGCAGCAAAGGTCGTCGAGACCTCTCCAAGTGATGCTCCCGATGATCGATCTGTTCTGGGAGCCACTCGTACTGGATTTCGTGGTGGTCATGGTAAACGACATGGTGGTCGGAATATTGGCCGTGATGGTGGATGAGACATTGGCGGTCGTGAGGGAGGTCGACTGCGCACCTGCTTCAACTGTGGTCTACAGGATCATTTTCAGTGGCAGTGTACTAAAACTCCTGCCGCCAATGTCACCTCAGATATTCCTGATCTTGGCGGCTGATCCGTACAAATGACTGATGAAGCATATGCAGACTTTGTTGAGTTTTAAGCTCAACGTCAAGGTGAAGCTTCTACTTCTGGGTCCACCGAAGGGTACTCAGCGACATGTGTGGTATAGTCGAAGCAGTGGGTCCTTGATTCTGGTGCGTCTACTCACTTGACAGGCAACGCATGTATGATACGAAATTATATACCGGTTGGTAATATGTCTAATATTACATGTGCCAACAGTGGTTTGCTGACAGTCCGTGGAAAATAATTTACCCGCCTTTCTTCGGGAGTGTCACTACATTCTGTATTACATATACATGAAAACTCATTCGGCTTACTCTCAATTAGTCGGATTACTCATGATATGCATTGCTCGGTAACATTCTTTCCTGACTGTTGTGTTTTTTAGGACCTAAAGACTGGAAAGACTATCGGTTAGGGGCATATGGTTGGAGGCTTGTACCTGTTTGACGAACCATCCTCTATTGTCTGTGCTGGTGTGAAACTTGATCCTTTTGAGTTACACTGCCGGTTAGGACATCCTTCTGTCCAAGCACTCCAGAAAATATACCCATCTTTAGATGCTTCATGTTCTTTTCATTGTGAGTCCTGTATTTTGGTAAGCATCACCGAGTTTCCTACCCGGTCAGTCAAAATAAAGTTGCTTCCGCTCATTTTGAGTTGGTGTATTCCGATATATGGGGACCTTGTCCGGTTGAATCTGTGATGGGATTCAAGTACTTTATTACCTTTGTTGATGACTACTTGCGTATCACCTTTGTTTATCAGATAAAAAATTACTCCGAATTATTTAACATTTGGTGCAACGAAAATCAAAACACAATTTGGTGTTCCGATTAAATGCGTTCGCAGTGACAATGGTTGTGAGTATATGCCTCGTGAGTTTGTTTCACATCTGTCTCGGAATGTCATTATCCACCAAACTTCATGTCCTTATACACCACAACATAATGGTGTGGCTGACGCAAGAATCGTCACCTCTTAGAAACAACCCGTGCTCTTATGTTCCAAGCACGTACTCCAAATTTTTTTTGGTCGGATGCTGTTCTCACGGCTTGCTATCTAATTAATAGCATATCATCGCCTGTTCTCAATGGTGATACTCCCTTCTATGAGTTATATCCCAATCGAGAGTCGTTTCCTTTATCTCTCCTAATCTTTGGTTGCTTGTGTTATGTTAGGGATACCCGACCAACTCTTTCTAAACTAGATCCAGAGGCTATCCAACGTATTTTCCTTGGGTATCCTAAGGATCAGAAAGGGTATCGGTATTTTTTCCTAGTCTTGAAGCGGTATTTTTTTTTCTCGGAATGTAACCTTTGTTGAAACTGAGTTTCCACCACTTCCACAAACTACTGATCCAGCTCCACAAGTTTACCCAAAAGAAGATTTTTTGTTGTTTCTTGTTCGAATACAACAGCCCCCCGTAAGGTTTCCCTCCCCTACCGAGCCAGTCTCCCGGTCCGATGGTCTGCACACACCGGTTCAATAGATACCAGCATCGCCGAAATAAGTTTTGCCGATAGTGTCTGTGGACACAGCGCTTTCATCCTCCTCTAGCTCCGCTGATTTGCTTTCGCCTGATCCGCTAGCTCGACCTCGTCGTACATGTCGTGATCATCCATTGTACGTTAACCATTACAAAGGGCTTGCAAGCCACACATAATCATTGGTGGCGGCTATTGATGGAATTCAGATTCCCAATTCTGCAGAGGAGGGTCTTAAACATCCCGGCTGGCGTGCTGCTATGAAAGAGAAAATGAAAGCACTTTCGGAGAACCATACATGGAACTTGGTTGATTTACCTCATGGTAAGAAGGCAGTGGATTGCAAATGGATGTTCAATATTAAGGTAAAACTGGATGGCACTCTTGATTTCCTGAAGGCTCGTCTATTGGCAAAAGATTACTCTCAGACCTATGGTGAGGATTATTTTGAGACATTCTCCCCAGTTGCTCGAATGACCTATGTGCGCTTCCTCTTGGCCTTAGTTGTTCGCTATGACTGGCCGTTGCTACAACTGGGTATCAAGAATGCATTTCTTCATGGAGATCTTGACGAAGAAGTATATGTGGTGCAACCTCCTGGGTTTGTTGCAAGGGAGGGTAAAGTGTGTCATCTGCGGAAGGCCCTTTATGGTCTCAAACAACCCCCTTGTGCATGGTTTGGTCGTTTCACAAATGTGGTTACTCAGTTTGGCATGTGCCAATCAAAGAAGGATCATTCAGTATTTTACCGCCAAACATTAGCTGGAAGAAAACTAATCGGTGTCTATGTGGACGATATTGTAATCACATGAGACAACAGTCAGGCATTACAGAACTAAATTTTTTTCTAGGAGAACAATTTTAAACCTAGGATTTGGGATCATTGAGCTATTTTTTGGACGTAGAAGTCATACGTAATAAGAGAGACATTGTAATGTCTCAGAGAAAATATGTGGTTGACATCCTAAATAATGCAAGCTAAGGGAGCAACCTCGCCCATGGACCCAGGGATAAAGTTACTTTCCGACGAGGGAACACTGATGACCGATCCAGATCAATATCGTCGAGTAGTTGAAAAACTCAACTACTTGGCCGTTATGACTCGTCCAGACATTTTTTTGCCGTCATTGTTGCAAGTAGATTCATGTCTTCACCACAAGTTCCACACTGGGAGGCAGTTCTCAGAATTTTGCGCTATCTAGTTCAGAATCCTAAAAAAGAAATTCAGATGGAGAATAAGGGGCATACTTATGTTGAGTGCTTTACTGAAGCTGACTGGGGTGCAAGTCTTACGGATAGACGGTCTACATCTGGCTACTCAGTCTTCATTGGCAAAAACCTGGTATCATGGAAGAGCAAGAAGCAGAGTGTGATTGCACGATCAAGCTCGAAAGCAGAATATCAGGCAATTGCTTATGGCACAACAAATGTGTTATATCTGCAGCATCTTCTACAAGAACTGGGGGAAGAAGCATGATATAAAGTAGCAGATATGTGGTGTGATAACCAGTCTGCTATTCATATTGCTACTAACCATATATTTCATGAAAGGACAAAGCACATTGAAATCGATATTCACTTTGTGCGTGATGAGTATCAGAAAGGGATGATAAAATTTTACCATGTAAGGACTGGCGATCAGATAACTGATATCTTTACAAAATCTTTTCTAGGTCATCGGGTTCAATTTCTCTGTAACAAGCTGGGCATGATTGACATTTATGCTCCAGCTTGAGGGAGGGTGTTGATTTATGTGTTAAGTTGAGTTTAGTCCCACATTGGGTAGACTAATAGGGAGAGGGGTCAGCCTCTCCTATATAATGTACTCCCCTCTCCTCTTAATGAATTAATCTATCATTCACATTCTACACGAAATAAAAATAAATTATATATATATATATATATATATATATATATATATATATATATATATATATATATATATATATATATATATATATATAACTTGCATGTAAAATATGGTCATATTTTATTTTATTACACAAAACACAAGATAAATAACATATTTTATATACAGAAATAAAAAATACAGATAAGATTAAAAAAAATTACATAGAACTAGAACTTGTGAGGAGAAGTTGAAATTAGAAAGACTATTATGAAAATAAATAAGGAAAAATAATAGTTTGTAAACAAACAAAAATCATCAGTCTTTTCTTAATAACAATTTTTTTTCTTATTAACAATATATATAGAGAAGGAATTGTTAGGGTTAAAGTGTATCTGGATAAGTGCATCCAGTTATTTGTTGTTATATATATATATATATATATATATATATATATATATATATATGATTTGCAACTCTCTTTCTTGGTTATTCACTTTAAACATTGTCTCATAAAAAAAAGAAAAAAAGAAAAAGAAAACGTTTTACTTTTGAAAAATCCATAATGACATAAAAAAGTACAACGATATTCTTCTGAAATATGATTCTTCAAGATTTCAAGTAGGTGTGACTTATATTGCCTTATTAGAAACATTTTGAAGGAAAAATCCAGTAAAAAAACCTCATCGAAGGAAAATGGTATAATACGCAAAGACATTATTCATGATATCTCCATTTATCATCTTCATGATGCTTACATTTGCATGATGCTCACCCCCAAAAATCACTTAAAATTATTACATTTAGTTCTTACATCAACTTAAATAAAAATTTAACCCCCTAAATAATATATTTGAATATTGCATCTAATCCAAATATTTTATCTGCCTATACATTTATATGCACTATCCTCATAAAGAGTTGTAGGCTTATTTGTGACTCTTGGAAGCTCATAACTCACCCTCATATATTGAACTGGTGAAACCTTAGCCATACACATTCTCTATTTGATTGATGAAATACCAAGATGATAGGCCGAGGTTGCCATAATCGTTTGTTTGACTGACCTCCAAAATAGCTAAATAGTTGTAACACTGTTAAGAAAAACATATCTTGTTTGCGATTTCCCCTTATGGGTATATGTATATTCAATAAGATCAACACATCCATATGAATTAAATCAAGAACAATGGTTCCTTTGATATATCTAAATATGTGTTTTATGTCATTCCAATGACTATGTGTAGGTGTATATCTATATCTAGTTAGCTGTAATGCCCCGCTCCACATGGTACATTGGATTGGTTTGTTGGCCCAAAAATGGCTTGGTTGGACTTAATTTCATGTGGAGGATTTATGCAGAATTCTTCGTGATCGATGTATTGTCCCGCTGTGGGAGGATGCATTGTGTTGGCCTCATAAATTGAATCGGCTGGTTGGATTTGAGCTGTGCGAGAAATCGCAGGATTTGAGTGGTGATACACACTTTCTTAATCATGTTGGAATGGATGATTTGTGGAGCATGGCTTGCTCGTATGGTTATATCAGATAAGAAGACCGTGCATCACGTCAAATCATATATTTTTTAGGAATCGTTTGGTATTTGCGTGATTATAGAAAAATATAAATTTATATAGGTAGGTGGTTTTGGCCCTTCTTTTCTACTTCTTTACGTCCTAATAAATGAATTCTCTTGTTGCCTTACAATGTTCTTAGATCAATGATTTCTGGTAGATTGTAACTGATAAATAAAAGTCACAATGTGTAGTATCCAACTCCGGGTGGCACAATATGTGATAAACTTGTGGCTAGTTTGACTCAGTCAAACTGAGTGATGGAAAAACCATTCGACATCTAATCAATTTGGATGAATGTATTAAGAATATTTCTAATTCATGGATCAATTTATGTTAGAATGAGTGTCACGCCCAGTCCCAAAGTGCGTAGGACCAGCACGTGACATTACTAGCTGGCATGCATATACATAGGCTACTCCAATATATGGAACCTACGATACATGCTTACGCTGTAATTGAGTTCTAACTCGTAAAGTATATCAAGGGGTCACATCTCTATAGATAATGATCTCATCCAAATAAACAAGTAAATGCTAACTAGGAAACATAAATGATATATAATTGTAGGAAATGATAATCTGGAAGTGCTAATAGTCGGGTGGAATACCAAATGACTATTATTAACTGAAAGCAGAAAATAGTCCAGTACATCATGAAAAGAAAAGAAAGTGCTAGGAAATAGATAATCCATTTAGAAGAAGATCATGGACACTCTGAAGGCAAGACCTCATCGTCCACAAGTGCAGAATCAGGACCTAGTCCGTACACATTTAAATACTCTTGACCATCCTAACTAGAAGGGAACCAGGTCTTCAAAGGGACATAACAAGATACAAACAACATGCTATATATACTATGATATAATAAATGCAACAAGGTATTTCTAACCTCCTAAGTATACATTTAGAGGACTTCATTCAACGCATGGGCAAGGGTAGGCTCATGATCTATACATATACTACAAGCAATCATCTGTATCCGTGCATAACGTTCAACGAACGTCAGAGGCTGACATGATAATCAAACTCATAATCTCCTATAGTTTCCTCCGGATCCTATGGTTCACCAATTAGGTAGCCCATACGCCTAGTGTCTGTCCTCCGCCACAATTCTTACACTGACCAAGTCGTATCCACAAGATGTCCAGCTTTTAACTGTTTGAGTCTTTAATATACTAAATCAAAGGAGTTACGTTTCTAACCGTCACATGTTCCGTACGTACCGATGGCCAGTCGAGTACGATAGTTCATGCTCCTAACATAAATCTTATATCCGTGTCATACGTGTGTCATAGCCAGGGAGATATAAAAACATCCCACAATTATAAGGTAGTCGCCTATCAACCAAGTCAACATCATATAATAAATAAATAACAAGTGAATCGACAAACACCGACGATCGCACCCAAGTCTAGCTTGGACGCACAGTTATATCACAAGTGCTGAAGTAAATAAGAAATAAATATATTACATACTGAAATAAATGTATATACATAGTAATAATAGCAAGGTATACTTGTTGGATGTCAGAAAAGAGTCTAGACGATGCTCTGGCAGTGAACTCGTCAAGTCAGAAGTAGCACAAAAAGTGAAAATGGAATAGACAACTCCAGATGCTGAAACAAACATCACCAATGTGTCTGAAATCAGCGAGATAGTATGAAAAGCCTATCCATAAGTCCAATTTGGACACATGGACAAAATTGACAATTTTGGATCAAAATAGGGTCCGCTGGTGGGCCCACTTTGCACCAAAAAAATGTGCCAAGGCCAAATCTCTCTAAATTTAGACAATTATATGTCAAACAAATTCTAAGCGACTATACAAACTCAATGATATGTCCCGATTTAGATTCCAATGAGCCAATCATAAAAAAATGTCCGTCGATTCGAATCGTGAGGTCTGCAATAGGGAGATCCGGTCGAATGTCTCAGAATTGGACGGAACTTGGCCCACAGGACATTCATATGCTGCGAGTCCAATGACACAAGTTTCGTAGCGACATGAATAGTGTACATAAAGTAATTACAATTTTTCGATAAACCTCAATTACATGATTTTTGATGAATATTGGTCAAATTTGTCGCACAAGCACGACCAATTTGAATTCTGCTAAAACCCATACATCGGGATAGACTGTATGCGCCTTTCGATGCAATCGTTCGAGTCAGGGTGGTCTGGTTTGAGAATTTTTCAATGTTTGAAACTATTTCAACGGGACTACATTATCCCTAGTTTTGATGTATCTAAACATTGAATTAAGTTCTAGGAATTGCTTAGATTATAGACAAGTTAACCAAGATTTAGTATGTGAAATTGGTTCTAGATTTCGTTGAATAGGCAGTAAGTTCTGCTAGTTTGAACTTGAAGAAAAATCACAGAATTCTGAATTAATTCTCAATGAAAAGTTATAGGTTTTCTTGATTTTGGAACTATAATTAAACTAATTTTGAATCAAAAGTTATTGCTATAAATTATATCAAAACTGAGGGGGTTAAATAGGGTATGTACCTGTGCAAATAGATTGGGATTTGGTTAATCGAGGAGGAAGAACGAGGTCGTTGAAAATGACTCGGTACAACATGATTCTGATGTGTGCACACAACAAACTCGATTGGTCCGAGCCTCCGTACGACACAAACACATGTCGGGGACGACTGCGGAGAGTTCAGGGGTGCTCGAAGGTCGCAGTGCACGGGTTGGGTGCTTCGAACGGTTCTAGTGTAGGGCTCAACGCAATGGTTGGTGCTCGCGGCTGTTGGAAGTGGTGAGAATGGTAAAAATATGGAAGAGGAGAGGAGAATGATTAGAGTGGCGTAGATGGAGTAGAGAGAATGAGGAGAGAGTTTGCAGGTGTTTGGGGAGAAGAGACCGAGTAGGGAGGGTGCACGATTCTCTCGCAGGAATAGCGGGGGACGTTGGTGTGTGTAGTGGATTTTTAATATTCAAACTAGTAATAACTTTTGTGGGTATGAGGGAGGGAAGTGGTTTAGGTTGTTTCAAGTGTGGGTAGTGGATAGAAAGTTAGTTGTTGGCTAAATAAACCCGATTGGTCTATTTGGGCAAGAAATGGAATTGGTTTGGCTAGTTTGGACTCAAGGAATTTATAGGTTACTTAAGAACTAAAATGGCTGTAGCTTTACGTTTGATTAGGAATGTGAGGTTTGTTTAGGTTTGGGTTTATATATTTATATATTTAAGGTTGGCTTAGAATATATAAACTAACACGATATATATATACATTTACACAGATAATAAAAATTACTATACTCTTATATAAGATTTTATAGAAAATAATAAATAAATTCTAGGTAATAATTTATTCTAGATTTTTATTAGAAATCAGAATATAAAATGGGGGATTACATTTTACCAAACTAAATAGAAATTTTGTCCTCAAAATTAAACTGAAGTACGATATGAATGACAAGAAATTAAATACAAGGAAAAAAGCCAACTACGTAAAGACGTACCTAGATTCTCAAAAGGGTGGAAGAAATGGTTGCGTATGTCATCTTCGCGCTCCCTGGTGGACTCTCATGGCGAGTGATTCTTCCATGACACACGAACCATGGGGATCAACTGGTTCCTCAAGATATTCATTCTCTTGTCTAGGATCTCCACATGTTACTCTTGATATGATAAGCTTGGCCCAACTAAAATCTTAGAGTGATGCAGAACATGGCTGCTATTTGCTATATACCGTCTCAGCTGCGATATGTGGAACACATCGTGAACTCCCTCAAGTGAAGGTGATATTGTCAATTTGTAGTCAACATCTCCAATACGCTCCAAAATATCAAATGGTCCAATATACCTTGGACTCAACTTCCCCCGTCAGCCGAAGCGAATGGTGCCTCGAGTTGGTATTATCCTCAAGAATACATGATCGCCTTCCTTAAACTCCAAAGGTCGACAATGAAGATCTGACCACTGCTTCTTCCTGTCTTGTACTGCTCGTAGATGCCCTTGGATCAGCTTCACCTTCTCAACTATGTTAACAACCAGCTCTGGTCCCAATATATAACGCTCTCGTGTGCCACTCCAACAAACTGGGGACCTATATTTTCTACCATACAACGCTTCAAACGGTTCTATTTGGATGCTCGCTTGAAAGCTATTATTGTAGAAAAACTCTACCAAATGCAAGTGATCATCCCAAGAGCCTCCAAAATTATCATGTAAGCCCTCAACATATCTTTCAATGTCTGAATAGCACGTTTCGACTGACCATCGATTTGAGAGTTGTACGCCGTACTGAACTTCAGACGTGTCCCTAAGATCTCCTACAGGCTTCTCCAGAAATGGGATGCGAACCTTGAATCTTGGCCCGACATAATGCCAACGGGTATACCGTGCAACTTCATAATCTACTTCATATACAAGTCTGCCAGAACCTCTGTAGATTGTCCAACTATGAATGGTAAAAAGTGAGCTGACTTGGTGTAACTACCACTTTCCACCATAAGGATATTTTGGTAATTTTGTATGTTGTTAATTTTTTTAATATTATTTTATATTAGTGATTACCTAAAATTATATTAGTGCTAGTTAGTGGTTAGCCAATTAGAATTTGTAAGTGTTAGTTAGTGCTAATTAATGTTAGTCATGACTTTAGTAATTATAATTAATTAAGTTTAGTTGTCATGAAGATAATATTTCTCTTCGTTGTAGAGATTCCTTCTTTTAGTTAATTAGATTTTATTTATGACAAATGGAGAGGGACAAACTTGATATTTTGGCATGACTAAACCTTACTATAAGAGATAAGTTCAATTTATGGCTCATCCATTCATTTTATTTCACTTATTAGCCTTATTTTTTCCAAAGCTTCTTCATTCCCAAGCAAATCCAATTTCCTACCAATTTTACTCAATCCACTTCCAATTCCACTCATTATCACCACTATGAAGGCCTAGAGCATTTGAGAGCACAAGGAGATCCATATGAGAGGAGCTTGCTAGGATATTGAGTCTGACTCATCTCTTCCGTGTCCAAATTTCGAATTCTCCAAGGAGGCCACCAAAACACTAGGTAATTCTCTTAATTTTATCAAATTCATGGTTAGGAACACCCCTTGGTAATGTAGGAAGCTTTTTATGGTAAGATTTGACTTTCTAATGGCACATCTAGGCACTAGGAGCCCCTAATTTGGTAGATCTAAGTTGGTGTCATAATTTTGGGGCTCAATTTTAAAAAAATCCCAATTGTGTCCATTGAGTGTGTATTGTGTCCTAATGAGGACTATTGATATTTATTTGATGGTATGAAGGTGTTCTTGTGTCCAAAATTAGACACATAGATTCCATATCATGATATGCCCTGATACGTATATGTGGATTTGATAAATTGGGTGTATATATGTGTTTTTTGTCCAAAACAGCCTAAATTCGTTATAGTATTCAGTCTTATTTTTAGCAGTCATAGAAACTTTGAAATACCATAACTCCTAAATCAGGAACCCGATTAATCTTATATTTATTTTAAAAGAACCGTATCGAAGTTAGCTTTCCAAATATATAAATTAATAGGCCAAATACATTCTAAAACTTTCTGTAAAACTGTTTGAGTGTCAGGAGTCTGAAAGACAAATGTGCCTCGATGTATTCACGATTATGGGAGCTTCCAAACACGAAAATATGATCCGTTTGAAGTTTAGAAAAGCTGATACAAAGGGATATGACATAATTAACCCTAAAATTTATTGAATATGTCTAATAGGTGCAATATTGGTTACAAGTAAAGAACTGACTATACGACATAGGCATTTTTTGTATCCTATGAGCCTATGTAGTATGGATATCAAGTGAGTGTAGGTATCATAGGTTGTCAAGCATATATATATATATATATATATATATATATATATATATATATATATATATATATATATATATTAGTTAGTGTGTGCGTTAGTGTTGATACAAGTGGTTATCAAGTGAGCCAAGTATAAGTAAGTTATGTGTCAAGGTAATAGAGTTTGGGGCAAGCTACTAGTGTGATCCTAGGGTACTATGAGGATATTGGTATCATGACACTCAAGTATCATGAGTGAGGGTAAGTCAGTATTAGGGCTTGAGTAAGGTATCCTATTTGGTATCAAACATTAGTACTAGAGTGAGTTAGGTAAGTATCTAAGTGGATAAGGTATTGGTCAAGATACTAAGATATTGGTTATTTGAACTAGGTAATGGATAATATCAAGATATCAAGTGCCAAGAGTAGGGTAAGTATCTTGGATGTAAGGTAAGTATAGATTATGATCATGGATTGGTATCTTGGGAGTTGGTATTATATGATACTTAATATGGTACCATTGTACCATATACAAATAAGTGGGATATGTGTGGAGTAAATTAGAGCGTGGTATCCTAGGATGTATCAAGGTATTTAGAATACCAAGATACCAAAATATTAGAACTAGTATGAAGTAATACTAGAATACTAAGATAAGGTTATGATATTAGGTATTGGATTAAGATACCATGGTAAGGGTAGTGTCTAGCTTGGGTAATGTGTTAGGTACCAAGGTATAAGTTAAGGTATTGGGTATTGGTCAAGGTAATGGTATTAGCTAAGGTATTAATCTATAAACTATGATACGAGATAATATGTTAAGGTATAATACTAAGGTAATAGCTAGGTAAGAGCTAATACTAAGGTATTGGCTAGGTATTAAGTGTTAGACTAAGTTACTATATATATTAGTATATCTATATAGTATATATGGTATTATTATATCATAGCTAACTAGTATGACTTTAAAACATAGTATTAGCAAGGTATTGACCCATAGTTAAGGTATTTGAGATACGGGCTAAGGTATTAGGTAAATATGTGATACCGATTAAGATACCGTGACACGGGATAAGTTAAATAGCTATTGGCCACCTAGAACTAAGGTATTGACTAATAGTTAAGGTATTTGAGATACGGGCTAAGGTATTCGGCAAATGTGTGATCCGGGTTAAGATACCGTGATACAGGGTAAGTTAAATAGCTATAGGCGAAGGTATTGCTAAAAATTATAGGTAAAAATATTTATTAGGGTAACATATGCTAGGAACTTATTAATATAGCCTAGAAATCTAGTATTGGTCTAATATTAATTAGTATTGACTAGTTTGACCTAGTTAACACCTAAAAACTATATAGTAACTTGTTAACACCTAGTATAACTTTATAAACCTTGTAAATATGTAAAATTAACCTAGAAACTAGAAAATGACATAGTTTGACTATGTTGACCTAGATTTGACCAAATTTGACATAGTTTGACTTAGTTTGACCTAGTTTGACTTAGTTGGACCTACTATTGACTTAGAGACATAGTTTCAAGCTAGTATATCATATTTTGATTCCAAAATACTGTTTTAACTTGATATTTCATATTTAGGTCTTCGAGGCACCGCTACAGATACGGTTTGATATTTATTGCTCTGGACTACAAGCAAGTATATTCTCTGATAGTTTTTTTATTTGATAGTCTCTATGTTACATGTATTTAGTTTTGAGATATTTAATTCTTGACACATTTATTACAAGGATTGGTATACTTGGATCCCCGTCATGAGATATTATTGTTCATGATTACTCAGTGATTATCATGTTATTCTTCATGATTACTCAGTGATTACCGTTATATCTTTATGATTTTATAGACCATGATCATCGTGCATGATATTATAGACGTGCCTCGTGATTTGTGTGTTAGAACGTATCGTGATTTGGATCCATGTACTAGTCGGGGGCAGGAAAGTATTAGTGGATATGTGATTATACCTTATAGCCCGTGCAGTAGTATAGCCCGTGACAACTTGCCAATCATGCATTATACGTATGGTTGAGCTAGTTCCCTTTATTTATAGACTGTGCTAGGTCAAAGTCGATCACATATCTTACTAATACTTCAAGGCACTTATTGTTATAGTTTCTTTTACTTCTAGTTCTTTACAGTGATGATTCTTATCATATTGCTCTTGGTTATTTCCATTATTTATCGTAACATTCCCTTGTCGTGATGTTTACTATATTAATGATTCTCCATCATTATTTTGTTGTGTCTGTTCTAATTTGAGTCTTTGTGATTCCTATTTCTTATTTGATATCGTGCCATTATCTTTCTGTAGTTTTATTATGATTGAGTATTGATTATCATTATATTATCATCTTGTCCTCCGTATGGAGTTGAGATATCATTGATAGGTTCATATATTATTGTGTGAGATGGATAGATAGTATTGTCGACATACACAGCATTCTACCGTCGATGTTGCGGCGTAGGCTGAACATACACACGTACTCATGCCCTCACACAGGGTGCGAGTCATGGTACATTTTTGTGGTAGCCCATGCATGTCAGGATTTGTAGTTAGTGTGAAATTGTGATAGTACAACAACTTAGTTGTACTACTGCGAGCCTGTGATAGGATATAAGATGTAGGATGAGAGAATACTCAATCTGTCACAACCCGCACTGGAAATAGGGCCACGAGTGGTGAACAACGTCCAACCTACATCATAATAATGATGTAGAACGATGTCTAGATCCACAATAATATCTAAACTTATCATACAATATATATGGTACCTGTTATGCCATCTCAACTCTAAATAGAGGAACAAGTATAATGACATGATAAAGATATCAATACTCAATAATAATCTCAGTGATACTAACTGCTATATTACACCCACTGTCCTTAGAGATATGCTAACTGACATGATAAAGAAATACAATATATATATACTGACTTACCATATATATCACAAAGTAATAATGACTAATTGATACATTAACTTAACAGATACTAATAACTAACTATTACTAACTAGTCTCAATGATACTAACTGCTATATTATACCTACTGTCCTTAGAGATATGTTAACTGACTAACACTAACCTACTAACTGCTAACAAATTGGTAATAATACACTCACAGACATGTGTATCTCTGTCTGTGCACTGACATTGTGCACTGATACTGATATTAAATCCCTCTCTTACATACTTAGTTCATGATACTCTCCATTTTGTATCCTAGGACTGATCTGCAGCTCAACTCCCCCCTCGAGCTGTGCAATCCAATCGGTGGCTTAGAACACCATAAGCACACAAGCTCCTCAACTGCTCAGGCTAATACTCCATCCCCCACTTGTATCAGTCTTTTACAAGACTGATACACTGCTATTGTAGTCCACTATATTGCAATCTTATGTTGCAGTTCCCCCTTTGTAGTGCACCTAAGGTGCACTGCCTGCCCTCGAGTTAGTAGCTGTTGTTGCTGCTCTAACTGATGCTTCATTGCCTATTGCACTTCATAAATACCCTTAATCTATCTACAACTGGTAACTATGAGTCCAAAACTGGACTGTTCTTTCAAGCACTGCTCGAGCTTACATGCTCACTGCTGCTCCTTACTCATTAACATCAACTAAGGTTGCTTACTACTGCTACTGCTCTATTTTTGAAATGCTACTTCTGCTGCTGTGCATCCTAATGTATCTTCTACTGACCCCACAATGCTAACTTGACTCCTCACATACTGTTTTGCACAACCTTGTGCACAGTACTGAGTTTCAACACCCCTCAAGTGCACCATAACATACCACACAGGCACACTACTTGTCACTACCATATTTTCTAGGAAAGGATATTTTAGTCTTTTTCTATTTAATTAAATATTATGCATGGTAAATAATTAATTATTGTATTATTTAATTATTATTAGATGCTAGTTATTTAATTTGGACTTGTGTTAGTGGACCTAACTAGTTTAGTTTGGACCCATGGACCAACATGAATTAATTAGTTAGACTTAGCCCAATTAGAAAGCCTATTGTTAAGGAGATGGATTAAATTAATTAAATCATTAGACTAGAAGCTTCTTTCCTTAATTATTTCTTCATGAGAGGCCCCAAGGGGTATATTGGACATTTCATAATTACTTGAGGAAGAGGAAAGGGCCGGCCTATATAAAAGAGGGGGAAAATTATCTCTCCTCTTTTTCATTCCAAATCTAGATATAGAATTTTCCACTACCAAATTTCCTTCATTCCCATTTCATTTCCCTACCAAATTTTTTCCAATTCCTTTCCAAATCACCATTAAAGACTTAAGAAGCAAGGATTTAAAAGGAGAAAGCAAGGATCTACAAAGAGGAGCAAGAATCTACAATTTGGAGGTAATTTTATCTCAATTGGAGGTTTCATTGAGAATCCATCTCCCAATAGGTATAATTCAATTTTTCCCCTTAAAATAGCTTCTAAATCTGAGATTTAATCATGAATAATCAACCCATATGTATGTACTATCCATAGGACTTGGTTTTATGTTCATAGGAGACCTATGGAGAAAGTTATGGTGCTTTTTGTGTCAATTTTGGGAGAATTCCGAAAATGACTTTTGTTGTGTGTGTCAATTGATCCTATAGATCACTTTGGCATATGTTTATGTGTTTGGGGCTAGTGTCATATCCACAATTGGGTACGTGTAGGTCGTATCCCAATAATTTGGTGATACGTGTTGTTTTGGGGGTTTTTCCTCCGACACGGGACTTTGTACATGTCGTATTTTGACACGGACACATAGATCTATATCTGACACTTTGTTTTGTTCATAAATAATATATATAACTTGCTTTTTGTTTTGTTCATAAATAATATATATAACTTGCTTGTGTCCTTCGGGGTACAATTGGATGTGTGGTAGACTCGTGTCGCATGCGTATCCTAGATCTAGTGGGATACGGTGTGATACTCTCCATTTGTGGTGTATTTATGTGTAGATCTAATTATTTGTATTTTAATTCTTGAATCATAATTAAGTATATATATATAGATATTATATATGTATTATAGTGTATTTATTATGATATTTATTGTAGCATAGATCTATGTATTATATATGTACTAATAGAATGTATAAATATATATGTAGCTTTCTTCTACATGCTTTAATACATGTTATAAAATATGTTAGGAATATAAAATATATGAAAATGTTTTATAAAATATATATGTATGTTTAATTAAGTAATTAGATTATGTATAGTTATTATGTGATTATTTATATATATGTATGGATGTATATTTATTAACATATTTATGTATGTGTACATTTAACCATGTTGTAATATGTACATTAGTATATAGGATGTGTATTATAGCTATTTGGTATTTATATGTATATATATATATATATATATATATATATATATATATATATATATATATATATTATATATTTGGATTATATATATATAGATATATATAATTATTTATTTGATTTATATATATATATATATTATATATATATATATATTTACTATTTTTAGCGACAGCAGGATTAATGACAGAGAACTGTCATTATTGGAGGCGGTTACAGCAGCAGCCGCTATAACAGTGGCGGCAAAAATTAATGACAGAGCCGCCACTGTCATTAATAACCGCATGCAACAGCGAGAATTCGCAGCAGTTGCGACAGAGGCTATGGTGACGGTTGAAAACCGTCACCAAAGGGGAGGCAGCAGTGCAAAAATGCAGCAGCAGTAGCGACGGCAGTTCAGTGACAGCCAGAACTGTCACTGAAAGTCTGTTAACTGAAAATCAGTATTTTTCAATACTGCTTTCAGTGACAGTTAGGCAGTTTATTAGTATATTGTTTATATCTTATATTTATATATATATGTATTAATATTGAGATATAATACTAGTATTGCTATACTTCTTATTTGTATAATATTAGTATATATATATTATATTATTGATGAGGGTAATTACTATATCAAAGTATTAAGTATTACCTTGTGGAAACCAAGGTAAGTGGGATCTCAAGATACGAGGTTTGGGTATCAAGTTTGTGACTTTGTGGATACCAAGTTGGTTCAAAACCATGGTTCCTATTTGTTTGTAATTAATATTCTATATTATTATACATTATTATTGATATATATGTATTGTGATGTTTACCTTGGAAATTACGTATCCAGAGATACGGTATCCTAATATTTTATGGTGTGGTTTTATGGCTTAGATTTTAATATCTTGACCCAAGATTTTTGTGTTAGACTTGTGCAACCTAGAAATAGATAGTTGACCTTGGTTTGACCATAGTTGACCATAGTTGACTTAGAGTTGACCATAGTTGACTTTTGACTTAGAATTGACTTATTGACCTAGAAGTTGACTAGTTTAACTTGTTCTCTTTTCGGGATCTTGTATTGATGTTGTATTCCATATCTAGGTCTTCGAGGCACCGAGTCAGACATCTGTGAGACTATTCATTGGACTTCAGGCGAGTACATTCTCTGATAGTTTCTCATTTATGATATCCTCTATGTTTATTGTATCTAGTGTAGATATCCATGTTCTCTTGACACTATGGTTACACGGATTGGTATATCCGGATCTCGTCATGAGATATTATTCCTTGGTATATGGTGTATATGGTGCAAGTATTGTTTCATTGGTTATCTTGTACATGTACAGACACCGATTCTTGGAAAGACTAGCTATTTTCTTGGGGAATCTCGTGCCATAACATACCGTGGTTGGATCTATTATACCAGTCGGGGGTGGAGAGTATTAGTATAGATATGTGATCACCCTATTGTATAAAGTACTGATTACTGAATAGTATTGATCATACACCGCACGTATGATTTGCCAGGCCGTATTGCATCTTGCCCAAGCCGATCACATGTTAAGCTAGTACTCACACACTTAGTCATTAGTATTATTGTTTCATTAGCATATTGTTCATTATTGTATTTATTTCCAATATTTTCTTATTGTATATATATCTCTTGTATATATTATGCATCTTGTTTATCCACAGCTATTTACTGTTACATAGTTTTTATCATTAATTAGAACTGCTGTTAGAGATGTACTCTGCTTCTTTCCTGACTGGATATATTTTTCCAGATGACACTGAGGAGTGGTACCCTACCTATTATGGACCCCAGGATGTTGTGGGTTTAGATTCTGAGACCCTGGCTTAAGAGGGACTTATCCCAATTGAGACAGTTGACCCTGGAGTTGTAGCTTTGTAGTATTCTTTGTACTGGATTTGTCTTCAGCTTATTTTATTACTTCTTCAGACTTATTGATGTATTATTTTAGACTCATGAGTTGTATTATGACTATTCTATTCTTTATCTGATTCGTGCTCATTTCTATCTTATTTTTGTGATTGAGTATACTATCATTATTGGTGGTTCATTATATTGTTAGATAGATTATCTAGACAGCGTTCTACCGCCGATTCTGCGTGTAGGCTGGGCGTTGTTTCCGACTAGTACCCTTACACCGGGTGCGGGTCATGATACATTTTTGGTGGTGGCCCATGCAGGTCTAGCTTCACAAAGTATGTGATGTCGTGGTAGTGCGACAATTTAGTTGTACTACTGCGAGCCTGCAATAGGATATAGGAAATTGGCTGAGATACTCAATCACATCTAGGAAAATTCTTTTGATTCAACTATTCTCCTTTGATATTGATTCTTGATCTCTAAACTTGTCCTTTCCTTGATGTCTTACATCTTGTGCCATATTGATTCTTTCTTTCGCTTTGTCTCAGGATGCCGCCTAAGACTAGATCGCAGCAGGGGAGAGCAGTTTTTGAGAGGTCTGCGACATCCCGAGGGCCTGCACCCGTCACTTCTCCAGTGATTAGAGTGTCAGCTACTTTCGGAGGTCCACCACCTACTCAGAGGACTGTACCAGCTGTATCTGAGGGGCTTCCACCTCCACCTCCTGTGCCAGCAGAGGCATCACAGATGTTTATACTATTTCGTGAGATGCTCGAGGCACAGAGGGCTCAGTTAGAGGCACATCAGAGGCAGACCGACGTTCTACGACAGGGTATCGAGAGTGCTCATCAGCTTGCCCATGCTGTAGTTGAGAGAGGAGTTCCAGTCCAGCAGCAGGTTGTTCCTCAGGTTGCTTAGCTTCGGCCAGGCAACATTCAGGACTTCAAGAAACTAGGGCCTAGGGTTTTCAAAGGGACGGAGGGCATCGTCTATGCGGATGATTGGCTCGAGGACATTGAGCATCTTATGAGGGTGTCCCGTCTTTCTGAGGATCTGAAGGTTGAGGCGGTAGGACTTCAACTGTTCGACGTTGCTCGCACTTGGTTCAGGAATAAGCCGGGTCTGGTTGACGCAGGACAATCTTGGGAGGTATTCAAGGACCTTTTCAAGAAGAAGTTTTTCGCCCGGGCAGACATGCTAGACTTGGGGAGACAGTTTGAGAGTCTCAGTCAGGGAAGCATGTCTGTGGAGGAGTATGCTGCGGAGTTTGGCAGGTTGAGCCAATTTACAGAGTATTTGGTGAGAGAGCCGGAGGTTCGAGCTATTCATTTTCGTGAGGGTCTAAACTGGGAAGTGAAGATTCTCATTCCATCTTTTTATGAGACATACTCGGAGATACTTGCGGAGGCACGCAAGATTGAGCGGAATTTGGGTTTGAAGACCAAGAGAGACCGTGATTCTTTTCTGGGGGCCAACGGCAGTGCAGTATCTGCCAAATATCCTTATTTCCAGTCCAGACCTTTCCAGCAGCCACAGCAGAACCAGACTCCAGCTAGAGCGCCTTTTCACCAGGCACCTCAGCAGCAGAGACAGTTACAGCAAGATCCATGCAACTACTGCAAGAAGCCCGGCCACATCTGGGAAGTTTGCAAGAGGAGGCTAGGAGTTTGTTTGTATTGTGGTACTGAAGGGCATCAATCGAGGGAGTGTCCTCGTCGTGCAGTTCAGGGAGCAGCTCCAGCTCCGAGGGCACAGACGAGACCACATGCAGCACAGCCGAGGGGACCGCTTTTGACACAGCAGCAGCGTTTTGTCCAACATCAGCAGCAGGGAGGTGCTCGACAGGGATGAGCGTTTGCTATGACCGTCGAAGAGGAGGAACCCACCGGAGATGTCATCGCAGGTTCTATTCTTCTTGATTCCATTCCAGCTTTAGCTTTGTTTGATAGTGGTGCTTCCCATAGTTTTGTATCTGTTTCTTTTGCTCTGAAGTATGGTTTGATAGCTGAGTCTTTGCTTAGGACTTGCAAGATCATGACCGGGGAAGGCATTATCCTGGTTAATGATATTTGCAAGGATCGGAGAGTTACACTGGGAGGCCGGGAGTTGAGTGCGTGTCTACTTGTAATGCCACTTTCGAGCTATGACATTGTACTCGGGATGGATTGGTTGAGTAGGCACCGTGCTAGCATAGATTGTAGAGGAGGTAGAGTTTTGTTTGGTCCGCCAGGAGAGCCAGAGTTCGAGTTTGCTAGAGGAACTGCGGAGCAGGGAGAAGGCATTATTTGTGGAGCTTTGGTGGAAGACAAGGAGTTGCCACATCCGTTGATAACAGAGTTCTTGGATGTGTTTCCTGAGGAATTACCAGGATTGCCGCCAGATCGAGATGTTAAATTTTCTATAGACTTGGTGCCAGGTGCAGAACCAATTTTGCAGCATGTCTATAGAGTAAACAACAGCGAGCTGGTCGAGTTGAAGAAGTAGGTGGACGAATTATAGGATAAGGGGTTTATCAGATCGAGTTCTTCACCATGGGGAGCCCCGGTATTGTTTGTACCAAAGAATGATGGATCGGTGCGCATGTGCATTGATTACAGGGCTTTAAATAATCTCACTATCAAGAATAAGTATCCTTTGCCACGGATTGATGATCTATTTGATCAGTTGAGTGGTGCGAAGGTATTTTCTAAGATAGATTTGAGATCAGGCTACCATCAGGTGAAGGTAAAACCGGAGGACATACCGAAGACTGCTTTTAGAACTCGGTATGGTCAGTACGAGTTTATGGTGATGTCGTTTGGTTTGACTAATGCACCGACGGTATTTATGAACTTGATGAACAAGGTGTTCCACCAGTACCTTGACAAGTTCATGGTGGTGTTCATCGACGACATACTCATATACTCGAGGACACCGGAGCAGCATGAGGAGCATTTAAGGATTGTGTTGGATGTGCTGAGGAAGAAGAAGCTGTATGGGAAGTTGTCCAAGTGTGAGTTTTTATTGGACAAGGTAGAGTTCTTGGGGCATGTTGTGGCTGGTGATGGTATTTCAGTGGATCCGAAGAAGATTTTAGTAGTGAAATCTTGGAAGACTCCGAGTTCGGTAGCAGAGATCAGGAGTTTCTTGGGATTGGCAGGCTATTACAGGAAGTTTGTGCAAGATTTTTTGAGGATTGCCGAGCCGATGACCAGACTCACAAGAAAGGATGTGGAGTTTGTTTGGACGGAGGATTGCCAGGTTGCTTTTGAGGAGTTGAAGAAGAGGTTGACGTTTGCTCCTATTTTGACGTTGCCATCAGGGTCCGGAGGTTTTACTATTTATAGTGATGCATCGGGGAAGGGTTTGGGTTGTGTTCTTCAGCAGCATGGGAGAGTGATTGCCTATGCATCCAGGTATACGTCCTCATGAAAAGAACTATCCTACCCATGGTTTGGAGTTGGCAGCAGTCATCTTCGCTCTGAAGTTGTGGAAACATTATTTGTACGGAGAGCGTGTGGAGATCTTCACAGACCACAAAAGCTTGAAGTATATTTTTACGTAGAAGGAGTTGAATATGAGGCAACGTCGGTGGTTGGAACTGATGAAGGATTTTGATATCTCTTTGCAATATTATCCTGGAAAGCCAATGTAGTTGCCGATGCTTTGAGCAAGTATCCGGTAGCTATGTTCTTGACGCAGGATCGATATTTGTTGGAGGACATAGAGAGCTTGGGCATTGAGGTGATTGTTCCTGGTGGTGCTATGCAGATATGGAGATTGCAGATATACTCAGATTTGATGGACATGATCAAGGCAGCATAGTATGATGATCTCTGAGGAGTATCAGAGCTCAGGTGAGAGCAGGATTGGAGGATAATTTCACTATTGCAGATGATGGATCTTTGAGGCATGGAGTTAGATTGTGTGTGCCTAGTGGGGAGTTACGAGAGGAGGTATTGCAGGAAGTGCATCGCTCTCAGTATTCCATGCATCTAGGTGCTAACAAGATGTATCGGGATATGCGAGAGAGTGTGTGGTGGTATGGCATGAAGAGGGAAGTGGAACAGTTTGTATCCAGATGCTTAGTGTGCCAGCAACTGAGAGCCGAGAGGTAGAGGCCAGGAGGTTTACTTCAGCCATTACCCATTCCAGAGTGGAAGTGGGAACACATTACTATGGATTTTGTGTCCGGACTTCCACGTTCTCCAGGAAGGAAGGACGCGATTTGGGTTATTGTTGATAGGTTGACCAAGTCGGCCCACTTCTTGCCTTTCAAAGTGGGTTTGTCTACGGAGAAGCTGGCAGAGATGTATGTGAGGTAGATCATTAGGATACATGGAGTTCCCGTCAGCATAGTCTCAGATCGAGATAGTCGTTTCACTTCTCATTTCTGGAGGAGTTTGCAGGAGAGTTTGGGCACTCAGCTCAAGTACAATACTGCATATCATCCCCAGACAGATGGGCAGTCAGAGAGGACTATCCAGACTCTCGAGGATATGTTTCGCACTTGTGTACTAGATTTTGAGGGTTCTTGGGAGGACCATCTCTATTTTATAGAGTTTGCTTACAACAACAGTTACCAGGCCAGTATAGAGATGTCACCTTTTGAAGCTCTATATGGTCGGAGGTGTCGTACTCCTTTGTCTTGGGACGATGTTGGAGAGAGAGTTTTGCTTGGGTCAGAGATGGTTGTGGATGCAGCAAAGAAGGTTCAGTTGATCAGAGACAGACTTCGAGTGGCGCAGGACAGACATCGACATTGGGCCGATAGCCATCGGAGACCTTTGGAGTTTGAGGTATAGTTTAGATTTTATTTTGTGCTTGTTTTTGGTTGTTGTTATAGATTAAGTTCTTAAGATGGTGTTTTGTTCTAGGTGGGTGGTTTGGTGTTTCTGAGGATTTCTTCGACACGAGGCACGATTCGCTTCGGTGGAGGCGGAAAGCTTAGTCCGCGATTCATCGGACCTTTCACTATTCTAGAGAGGGTCGGTGCAGTTGCTTATAGACTAGACTTACCACTGCATTGGAGGGAGTGCACAACGTGTTTCATGTGTCACAGTTGAGATGATACGTGGCCGATCCTAGTCATGTATTTGATCACTTGGAGATAAAGGTGGGCCCTACTCTTAGCTATCCAAAGCAGCCAGTTGAGATTCTGGATCGAAGAGAGAAGGTGCTGAGGAACCAGACTATTTCTTTGGTGCGCGTCGCATGGAGGTATCACTCTCCAGGGGAGTCTACCTGGGAGAGAGAGGATGAAATGCGAGAGCGTTATCCATATTTGTTTGTACCTTGAGGTATGTTATTTCTTAGTTATGTTCTGTTCATTGTTATGTTCTTCTATAGTTAGTTTTGATTCTTTAGTTATGTTCTGTTATTTCTAGGGGGTAGTTTTCATCTTTGAATTTTGAGGACGAAATTATTTTAAGGAGGGTAGACTTGTCACTACCATATTTTCTAGGAAAGGATATTTTAGTCTTTTTCTATTTAATTAAATATTGTGCATGGTAAATAATTAATTATTGTATTATTTAATTATTATTAGATGTTAGTTATTTAATTTGGACTTGTGTTAGTGGACCTAACTAGTTTAGTTTGGACCCATGGACCAACATGAATTAATTAGTTAGACTTAGCCCAATTAGAAAGCCCATTGTTAAGGAGATGGATTAAATTAATTAAATCATTAGACTAGAAGCTTCCTTTCTTAATTATTTCTTCATGAGAGGCCCCAAGGGGTATATTGGACATTTCATAATTACTTGAGGGAGAGGAAAGGGCCGGCCTATATAAAAGATGGGAAAAATTCTCTCTCCTCTTTTTCATTCCAAATATAGATCTAGAATTTCCCACTACCAAATTTCCTTCATTCCTATTTCATTTCCCTACCAAATTTATTCCAATTCATTCCCAAATCACCATTAGAGACTTGAGAAGCAAGGATCTAGAAGGAGGAAGCAAGGATCTATAAAGAGGAGCAAAGATCTACAATTTGGAGGTAATTTTATCTCAATTGGAGGTTTCATTGGGAATCCATCTCCCAATAGATATAATTTAGTTTCTTCCCTTAAAATAGCTTCTAAATCTAAGATTTAATCATGAATAATCAACCCATATGTATGTACTACCCATAGGACTTAGTTTTGTGTTCATAGGAGACCTATGGAGAAAGTTATGGTACTTTTGTGTCAATTTTGGGGGAATTCCGAAAATGACTTTTGTTGTGTGTGTTAATTGATCCTATAGATCACTTTGGCATATGTTTATGTGTTTGGGGCTAGTATCGTGTCCATAATTATGTACGTGTAGGTCGTATCCTAATAATTTGGTGATACGTGTTATTTTGGGGGGTTTTTCACCGACACGGGACTTTGTACATGTCGTATTTTGACACGGACACATAGATCTATATTTGACACTTTATTTTGTTCATAAATAATATATGTGACTTTCTTGTGTCATTCGGGGTGCAATTGGATGTGTGGTGGACTCGTGTCGCATGCGTATCCTAGATCTAGTGGGATACGGTGTGATACTCTCCATTTGTGGTGTGTTTATGTGTAGATCTAATTATTTGTGTTTTAATTCTTGAATCATAATTAAGTATTTATATATAGATATTATATATGTATTATAGTGTATTTATTATAATATTTATTGTAGCATATATCTATGTATTATATATGTACTAATAGAATGTATAAATATATATGTAGCTTTCTTCTATATGCTTTAATACATGTTATAAAATATGTTAGGAATATAAAATATATGAAAATGTTTTATAAAATATATATGTATGTTTAATTAAGTAATTAGATTATGTATAGTTATTATGTGATTATTTATATATATGTATGGATGTATATTTATTAACATATTTATGTATGTGTGCATTTAACCATGTTGTAATATGTACATTAGTATATAGGATGTGTATTATAGCTATTTGGTATTTATATGTATATATATATATATATTATATATGTATTTGGATGATATATAGATAGATATATATAATTATTTATTTGATTTATATATATATATATATATATATATATATATATATATATATATATATATATATATACTATTTTTAGCGACAACAGGATTAATGACAGAGAACTGTCATTATTGGAGGCGGTTACAGCAGCAGCTGCTGTAACAATGGCGACGGAAATTAATGACAGAGCCGCCACTGTCATTAATAACTGCATGCAGCAGCGGGAATTCGCAGTAGTTGCGACAGAGGCTATGGTGACGGTCACCAAAGGGGAGGCAGCAGTGCAAAAATGTAGCAGCAGTAGCGACGGCAGTTCAGTGACAACAAGAACTGTCATTGAAAGTCTGTTAACTGAAAATCAGTATTTTTCAACACTGCTTTCAGTGACAGTTAGGCAGTTTATTAGTATATTGTTTATATCTTATATTTATATATATATGTATATATATATATATATATATGTATTAATATTGAGATATAATACTAGTATTGCTATACTTCTTATTTGTATAATATTAGTATATATATTATATTATTGATGAGGGTAATTACTATATCAAAGTATTGAGTATTACCTTGTGGAAACCAAGGTAGTGGGATCTCAAGATACGGGGTTTGGGTATCAAGTTTGTGACTTTGTGGATACCAAGTTGGTTCAAAACCATGGTTCCTATTTGTTTGTAATTAATATTCTATATTATTATACATTATTATTGATATATATGTATTGTGATGTTTACTTTGGAAATTACGTATCCGGAGATACGCTATCCTAATATTTTAGGGTGTGGTTTTATGGCTTAGATTTTAATATCTTGACCCAAGATTTTTGTGTTAGACTTGTGCAACCTAGAAATAGATAGTTGACCTTGGTTTGACCATAGTTGACCATAGTTGACTTAGAGTTGACCATAGTTGACTTTTGACTTAGAATTGACTTATTGACCTAGAAGTTGACTAGTTTAACTTGTTCTCTTTTTGGGATCTTGTATTGATGTTGTATTCTATATCTAGGTCTTCGAGGCACCGAGTCAGACATCTGTGAGACTATTTATTGGACTTCAGGCGAGTACATTCTCTGATAGTTTCTCATTTATGATATCCTCTATGTTCATTGTATCTAGTGTAGATATCCATGTTCTCTTGACACTATGGTTACACGAATTGGTATATCCGGATCTCGTCATGAGATGTTATTCCTTGGTATATGGTGTATATAGTGCAAGTATTGTTTCATTGGTTATCTTGTACATGTACAGACACCGATTCTTGGGAAGACTAGCTATCTTCTTGGGGAATCTCGTGCCATAACATACCGTGGTTGGATCTATTATACCAGTCGGGGGTGGGGAGTATTAGTATAGATATGTGATCAATATCCCTATTGTATAAAGTACTGATTACTGAATAGTGTTGATCATACACCGCACGTATGATTTGCCAGGCCGTATTGCATCTTGCCCAAGCCGATCACATGTTAAGCTAGTACTCACACACTTAGTCATTAGTATTATTGTTTCATTGGCATATTGTTCATTATTGTATTTATTTCAGTATTTCCTTATTGTATATATATCTCTTGTATCTATTGTGCATCTTATTTATCCACAGCTATTTACTGTTATATAGTTTTTATCATTAATTAGAACTGCTGTTAGAGATGTACTCTGCTCCTTTCCTGACTGGATATATTTTTTCAGATGACACTGAGGAGTGGTACCCTACCTATTATGGACCCCAGGATGTTGTGGGTTTAGATTCTGAGACCCTGGCTCAAGAGGGACTTATCCCAACTGAGACAGTTGACCCTGAAGTTGTAGCTTCGTAGTATTCTTTGTACTGGATTTGTCTTCAGCTTATTTTGTTACTTCTTCAGACTCATTAATGTATTATTTTAGACTCATTAGTTGTATTGTGACTATTCTATTCTTTATCTGATTCGTGCTTATTTCTATCTTAGTTCTGTGATTGAGTATACTATCATTATTGGTGGTTCATTATATTGTTAGATAGATTATCTAGACAGCGTTCTACCGTCGATTCTGCGGCGTAGGCTGGGCGTTGTTTCCGACTAGTACCCTTACACCGGGTGCAGGTCGTAACACTCCTATACGGGCCACACTGACACTGGTAAATGCACTCTCTTGGTCACAACACTCACGTACTAAATATATATATATATATATATTCACCCTATAATCATATACATATATACATATATCACACACATTTGCCATAAAACCAAACACTATGTGTGCAATCTCTGGTACACCATGATACACAATTGAGATGCCAAAATCCTAATTACTCCACAGTAATCCTTTCTACATATCAAATACTCTATTATATAACTAAATGCAACTTTCTACCATAGAAATTAAAGGGAAATCACACAAATCACCCAAATTGAGCCCCGTATCATCCCGTATCACATAGTATCGTGATACGGCCTACTCGTATCCATTTGTGGATACATAGCTAGTCTCTCACCATCAATCTAAGTCTAATTAGACTAGATTAGTCTCATGACATGTTACGATCTACACCAGGATATTCGGACACGAGTACGTGGTTACGCCCAGCCTACGTCGCAGAATCGATGGTAGAACGCTGTCTAGGTCATTCCTAACTATCTAACATCTCAATAATATAATATGGTACATGTCAATCATCTCAACTCCAAACAGAGAAGCAATATGGTATCTCACATGAATAACTAATCTCAATCAAAAAATAAACTAAGGAAGATAATGCACGAATGGAATAGTGAAGGAAAGAATAAGATACAATCCACAATCTGAAATAATAATACAAACTGTGAATCTCCATAAAATATAATAGTCTAATACAATCCAACACAAATAAACTAGACCTCCTCGGGCTCTACCGCTAAGTCCTCCTAGTCTATAGGAGTACCCTATATAGGTACGCTGTTCTGCGGCCCGTAGAATATGGGACAATATTCTATAAGCCAGTTATCTGAAAAAATATATCCAGTCAAGATTGGAGTGAAGTACATACTGCTGAAAGCAATTCCAATAACATAATCGAGCATATAGAACAGATAATAGAAATAAAATACAAGATCACTAAACATATGAATGAATGAACAATATATATACAGATAATGTACGAGAATATAGATCAACAATATGAATATCAATAATATGATAAAATAACTGTAATCTAAACTAATGTGCCTCAGAATACAAGTTCATTATGTGATTGGTTTGGGTGAACTTGATCAGGTAAGACGATTACAAGTGAGGTATGTAACCAGAATGTACACGATGTAACAATGGGACTTTGATCACATAATCAACTCCTACTCTCCCATCCCCAACTAATATCAATGGATCCAATCATGACACGCTATGAACACAAAATATAACCACTGAACACGAGCAGTAGGTGTACACGAATATCATAACCACTGAACGCGAGCAGTGGGTGCACGCGAATAAGCACACTGAATACGAGCAGTGTGTGAATACGAAATATAAATCAATACCCAATATACACGATGAAATACATGTACACGAGTACCCACTGAACACGGTAAGGGATAATATCTCCTGACGGGATCCATGTAGCACAAGTCCGTGAAATCACTATGTCGGAATCAAGTATACAATTCTAGAACATGCATATATACACTATTATGAATTGAAAACTATCAGAGAAATGTACTCGCCTGAAGTCCTGAGCAAGGTATGTCTCTTGATGCCCAAGCTGGTGTCACACAGACCTATATATGGTATGTTGCATCAATACTAGGTTCAAGAATGAAAATAAGTTAATATGATGCAATTATAAGTCAATAAGCTATTTCTAGGTCAAACCGATTAAATCTAGGTTGCAAGAGTCTAACACTAAGAAACTAAGTCAATACATTATGAAACTAAACTATACAAGCTAATCTAAAATACTAGAAGACACTCAAAAAGTCGTATCCTAAGATACACAAGTTTAATTATAGTATTTTAGATATATATACAAGTCAATAACTATAATACTATAACAAAACAATGAATTTAGGATACCTTGGCCTTGCACCAATGCGTACCACACATATCTCGATATCCAAACTCAATACCTTGTGTATCGACCCAATATCTTGACTTTACCTTGGTATCCCATGGTAATCCAAAACTCTAACATATAACTAATACACAAATATAAAACCCCAAACTAATATACTAACTATCTAATGTATCTAAACTACTAACATATAATACCACACTACATATAGCTAATATAACTAACTATCAATATACATTACCTATTAGTATATATATAAATGCTACACTAGCTATTACCCAATATACTAATTATAAATATATATAACTAAACTACTAACAATATACATACCAATACATCAATTAACTACTTAAACCAATACCTTGATCACTAACTAACCCAAAACCTCAAATACCCAATACCTTGAACTGAACTGAAACATAGGTACACTGACATTGAAATAATACCCAACTTAACCACCAACTGAACTATACTGAAACCTGAATACTAAACTACCCATTAAACCAAATACCTCACTAAACTAACTAAAACTGAAGCTAAACCTTGCAGGTACTGATACTGAAATTAATACTCATCTAACTCAACTAAATATTTCCTAACTGAGCTACTGAACTACCTAACTGACTAGCCAAACCAATTCCTCACTGAAGAACCACTGATGCACTGAAACTCCGTGCCCGCTGATACAATGCTGATACATGAACTGCTCCTTGTGTGCACGAGCACCTCCAACTGCACTGTGCTCCAAGTACCTGCTGAAATTGCTAACTACTTCGAGTACTGCCTCCTCCATCAGCTGAATCACCTGCTGTATGTTCGAGCCCCTAGAGTTGTTGGCTTCCTGTAGGTAGCTGCACACTGATGCATTGCCCAAGCTTGAAGCTTTCCCTCTGCACGAGCTGTAACCCCTTACGGCAGTGAATTACAGTCTGTGCTGATACTTGCTGCAGCTCCTTGTTGCAGTATGACAATTACTGCTACTGCTCTGCATCCTTTGTAGTGACTACTTACAGCAGTGAGCTACTAGCTGTTGTACCTCTTCCCCTTGCTGTTGACTGAAAATGTACGAGGCTATACACTTAAACCTGCACGAGGCTGCACACTTAAACCACTGTGCAGCCCGACCCCTCCTTCACTTACTACTCACTCCTCTCTCACACACACACACAGACACAACACATTGCACACTTAGCTCACACAACTCACAAACACATATACATATAACCCTCTATGTATATACTCATCTCTATATATATAAAAGAAACTATATATATATATATATATATATATATATATATATATATATATATATAAGGATATATATACTACACTCTTACATATATATACACACACACACACACACACACACACACACACACACACACACATATATATATATATATATATATATATATATATATATATATATATATATATATATATATATACACACACACACACACACTATATACACTATTATATACACCCATATAGACACACACAAATACACTTAATCATATACACACTCATATACATATATAAATTACATAAATATCTCATAAATATTTATATACACATGTACGTATAGAATTAAGAGCAAACACCAAACACGTGGAGTGCACCGCACCCGTATCACACTAACTATTTGATACGCTTGCGATACGGCTCCAACACACAACCAAACATATCTCGGAGGACACGAGTAAGTCTAATACACTAAATATGAATAATACGTATAGTAATTCGATCATCTACGTGTCCGTGTCATAATGTGATATGCACAAGTCCCCATGTCTGAGAAAACCCCCAAAATTAATCCGTTTTGTCAAATTGACGAGATACGGTCTGCACGTATCCCATTATGGACACGACACTAGTCATAAATAAGCAATCGTATGTCATATTGATCTATTAGACCATATGACAAACACCACATGTGCTAATCTTGGAATTTCTCCAAAATTGACACCAAAATACACATAACTTCCACCGTAGGTCTCCGATGAACCTAAAACCAATTCCTATGGGTAGCCTATGCACGTGGGTTAGTTTCTCATGGTTAAATCTCATATTTAGAGTCTACTAGAAGAGGAAAAACTGAAATGTACCTATTGGGAGATAGATTTCTAATAAAAAGTCCCCAAATAGAAAGTAGCTCCTCTCCTTGTAGATCTTGGTCTCCTCCTTTTTGCTCCTTGCTTCCTTCTTATAGATCCTTGATGTAGAAGTCTCCAATGAAGAATAGGAAAGGAATTTATGAATAAATTGGTGGATAATTGATGTGGGAAAGAAGGAAATTGGAAGAGGGAAAACTAGAACTAAAATGAATGGAAAATAAAACGAGGGAGACACTCTCTCTCCTCCTACTATGGCCGGCCATATACACCCTTCCCAAGTAATGTGAAATGTATCAATTATCCCTTGAGGCATCTCATGAAGAAATAATTAGGGAGGGATGGTTCTAGTCTAATAGTTTCACTAATTAATCCAACCTCCTAATCCATGGGCCTAATTCATGGGCTCAAACTAAACTCATAAAAAATGTTGGTTCATACAACTAATTAAATAGGTTAGGTCCACTCCACAAGTTTAAGATAAATCTACAACTAACGATAATTAAATAATACAATAAATAAATAATCATGCATGCATAATATTAAATATATTACATCCTAAAATTAAAATACCCGTGTCAATTACCAAACTACCCTTAAATTAAAATATCAGAGTGACATGACACACACTTGATGTGTCAATCTCGTAATTTTCCCAAATTATGCACAAAAATCTTTGTAGAAGTGTCAAAACACATCAACTAGGCCTAGATCTTCATCCTATAGGTAGACTTATGCCATGAGTGGTTCCTAATGGTCAAATGCATGATTTAGAACCTAAAATAAAAGGATATTCAGATCTATACCTAATGAAAGATGTATTCCTAATGAATTGCTCAATGGACCCGATCCGGACACAAGCTCCTTGACAATGCTCCTCCTCCAAGTGCTCATTGCAAATTCAAGCTCCAATGCCCCTTGCTTAATAAAATTTAGAGGGAATGGAAGAAATTAGGGTAGAAATTGATGGAGGGATGAAGTGAATTGGGGATCTAGAAAATTGGGGATCTAAATTGCATAGAGGGAATGAGAATGGGAGAGAGAAAGACTCATCATATGGTCGGACCCTTCCCCCTTCTCCAAGTCACAAGCAAAAGTCTAAGTTACCCCTATATGATAAATTATGGAGAATAATTAAGAAATGATATTTGGGAAGTTTCTACACTAATGCAATTTAGTCTAATCCACTTAATTAATTAGAGAGAATGGTCTAATAAGCCTAGTCCATGTGGGCTCACTAGTTGTCATGATAAGTCTTATTGAGTTCACTAGTGTGAAGTCTAAATAATAGGCTAGCCCACAAACTATAAATAAATAATACAAGGCACCAAATTATTATATAGCACACTAAGTAATATTTAATTCCTAAAAATAAAGTAACTATGCCAAATTACTAAACTACCCCTATTTGAAAAATTGAGGTTGACAATCCTACCCACCTTAGAAAGATTTTGTCCTCAAAATTTAAGGAAGGAACTAACTACAATAAGCAATCACAACAAGCAAGAAAGAATTATACCTCACGGCTCAAAAAGATAAGGGTATCGCTCGCGCATCTCGTCTTTTCTCTCCTAAGTAGACTCTCCTGGAGAGTGATGCCTCTACGTAACGCGTACTAAAAAATTTGTTTGGTTCCGCTGCACCTTCTCCCTGCAATCCAGAATTTCCATTGGCCGCTCCGGGTAGCTGAGAGTCGGACCCACCTCGATCTCTGAGTGATCCAATACATGGCTAGGGTCTGCCACGTACCATCTTAGCTGCGACACATGGAACACGTTGTGAACTCCCTCTAGTGCAGGCAGTAAGTCTAGTCTGTAAGCCACTCCAACGATCCTCATACGAACGTCGAAGGGTCCGATGTATCATGGACTAAGCTTCCCGCTTCCACCAAAGCGAATCGTGCCCCGTGCCAAAAAAATTCTCAAGAACACCAGATCGCCCACCTAGCACAAAACACAGCCTTAGAACTCAATTTAAACAAAGCAAAGACAAGCAGTCCAAAACAAAACCTATACCTCAAACTCCAAGGGTCTCCGGTGGCTATCGGCCTAATGCCACTGTCTGTCCTGCGTCACCCAAAGTCTAACTAATAAGCTTCACCTTTTCAACTGAATCCACGACCATCTCCGGTCCTAATAAGGCCCTCTCACTAACATTATCCCATGATAACGGAGTACGACATCTTCTTCCTTACAATGCCTCAAATGGTGACATCTTGATGCATGCCTGGTAGTTGTTATTGTAAAAAAACACTATCAGGTGAAGATGATCCTCCCAAGAGCCTCTGAAATCCAAAATACAAGTGCGAAGCATATTCTCGAGAGTCTAAATAGTCCTCTATGACAGTCGATAATCGCTATGCTCCGCTGCTACTCTGATGAACTCAAACTCTGGCTCTCCTGGTATCTGAAATAAAACTCTGTCTCTATGACAGTCGATACTAGCATGGTGCCTACTCAACCAATCCATCCCGAGTACTATATCGTAGCTCGAAAGTGGCATTACGAGTAGACACACGTTCAACTCTCGGCCTCCCAAAGAAACTCTATGATCCTTGCAAACATCACTGACCAGGATAATGCCACCCCTGGTCGTGATCTTGTAAGTCCTTGCCAACGGTTCAGCCTCAAGATGATGCTTCAAAGAAAAAGATACAGATAAAAAGATATGGGAAGCACCAAAATTAAATAAAGCATGAGCTGGAAAAGAATCAAGATAGACTGAACCTAAGATGACATCACCAACTGGCTCCTCTTGCTCGACGATCAAGGCAAAAGCTCGCCCCTGCTGAGCACCTCGCTACTGCAGGTGGTGCTATATCGAACCTATGCTGCTGTGTCGGCAACGAAGGTCCCCTCTGCTATGCCGCTGGTGGTCTCACGGGTGCTCTTTGTGCCTGGGACCCACCCTGAGCTGGACGAGCCGGAGCCGTTGGACAAGCCCTCAACTGATGATCTCCTGATTCTTAAAACAAACACTGGTCTAATCTCATCCTGCACGCATCCTATCCATGTCCTGGCTTCTTGCAGAATGGCAAGGAATAGCTGGCTGAGCTGGCCTTTGAATCTGGTGCGCCTGCTGTACTAGCCCTCTAGCTGGTGCGGAAAACTGCTGCCTCGGATGCTGAAAGTGTTTCTGATGCTGCTACTGAAAGTGAGGCCTCTTTGCTAGGCCCTCACTACTACTAGCTCCTGAAGGATCCCTCATCATCTTGGAGCCAAGATCCAAATCATCCTCCACCTATTATGCTTGTGCCAGGATCTCCTCAAATATAGTGGTACGATGTCCACTAGTATGTGATTTGATCTCCCTGTTCAGACCCTTTCTGAACTTTCGGGCCTTTCTCCGGGGATTATATCCCTCCATAAAGTGACCCAATCAGCAGTACTCTGCTGTGTACTCATCCACTATCATGCTACGTTGGACGAGGTACAGAAACTTGCTCTCTAGTAAAGTCAGAACCACATTTATAAAGAACTTCTTCTTGAAAAGTGCCTTAAAAGCTTTCCAAGTAAGTCCAGGTGCTGTGATCCTCGGGTGTGTCCTGAACCATGTCAAAGCAATATCATACATCATGCTTCATATTGCCTCCACCTGCAAGGTCTCTGGAATCTGTGCCAGCCGCAGGTTCCTCTCTATGTCTTCGATCCAGTCATTCGCATAAATAATTCCCTCAATGCCCTTGAAATCCTTGGCCCTATTCTATTAAATTCAATGATAGTCCCCGGTCTCGACTATTGCGGTGTAGGCTAAGGTAGTGGCACTTATGGCGGGACCAAGGCAACTCTCTCGACTGCGATGAGTGTAAGCTGGTGGGCATTCTCAATACCCTGCCTCAAGAACTTAGACTGGGCTGCTCTGCCTCCGCCTGGGCCCTCTGGGCCTCCATCATCTGCTGGAAAAACGCAAATACCTGCCCCGGATCAATTGCTGGTCAGGTTGGTGGAAGCTCCTCCAAAACTATAGACACGGTCCTCTGTACTGGAGGTGGAACACCCTGAAAGTTGCTGCAGAAATGCCCACCTGGATCGGTTAAGCGACCCTCTGAGCTAGAGCTGATGGAGAAGTGGCTGTTAGTGCCCTACTCTGAGGGAACGAAGTGACCGACCTCTCTGACGTGCCTGAACGCTGGGATCGCGTCTTCGGGAGCATCTTGAAGACAGATTGAATAATGGACTTAATATTGATTTAGATACAATATCATCAAAGAAGGACAAAATTATTCAAGTAAAGCAAGCATTCAAATTGATAAGGATAGCAAAATAGATATTTTGGAAATGTTTTCTAGTTGTCATTGAGTATATTCTCAGCCTATATCTTATATCCTAAAGCAGGCTCGTAGCAGTACTCTAAGTCTGAGCACCACTACAAAATTGCACTAATAGCGATCTCTTAGATCTATATGGGCCACCACTAAAAATATGTTACAACCCGCACCCAAAATAGGGGCACTATTGGTGAACAACGCCTAGCCTACATTGTAAGAAAGACGTAGAACGCTGTCTAGGTCCACAATAATAGCTAAACATCTCATACAATATATATGGTACCTGTCATGCCATCTTAACTCCAAATAGAGGAATAAGTATAATAACAAGATAAAGATATCAATACTCAATCACAATCTCAAACTAAGGAAGATAAAGTACGATATGGAATAGAAAAGGTGAAATAAGAATCATAAATACATCCACAAGTCCACACTATAAGTCTAGGCATATTGCAACTCCCAAAATAATATATACACATGCCATGAGTAAAAAATAAGGCTAATACAATATCCAAGATATAAGTATAAGACTCCTCAGTCACTGGCACTAGGTTCTCCTTCTCTAGGGGAGTTTCCTCTAATGGTTCGCCGTTATGTGGCCCGTAGTAAGTGGGACACTGCTCCTCAAGCCAATCGTCTAAAAAATATATCCAATCAGGATTGGAGCGAAGTAGAAAACTCTGAGAGCAGTTCCAAACATATGGTAGAGCATATATGACAGGTAATGATAAAGAATACAAGATGTAAAAGTAACTAAGAAATATAAATAAACTAGAATAAGCATATAAAGTACTGGAAAGGAAGGACATGCAATATGGAATAACTGCAAGTAATAGAAATAAATAGTACTAGCTAATGTGCCTTAGAGTACAAGTTCATTATGTGATCGGTTTGGGTTGAATATGAATATAATATGGTAACTCGATAACACGTGTGATATGTAATCGACTTATACACGAATACACTTGGCTTGATCACATAACCAACTCCTACTCCCCATCCCCAACCAATACTCATGGATCTAATCACGATGCGTTACAAACACAAATAAAAATACACTGAACAAGAGCAGTGTATGAACACGAAGTACATGATAATCAATACCCGATGCACACGATGAAATACATATGAAGGAGTATCCACTGAACTTGGTAGGGGATAACATCTCCTGACAGGATCCATATAGTACTAATCTGTGTAGCCACTATATCAGAATCAAGTATATAGTTCTAGAACATGTGATATATACACTATTATGAAATAAAAACCAACATAGAGATGTACTCGCCTCTGGTCCTGAGCAAAGGGTGTATCTCGACACCCAAACTAGTATCACACAATCATATTTAAGAATTATCATGTCATATGGTGCAATGAATGAAAATTAGTTAAAGAATGCACTAATATGCTTCTAGGTCAATTTCTATGTTATTCTAGCTTAACTAAGTCATACTAGGTCCATACTAAGTTATTTAGCCTCTAGTGGTCACTAACTATCTAAAACTAGATTATCTTAGCTATGCTAGGTTATTACCTAGGTTTCTAAGTTAAACCTAACTAGTATAAGAATATACTTGATAGTGTTAATTATACTATCTAATTTAGCTAATATCTGTTAGTTATTCACTAATATATATATATAATCTATATATTGACTTACCATATATATCATAAAGTAATAATGACTAACTGATACATTAACTTAACTGATACTAATTGCTAACTATTACTAACCAATCTCAGTGATACTAACTGCTAGATAACACCCACTGTCCTTAGAGATATGCTAACTGACTAACACTAACCTGCTAACTGCTAACAAATTGGTAACAATACACTCATAGACATGTGTATCTTTGTCTGTACACTGAGATTGTGTCCTGATATTGATATTAAATCCCTCTCTTGCATACTTCATGATACTATCCATCTTGTATCCCAGGACTAATCTGTAACTCAACTCCCCCCCTCGAGCTATGCAATCTAATCAGTGCCTTAGAATAACACAAGCACACAAGCTCCTCAACTGCTCAGGCTAATACTCCATCCCCCACTGGTATCAGTGTTTTACAAGACTGATACACTGCTATAGCAGTCCACTACATTACAATCTTATGTTTCAGTTCCCCCTTTGTAGTGCACCTAAGGTGAACTGCCTGCCCTCGAGTTAGCAGGTGTTGCTGCTGCTCTAACTGATGCTTTATTGCCTATTGTACTTGATAAACACCCTTAATCTATCTGCAACAGGTAACTATGAGTCCAAAACTGGACTATTTTTTAAGCACTGCTCGAGCTTACATGCTCACTACTGCTCCTTACTCATTAACATCAACTAAGGTTGCTTACTACTGCTACTGCTCTGTTCTTGAAATGCTACTACTGCTGTTGTGCATTCTAATGTATCTCCTACTGACCCCACACAGCTAACCTGACTGCTCACACACTATTGTGCACAACCTTATGCACAGTCTCAAGCTTTCAACACTCCTTAAGTGCACGTACACTCCTACTCGGGCCACACTGACACTGGTAAACACACTCTCTTGGTCACAATACTCACATACTGAATATATATATATATATATATATATATATATATATATATATATACATTCACCCATATAATCATATACACATATACATATATACATATATCACACACATTTGCCATAAAACCAAACACTGTGTACAATCTCTAGTACACCATGATACACACTCAATTGAGCAGCTAAAATCCTAATTACTCCACAATAATCCTTCCCACATATCAAATACACTATTATATAACTAAATGCAACTTGCTACCATAGAAATTAAAGGATCATACAAATCACCCAAATTGGGCCCGTATTATCCTGTATCACACTGTATCGTTATATGACCTACTCGTATCCATTTGAAGACACGTAGCTAGTCTCTCACCATAAATCTAAGTCTAATTAGACTATATTAGTCTCATAACACACACTTGATGTGTCAATCTCGTAATTCCCCCAAATTATGCACAAAAATCTATGTAGAAGTGTCAAAATATATCAACTAGACCTAGATCTTTATCCTATAGGTAGACCTATGCATAGGAGGGTTTCTAATGGTCAAATGCATGATTTGGACCCTAAAATGAAAGAAAATTCAGATCTATACCTATTGGGAGATAGATTCCAAATAAATTGCTCAAATAAACCCGATCCGGACACAAGCTCTTTGCCAATGCTCCTCCTCCAAGTGCTCCTTGCAAATCCAAGCTCGAATGCTCCTTGCTTGATGAAATTGAGAGAGAATATAAGAAATTAGGGTAAAAATTGATAGAGGGATGAAGTGAATTGGGGATCTAGAAAATTAGAGATCTAAATTGCATGGAGAGAATGAAAAGAGGAGATGGAAAGACTCCTCATATGGCCGGCCCATTCTTCCTTCTCCTAGTCACAAGCAAAAGTCTAAGTTACCCCTATATGATGAATTATGCAGAATAATTAAGAAGGAAAATTTGGGAAGTCTTTATACTAATATAATTTAGTCTAATCCTCTTAGTTAATTAGAGGGAATGGTCTAATGGGCCTAGTCCATATGGGCTCACTAGTTGTCATGACAAGTCTTATTGGGTTCACTAGTGTCAAGTCTAAATAATAGACTAGTCCACTAACTATAAATAAATAATACAAGGTACCAAATAATTATATAGCACACTAAGTAATATTTAATTCCTAAAAATAAAATAACTATGCCAAATTACTAAACTACCACTATTTAGAAAAGTAAGGGTATTCATGAGATATATTAGTGAGTGTGCCATGATAGAGTGGTACCCATAAGTGTATATGTGAGTGTGATAGTATTAGTATGTATTGTTCTAGGTAATAGGACTTGTGTTATATGTTGGGAATTGTGTATTAATTGAAGGTAGATGTACGTGCATAGGTTTGTGTCTAGTATAGGAGTATCACCTAGTACATTGGGGTATGGACGTGTGAGTGAGTGATGTGAGTGAAAGCATGAGTAGTGAAGCAAAGTACAAGTGTAGGTATTTCATAAGTATCATGTAACGGGGGTTTAGTATCAGAAGTATCAATAGTATGCCAGTGAGCAGGTTAGTGTTAAGCAGGTATCATAGAGTATTATGTGGATGAATCGAGGAAAGTTATGCAGTTAGTGAGAGTGCCTAGATAGTGCAAGAGTCTAGGGTGCATCAGGTTTAAGATGAGTATTATATGGTATGTGTAGTATATCAGCTTAGTATCGGTGCATATCTTGAGAGTGACAATATCAGTTACTGTACCAATGTAATACTGATGTAGAGTATATTTTGGAGTAGGAGTGGATGTGTTCATGGTAGGGAGAATAGGAGGAGTAACTTGTGTAAGAGTAAGTTCAGTGGGTAGAAGTATCTTGAGAGTGACAATATCAGTTAGTGTACTAATGTAATACTGATGTAGAGTATGTTTTGGAGTGGGAGTAGATTTGTTCAAGGTAGGAAGAATAGGAGCAGTAACCTGTGTGAGAGTAAGTTCAGTGGGTAGAAGTATCTATATATATTTATATTGATACCAAGGTATAGGTGATTGGACTAGAGGAATTGTTAAGTGTTAGTGTATTGGTTATCAGGATACCAAGATAAGACTATTTTTGTCTAGATGCAGAGCATCTCAAGTATCAGAAGCATTTAAGATATGGGTAACCTAGTGGTTAGTGTAACAGATATAGAAGAGATCCTTAAGTACCTTAATAGGAGAGTATCCCATGAGTGTCATGTATATGAGTTAGTGCCATGTGATAGATAGTATCAGAAATTTGGATAGGTATCCTATAGATAGTAACTTAGAAGTCTTAGTATAGTATCATAAGTTGTATGTGCCAGTGAGTTAAGTATGTCCATGGCCTAGAACCATAGTATATCACGAGTATTAGAAATAGTAACCCTTGATATTAAGTATTTTGGCTAGATTGATATTTAGTGAATAAATGAGGTTCAAAAGACGTCATGCTTTTTAGGCCCCTGAATCTCTGAGAGAATTATGCCGATCCCATTTTAGCCAGATAGCCCACGTGTTGAAAAGTTGTTCTCAAACTGCATTCACATAGATGGTTAGGCGATCCATTGGATATTTATTTTTAGTACTTTATTAGCATATTTTTATGTATCTTGTTATGTCCCTCTGAGGACCTGGTCCCTTTACAGGTATAGATTTGTAGGATTATCCACAGGAGTACGGACCCGGACGTGACGCTTCATACCAGACTGAGGAGGTCTTACCTTCAGAGTACCTTTGATTCATCGCAGCTGATGGATATTCTAGTTGCTATTTTCTTCGTGGACATTTATCTTATATTAGAGTTTGATCTCTTCTCTCATTTAGTAGTTTTTAGTATAGTCGATTGGCAGTAGATTTGTTTCCATTCGACTATCATTCTTTGATACTTCATACTTGAGATTCAGTTATTGATTCATATTTCTTTATTTGTGCTGTGGATGAGATATAGATTGCGTGTGACTTGTGTTGACAGTATATTACCACTTGTGGATTGGATATTCATAATACAGCGTACGTATATGTTATGGTTTCCATATATTAGAGTTGCCATATACATATGGCTGACATGATTATGTATTCCTAGTCCTACGTATTTTGGGACTGGGGCATGACAATAGCCAGGATTATGATGTATAAATTATAACCAATTAGAAGAAAGGAAAAGAGATTATCTTCTGGACCATGAGTTACCCTTTTAGTTCGTGTCTACTTCCATCCTTAAATTTCGAGGACGAAATTTTTCAAAGGAGGGTAGGATTGTAACTACCACTTTCCACCATAGGGGTATTTTGGTAATTTTGTATGTTGTTAAAATTTTATATATATTATTTTATATTAGTGATTGCCTAGAATTATATTTGTGTTAGTTAGTGGCTAACCAATTAGAATTTGTAAGTGTTAGTTAGTGCTAATTATTATTAGTCATGACTTTAGTAATTAAAATTAATTAAGTTTAGTTGTCATGAAGAGAATATTCTTTTTATTTGTAGAGATTTTTTCCTTTAGTTAATTAGATTTCATTCATGACAAATGGAGAGGGATAAACATTATATTTTGTCATGACCAAACCTTACTATAAGAGATAAGTTCAATGTAAGACTCATCCATTTATTTTATTTCACTCATTATCCTCATTTTTTTCCAAAACTTTTTCCTTCCTAAGCGAATCCAATTCTCTACCAATTTCACTCAATCCACTTCCAATTCCACTCATTATCACCACCATGAAGGCCTAGAGCATTTGATAGCATAAGGAGATCCATAGAAGAGAAGCTTGCTAGGAGATTGTGTCTGACTCATCTCTTCCGTGCCCAAATTTAGAATTCTCCAAGGAGGCCACCAAAATACTAGGTAATTCTCTCAATTTTATCAAATTCATGGTTAGGAACACCCCATGGTCATGTAAGAACCTTCCCATGATTAGATTTGACTTTCCAATGGTACATCTAGGCACTAGGAGCCCTCAATTTGGTAGATTTGGAGTCATAATTTTGGGGCTCAGTTTTGGGAAAACACTAATTGTGTCCATTGAGTGTGTGTATTGTGTCCTAATGAGGACTGTTGATATATATTTGATGGTGTGAAGGTGTTCTTGTGTCCAAAATTGGATACATAGAGTCTGTATCATGATATACCATGATACATATAGATAGATTTGGTAAATTGGGTGTTTACATGTGTTTTTTTGTCCAAAATAGCCCAAATTTGTCATAGTATTCAACCTTATTTTTAGCAGTCATAGCAACTTTGAAATATCATAACTCCTAACTTAGGACCCCGATTAATCTCCTATTTTTTTTAAAAGAACCGTATCAAAGTTAGATAACCAAATTATGAAGTAACAGACCAAATTCATTCTAAATCTTTTTGTAAAATTGTTTGAGTATTAGGTATTTGAAAGACAAACGTGTTTCGGTGTATTTGCGATTCCGTGAGCTTCCAGAAACGAAAATATGATCCGTTTAGAGTTTAAAAAAGCTGATATAAAGGGATATGAAATACTTTAACCCTAAAATTTATTGAATAGGTCTAATATATGCAGTATTAGTTACAAGTATAGACCTGATATATGACGTAGGCATTTTTTGTATCCTATTAGCCTAGGTAGTATGGATATGAAGTGAGTGTAGGTATCATAGGTTGTCAAGCATTTTTTGTATACTTTAACCCTAGAAATTATGTGTGTGTGTGTGTGTGTGTGTGTGTATGTGTGTGTGTGTGTTAGGTAATAGGTGTTAGTTTGTGTGTGTGTTAGTGTTGATACAAGTGGTTATCAAGTGAGCCAAGTATAGGTAAGTTATGTGTCAAGGTATTAGAGTTTATGGCAAGGTACTAGTGTGATACTTGGGTGCTATGAAGATATTGGTATCATGACACTCAAGTATCATGAGTGAGGGTAAGTGAGTATTGGGGCTTGAGTAAGGTGTCGTATTTGGTATCAAGTATTAGTATTAGAGTTAGTTAGGTAAGTATCTAGGTAGATAAGGTATTGGTCAAGATACTAAGATATTGGGTATTAGAACTAGGTAATGGGTAATATCAAGATGTCAAGTGCCAAGAGTAGGGTGAGTATCTTGGATGTAAGGTAAGTATAAATTATGGTCATGGGTTAATATCTTGGGAGTTTTTATCATATGATACTTAATTTGATACCATGGTACTATGTACAAATAAGTGGAATATATGTGGGGTAAATTAGAGTATTGTATCCTATGATGTATCAAGGTATTTAGAATACCATGACACCAAAATATTAGAACTAGTATGAGGTAATACTATAATACTAAGGTAGGGTTATGATATTAGGTATTGGATTAAGATACCATGGTAAGGATAGTGTCTAGCTTGGGTAATGGGTTAGGTACCAAGGTATAAGTTAAGGTATTGGGTATTGGTCAAGGTAATGGTATTAGCTAAGGTATTAATCTTGAAACTATGATACAGGATAATGAGATAATATTAAGGTAATAGCGAGGCAATGAGATAATACTATGGTATTGGCTAGGTATTAAGTGTTAGACTACATTATTATATATATATTAGTATTTATGTAAAGTGAATGCACCAGTCCCTCGTAGGGTCACTGAGCTAATTATTAATCAGTAATAGTTCCATGCTTTCTATAGGAAAGATACTGGTCCGGTCTTATAATTAAATTAGAGACTACACTCCACTAGTGCGGATGATATACAATATCCGTGGTGGGCAGCCTTTACTCCCAGCTAATTTAGGGTGATTCGACATGCACGATATCGAGATATCGTTTCCTCCCAATGCTCTACAAATTTAGTTGCCTAGTTAACCCTAGGTTAATTAGAATTCCATGCCATGGTCACATGGGCTTTCCTTCTTAGATGTACTACTTTAAGTATAGACACTCTTGATACGAATCCATATTGTCACCCTAAAGTTAAATTTGGATTCACCCAAGTGTGATGCAACAATCAGAACTATCTAGCCACGGCTAAAGTCACTGTCCAACTACCTGATCCGTGCATGGAAATAATTACATATATCACGTAGCAAGAGTGTGTGGCACGATGGCTCACCATATTTATATTTATCAAGTAGCACTCTCGGTGCGATCAAGTGTATCAGCACGGATATAATAGTCAGGGCAGGAAAACATTCTAGAATCAAGATCATGGACAAGTTGTCACATAGCAAGTTATTCAGGTCATGACAGTCATCACTGGTCACATTAATTGTTATTTTATTATATCGATAGATGAGGATAAGAGTAGTACAAGAACCACTCAAGATCATATTCATAATCCTTAAACCAAACAAGGACCGGGATTGCAGATTCTCCCCCGAGTTGAACTACGCCCCTTATTCCATCCAACGTATAATAAGGTGGTCAAGGAAAAGTATTTTAATTAGCAAGTTAGTACATATAAGGCCACATCTACAGGGCTCATGTCAGGTGCTTAGTCAAATTTAGCACGCGGTCACATCTGGGTCGTACAAGTCATTTCTAGATTTAATATATAGCATTGCAATCATTCAATCAAACAAAAATATTAAACCAAGCATGCGTCCAACGTGTGCAAGAAACATGGTGCCGCATAGAAATATTAGGCGCATAGGCAAGCTGTCGCATAAAGTAGGGTACCGCATGAGATAGGGTGCCGCATGAAGTCGAGGCCTCATGAGGCCGCATAGTTGGCTTGGACGCACGGGCAAAGCAAAGTCCACTTTTCAAAAAATGTGCAATGTGACCATCAATAAATGCAAGTCAGAAGAAGTCACACAAAGTGATAGATATGACTGAAGTGACAAGTAATAAAGTGTGTCGGAAGAAAAGACAAAAATCATACCAAGTCGTGCCAAGTCAGCAAGAAGTTAAGCGTCCAGAAGAAGAGAGACGCATAGCTCCTGGCCGCATGGTCGACGAGGCCGCATACTCCTCTTGGCCGCATACATACTTGGCCGCATGAAATCTTTTGGGACTTAGTAAAAAATTTTCAACTTGTGAAGTTTCATTCGTCCAAGTTCATGCATTTGGTTAAGGGGCGCATGTGCAGATTTAGTCATGCGTCCAATAAGGTTGGCCGCATGCTGACTCGAGATGAGAAGTCCAGGCCTCATAGCACAGAGTGTCGCATAGCACTCCTTCGTCTCCTCTAACAACAACTTTTTAGCCATAGCCAAAAGCTCGAAAACAAAAATTTATTTCTTCCATAGAAACCTCAAATAATATCCAAATCCAGCAAAGTAAAGTTCTAACTACTCAAAATCAAGTACTCATCAACATAAAACAACAAGTTTTCCTAAAATATAAAGTTTTAGGAGAGCAAAACCCAAGAAAATTCAAGAACACATGAAAAGCTTCTAAACTAAAAGTCTATATCTACAAATTCATCCACCAAAATCGAAAATACCAAGTTTTAAATATATGGAGAAACACATAATAAACATAATGGAACAATAAAATAGAGGTTTTTTTTATTCCTCATGCAAGGTGTACTTGCCTGTGGAGGAAGGGGGAAAACCTAAGAGAGAAAATGGAATAAGAATAATGAGAAGAGAGAGAATGAAGTTAGGTTATATATGGAGGGTTTGAGATTTGGACCATGGGTTCAACTCATGATCAAATCAATCCAACAAAATAAACCAAGAACCAAGTGAACCAAAGAATGGATCTAGTCTCTCTACAACGTACAACTATGCTAGCAAAAAAATTAAATACGCTCCAAATACGAATATCGGAAACGGAAAGTGACAATTCTTGATACTGCAGCTAACATATCTGATGCAAATTATGGACCATTTGAAGTTATATTAGGAGAAGAAAGCTATGGAAGCACCAATGATTGGTGTAGCTGAGTTCGTTGGGTCTTAGTGTTTGGGCCAAGCTAGGTTGCATAAAGTCATAGACATATAATATAAGTGTCAAGAAAGACCTAGATCCTAATAGCTAGGTTGCCGAACAAATCTGATGTGGAATACGACATTAAAAAAAAAGGTTAGGCCACATATATGACATATAAACCATTATAATACGCATGCCAATAGATCTATTTGCAAATGTTGTTCATTATATCTTATATTCATATTTCAGGTAGTAACTCAGTTCCAAAATATTCTAAGAATGAAACTCTTGTAGAAAAATGTTACTTTCTCAAATCTTAGTTATGTTTGACCGAATCATATATCACCTCCAAGAGTGTTTTGGATCCATTTGGAACATAGGCATAGACGACCCATCTGTCATGTTAGATACATGTCAAATGCGGATATAAATATGGTCCTCCAGAGTAGTATCCATGCAACTTAAGGGTTTGCTTGGAAAATGGGAACTTTAACTGAACTTAATTTCTGTTGGTTTCTAGAAACCACAAGAAACCTAAAGAAACTAGTTTCCAACAAATGTATGTTTGCAAGAAACTAAAAAAATGGAAACTTATAATTAATGATATGGTAGGAATGAAAAATATGTTGCATAATGATTCAAAGTGTTTTTTCAATTGTATTTTGAAGTTGGTTCAACTTTGTTGTCTGATAAAATAAACGAAAGATATGGAAACGAGGCTTTATACGAAGACCCGCTATTTATGTTTACAAACAAGCAGTACAATTAATCCTATACGAGGATGTCGAGTACAATTTTTTAATCTGGGTAAATATTGCTATAGCAGTCTGATCTGCAGTCGATCACTTTGTCCCTTGGACCACACGATGATGAAGAAGTGTCGTAGAAGACAGAAAGCAGCTTCGAAGGTTGCTAAAGAGAGTGGATGCTCGATGCCAAAGTCGTCGATCACTACTCTTTGCCTGAGCTCTGAATTCTTCTCTCTCTCTCGGCCGTTTTCTCTTCTCAATCTGATACTCGATTTTTTATACCTTTTTTGTCGACCTCCACCTCTGTCGATAGAGGTATTTATTTATAGAGTTTCAGTGACAGTGACCACTCAGTCAGTATAGAAACCGAGTAGTAGAAAGTACAGCACCATTTTACACGATGGTTACAATAACCATTGCCTGCGTATAGATGACCTTTTGAATGAGCGTGTGACGCGTATCCAACTAAGGGACAACGCGTATAACTGCTGCGAAGATCACGATGTAGAAGCCACGTAGGTAGTTATCCTTTGTGTAGAAGAGGTTGGCGTAGAAGCCAATAACTGTCACCATGGCGTAGAAGCCAAGTAGGCATAGAAGCCGAGTGGGCGTAGAAGCCGAGTGGGCGTAGCAGCCGAGTGGGCATAGAAGCCGAGTGGGCATAGAAGCCGAGTGATGTGGACGTTTTAGCCGGAATTATAGCTTTTGGAGATATAATCAAATCTCTTCAATTAAATGCAGAGATCTGCCCCCATCCTACGCATTAAATGCAGAGGCGTGTCTTGAAAATTTGCCATCATTCTGTGCATTAAATGCAGATACGCGCCTCGAATCCTGTACGAAGAGTAACTGCTGACGTGGCAGTCTGTTTGTCTTCTGCGGAGCGTAAAAAGCTCATGTCTGCCTGTGTAAAACTGGGCAGCGTATCCTCTTGTATGCGTAAACATAATTTACGCAAAGGGGATGTCACTAAACGACGGTTTGGTGACATTTAATTAAATCTCCTGTATTAAATGCAGAGATTCGCCATTATCCTGCGCATTAAATGCAGAGGCGTGTTTTGAAGGTCTGCCACCCTTTCTGCGCATTAAATGCAGAGACGTGCCTCGAGTTCTGTCATCACTCTGCGCATTAAATGCAAAGATGTGCCTCGAGCCCTGTACGAAGAGTAGCTTTTGACGTGGCAGGCTGTTTGTCTTCTGTGGAGCGTAAACAGCTCACGTCTGCCTGTGTAAAACTAGCCAGCGTATTCTTTTGTATGCATAAAAGTGGTTTACGCAAAGAAATTGGTAGTAAATGACAGCCTGGGTTGCAGTGCCGCGCCATCATTATAGTCGTCACCAAGGTAGTCGTGCAGTACTCTTTGTCAGGAGTCCAGATGTCAGGTTCATTGCATGATCTGACAGGTTTATTTTGAAGAATACGAAGCGTTCCTCGTACACTTCAATGCTGCATTGAAAGCGGATGAGTTTTACGCCATAAAGGCGATATAGCACCCTTTTTACGCTGGAACAGCCTGGACATACTGCATTACGCGGATGGTCCTTGAGCTTATACTTTATGCTGTGCTCAGCGGAAAAGCTCTGTTTGTACGACGATGGCTCTGAAGTCATCTTTTTACGCTGCCCAGCATCAACATACTGCGTATAGCTATCCAGCGTATTTTTTATGCTTCTACAAGACCCCCTTTAAAGCTTTTAAATTCCTCGTAATTTAAAATACTTTGAATGAAGCATGAAACGTTCCTCATAATTTGAAACGCTCTGAATGGAGCCTAAAACGGTCAAGTCTGACACGTTCTTTCAAGGCAGACTTTATGGCGGAGTTATTGGGGATCGGTGTGATCTCTTTCGTTTATAAAAAGGCTGAGGAGTTAACCTGTTTTTCCTACATTTCTTTCACCATACAGAGATGATCGTCGGAGTTCGTCTGGTCGACTTGGGGAAGAAGGAGACCATGTTCTTCCAGCATGTAAAGAGCCAAAAAAGACGGCATCTTCGAGCAAATCTTCTCTGCAACGATGGATCATGGAAGGATATCATAGCCTCCTCTGCTCGGGCTAATCAACAACTTTGTATGGCGGTTCTTACGGAGAGAGGAAGGGTCGTATTTGACCATACAGCTTGCAAGCTGTATCTTCTCCTGATATTTGCGGACGAAAGCAGACAAACTAGCTGCTGTCCGAGATTGAGTTGGGTAAAATATCTTAACTCAATCTGTCATGGCGCTGGACGCAGAAAAGCAGATTGACCCTGCTTTCCTGTATTGGAGGATGGGTCTAGGCCCATTTTTGTATCCTCCCGCCGTTGATCATTTTATGTCAGTCAGTTTGCGGGAACAGACTGACTGCTGGAGAAGATGGATGAAGAATTCCACCCATACGAGAACCTGGCAGAACAGATTCTGAGCGAGATCTTCAGACGACGATGAGGAAGTCCTTTGTAGACAGAATTTCTCTCATATGTAATCATGAAAATAAAGAAAAACCATTGTAGACTGGATTTCCCTCATATGTAATCATGTTTTAATAAAATTGTCTTCTTCTGTGCATATGATCATCTTGCCATATATTTTTGCTGTGAAGTCTGAATATGTGTAGCTTCGACACGTCTGATAATTTTACATCAACTCTGTTAGAAAGAGTGCTAGGTTCTGTCCTGTCTTTTACGCATAACTTAAGGATGCGCAAAAAGCCGTTTAGTAGTCGAGTATTCGAACTGTCCTGCTGTTAGGAATGAAGAACCGCGTAGAATTCTGAACTGTCACTTCTGATAAACAAAATTCTTGTTCAGACCATAATCTTCAAGAATGATTTCTCGAAAATCCCTTGGAACAGGGCAAGAAATGGCTGTCAAAAACTGAGTCGCCATCTTGAACTGTAGACAAAATATTCAGACTGGATTCTGGATGAACTTCCAATCGACCCAAGGAGAAGAGTAATTTTCAATGTTGAACTCTGTATGCTTCGGGTACTTGGGATATTTTGAGGTTAAGAAGGAGTATCTTCTGTGTGAACCCTTGCAATTGACCGCCTTGAGAATAGTTCAGATGTACTGTACTCTGGCCTGCGTATTTTTTAAATATGCGGAAAGTCATAGATCTGTAATTGTAGATGAGCGTAAAATCATAAGTTCGTAGCGTCTCGAGCGTAAAAGCTGCTGAGCATGAGAGCATCTGGGCGTAGAACTGTAGATTTGTAGCTTCTAAAAAGGAAATCTTCCGAGCGTGAAACTGTGGATCTGTTGCCTCTGAGCGTAAAAGCCACCGAGCGTGAGATCATAGATTTGTAGCTGCTGAGTGTGAAGTCGTAGGTTTGTAGCCTCTCGAGCGTAAAAGATACCGAGCATAAAAGCATCAGGGCGTAAAACCATAGACTTATAGCCTGTGAGCGTAAAACCGTAGATCTGTAGCTGTCGAGCGTAGAAAGCTCCTTAGCGTAAAAACCACGAATCTGCTTTGCACGAAAACTTTTTGAATTCGCTGACTGTTCGCGTTCTCTGAGTAATAGGCTGACGTAGTACCCAATCATAACTGAATATTAATTATGAAATTTGGTTCGGGATTCGAGGAGTCCATCCGAACTCTATATATATCCCAAGTTTCTGAGAGAAAAACTTTTCATCCGTCTTCTGCGAAAGAAAGCCTTCGACTGTTCGAGTTCTTCTTTGTTTCTTCTCTGAGCCTTCAAAGTTTCTAGTAATGGCCTCGAAACAACTCTCCTCCTCTAAGGGAAAGAAGGTTGATTCTTCTTCTCGTTCTTCTGCCCAAGCGAGAGCATCTTCGGTCGGGTAAGGCGAGCTTCATTCTGAGCAAAGTGTCATGCCGACGAGCAGTGCACCCGGCCTTAAAGGTAGAGATTTTGGGACGAGAAAGAACGACTGAAAATCCTTCGCACACGTTGTACATGAACGCGCTATGTCGTCTTCTGTTCTGATAGCCTCTTCGAGGAAGATGATGCACATAGATGTTTCATCTTTTACGCCCATATTTCTAATGTGTTAGTGCAAAAACTCCATATTTTCGCAGTCTGGCGTAAAAGCTTTGGCTGTCGAAAGTTGGCGTATACTATATAATTTGAGTGTTACGCAGGGATGAAAATTCTGGCGTAATAACTCAAATTTTGGCATTCTAACGTAAAACACAGACTGTCAAAAACTTTGTATATACTGCCAGTCTTGAATTTTATGCCTCGGAATGGGATCCTAGCGTAAAAGCTCAAGTTTTTGCAGTCTTGGCATAAAGCACAGACTGTTGATTTTTGGCATATGCTGCAAGATCTTGTAATGTCTAGTTATAGGAACTGATGTGTTTTTCTTGCACTCTTGCAGTTAACTTGCATGCGTCTCTCCTAGCCTATGTGATGGGTTCTGTCGTCGAGATGCTGCATTCCAACTATCTGGAGGATCTGTCGCACGTGATATTTCCTATCTCCGGGCCCCAGTATCCCGAAGGAAGGAAAATTTTGATATCGGCTCAGGGCGAGCGAACGCTGCTGAACATGATTAATGGAGAGCCCCTGACGTACATAGACGGGGACCAATACATAAAGCCGGCTTTCCTCTTCGGGGACATGATTGGCAAGCAGTCCCAGACGAAGCCCAAGAAAGAACTCTGGATTTTTCCTGCCGGAAGCTTAGTTTTGTATCTGCCCAAGATGCTGAGAGACCATCCCATCTCGGTATTCTTCCATGCTACACATCCCAGGAGGATGTCGTGGACGCTGACTCCCGATCTTCACGGCAGGCCGGGGAAGATATTTCATCTAAAAGGAGCTGATCAGGGGTCGTTTGTCAGTCGCCCTTTCGGCTCTGTGACGGTGTTCAAGGGACTGTACCTGGGCAGTGTCCCAAGTGAAGATAGTTTAGTGATCCAGCCGGTCCAATTATCGACTTTCTGTAATGATTTCATGGGGCACGGGGGAGTATACCCTAAGGTGAACCCTCGGACAAGTGGGTGGATCACCCCTATAAATCTTCGATGGGCTCGATTAGCTGAATGGGCCCTGAAGCATTTTCAGACCGAGCTGGAGGGCATTGGTCTGTATGCAGCTGTGAGTGCCACCAGTATTGGGTTACCTCTCAACTCCAACCTGTTTTTGGCACTAATGGAGCGATATATCTCGCTTACCGAGACTTTCGCCACTCCACTGGGGGAGTTGGGATTGGCCCTCCACGAGATGGCAGAGATCTCGAGACTGCCGATGGGGGATACTCTATATGAAGAGTATGTTTCCACGAACCGGGAGCTGGGGGATTCAAACCCTCGGGTAGTGGAAGTATACCAGGAGCTGATGTGCCACTACCTCGCTTGCACCACTTTTTATGGTGAGCCCTCAGATTTGGCTCATATTAATAAATGGACGTCCTACCTCTTCTTTCACCGGTCCAGGACTGCTAAGCCAGAGAAGGTCTTGGAAGGCAAAGATCAGCCTTTGAATTTTCTGAGCGTGCTTAATGCTCAGGTAGTCGACGATCTCATGGAAGACGCTGGGGCTCCGGACTGGATCCTCGACGAAGGGATAGGGAAGTATCCTGCAGGCACTAAGGCCTATAGTTATTTGAGGCATTGCCGCAGGCCTCTGTCCAGGGAAGCTCAACTGGCTGGCTTCCTCTCCATATGGCTGCGCCGACTGGTGGTACCCGACATCGCATCTGCGGACCGCATTTACCGCAACATGCTATGGCCTACAGTACGTCTGGTGTTCGGGGCAAGACTGGGCTTGCTCCCTGCCATGGTGTGCCGCATACAAGCTGGCCTGAGGGCCATGACTGACGGGCTGCTCGCTGATGAAACTCGGCGTGATAGCTTTCCCAGGGTAGAATTACCATACTTGTATTTGATGGGATGGTTAATTCTCCATAACCCAGGGTTATGTCTCCCGGCTCTGGCAGTAGTTCGGGAGGTAGTTTCTTGTTGAACTACAAGAATTCTTCCTAGAATATGACCACAGTTTTAGACTGTCGGCGGGTGCTGAACTTCAGTCACAGCTGGAAGCTCTTCTGTACTGTCCCCCCTGTACATCTCAATCAACAGGGGATCAGACTTCAGGACGTAGGCGACGGGAAGACCGCTCTTTCTCCTGAGTCTTTTAATTGGTTGGTCTGTATTAGACCTTCCCATTTACTATACAGAAGTGAAGACCAATGCTTCTTGGAACCCTACCTGCCTAGTCGGTTTGCCAGGCAATTCGAGTACGACCAGTTGCACGTGGGTAATGCCGTCACCAGCTTCAGGTCCAGGGGTGGACTAATTGATGGAGCCAGAGGATGGCGATATTTTATCATGGGTTGCACTGAGGCGACTTTTACCGTGCCCGTCATTTCACTCTCCACGGAGCTGCGCATTCTTCATTCGTATGCCCAGTTCTAAGTGACAACCAACACCTTCCATCGCGATTTTGATATGCATAAAAGTTTTAGGATGCCCTCTTCCAAGCCTGGGGGAAGAGTCGAAGTCCTCTCGGTTTCTTCTGACGAGGGTGAGGAGTCTGTCAATCCAGATGAGCCTATATTGGCGGTACCGAGGGGTGAAGTACCTCCGCCCGCAGGGCCTCTAGTAATCTCTGGGAAGCGAAGGGCTCCTGCTCCGAAGGAGACTTTCCCTCGCAAGAGGAAGAAGAAGATGTTTACTCGTCCTCTCCAGATTCCTGGTATTGAGGCTCCTAGAAGTAAGCCTGCATCTCCCCATGTTGGGGATGATTCTTTGATTGGAGGTTCCTCGCCTTTTAGAGAGGGACCCTCTAATGTTCTGGCTGGTGGTGCCGGAGAATTCCTGTTGGAGGCTGCTATCGCTGCTACCGCTTCAGGTAGTGGAACGAGATCGCCTTCGGGGCCGAGCCGAATGAGGATATCTTTATCCGGATCAACATCGGGAGAGCCCCCTGCCATGTCTGTAGGTGCACCCGATGAGATTCCACCTGGTGAACCTCGAGTGGATCTCGGCAAAGATTCGGAAGAGTACATGCCGATGTCTGTTAGCACACCCCCTTCTCCAGGTATGACAGCTTGCCTAGCATCACTAAGAAATGATTTAGTTGTACTGGCCGCAGATGCGACATATACACCATTGGCCATGGGTAAATGCCGTCTTTTATGCCTCTTCTTTTAGGAAAATTAACATTATGTTGATATTAACTTCCTTTTATCTTCTTTTAAGGGGAAGACATCTTTGGGGAGGGTAGTGTAGACGCGCCCTTTGGCTCTGTGTCAGGTCCTGGCGGCGACACGGAGGTGCCTGATTTTGAAGAGGAGACACTTTCGGGTGCTGGCTCGCCTGTCGAAGAGATCCCGATATCTCAAGAGGAGGACGAGCCTGTAATTGCGACAATGCCTCCTTTGAGTACGCCGATCACTTCGTCGGGTGTTGGCGCTTCTTCTTTTGTCATACCACCTATTGAGGCGACGGCCGTGGCAACATCGTCTGCGGTTGTTCCTAGAGGGGGATTTGCCAATATCGCGGCCACTCCCAGCGTCCATTCGGATCTAGCTGCGCTGACCGAGCAGTAGACTAGTATCTTCTACACCACCTTGAAAATGTTAATATCAATGGTGTTGGGGAAGAATTTGAGCTTTGCGTCGCTGAGGAGGTCCTCCCGGTCCGCAATAGTGCCGATCCGAGAATTCAACGACACTGGGGTAGCTGACACGCTGGAGGAGATAGTTAATGGTTTGGAGCAACCCATTAACGAATACTTGCAGCTAGCTCGAGGCAACATTGACGGTCTTGTTCAAGCTAGGTACGACTCCCTGACTGCGCAGCTTGCTGAACAGATGGAGTCTCTGAATAAGTCCATCGAGGCTCAGCAGCAGGAGATGGATCGTGAGCGTGTCCAATTGGAGTATGTCGTCCCCGAGTTGACCCGGTACGAAGCCGAATATGAGGAAGTAGCAGCGAAGGCCCGCATATTGAAGGATGAGCTCGTTCGAGTAGAGGCGAAGGCTCTCTCTTTGTCGGCAGCCCGAGATATACTGAAGGAGCGACGGACAACTGTTCAGCAGAATCTGACGCGTGTGGGTGCTTTCCACTCAGGTTTTGTGCGGGCTTGGTCTGAGCTAGCTGCTTTGAACAACAATGCGACAAGGTTGGAACGGGCTTGCGCCGACGTCTTAAACTCCCGAGATGAGGGAATGGTTGCTCTAGCGCAGCATATTCACGACCTAACTGCTCCCCCCAAATGATGTAATTTTTTGCTTTTCAATGTACTTTCGCTCTTTTTTTTTGGGAATAATAAAGAGGCTTTCATCTGACTTTGTGGACCCATCATTTTGGAATATAAATGACAGGTTTGGGTGAAAGTGATATCAGAGGTAATATGGACGTGATATACTCTCGGTAAGTTTTAGCAGGATATATCTATTCAGAGGTTATATGGATATGATAGAATATGCTTTTAGCTAAAATTTGTATACAAAATACTATCAGAGGTAGTATGGACGTGATAGGTCTCAAATTTCCAAATTAGTTAAATATATCTATTCAGAGGTAATATGAACATGATAGAATACGATCCAACTAGTTTCATTTTGGAAGTAGTTTTGTCAGAATGAGATTTTTGCCTTATTCTACTTGAGCAAAGGAGGTTAAGCATAGTACCTCTTCAGGAATTTGCCATTGATGGGAGCCATCAACAAGTCTCCATTAGGCTTGGCTATCCTGTAAGCGCCGTTTGAGAACGTCGTCTCGATCACATAAGGGCCTTCCCATTTGGGCTAGAATTTGCCCTTACTCCTGTGAGTAAGAATCATCGGCCTTCTTATGGCTAAAACTAGCTCGCCAACTTTGAACACTCTTTCTTTTACTTTTTGATTAAAAGCTCTGGAAATGCGTGCTTGGTAGAACGCGATGCGCTGTTGAGCTTGGAGGCGTTTCTCGTCTAATCCTTCTAGCTCTTGAAGCCTTAATAGGTCATTCTTTTCTTGAGTCAACTCATTAGCCACGACAATCCTGAGTGACGGAATCTGGATTTCGATGGAGAGAACTGCTTCGCTCCCGTAAACCAGTGAGAATGGGGTAGAACCTGTCGGTGCTCGTACCGTTGTGCGGTATGCCCAGAGACATTCTCCCAGCTTCTTATTCCAATCCCTCTTGTTCGAAGAGACAAACTTTTTCAAGAGCTTGATAATAGTTTTGTTGAAAGCTTCCGCCAAACCATTAGCAGCAGGATTATATGCCGTAGAGGCTATATTTTGTATTCGATTTTTACCGCAAAATCGATGAAACGCTTGGCTGATGAATTGAGGCCCATTGTCATAAATTATCCTCCGGGGTATCCCGAAGCGATAAATGACGTGATGTTGATGAAGCTGATCACATTAGATGCCTTCACCTCAGCAAGAGGGATCGCCTCTGCCCATTTGGAGAAATAATCTGTGATGGCCAGTATGAACCGGTGACCTCTGGAAGAAGATAGGTGAATAGGACAATGATATCCATACCCCATGCTTCGAAAGGCCAGGAGCAACCGTAGGATGTAGATATTCAGGAGGTTGATGGATAAAGTCTGCGTGGACCTGATAGGCTCTGCACTGTCTTGCGTACTTTATTGCATCTGTGATCATAGTAGGCCAGTAATAGCCCATTCTCCTGATGCGATCCTGTAGCTTAGGACCGGGTTGGTGTGCTCCGCATACGCCGTTGTGAGCTTCACGGATAAATCGATGTGCTTCATCACCAGAGAGACATCGTAATAATAGTCCGTCATAGGTACGGCGATATAGACACTGTGAGGATGCCTCAAAATAGAAGCGTAATGATCGTCTTTTGACGGATACTGCTTCTTTAGGGTCCTCCGGCAAGATTCCGTATGCCACAAAATCTATAAAGGGACTTCTCCAGTCTCTCCTGGGAGGATCTGTGTTCACAGCGTAGCTGCGTTCTATGTGAAAGTTGTTTTTCACACAGAATAAATCTCTGCTAAGAAGGATCACCGAATTCTGCCTTCTTATAGGGGTAGCTAAATCTGCAGCTAGACTGGCTAGGGCATCAGCTTCCAGATTCTGAGATCGAGGCACATGTTCCAGGAAGAATCCTTTGAGTGTCATGGCTATCTCGACCGTTGCTCGGTGATAGGGGATGAGGTCTGGATTCTGGACTTCATATATTCCTCTGACTTGATTGACGATCAGCAGAGAATCACCAAAAGCTTCCAGAGATTCGATGCCCAATTCTTTAGCGACTTGGAACCCGATTAGTAGAGCGTTATACTCCGCCACATTGTTAGAACATGGCTCGCTTAGAGAATATGCTCGGTAGATGACGAGCTTATCAGGAGTAACCAGGACAATTCCTACTCCTGAAACCACGTTTCCCCTGGGATCAGTCCTGGAGGCACCATCGAAGAACAGTTGCCATGCATCACTTTCCATTGCAGAATTACATTCTGCAACTTCGTCGGGAATGTCCTCGTACAGTTTGGAGGCCTCCGGGATCGGATGAGCAGCTAGGAAGTCAGCCAATGCTTGGCCTTTGATGGACTTCTGAGGGACGTACACCATGTCATATGGTGTTAATAATATCGCCCAAGTCCCAAGTCGGAAATTAAGAACACTTGGCTTGTTCATCAGTACCCGAAGAGGATTGATCCTGGAGATGATGTGAATGGTTTGGCCTGTGACATAGTGCCGCATTTTCTGGATAGCGAACATCAGAGCCAAGCATTCTTTCTCCACTGGGTTGTACCGGTGTTCGGCTTCGACCATTATCCTGCTGAGGTAGTAGATAGCCTGTTCATGACCTATATCATTCTTTTGTGCGAGAAGAGCTCTCAGAGAATAATCCATCGCTCGAACATACAGTATGAATGGTCTTCCTATGATGGGAGGCACCAGAACTGGCGGACTAGTGAGGTAGCGTTTGATATCACCGAACACTTGCTGACAGGCTTCGTCCCATACGAAGGATACACCTTTCTTCATGAGACGAAAAAAGGGCTGACATCTCCCAGAGAGGTTGGATATGAATCTCCGGATATAAGCCAGACGACCTTGAAATCCCCTGAGTTCTTTCAGATTACGGGGCGGTCATATTTCTAAGATAGCCTTGACTTTATCAGGGTCCACTTGAATGCCTTTGGTGGTAATAATAAATCCCAGAAATTTGCCACTAGATACCCCCAGAAAGGACTTTGTAGGATTTATTTTGAGTTAATGTTGGCACATCAATTCAAATACTGTCTTCAAGTCTTAGATGTGATTATCCTTGAGGCAGCTTTTGACAGCTACATCGTCCATGTAACACTCCACTGTCTTGCGTAAATGCTCATGGAATATGTTACTCATAGCCCGTTGGTACGTAGCCCCGGCATTCTTCAATCCGAAGGACATGACCGTATAGCAATATACCCCCAATGGTGTCCGGAAGGCAGTATGCTTCTCATCCTCAGGATGCATCTTGATTTGATAGTATTCTGAAAATCCGTCCATGAAAGACATACGTTCAAAACCGCATGTATTGTCAATCATGACGTCTGTGATGGGAAGAGGAAACTCATCCTTGGGGCAGGTTGCATTCAGATCTCGGTAATCGATGCAGACACGTACTTTCCCATTTTTTTTCATGACCGGGACAACATTGGCGACCCAGTCGGGATATTGTTCTTTCCGGATGAAACCGCAGGCTATCAACTTCTTGATTTCAGCTTCAATGGCGTCCATCATATTCGGGCGGAACCGGCGTTGGTGCTGCTTCACAGGCTTCGAATCGGGCAATATATTGAGCTTATGAGTAGCCACCTTTGGATCAAGGCCTGGCATGTCCTCATAATTCTACGCAAAGACGTCGATATATTCTTTTATCAGTTGGATAACTTTTTCCCTTTCTGCTTCGGAAAGATTATTACTGATAAATATCGGCTTTGGCGAAAGTTCATCCCAAACGTCAATCTGGATAACTTTATCTTCAGTGGGAGGTTCTCTCTGCTCGAAGCAGAACTCCCATTGTGTATCCATTTGCTGAGCCCAAGCGTCATTCTCAAACAGTTCAGATTCTTGTTCGTCTGCTTCGAAGGAATCTGTCACTACCATATTTACTGATAATGTTCATTCGAGAGCACGAGGTGAGTCGGAGGGCGCTGAGCCATTTTGAGAAAAGGAAAAGATATCCTCGTTTGATTCAGGAGTTGTGAGGGAGGTGGTATACCCTAACCCGAAACGAGTTCGTTGATAGTAGGGATCGCCGTGCAGCGGCATTCGTCTGCCTTTCCCATAGTTGAGACCTGGTTCCAGCTTCAAGTTATAACCCATACTTTGCATGATCTTTAAAGCTTGCGGGCTGTATCTGTGAACCTGTATTTTACCGGCATCGTCATCGGAAGAATCTTCTTGCACAGTCGGTTCATTACGCATGCGGCCGAAGACTATTGAATGCTGACTACTGTAAGTAGGCGGGACAATGAAGATAGAATCCTCATACGGTCCATATGTCGTGGTAACATTGGATGATGATGCCACTTCCCACATATACGGATGATAGGAATCTATAGCTTCCAAGAATTTTTGCGCCATAGGTTATATATCGTCATGGGGGGAGGATTCCTGATTCAAAATTTGAGCATCAATATACTGGAAAAGAGGATGTTTATTATTATCTGAAACTTCGTTCCTGGTTGTATTTACATCAATCGGCTGCCTGTTGCGCCGAAGGTTGATGACCAAGGGTGGAGGCTTCTGGTTCAAAGTGATCACTAGAGGATCGCCCCCTTTTCCTGACCTGGTTCGGTTCAGGTGGATAGCCATAGGCTCTATGGCTTTTGGACGAGTAGTCCGTCCTTTCACCTTGATTGACAGAGGTTGCTTGGCAGAGGGTTCTTCTGGCTCCCGGTGGGATTCCTTCTCTGCTTCGGCTGACACCTCTTCCGTGTAGTCTTGAGAGTACAACACGGCATCAGAGTAGTAGGATTCTACTCCTTTGAACGGGTTCAGGTCAGCAAACTCCGTTTGTACTATTCCTTGGGCATCTACATATTTAAAGCATTGATGTAGAGTCGAATGAACGATGTTGTGGTCGTGGATCCAAGGTCTGCCCAGCAGAATATTGTAGGATACCTTTGAATCAATGACATAACATGTAGCCACCGATCTGAGGTTGCCAATCTGGATCCTCAGGCGAATTTTCCCCAACGGCTTACTTTTTCTTGCGTTGAAACCCACGATTAGAGTGGTAGTGTAAGCCAATTCGCTGGTAGGAATCCTCAGCGGTCTAAGCAGACTATGAAGAATGATACTGATTGATGATCCCGGATCTATGTGAATCCGGTCGACCTCCATGGAACCGACGTACCCAGTGTAATAGAGGGGTCAGTCATGCCTGTTATGTTTTAACAGCATGTCATCTTGAGTGAAAGTGATATTCCGGACCACCTCCATCACACTGTGGCATTGAGGACACGCCACGGGTTCTTCGTCAGGGGACTTGAGCTGGGTCAAGTATGCATCCGCCTGCATCAATGCTTCACTTAGGGCTTGATGAGTGTCTTGAGAGAGCCTGAGTAGTTCAAAGATGGACAACCTGGCTGGTGTATTAGCCAATTGGGCCAGGATGTCGAAGTTGTAGGGCTTCTCTAAACCTTTGTTTCGAATGTTTTTCACAGGTTTATCGAAACACACTTCTTTTTACTTCCCCCTGTCCGCCGAAGTTGGTCTCGAAGGACCGGCCTCTGGTACGGCAGATTCCGGTTCTGAAGGCTTGGCAGCTGAAGCGTCTGCCGATGCATCTTCCTGGCTGGCTCCATAGTCCTGGAGGTAAGCTTTCCCTGAACGGGTTCTAGTAGCCAAGACCTCATCTTCTGATGCCGAGTGTACCGTAATCATGTGACACGATTTATGTTTTGAGTTCTTTTTGGACTTAGCCTTAGCAGCTTGAGTCTCTTTCTCGATCTCCGACACCAGGTCTGGATGAACCCACATAATCTCGCCTCGCTGGGTAGTTAGGGGTAGCAGGTCATGATTTTGACCCCTAGCCGGAGGAAGATTAACAATGTTCATCGTTGTCCGGGAAATAGGTGTAACACCGTCCGGGACTTCTTGGGGAGGCAGATTGCCAAATTTGCAGAGAGATCATGTTGGCCGTGACCGTCTTCTCGCTGTTTCGCAGAGTGATGGACTTAGCATCGATCAGCTCCTGGATCTTCCTTTTCAGTACATAACATGCCTTTGTAGGGTGGTGTACGTATCTTTGGATGATGCAGTACTTGGGGTTATTAGTACTGCCGACTTCATTGGGCCGCTTCTCCTCCGGAAGGGTAATCTTACCACTTTTGACGAGACACTCGAATATGCTCGGGATATCGTCGTCGTCGAAAGAGTATACTTCAATGGGCCTGGAAGTCCCAGGTTTCGTCTACGTGGTTGCCACAGTCTTTTGTTTGGACATATTGATCGCCAGAGCTTCTTTTCCTTTGGAACTGCGAGGATGGTCGCTGTTGGGGGATGACCTCTTGCCTCTGTCGGTGGCAGAGATCATGATGCCATTGTCACAAGCCTTCCGACTGTTGTCCTCGGCGGCTACTGCTGAGATGATGAACGAGGGCCAATCATGGAACTGATATAGTCCTGTGAACACCGAGATCACGGGAAGAAGGTTCTTCCTGCAAATGTCCACCAATGTCGAGTCTGGAACTCCGAGAGGCATTTGCAAAGTAGCTTGACAAAAATATTTGATGAAGGTGCGAACGTCCTCTTTTTTCCTCTGCTTCACTTCGATGAGAGAGGACATCGACATGTCTATCCCTTCTTCATAGAATCTTGCGAAGAATAAGGCTTTGAAGTCATTGAAGGAAGTAATGCAGTTGTCCGCCAGGCTGCGGTACCACTGGTAAGCCACTCCCGAGAGACAGCCCTTGAACACCCGAGTGAGGAGGGCGTCATTCCCCTGTAGTAACACCGTCATCATACTGAAGTAGTTCATGTACTGACTCGGTAATATTTTTCCCTCGAACAGAGCTATGGTCTGTGGTTTGTATTTAGGAGGGAAAGGGGCCTCTTCCCAGATAGCTGGGTAAGGCTGGTTGATTCCCAATTTCTTGAGCTGATCTTTGTGCTTCAAGGCATCAAATTGGGCTTTCAGCTCCCGTACTGCCTATATCGAATTTTCAGCCGGTAGCGGGACCACGGAGTGGTGAGGAATCGGTTGTATTGCGACTCCAACGGGAGGTAATACATTCTCCGAGTGAGAAAGCGGAGGAACTGCTGACTCTTGATCTAGAGAAGGCTCTTGGATCGTGTTGGATGGTGGTAAGTCCACCCCCATACGTATCTGAGTTGGAGGGACCGATGCTTGAGCCATGGCAGTTGTGTGTTGAGTTAGCATCATCTGGTGCATGTTCTCCATCATGGATTGTATATCTTTCAGAGATGTCTCCAGTATAGTGATGCGTTGCTCAGCGTTTTCGAACGGGGAAGCTTCCTCGCGTTCATCTCAAATGGCATAAACTCCCATCTCCCTGGGTGTCATTGAAAGATTAGTATATGTCTCAGTAGAAGTTGACTCTATACTTTCGGCGTCTGATCCGGGAGACTGGCGACCCCCAGCATCAAAATCAGAAGAGTACGAAGTCGGTTGTCGTGACCTCGAACGAGTATTTCGGAACACCCCAGCTTCGGTGTTCCTAAGGAGCATGTTGAATCTCCTTCGGCTCGGAGTTCTAGAGGGATGACGTCTTGAGCCCGATCTTCCTCTAGGTATGTGTGAAGCCATGTTCACAGATGTATGTGTGGACTCTTCTTCCTGAAAAGATAGAGAGTAGCTCAACCGGTCAAAAACTGACCGTTTTGCTTCAGAACAACAACAATTAATTACAATCCTATGACTATTACAACAGTGCTCGCTAGGAGGCGTAATAGACATGCTGGAAGATCCCTTCTCCTTGTGTTTCTGGATCAGATACTTGCGCAGGTCAGGAGGAGTTACAGAAGAAGAAGATGATGGCTTGTTCCTTCTGTTCACATCAGTGGGCATGCGGATGTTAGGAACCATAGTTTTCCCCGTGCCACCTATATACAACAGGTTGGCCATCTGGGTAGCGGATAATCCCCAAGGAGGGTGTCTTTTCGTAAATTGAGCCTTCTTTACGCTGAGGAGCTTCTCCTGGCGTAATTTGGAGCTCTACTCTGGTTGGCATAAAGCTGAGGATGTCCTCAGTCGGCTGTCAGCCTCTCGCATAATCCGGAGGATGGGCAGATTGTTCCCTTGCTGGCATAAAGGCCGAGAAGTTGAGTAGTCCGCCGCTTGCTTTCCCTTGCGTAGATTGCAGGGATCATCTACTTTTTCGCGGAAGGCAAATGCATTTTTACGCGCGAAGCGTGTTTGGAACTTCTGATTTGGCGCTAAGGCATTGTCAAATATTTTGTCTGTTCCGCCAGGGACGGGAGACTGATTTCTATGCGCAGAGCGCGGTGTAGGCTTCTGGACTAGCGCTGAGGCATTGTCCGAAGTTTCGTCTGTTCCGCCAGGGATGAGAGACTGAATTTTATGCGCAGAGCGCGGAGTATACTTCTGGATTAGCACTGAGGCATTGTCAGAAGTTTTGTCTGCCCTGTCAGAGACAGGCGACTGAATTTTACGCGTAAGGCGCGGAGGGAGCAATGCTACAACCTCGTTGGTCGGAGAGATCGGAGAGTCGACGGGAATGGTAGAGGATGTCTTGGGCATCCAGACCTTACGCAGCTTCCTGTTGTCTTGGACAGAGAGAGAGTGAGAGCTACCCCCTGTTCGAAGCATGTCTTCGTAGGCAGACTGGTCGAACTGGATGACCAGTGTCTTCTTCACGGATCCCACGGATACCGTATCGTGTTGAGCAATTGCTTCCTCATCAGAAGAGAAAGATGTCCCCAGTAGAGTCGCCATCTTGTTGTCTGATAAAATAAACGAAAGATATGGAAACGAGGCTTTATACGAAGACCCGCTCTTTATGTTTACAAACAAGCAGTACAATTAATCCTATACGAGGATGTCGAGTATAATTTTTTAATCTGGGTAAATATTGCTATAGGAGTCTGATCTGCAGTCGATCACTTTGTCCCTTGGACCACACGATGATGAAGAAGTGCCGTAGAAGACAGAAAGCAGCTTCGAAGGTTGCTAAAGAGAGTAGATGTTCGATGCCAAAGTCGTCGATCACTACTATTTGCCTGAGCTCTGGATTCTTCTCTCTCTCTCGGCCGTTTTCTCTCCTCGATCTGATACTCTATTTTTTTGACCTTTTTTGTCGACCTCCACCTCTGTCAATAGAGGTCTCTATTTATAGAGTTTTAGTGACAGTGACCACTCAGTCGGTGTAGAAACCGAGTAGTGGAAAGTACATCACCCTTTTACACGATGGTTACAATAACCATTGCCTGCGTATAAATGACCTTTTGAATGAGCGTGTGACGTGTGTCCAACTAAGGGATAACGCGTATAACTGCTGCGAAGATCACGGCGTAGAAGCCACGTAGGTAGTTATCCTTTGTGTAGAAGAGGTTGGCGTAGAAGCCAATAACTGTCACCATGGCGTAGAAACCAAGTAGGCATAGAAGCCGAGTGGGCGTAGAAGCCGAGTGATGTGGACGTTTTAGCTAGAATTACAGCTTTTGGAGATATAATCAAATCTCTTGCATTAAATGCAGAGATCTGCCCCCATCCTGCATATTAAATGCAGAGGCGTGTCTTGAAGATTTGCCATCATTCTGCGCATTAAATGCAGATACGCGCCTCGAATCCTGTACGAAGAGTAACTGCTGACGTGGCAGTCTGTTTGTCTTCTGCGGAGCGTAAGAAGCTCACGTCTGCCTGTGTAAAACTGGGCAGCGTATCCCCTTGTATGCGTAAAAGCAGTTTATGCAAAGGGGATGTCACTAAACGACGGTTCGGTGACATTTAATCAAATCTCCTGCATTAAATGCAGAGATCCGCCATTATCCTGCGCATTAAATGCAGATGCGTATTTTGAAGGTCTGCCACCCTTTCTGCGCATTAAATGCAGAGACGTGCCTCGAGTTCTGTCATCACTCTGCGCATTAAATGCAGAGACGTGCCTCGAGCCCTGTACGAAGAGCAGCTTTTGACGTGGCAGGCTGTTTGTCTTTTGTGGAGCGTAAACAGCTCACGTCTGCCTGTGTAAAACTAGGCAGCGTATTCCTTTGTATGCGTAAAAGCGGTTTACGCAAAGGAAATGACAGTAAATGACAGCCTGGATTGTAGTGCCGCGCCATCATTATAGCCGTCGCCTGGGTAGTCGTGCAGTACTCTTTGTCAGGAGTCCAGACGTCAGGTTCATTGCATGATCTGACAGGTTCATTTCGAAGAATACGAAGCGTTCCTCGTACATTTCAATGCTGCATTGAAAGCGGATAAGTTTTACGCCATAAAGGCGATGTAGCACCCTTTTTACGCTGAAGCAGCCTGGACATACTACATTACGCGGATGGTCCTTGAGCTTATACTTTACGCTGTGCTCAGCGGAAAAGCTCTGTTTGCATGACAATGGCTCTGAAGTCATCTTTTTACGCTGTCCAGCATCAACATACTGTGTATAGCTATCCAGCGTATTTTTCATGCTTCTACAAACTTATTGGACTTACTTTATTTTAGGAAAGAGTGAGTACATTTATAGAAACCAATTGATGGTTTGGACATAATAATATTTGGTAGTTTAGAGCATAGACTAATAGATCTGAGATAAGGAGCGACAAGATAATAGTTGGAGGAGTCTCTTGGGCCAGAGGTATACCGAAACGCATATGGATTTAACTATTGAAGTTTTAAAGAAGTATATAGTTTTTGTTAGTGTGACAGAGGGCATAATCCTTAACAGAACTGAATGAAAGGGAAAACAAAAATTCAAAGAGCTGAAACCTAAAATTTGAGATAAATGCTTTGTTGTTTTTGTAGTAAGTACATATATAGAAGAGACTGTGCCTCTCTTCCTGGAAGTTTATTATGTGGGACTAAAGTAAAGCTAATAAAGATAAAAACAAAAATATACACATAGTACTTCTCTTACAAAGAGTACTTTTGCTACAAAGAGTAAATGATAATAAAGAAATGCACCATAATTGCTTTTCATGAGTTTCCACCTATTTAGATAAAGCTAGATTTGAGAGTAGTTTTTCTTTTGGTGGCGGGTCCTACTAGTTTTTTTATTTTCCAATTGCCAAAAAGCAAAAAAATGAAAAGTAGCCATAGTTTCCCCTACTTTGTTTTTCTATAGCTTTTCGTTTCCCGATGAAGTCCTCTACTTCTTGTTTTTCTCTGGTGAGGTTGTCTTAGTTTATTTCAGTTGTGGTTTTTGGCTTTGGGACTGTTTTATTATTAGGGCCATTAGTTGAGGATTAATGCATATCGAGTTTGCCTCTATTGTTTGTGAGATCTTTTTTACTCTAAAATTGGATTCTAAAAAGAGAATTGAATCACAGCCCCTCGAACCTTTTTCCTTTCCCCTGTCCACAAAAGCCTCTTTCTACCCCCTTGCTCGCGACAGACCCCTCTTATTCTTTTCTTCACCAACAGTTCTTCCCTTTCCCTTGAACCTGACAGCCACTCTTTTCTTTTCATCTCTCCTAACCCAACATCCATCGAACACGCCCTAATACCAAACTACAGCCTTCCAAAACAGCATATAGCCAACACCTTCGTACACCTTTCAAAACCCTAAGATCAGTCTCTCTAACCCAATATCTAACTTCAAATCCTAACCCTGGTCATCTAGATCAACGATCGTGTGGGATTTTATCTTAAATAATGGAGGAAGTCAATTACTTATAATCTGGATGAGTATCCAAAGTTCTTGCACTATTGCTTTATGCCTGGTATAATATCTTGAATTTCTATGGTTTAACTATTTGATGCTGGATTTCACATCTTTCTATAATTTTTTGTTTCTCTTTTGATGGACCTCAATTAGTGCATGAAACTTGCATTGAAGTAGTTCATATTATATAATTTGCTACTTGTTAGGGTTTCATACAGTGTCAGGTATCACGTAAACTTATTAGGATTGATTTCATATAGAGAAGAGCTTCTGGCTTATTGACTTAGGGTGAACTTATTGTGGCACCTGTGTGTTTGTGTTCATCATCCATCACATATTAGAGCTCTTATAGTTGTGTCTGCATCACAGTGAGTGCCAAAGACATGCCAACACACTTTTGATGTGCCAATCTTAGGTTCTGAATATGTGATGTTCTCATGTATATCACACTTTCTTGAGCAGCTGTGAGCTTATCATGGATCTTTGTTTGAATAGTACTATAGTAGAAATCCCACTACATTTTCGGAATAATTCAGTAAAGTTCAAAAGTTCGGAATTCGGCAGAAGTTCAGAAAATAGAGAAGTAGTTTGGGAAAGGTTCAGATAAAGAAAAACTAAGAAAATTCACAATGGGTAAGAAGTTGGCAGCAACAACATGAGGATTCATGGAATATTAGCCTAACCAACATGAGTTGTGGTTTATAATTGGTTTCAAGCAACTATTTATGGGAAAGTTTGACTAATATAACATATTACATAAGTGTCTTGAGAGAATGATAGCTAATATTCAAATTTCTAAAGCATCCGAAGGAACATTTAGTCCTACATCGGATAGATGGAAAGAGGTGTAGCTGACTTGTTTGTATAAATAGATAGAGGGAGAAAGCTGAAGTGTAGCTCACCTGATTGTAGTGTCTGCAAGTTGTAAGTCAAGTTTGGCATTTCTACTCGGCCGTTTGAGGGTCTTATGTTTCCGCCTATGATACCTAGACTCGGGTGCGGATGTCAGGTACGGGTACATATCCAAGAGTCGAGTCCTTCAAGCTCATAATTGAAGGACGCACGGACTCGACTGAAAATTATCCAAATTTTGGATACAGGTACGGAGATGTTACTATTAAAATAAATATATTTGAACATGATTTCATAAAAATATACCATGTAATTAAATTTGCATGACTTTATAAAAGACATGTAATTAAATTTGCACAATTTCATAAAAAGACAGTTGTAATTAAGTTTGCATGGTTTCATATATTTAAGCTTATAATTAAATTTGCATTGTTTCATAAAAAAATATCTTGTAATTAAATTTGTAAGGTTTCATAACTTTACTACTAGTCTATCATATTAAAATAAACTATGTACTTCACTGCCAGTCTTCCGATTGTCATCATAAAGGATCCGATTGTCACCATGGAGGATCGGATACGGATTCCATACTTATACCCATGTCCTATCGGGTGGACACGGGTACTTCTCCTTAAAGTGGAGAGTCCGGGTAACTTAGGGTTTTGCTACAAATTATCAATGAAGAGCTATTTCTATTTCAATCTATGTATTCAATTTCTCTATAATTGTTGCAAACTCTCTAAAAAATATATCTTTTATAATATGAGCACGAGCTCCCCTTGTACAAGCGCAAATAGATAGAGGGAGAAAGCTGAAGTGTAACTCACTTGATTGTAGTATCTGTGTAGACAGTGAGGTTCGCAGTATTGGTATCGTAACTTTCCTATGAATATCGGGATTGATGCTATCGGAAGTATAGGCAGTTTCGAATATTGGATTTTTTTAGTACCAGAAAAAAAAATTAAAAAATAGAAAAATATTTTCTATATTTAGGCATAATTTAAAGTATTTTCTGTGTTATTTCTTAGTAGTTTTGAAATTGAAAAAATAATAGTCACCCCTAGGTGATTGGTTTGTTTGCAATAATTTTTTCTTTTTTCATTTACATGCTTTTATAACTTTTTTATTCTTTTACATCCTTGTTGATTGGTCTTTTTCGTTCTATTTTCTTTAACAAATTGATTGTGAAAGAGATACCCAATGTCGATATCGGTCAGTATTGGTTTCGGTTGGTATCGGATGTGGACATGCCAAACTGTATCGGAATCGGTCGTATCGTATCGGTATCAGCCGATATTGCAAACTATAATTTGATGAAGGGCTAAGCCCATTCTACTATTGTAAAGTTCTAAGTTCCAGTATTCTAAATTTTGTTAGGCGGAATCGATGCGGCGGAGGGACGCATAGCGCCTAGGCGGTCGAACAAATTTTTTTTTTTTTGAAATTTGAAATTTATAATACAAATAAAAAAATCCAAACATATTCTAACTTCTAAATCCATAATACAATTCGTAATTTTTTTTAAAATTGAAAATTTAAAAATTTTGAAATTTGAAAATTTAAATTTCAATGCTCTAAAATTCAAATCCAATCTTAAAACCCAAACAACATATCCATAGTACAACTAAGCATAAAATAAATAAATAAACTCAAAAAAAAATTCAAAAATCGAACAGCCTCACAGGAAGAACATGCCCGAACCTGGCCTAACAGGGCCGAACATGGGGTTTCTAGTACGGCCGGCAGCCGCCTAGCGCCTAGGTGCCACCTAGGCCGAAATTTAGAATACTGCTAAGTTCTTAATTAGTGTATAATTCACAAGTTTAAGTATTATTTGCGAATAATTCGCGAATTGTGCAATCTGTACGCGAACTTGTGATTTATTCGCGCACTAAGTTGGCTAGTTATATATTCGCAAATTATTTACAACTCTTTTGAACAATTCACGAATATCGTGACAATAAAGCCCAAGAAAGCTCCATAAAAGAATTTACTAAGTTTTAGTACCTTTATAAATAGTTGTCTAACATGATGTCAATCCTCTATGTTGGTGTGCCAAACTCCTAGCCAAGGTAGATATAGACATGAGAGGGATGCCATAAAACCTAAACGGGCAGTTGGCAACCGGATTGATTTTAGCTATGTAGTTTAAGCTCATGTAACCAAGAAGATGCCTCAAAGTTGCCCTTGACTATAAAAGATTCTAGACAAAGGGGTAAAGGTGCAATTTGCTTTAGGAAACTGCATTAATGTCAATGACACATTCCAAACTAGAAAGTGCTAATTTCTATGTATCTTTTATTTTGGTGTTAACTATACATGTGTGATGTTTTTTGTTTGTTTGAATTACTGTAGACTATTTCTTCGTGGGACGGAAGGCTTCGTTCTTGGGGCTATAAACCACTATTTTGTAGTGTGGATCAGAAACATGGATTGGTTTGTCTGGAAGACATCTTGAATGGACAGACAACTGTCATAGTAGGTCCAAGCGGTGTTGGGAAGTCCAGTCTTATCAATTCCTTGAGAAGCAGTCAGGGAATTCTCCAAGTAGAGGAAACAAATGATTTGCTTGATCATGTGCGTACTAATTTTTTTTTTTTTCTGCTTTAGTCTCAAGATTTTAAAATCATCAAGTACTCCTGTATAATAGCATAGAAACAGTAAGTGTTTTCGGCTTAAATAGCTTATTTGAAGGTTCATGAGGTGAAGATAAATGTGCTAGGTTTATGAGGTATGCTGCTACAATTTAAGACAATTGCTAGATGTCACTCGTATTCTCATCACTTTGCTACTTTTGACTTCACCTTTTTCCATTTTAACCTATAATGCTTTGACAAGATTTGTCAAATTTTGTAATCCACTACATGATATTTTGCTTGTCAAATCAGATTTTCTTGACATGAAGTGAAGAATTTGTTTTGTAACTTTGTCAGAATGGAGGAAGTAAGTGGCTTGGAGAGCAGCGAGTCGACACAGTGTCTAAGAGAAGTGGCCGAGGAAAGCATACGACACGACATGTGTCTCTCCTTCCACTCTCTGGGGAGGTTATCTTTGTGACACTCGTGGATTTAACCAGCCTAGTCTAATGAAAGTCACAAAAAGAAGTCTTGCAGATACATTTCCAGAGGTTTATTTTTTCTTTTTTGCAACTGTTCAGTGTTTATAGTTCTTGTGTTCAAATGTATCTACAAGTATCAAATGTATCTACAAGTAATTCATTTTTCTCATATTGACTGGAGCTCTAATTCCTCTATATCTTCAGATCAGGTGAAAGATTGCTGCTAGTTGGCCTATCAGATGCTCATTTAATGACTGCTTGCATCTTGGTGAACCTGGATGTGTTGTAAAGGCGGACTGGGAAAGATATCCATTCTATTTTCAGTTACATGATGAGATCAAAATCAGAGAGGAGTTCCAGCTACGGATTTTAGGAACAAAGAGAGAGAGTGATGTGAGGTAAAATTTATCAATCTGGCATGTTGGAGCAGTAATATAAGAGTTCCTACTGTGCCCAATTTTATTAGCCTTTTTTGCTTGGTTAAGTTCATTACCATGACGAATTAGAATATCCTACAACTGTAAGGATGCATGATGGCAAATTGCAGCACCATGCACATAGGTGACTTGCCTTTCCTTCCCAAGAATCTCAAGCACCCTGATATGCACTCTTTTTGGGCTCTTACCAATCTTAATTACATGGTCATCATCCAAGGATCTGATAAACCTCCTGTCAACCTCCTTCACAGGATGATCCTGACATGAATTTCATCGTTCAGTCATTATATTCTTTCTTTATTGAAAGATAATTTTTTTTTTTTTTGGTTGATTGGTTGAACTGGTTTCAAAAAAATTGTCCATTACTCCTAAAGCAAAAATATTGATTATTTGGATAAATTCATTAGGTACAAGGTAGGTGACATGGGTGTTAAGCAAGCAGAGCCAAGGCTTGAACCGAAGAAGCGCAGAAGGGTGTCCCGGAAGCAGCTCAATCAGTCGTTAGCTGACGAATATGACGAAGATGATTTGGAGGAAGACACATGGTTAGGCAATGAAGATACTTCCAGGTGAGGATGGTTCAAGAATTTGATGCAAGTCAGCAAGGAATCTTCATGAACTGGCGATAGACATCATTGTATATAGTTCTTCTTTCAGCTCTTGTAAATCGTCTATTGAAGGGCTATCACACATTACAAATAGTTTTATTAGCTAGAGAAGTAGAAACTTGATACTCTTTCTAAAGAGAAAATGTTGAGATGGAAACTAGTGTTGTAATATTACAACTTTATGTGATTAGTTAGTAAGCTTTCCTGCCCCAGGATGGTTGCAAAACTTTAAAAACATTTGTAAGCTCTTTTTTCAGTGATCTAACTTGTTTCAGACCCTTTCTTTATATGGCTATGTCAATAGCTGGTCAATATGCCACCATGTACTTTGGAAAGTACCAAGGTTATAATGTAACGCGCATGCCTTGGGATTTTCTGTTATAAGATTTTTCTTTTAGTTGTTACTGTATCGTAAATTGTTACTGTATCGTAAATTGTGTAATGAATTTAAATTTACACATTCAATAAAAAGTAAGCTGATTTGTAATACAAACTTAAATTACAAATTTACTCTTTTTCTTATGCAAACACTTTTTTTTCCCTCTCCCAAAGCACTGTTCCTTTCTCAATTTGTTGGCCTTAACCTTTTTTTTAGAATGTTAGCAATACTATGCGAAAAATCGGGTAGACTAATAGGGAGAGGGGTTAGCTTCTTCTATATAATGTACTTCATTTTCTTCTTAATGAATTAATTTATCATTCACATTCTACATGGTATTAGAGCCATAATTCTTCCACCTCTTTCACTCTACCCTAAATTCTAGCCGCCAACCCCAACTCCCCACTTCTGCACCCCCCTGCCTCCTGCCACCCCCCTTCCCGCCTCCCTGCCACCAGCCGCCGCCCCTCCCTATTTGAATCCTAATTTCCAAAAAAAATAAAATGTCGTATATGGAAGCGAGAGGGTAAACAATAATTTGTTTGCACAACCTCTGTTCCTAGATTACGACTTCAGGAGCGTATATCGAAGCCAGAGGGTAGACAATGATTTGTTTGCACAATCTCTGTTCCTAAATTACGGCTCCAGAAGTTAACAAAGAGTAGACAAGTTGTTTGTTTACGTGGATCTTTGTTTCCATCCTACCCCGATATCCACACCAGGATCTACACAGAGAGTAAACTGGGTTACCTCTGTGACCTGGCTTGTGTGATCCCCATATAATCTCTACTTTCCATGTGCATGCCGGTTCTGGCCACGTTGATAGCGCATCGGTAAAGTTGATGTGATTGTTGGGGTTGAAAAGATCCAACGACAGTCGAATCAAGTGCATGATGACAAACACTGATGCAACTAGCAGTGCTACTACTACCAGTGTCGGGAACGCATTGGCGGGACCAACGGGCACTGGCACGTCGATTTCTTTGATTTGACTCGTCGATCGGCGGTTGTACGGACCAGATGGCTACTCAACATGGCAGAATAAGGTTGAGAAAATACTTCAGAAAATACGGTTGTCCAAGCATCTGACTGGCAACCCTCCAGAGACGCCTGATCCCATATTTGAGCATTGAGAGACAGATGATAGTCGACTGTTTACACAGTTGATGAACTCAATGGAACCATCGATGGAGGACATGGTTCAGAACACGGACACGGTAAAAGAGTTATGGGAGGTCCTATCGACGGCGTTTGATAGAAAATGTGACTTGTCTCGTATCTATGACTCAGTCGTCCGCGTCTACCGGACGAAACATGGCGACAAGTCTCATAAGGATCACTTCCGGGCCTTTAAGGCTATGGTCGATGAAGTTGACCATGTATTACCTCTGACGACGGATTTCAATGAAGCAAGAGCTTAACGGGAGTAGCTTCATGTCATGACATATCTTGCCTTTCTCCGTCCTGATGCAAACTCAGCTCGCTCTCAGATCATTGCTGGAGCTAAGGTTCTATCTCTAATGGAAGCTCATTTTAATGTCCTACGGGCAGCAAAGGTCGTCGAGACCTCTCCAAGTGATGCTCCCGATGATCGATTTGCTCTGGGAGCCACTCGTTCTGGATTTCGTGGTGGTCGTGGTAGACAACGTGGTGGCCGGAATGTTGGCCGTGATGGTGGATGAGGCATTGGCGATCGTGATGGAGGTCGACTGCGCACCTGCTTCAACTATGGTCTACATGATCATTTTCAGTGGCAGTGTACTAAAACTCCTGCCGCCAATGTCACCTCAGATATTCTTGATCTTGGCGGCCGATCCGTACAAATGACTGATGAAGCATATGCAGACTTTGTTGAGTTTCAAGGTCAACGTCAAGGTGAAGCTTCTACTTCTGGGTCCACCGCAGGGTACTCAGCGACATGTGTGGTATAGTCGAAGCAGTGGGTCCTTAATTTTGGTGCGTCTACTCACTTGACAGGTGACGCATGTATGATACAAAATTATATACAGGTTGGTCGTAGGTCTAATATTACATGTGCCAACAGTGGTTTGCTGACAGTCCGTGGAAAAAGATTTACCTGCCTTTCTTCGGGAGTGTCACTACGTTCTGTATTACATACACCTGAAAACTCATTCAGCTTACTCTCAATTAGTCGGATTACTCATGATATGCATTGCTCGATAACATTCTTTCCTGATTATTGTATTTTTTAGGACCTAAAGACTGGAAAGACTATCGGTAAGGGACCTACGGTTGGAGGCTTGTACCTGTTTGACGAACCATCCTCTGTTGTCTGTGCTGGTGTAAAACTTGATCCATTTGAGTTACACTGCCGGTTATGACATCCTTCTGTCCAAGTACTCCAGAAAATATACCCATCTTTAGATGCTTCATGTTCTTTTCATTGTGAGTCCTGTATTTTGGTAAGCATCACCGGGTTTCTTACCCGGTCAGTCAAAATAAAGTTGCTTCCGCTCCTTTTGAGTTGGTGCATTCCGATATATGGGGACCTTGTCCGGTTGAATCTGTGATGGGATTCAAGTACTTTATTACCTTTGGTTGGATGTTGTTCTCACGGCTTGCTATCTAATTAATCGCATGCCATCGTCTGTTCTCAATGGTGATACTCCCTTCTCTCGGTTATATCCCAAACGAGAGTTGTTTCCTTTCTCTCTCCCAATCTTTGGTTGCTTGTGTTATGTTAGGGATACCCGACCAACTCTTTCTAAACTAGATCCAAAGGCTATCCAATGTATTTTTCTTGGGTATCCTAAGGATCAGAAAGGGTATCGGTATTTTTCCCTAGTCTTGAAGCGATATTTTTTTCTATCGAGAGCTAACCTTTGTTGAAACTGAGTTTCCTCCACTTCCACAAACTACTGATCCAGCTCCACAAGTTTACCCAGAAGAGGATTTTATGTTATTTCCTGTTCGAACACAACATCCCCCCGTAAGGTTGCCCTCCCCTACCGAGCCAGTCTCCCAGTCCGATGGTCTGTACACATCGGTTCCGTCGATACCAGCATCGCCGGAATAAGTTTTGCCAATAGTGTCTGTGGACACAGCGCTTTCATTCTTCTCTAGCTCCGCTGATTTGCTTTCGCCTGATCCGCCAGCTCGACCTCGTCGTACATGTTTTGATCATCCATTGTACGTTCATAATTACAAAGGGCTTATGAGCCACACATAATCATTGGTGGCGACTATTGATGGGATTCAGATTCCCAATTCTACAGAGGAGGGTCTTAAACATCCCGGCTGGCGTGCTGCTATGGAAGAAAAAATGAAAGCACTTCCAGAGAACCATACATGGTATCACGCCCCAGTCCCAAAATACGTAGGACTAGGAATATGTAACACGCCCAGCGGTATGTATACAAACTCCAATATATGGAAATCATATACACACGTACGCTGTAAATGAATATGCAATCCACCACTGGTAATATACTGTCACAACAAGTCACACACAATCTATATCTCATCCATAGCACAAATAATAAATAGGAACAAGGAGCTAAAATATAACTAAATATCCAAGATAAGTATCAAGTCTGATAGTCGGGTGGAAATAAATCCACTACAAAACGACAATACCGAAGTAGTAACAAAATCTCTAAATAGTGGAAAAAAGTCACAGCTACTCTGAGGGTAAGACCTCCTCAGTCTGGTAAGTAGAGTTAGGTCCAGGTCCGTACTCCTGTGGATACTCCTGCTCGTTCATATCTGGAAAGGGACCAGGTCCTCAGAGGGACGTAACAAGATACATAATAGCATGCCAATAAGTACTGAAATATAAATATTCCATGGGTCGCCTAACCGTTTAAGTGAATGCAATTTGAGAACAATTTTCCCAATGCGTGGGCTATCTGGCCATAATGAGATTGGCATGATTCTCTCGGAGAATCAGGGGCCTACAAGCGTACCGTCTTTTGAATGGCAAAGGCCGTCTGCATTATATATAGGATCACAACCACCCGTTTGTCCAGCGGAGAATCCGTACGAACTAGAAAAAGTGTAAAGGAGACCAAACGCCTTACTTGTTATTCTCTCCACCCCATGCTCTAAGCATGCCATATCCATGACACGATAAAACCTTTAAATAACTGCCAGGTCTACTAGCATACCAAGTTTCTATCAGCAGTCATCCCTAATGCACAGCCAATACGTACAAGAGGCCAGACCTGTCACGCAGTCCATGATCTATATGAGACTCACAACTCGTGTACCAACTGTGTCACAGCCAATGAATCTAATGATGCTCCATAATACTGGGATGATCTCATAAAATAGGTCCAAAATCTACACAAATAAATATTTATATAAGCAGAATTAAACATGCAGGTATTGGTTGGAATATAAATATCAATACAATGGCAAGGTATACTTGTCGAACAAAATTCTAAAGAGTGCAATGTCCAATACAGTATTTTAGTTCGTTGTAAGAAGAAGTGGGATTAGGGTTTGAAAGAGTTCTAATAATACACATATATATAGTGATAAGAGGCGGTGGGGGTTACTTACTGGTTAAGAAACTACTGCCGCTGCTGTTTTCTCTTTCATTGGTTTAGGTTTCGGCTGAGGGTTATTTAGTAATAACATAGGGATAAGAGGCGGTGGAATGAGACGGTGGGTTTGTTTTACGTGCGGTGTAGGAAGTTAAGCAGTAGAGTCTTATTTTACGCGCGAATCAGAAATTGGGCAGGTGGTGAACTTTACGCACGGAGTTGTTTTACGCGTGGGGTTTAAACTTTATGCGCGGGTGAAAGAAAATTAAACGGTGGAATTGGTTTACGCGCGGAGTAGAAAAGTTGGTTTGCTACTGCTGCTGTTGTTTTCTTACTTTTACGCGGTTTGGGTGCAAGCGGGTAATGGATTTGGGTTTCGGTTTGAGATCCAAATAGGAATTGTATATATAAAAATACACATATCTATTCACAGGAAATTCTAAGAATTACATTGGTGCATACATTTGAGCTATCATTTGACCAACGGGTCTCCTACATGGAATAAATTAAAAAAATTTATATTGGCTTCATAAGTCCTCTAAATGCTCAAACATCTCAAAATAAAATCTATTAAAATCTATTCTCTCTATTTAGCTTATAACTACTATAAATATGAATTACATAATTAATAATAATAGAGAAGTACGGTTTTCAGAATTAGGGTTCTTACATTCTACCCAACTTATAAAAATTTTGTCCTCGAAATTAAAACTAAGCCATGGTAGAAAGTTAAGAATGGTATAAGGTATAAATTAACAAAGTAATTTCATACCTTGGTCAATGAATAGGTTCGGAAAATGTTGGATCATGTCGTCCTCTCGCTCCCAAGTAGATTCTTCTGACGCGCCATGCTTCCATGCCACGCGGACTAAGGGAATAGACTGGTTCCTTAATACTTTCTCTCGACGATCAAGGATTCCCACGGGTTGCTCTTGATATGACAAGCTCGGCCCAATGGTGATCTCCGAATGGTCAAGAACATAACTGCTTGTCACCACCATATTCCGAAAATAGGGGTATTTTCGACTTTTATAATATTTAATATTATGGTAGTTAAATTAAGTAATTGCATGATAATTATTTGCTTAAATAATTATGTGATGTGTAATTATATATATATTTATCTACAGTGTTCATTTATTTTGAGCTAGCAGACTTGACCTAGAGCCCAGTAGATAACACCTGTCCGAATTGTGGAAATTCGGTATTTAATTGTTTATTTTTAATTTAATTCTTGGAGATTGTATTTAATTACCGTAATTTATTTAATTATTGCGCATTGCCTTTGCTTCGATTTTTGGAGCACTATTCTGACTTTTGTCTTCCAACAAATTTTACAATCTTGCCCTAGACATGCCCGCCTTCCATTCTGCTATTTTTGCAACTCATAATTATGCTCTCTGTACATTATTTTTTTAGCCGCACAAAAATCGTCGCGGACGTTATTTAATAAATTCCTATTTTTGTATCGTTGTGCGTTCCAATTGAAAATTGGAGGCAATCTTGACCTATTTTTCGTGCAGCCCAAATTAGGGTAATATTCTGTTTTGAGTCTTCTTCATTATTGGTATTGATGACCTGACCTGATTTTGATCCCATGTACTCCTAATTAATTGTTGAACACAACTTGCATTTATTTCTAATTAATTTGAGGATACCATTTTATCTGATTTCGTAAATCCCAAATTAATTCCAGTGCCCTGCTAATTGAGCCCGTACCAGTCTTATAGTGCCCCCTGACCCTACAAAACACCGGACCCCGAATCGTCCGCCAAATTTTTGTCATTTTATGTGTTTGTGCAAATTCCCGAATTTAAGGAGCTAAGTTACAATTATTCAATTTTAGGTGTCATCACCCCATTGTCCAAGACCAATGGAGAAGCCCAACATTGACTGGTCAACACCCTCATCCCCCATGAATTATTTTTCCTTCATGTTTAATCTGGACCCCTCATTCTAGAGGGTCAATCACAACCCTTCATTCAACAACCTCTCTCCATATATAATGTCACATCAACACATCCCCCTAGAAAACCCTAATCCCTAAGCAAGCCCCACCTCTCTCTCCTCCAACCTCAACCTCAACCGTATGTAAATTCTTCTTCTCCTTCTTCCTTTCTCTTCCTCTTTTCTTCTTCTTCCTCTTCCCTTCTTTTTCTTTCCTTTAGGATTCAAATTCAAAAGAGAGGGGGGGAACACTGTTCACCCCCATCTCTGCATCCCGGCCATCCTCTACTGTGCAGACCCCGACTTCCACCTACATCCACCGGACAGCTCCTCCGGCGGCCGTCAGTCCGGCGCCCGACCATTCCCGGTTCCCGGCTGCTCCCTCCATCTCCTCCTCTCATCCATCCATCCATCCACTGCAGTCGCCAACAGCCCGGCCGAACCCATCCCCCGACGGCCAAGCCGACCCGCTGGCCGGCTGCTCGACCGCCGAACTGTTCCCTGCTCAGGCGCCGGCACGCTCCACCTGCACAGCCCGCTGCTCCGGCCGAGTACCGACCCCCAACTCACGAGCTCTTCCCGCTGGAATGCCCCCTCCGACCCGCTGTGTACTCCGGCGGCCAACCCCCTGTTCCCTGCTCCTGCGAGCGGCCAACCCAGCGGCCGATTTCCCTCCCCTGTACTCGGCCATCTTCTCCGGCCTGAGTTCGGTTCGACAGCCGCTGTAAGCTCCTCCTCTCCCTCTTCTTCTTCCCTCTTTGGTAGCAATACATGTATATATATACAATGTATGTAAGTATGTATTTGTGTAGGTAAATGGTGTATACGTCTATGTGTATGTGCGTATTTGTGTATATAAGTTCGTATATTTTCTTCCTATATATATATATGTATGTTAATGTATGTATATAGCATATTTTTATTTGTGTATACATGTTTTATATATATAAATATATATATATACATCTTGCGTATTTCTTTATATACGTACTAAATGTATATGTATTAAACTATCTGTATATATATATATATGTGTTAGTGTATATAATGGTATAGGTACAAATATGTATTTGATATATATATATATATAAATGTAATTTGGTATAATTATATATATAATATAAATTAAATTAGTGTTTTAGTCTTGGTATATTTAATAATATTGTAAATCGTATTTTTGACATGTATATAGGGTACATAAATGTTGTTCAACTAATATATATATTATACGTGAAATAAATGGTACATATATATATATTGTATATGTATTTAATTTAGTGCATGTATATATGTATAAGTATATTAACGTTAATTTGTATATGTATTTAATAGTGTATATGTATATATATATATATTTAATATAATCTGTATATCTGTACATGTATATTTTAATATGTACATGTATATATATATATATTTTATGTATATACTTAAAAATATATTTCTATATGTAAATTGGTATAGTATAATATAAATACGTATTATATCCCTTTTCAATGAACTATGTTTATATAGATATACATACAAGTATTATTTATTATGTTATATATATATACAAGTATTATTTATTTTAAAGTATATATATACTAGTATAAATTAAATTCATGTATTAGCATAGTCATTGTACCTTGGAATTTAGTATATATAGTAAAATTCTAACTTGGCTTATTTTTATGAATATACCTTGTACAACGTATTTCCTAGTAGCTATTGTAATTAAAAACATACAGTATTAATATTACTTAAGGTATATATAAATACACTTATCTATTTTCGTACCAAATGTATTTGATGTATATGTTAGTACATTGTGTACACTTCTATGTCTCTAATAGACGACCCTAGTTGACTGAGTCCCATGCCTGACATAGCCCCTGAGTTAGTATTTGCTTATGTGTTTAGTATAGCTTCTGATGCAAATATTGTATTATTTATTATATGTCATTAGGACTGTTGGTTCCTCCAGGCGACACTCTGGAACAGGACCTCGGTATTCACCAGCTAAGGACCCAAGGCAAGTATATTCTCTGATTAGTTTCTAATTTATGATATCTCCTATGTTTACTGTATCTAGAGTAAATATCCATGTTCTTGACACATTGGTTACACGGATTGGTATACACGGATCTCGTCATGAGATGTTATTCCTTATTCATGGTGTAGCTTGTACAAGACTTGTTTCCTTGATATCTTGTGCATGTACAGACACTGAGACCCGGGGAGATTTGCTACCTCCCTAGGGAATCCCGTGCCATAGCGTACCATGATTGGATCTACTATACCAGTCGGGGGTTGGGGAGTACTTTAGTGTAGATATGTGATCATACCCAACTTTATATGCACCATAGCTCACCCCACATCTCACGTCGGGTGCGGCCTGACCATTTACATGCTCCATAGCTGTTACGTGTGATTAGCCTGACCTCTACATGCATCATAGCTAACCAACGGTTAGCCTGACTTTATATGAACCATAGCTAATCACATGTAACCAGCCTGATCAAGTTCCCAAGCCGATCACATGTTAAAGCTAGTACTCACACACTTAGTCATAGGATTCTTGCTCATTGACATATTGTTCATTTCCTGCATTTACTTACAGTATTTCCAGTATTTCTTTCTTGTATATTTCTCGTACCTATACATGCATCTTGAATATTTTCATCTAGAACTGCTACATAGTTTATGTCATTTATATAGAACTGCTATTTAGAGATGTACTTTGCTCCTTCCTGACTGGAAATATTTTTCCAGACTGTGACCTTAGTAGACTGGTTTCCGACACACTTGGGGAATTAGATGTTACTGATTGCAGGTATGATTATTGTGTCATTAGACTTGTGTTGTATTCTTTTATTTCTTCATTTCCTATCGTGCTGTAGTTGTGATTGAGTAATTCTAGATTTATTTTATGATATCCACGTCTCCTTATGGAGTTGGATACTAGCGTGAGATTGTTTAGATAGTACTTGACCTAGACAGCGTTCTACCGCCGATGCTGCGGCGTAGGCTGGACGTACCCACGCTCTCGTGCCCCTAAACCGGGTGCGGGTCATGACACATTTTTAGTGGTGGCCCATGCAGGTCAGACCTTGCAAGTTGTGCGATGTCGTGGTAGTGCGACGTATTAGTTGTACTACTGCGTGCCTGCTATAGAATATAGGACATAGGATACTAGGATGAGAGAAGGATACTCAATCACAAATTCTTGAGAGATTCCTGGGACGACCCCTTGAGAATCTTATTAAAATTTCTAATTTTAATTCCTTCGCCCTTGTTTCCGTCCGTCCTTACTCGTTGATATTGAGTTGATTCTTGTTGACCACTTGTTAACTTTAATTCCTGGTATCGTTGTTGAGTTGATTTCATATCGAGATGAATTTTACGGGCTAAAATTTACGGTATCATCTGATGACATATATTGATGAGGACAGTGAGAAAGGTAAAATGTCTACTTTGGTTATGGAACCTAGAGTTTATCGCAGCCATATTAGCTATCGTGACGAGAACGTAGGAACCTGACTTGGATGTACATACTGTAGTTATGAAACTTAGGGTCTCTCGCAGCCATACCGGTTGGCGTGGCAAAGATTCTAGATGACATGATTATAGGGTTGTATACCTTAGTTACGGAACCTGTCGTTTATCGCATCTATGCTTACTGGCGTGGCGAGGATTCTGAGTGTCATAATTTTGGATAGACGTGTATGATTATCAGGTTGTATCTTAAATTGGTTCTTAAAATATCATCTCAAGACTTATCTATTTCTGTTATTCCAGGACTTTGTTCCATCGCTTCTTTCTTTACTAGCAGTAAAGATACCTTCTGTCCTCAATTCCTTTTGAGCTTCTATTCCTTGAGGGTTCCTTGTTAAGTATGATAATTAGTGAATTATAATTATGTCTGTGTCTTGAGTATTAGTGTTGACTGAGTGTGACTTGTGATTCTGTAAGTGTTTCTTAGTTGGACATGGGAGCATTAGGCATTAATCTAGAATTAACCCATAGCATAGTATCTTGTAACAATGGTTCTAGGATAAGGTCATTAGAGACTGTGAGTAGAAGGAGAGTATAGAGTATCAGTGATAGTTCAAGAGTTAGTATCAGAGCCAACATACCCGTCCTGGATAATCATGATTATGCAATTGGATGATCTACGTGAACAATTAAGTATCCAGGAATTGTGTTAAGGATTTATGGAGCATGATGTTCAATTTGATGATTGATATCGAAAGTGTTAAAGGTAAGGAAATATATACGCATAAAGAGTTAATGAGGTGTCATGAGTAGAGAAATATCAGGATTAGTAATGAAAGTGGTGAAGCGTATCACGGATTAGTTTAATAGGCTTTAAAGGATTAAAGGAAAATACCTATACAACCATCAAGATGAGGAACCATATACATGCCCATGAAAATAAGAAATATGAGTGTTGTAAAAGGTACAACTAATCATGAGTTCTAATAAGTTTGAGAAGATGATCCAATAATGAAGCTCGCGATATCATACCAAGAGTGCTAATGATTCTATATCGAGGATTAGTCGAGGATGACATTAATAACAGTAAGCACTCTGTGTGATGATAATTAGATGATATACCAGTTGACATAAATTGAAATCATGAAAGAAAATACAGTTGATGAAAACTTTGAACATTGGAGGTAATAGTACAAGTGATTCAGGCAGTACAATTTTAGTACACAATTATAGACACTAGATGCATTGAGTGCACCTTGAGTATCAGAGACCGTGAGCACTGATATGTACATTGTGGAGTTATAAATTAAAAGGTGGAAATAAGATTTTATTTTTAGAATAATTGAGGAGTTGAGATTACGTCATTAAATTTTTGAGGATTTCAAATATGAATTCAAGGCTACAAAGATTTTAGAAGTGATTAAATTTTTCGATGTTGAGTATCAAATTTTGAGGAGGTATATACAATTCATTTTGTTGATCGAGAAGTTAAACCTTGACGATTATTTTGAGGATTAATTTTATGGTAGATGAGAGATATGAATATTAATATATGATTAGATGATATACATGTGTAAGGATCTGATAACTTGAGTAGGATTGAGATGGCACCGCAGACTGACTTGGGTGTCCATCTAAAGTTGTATTAGAAAGGGATTAGCACTTAGTATGGTGTTGCACTTGACGTGTATTTGAGTAATAAGAATAGTATGAATAATTATAGTAGGAACGGGAACTGGCAGAGAGTGTGGTACTAAAGAGATAGAGGTATCAAACTTAGATGCATTATTGAACCATGGTTATATTATAGGTTCTTGGTATCAGATTTTGGTATTAAGAGACTTGTGTGTGCAATATTGATATATTCATGGATCTTGGTACCAGTATACAGGAATATGAATTAGTTAGTGAATTGCTAGAGTTAAGTGTATGTTAGAGATAGGAAATACTGCAGGTAATGTGTTAGCAGGTTCTGTTCTTTCCTTCATTCTGTTCCTATCTATTTGATTGATTGACTGATACCTTAGTACCGTAGCTTGTATGCATGATTCTTGTTATAATGTAGTTAGTAGTACCCCTGATACAGAGACTACAATACCATAACAAAAGACACCATGACCGTACATATTCCCTATAGGTTGCATGTTGTATGATTATAGGACAGATTTTTAGACCAGGATTTTTGGGGTTTGACCATGACGAAGATCTATGACAAGGTTATGACTTGACAAAGGGATAAGATGATTCAAAATTCAAGGATAAGCATTTATTAAATAAAGAGTTAATGAGTTAATATAACAGAATTGATGGAACATTGATCTTTCGAAGATCGAGGTATGATTGAAAATTGAGGATAAACATTAATTTAAATAAAGGATTAAAAATTTAACATGGCAGAATTGATGATTTATTAATTTCAGGAAGATTGATTATGATATATTGGAAATTTGAGGAAAATTGGGAAAATTATCATTATATATACTTGATTGCAATACAGTAATTTAAATTTTATTATTGCGGACGTTGCATTTGAAGGATCCATAAGTGTCGTATTATTAAGTATTTTGAGGAAAAAGAAAACTGAAGAATCAGATCGTTCATGGATTATTGTTTGGATTCAGATTTTTGGGACGAGAATCAATACATTGATTGAAATTAAATTTGAGGAACAGATATCAAATTCTGAGTATAAATTTTTATTTAAATTCGTGGGAATTGTGAGGAGATGGAATCTGATATTTATTTTGAGAATAATTCAGAATTTTTTGAAAATTGCGAAACAACAAGGCGGATTATTTCAGAATTTTGTGGGTTGTTAAATTTCACTATTTTTGGAAATAATAATGTGTATGAGTAAATACTACTATTGAGGATTTTAAATTTTGAGGACAAAATTCTTTTAAGGTGGGTAGACTTGTCACCACCACATTCCAAAAACATGGGTGTTTTCGACTTTTATAATATTTAATATTATGGTAGTTAAATTAAGTAATTGCATGATAATTATTTGCTTAAATAATTATGTGATGTGTAATTATATATATATTTATCTACAATGTTCATTTATTTTGAGCTAGCAGACTTGACCTAGAGCCCAGTAGATAACACCTGTCCGAATTGTGGAAATTCGGTATTTAATTGTTTATTTTTAATTTAATTCTTGGAGATTTTATTTAATTACCGTAATTTATTTAATTATTGCGCATTGCCTTTGCTTCGATTTTTGGAGCACTATTCTGACTTTTGTCTTCCAACAAATTTCATAATCTTGCCCTAGACATGCCCGCCTTCCATTCTGCTATTTTTGCAACTCATAATTATGCTCTGTGTACATTATTTTTTTAGCCGCACAAAAATCGTCGCGGACGTTATTTAATAAATTCCTATTTTTGTATCGTTGTGCGTTCCAATCGAAAATTGGAGGCAATCTTGACCTATTTTTCGTGCAGCCCAAATTAGGGTAATATTCTGTTCTGAGTCTTCTTCATTATTGGTATTGATGACCTGACCTGATTTTGATCCCATGTACTCCTAATTAATTGTTGAACACAACTTGCATTTATTTCTAATTAATTTGAGGATACCATTTTATCTGATTCCGTAAATCCCAAATTAATTCCAGTGCCCTGCTAATTGAGCCCGTACCAGTCTTACAGTGCCCCCTGACCCTACAAAACGCCGGACCCCGAATCGTCCGCCAAATTTTCGTCATTTTATGTGTTTGTGCAAATTCTCGAATTTAAGGGGCTAAGTTACAATTATTCAATTTTAGGTGTCATCACCCCATTGTCCAAGACCAATGGAGAAGCCCAACATTGACTGGTCAACACCCTCATCCCCCATGAATTATTTTTCCTTCATGTTTAATCTGGACCCCTCATTCTAGAGGGTCAATCACAACCCTTCATTCAACAACCTCTCTCCATATATAATGTCACATCAACACATCCCCCTAGAAAACCCTAATCCCTAAGCAAGCCCCACCTCTCTCTCCTCCAACCTCAACCTCAACCGTATGTAAATTCTTCTTCTCCTTCTTCCTTTCTCTTCCTCTTTTCTTCTTCTTCCTCTTCCCTTCTTTTTCTTTCCTTTAGGATTCAAATTCAAAAGAGAGGGGGGGAACACTGTTCACCCCCATCTCTGCATCCCGGCCATCCTCTACTGTGTAGACCCCGACTTCCACCTACAACCACCGGACAGCTCCTCCGGCGACCGTCAGTCCGGCGCCCGACCATTCCCGGTTCCCGGCTGCTCCCTCCATCTCCTCCTCTTATCCATCCATCCATCCACTGCAGTCGCCAACAGCCCTGCCGAACCCATCCCCCGGCGGCCAAGCCGACCCGCTGGCCGGCTGCTCGACCGCCGAACTGTTCCCTGCTCCGGCGCCGGCACGCTCCACCTGCACAGCCCGCTGCTCCGGCCGAGTACCGACCCCCAACTCACGAGCTCTTCCCGCTGGACTGCCCCCTCCGACCCGCTGTGTACTCCGGCGGCCAACCCCCTGTTCCCTGCTCCGGCGAGCGGCCAACCCAGCGGCCGATTTCCCTCCCCTGCACTCGGCCATCTTCTCCGGCCTGAGTTCGGTTCGACAGCCGCTGTAAGCTCCTCCTCTCCCTCTTCTTCTTCCCTCTTTGGTAGCAATACATGTATATATATACAATGTATGTAAGTATGTATTTGTGTAGGTAAATGGTGTATACGTCTATGTGTATGTGCGTATTTGTGTATATAAGTTCGTATATTTTCTCCCTATATATATATATGTATGTTAATGTATGTATATAGCATATTTTTATTTGTGTATACATGTTTTATATATATATATATATATATACATCTTGCGTATTTCTTTATATACGTACTAAATGTATATGTATTAAACTATCTGTATATATATATATATGTGTTAGTGTATATAATGGTATAGGTACAAATATGTATTTGATATATATATATATATAAATGTAATTTGGTATAATTATATATATAGTATAAATTAAATTGGTGTTTTAGTCTTGGTATATTTAATAATATTGTAAATCGTATTTTTGACATGTATATAGGGTACATAAATGTTGTTCAACTAATATATATATTATACGTGAAATAAATGGTACATATATATATATTGTATATGTATTTAATTTAGTGCATGTATATATGTATAAGTATATTAACGTTAATTTGTATATGTATTTAATAGTGTATATGTATATATATATATTTAATATAATCTGTATATCTGTACATGTATATTTTAATATGTACATGTATATATATATATATTTTATGTATATACTTAAAAATATATTTCTATATGTAAATTGGTATAGTATAATATAAATACGTATTATATCCTTTTTCAATGAACTATGTTTATATAGATATACATACAAGTATTATTTATTATGTTATATATATATACAAGTATTATTTATTTTAAAGTATATATATACTAGTATAAATTAAATTCATGTATTAGCATAGTCATTGTACCTTGGAATTTAGTATATATAGTAAAATTCTAACTTGGCTTATTTTTATGAATATACCTTGTATAACGTATTTCCTAGTAGCTATTGTAATTAAAAACATACAGTATTAATATTACTTAAGGTATATATAAATACACTTATCTATTTTCGTACCAAATGTATTTGATGTATATGTTAGTACATTGTGTACACTTCTATGTCTCTAATAGACGACCCTAGTTGACTGAGTCCCATGCCTGACATAGCCCCTGAGTTAGTATTTGCTTGTGTGTTTAGTATAGCTTCTGATGCAAATATTGTATTGTTTATTATATGTCATTAGGACTGTTGGTTCCTCCAGGCGACACTCTGGAACAGGACCTCGGTATTCACCAGCTAAGGACCCAAGGCAAGTACATTCTCTGATTAGTTTCTAATTTATGATATCTCCTATGTTTACTGTATCTAGAGTAAATATCCATGTTCTTGACACATTGGTTACACGGATTGGTATACACGGATCTCGTCATGAGATGTTATTCCTTATTCATGGTGTAGCTTGTACAAGACTTGTTTCCTTGATATCTTGTGCATGTACAGACACTGAGACCCGGGGAGATTTGCTACCTCCCTTGGGAATCCCGTGCCATAGCGTACCATGATTGGATCTACTATACCAGTCGGGGGTTGGGGAGTACTTTAGTGTAGATATGTGATCATACTCAACTTTATATGCACCATAGCTCACCCCACATCTCACGTCGGGTGCGGCCTGACCATTTACATGCTCCATAGCTGTTACGTGTGATTAGCCTGACCTCTACATGCATCATAGCTAACCAACGGTTAGCCTGACTTTAAATGAACCATAGCTAATCACATGTAACCAGCCTAATCAAGTTCCCAAGCCGATCACATGTTAAAGCTAGTACTCACACACTTAGTCATAGGATTCTTGCTCATTGACATATTGTTCATTTCCTGCATTTACTTACAGTATTTCCAGTATTTCTTTCTTGTATATTTCTCGTACCTATACATGCATCTTGAATATTTCCATCTAGAACTGCTACATAGTTTATGTCATTTATATAGAACTGCTATTTAGAGATGTACTTTGCTCCTTCCTGACTGGAAATATTTTTCCAGACTGTCACCTTAGTAGACTGGTTTCCGACACACTTGGGGAATTGGATGTTACTGATTGCAGGTATGATTATTGTGTCATTAGACTTGTGTTGTATTCTTTTATTTCTTCATTTCCTATCGTGCTGTAGTTGTGATTGAGTAATTCTAGATTTATTTTATGATATCCACGTCTCCTTATGGAGTTGGATACTAGCGTGAGATTGTTTAGATAGTACTTGACCTAGACAGCGTTCTACCGCCGATGCTGCGGCGTAGGCTGGACGTACCCACGCTCTCGTGCCCCTAAACCGGGTGCGGGTCATGACACTGCTGTCTGCCACATATCGCCTGAGCTGCGACACATGGAATACGTCATGTACTCCCTCAAGTGTAGGTGGTAGCGCAAGTCGATATGCCACTTCTCCCACTCTTTCTAGTACGTCAAATGGTCCAATATACCTTGGACTCAACTTGCCGTGTCCTCCGAATCGAATGGTGCTTCTAGTAGGTGATATCCTCAAGAAGACATGATCGCCCTCTTTAAACTCCAAAGGACGACGATGAATGTCTGCCCATTATTTCTGCCTGTCTTGTGCTGCTCGTAAGTGTCCTTGTATTTTTTTAACTGTCTCAACAGTATTGACCACTAACTCTGGTCCCAGAATCTGACGTTCTTCCACGTCACTCTAATATACAGGAGACCTACACTTTCTTCCATACAATGCTTCAAACGGAGCCATCTGGATGCTCGTCTGATAGCTATTGTTGTAAAAAAATTCTACAAGGTGTAGGTAGTCCTCCCATGATCCTCCAAAGTCTAATATGCAAGCCCTCAACATATCCTCCAATGTTTGAATAGTACGTTCTGATTGCCCATCTGTCTGTGGGTGATAAGATGTACTGAACTTTAGACCAGTTCCAAGACTTTCTTGCATGCTCCTCCAAAAATGCGACATAAAGTGCGAATCCCTGTCTGATACAATACTAACGGGTACACCATGCAACCTCATGATCTGCCTCATATATAAATCAGCCAAAGCTTCTGTAGATTGGCCAACTCTAAAAGGCAAAAAATGAGCTGACTTGGTGAGTCGGTCCACTATTACCCATACTGTATCTCTACCACTTGGACTCCTAGAAAAACCTGTGATGAAGTCCATAGTGATGTGTTCCCACTTCCATTCTGGAATCGGAAGTGGTTGCAATAATAATGTTATTCTCTGATGTTCTGCCTTTACTTGTTGACATACCAAACATTTAGCTACAAAGCGAGCTATCTCTCTTTTTATTCCATGCTACCAAAAGTGCTGTCGCAAATCACGATACATCTTGGTGCCTCCAGGATGAATATAATATATCAAACTATGAGCTTCTGTCATCAGCTCCTGTCAAATCTCTCCATTTGGAACATAAAGACGATCACCACATCGTAATATCCCGTCATTATGAATTCGCAGTCCTGTCTGTTCTCCGGCCTCTGTCATTTTTTTTAGTCTTCTGAACCTGGTGTCTGTAGGCAATGCTACCTTGATTCTCTCTACAAGTGATGATTGTAAACAAGTCACGCCCCAGTCCCAAAATACGTAGGACTAGGAATACGTAACACGCCCAGCCGTATGTATAAAAACTCTAATATATGGAAATCATATACACACGTACGCTGTAAATGAATATACAATCCACCAGTGGTAATATACTGTCACAACAAGTCACACACAATCTATATCTCATCCATAGCACAAATAATAAATAGGAACAAGGAACTAAAATATAACTAAATATCCAAGATAAGTATCAAGTCTGATAGTCGGGTGGAAACAAATCTACTACAAAACGACTATACCAAAGTAGTAACAAAATCTCTAAATAGTGGAAACAAGTCACAACTACTCTGAGGGTAAGACCTCCTCAGTCTGGTAAGTAGAGTTAGGTCCAGGTGCGTACTCCTGTGGATACTCCTGCTCGTTCATATCTGGAAAGGGACCAGGTCCTTAGAGGGACGTAACAAGATACATAATAACATGCCAATAAGTACTGAAATATAAATATTCCATGGGCCGCCTAACCGTCTAAGTGAATGTAATTTGAGAACAACTTTCCCAACGCATGGGCTATCTGGCCATAATGGGATTGGCATGATTCTCTCGGAGAATCAGGGGCCTACAAGCGTACCGTCTTTTGAATGGCAAAGGCCGTCTGCATTATATATATGATCACAACCACCCGTTTCTCCAGCGGAGAATCCGTGCGAACTAGGGAAAGTGTAAAGGAGCCCAAACGCCTTACTTGGTGTTCTTCCCACCCCATGCTCTAAGTATGCCACATCCATGACACGATAAAACCTCTAAATAACTACCAGGTCTACTAGCATACCAAGTTTCTATCAGCAGTCATCCCTAACGCACGGCCAATACGTACAGGAGGCCAGACCCGTCACGCAGTCCGTCATCTATATGAGACTCATAACTCGTGTACCAACTGTGTCACAGCCAATGAATCTAATGATGTTCCATAATACTGGGGTGGTCTCATAAAATAGGTCCAAAATCTATACAAATAAATATTTATATAAGCAGAATTAAATATGCAGGTATTGGTTGGAATGTATAACAATACAATGGCAAGATATACTTGCCGAGCAAAATTTTGAAGAGTGTAACGTCCAATACAATGTTTTAGTTCGTTGTAAGAAGAAGTGAGATTAGGGTTTGAAAGAGTTGTAATAATACACATATATATAGTGATAAGAGGATTTGTGGGGTTACTTACTGGTTAAGAAACTACTGTCGCTGCTGTTTTCTCTTTCATTGGTTTAGGTTTCGGCTGAGGGTTATTTAGTAATAACATAGGGATAAGAGGCGGTGGAATGAGGCGGTGGGTTTGTTTTACACGCGGTGTAGGAATTTAAGCAGTGGAGTCTTATTTTACGTGCGGATCAGAAATTGGGCAGGTGGTGAACTTTACGCGCGGAGTTGTTTTACGCGTGGGGTTTAAACTTTACGCGCGGGTGAAAGAAAATTAAACGGTGGAATTGGTTTACGCACGGAGTAGAAAAGTTGGTTTGCTACTGCTGCTGTTGTTTTCTTACTTTTACGCGATTTGGGTGCAAGCGGGCAATGGGTTTGGGTTTCGGTTTGAGATCCAAATAGGAATTGTATATATATAAACACACATATCTATTCACAGGAAATTCTAAGAATTACATTGGTGCATACAGTTGAGCTATCATTTGACCAACGGGTCTCCTACATGGAATAAATTAGAAATTTTTTATAATGGCTTCATAAGTCCTCTAAATGCTCAAACATCTCAAAATAAAATCTATTAAAATCTATTCTCTCTATTTAGCTTATAACTACTATAAATAATGAATTACATAATTAATAATAATAGAGAAGTACAGTTTTCAGAATTAGGGTTCTTACACATGGAACTTGGTTGATTTACATCATGGTAAGAAGGCAGTGGGTTGCAAATGGATGTTCAATATTAAGGTAAAACCGGGTGACACTCTTGATCGCCTGAAGGCTCGTTTGGTGGCAAAAGATTATTCTCAGACCTATGGTGAGGATTATTTTAAGATATTCTCCCCAGTTGCTTGAATGACCTCTGTGTGCTTCCTCTTGACCTTAGTTGTTCGCTATGACTGGCCGTTGTTACAATTGGATATCTAGAATACATTTCTTCATGGAGATCTTGACGAAGAAGTATATATGGTGCAACCTCCTGGGTTTGTTACAAGGAAGGATAAAGTGGGTCATCTACGGAAGGCCTTTTATGGCTCAAACAACCCCCTCGTGCATGGTTTGGTCATTTCATAAATGTAGTTACTCAGTTTGGCATGTGCCAATCAAAGAAGGATCATTTAGTATTTTACCACCAGACATTAGCTCGGAGAAAACTAATCGGTGTCTATGTGGACGATATTGTGATCACATAAGATGACAGTCAGGGCATTACAGAACTATAAAAGTTTCTACGAGAACAATTTTAAACCAAGGATTTGGGATGGTTGAGCTATTTTTTGGACGTAGAAGTCACACAGAATAAGCGAGACATTGTAATATCTCAGAGAAAATATATGGTTGACATCCTAAATGATGCAAGCTAAGGGAGAAACCTCGCCCATGGACCCAGGAATAAAGTTACTTTTCGACGAGGGAACACTAATGACCGATCCAGATCAATATCGTCGAGTAGTTGAAAAACTCAACTACTTGGCCGTTATGACTCGTCCAGATATTTTCTTTGCCGTCAGTGTTGCAAGTAGATTCATGTCTTCACCACGAGTTCCACACTGGGAGGCAGTTCTCAGAATTCTGCGCTATCTAGTTCTGAATCCTGAAAAAAGAATTCAGATAGAGAATAAGAGGTATACTTATGTTGAGTGCTTTACTGATGCTGACTGGGGTGCCAGTCTTACGGATAGATGGTCTATATCTGGCTACTCGGTCTTCATTAGCGAAAACTTGGTATCATGGAAGAGCAAGAAGCAGAGTGTGATCGCACGATCAAGCTCGAAAGCAAAATATCGGGCAATTGCTTATGGCACAACAAATGTGCTATATCTGCAGCATCTTCTACAAGAATTGGGAGAAGAAGCATGATATAAAACAACAGATATGTCGTGTGATAACCAGTCTGCTATTCATATTGCTACTAACCCTGTATTTCATGAAAGGATAAAGCACATTGAAATCGATATTCACTTTGTGCGTGATGAGTATCAGAAAGGGATGATAAAGTTTCACCATGTATGGACCGGCGATCAGATAACTGATATATTTACAAATTCTCTTCTAGGTCCTCGGGTTTAACTTCTCTGTAACAAGCTGGGCATGATTGATATCTATTCTCCAGCTTGAGGGAGGGTGTTGATTTATGTGTGAAGTTGAGTTTAGTCCCACATCGGGTAGACTAATAGGGAGAGGGGTTAGCCTCTCCTATATAATGTACTCCCCTCTCATCTTAATGAATTAATCTATCATTCACATTCTACACGAAATAAAAATAAAAATAAACTATATATATATATAAACTTGCATGTAAAATATGGTCATATTTTATTTTATTACACAAAACACAAGATAAATAACATATTTTATATAAAGAAATAAAAAAATACATATAAGATAATTTTTTTTTACATAGAACTAGAACCGGTGAGGAGAAGTTAAAATTAGAAAGACTATTATGAAAATAAATAAGGAAAAGTAATAGTTTGTAAACAAACAAAAATCATCAGTCTTTTCTTAATAACAATTTTTTTCTTATTAACAATATATATAGAGAAGGAATTGTTAGGGTTAAAGTGTATCTGGATAAGTGCATCCAGTCATTTGTTGTTATCCATATATATATATATATATGATTTGCAACTCTCTTTCTTGGTTATTCACTTTAAACATTGTCTCATAAAAAAAACTAAAAAAATGTTGAACTTTTAAAAAAATCCATAGTGACATAAAAGAGTACAACGATATTCTTCTGAAATATGATTCTTTAAGATTTCAAGTGGGTGTGACTTACATTGCCTTATTCGAAACATTTTGAAGGAAAAATTCAGTGGAAAAAACCTCATCGAAGGAAAATAGTATAATATGCAAAGACATTATTCATGATATCTCCATTTATCATCTTCATGATGCTTACATTTACATGATGCTCACCCTCAAAAGTTAATTAAAATTATTACATTTAGTTCTTACATCAAGTTAAATATAAATTTAACCCCCTAAATAATATAATTGAATATTACATCTCATCCAAATATTTTATCTACCTATACATTTATATGCACTATCCTTATAAAGAGTTGTAGGCTTATTTGTGACTCTTGGAAGCTCGTAACTCCCCCTCATATATTGAAATGGTGAAACCTTAGCCATACACATTCTCTATTTGATTGATGAAGTACCATGATGATAGGCCGAGGTTGCCACAATCGTTTGTTTGACTGACCTCCAAAATAGCTAAATAGCTGCAACACTGTTAAGAAAAACATATCTTGTTTGTGATCTCCCCTTATGGGTATATGTATATTCAATAAGATCATCACATCCATATGAATTAAATCAAGAACAATGGTTCCTTTGATATATTTAAATATGTGTTTTATGTCATTCCAATGACTATGTGTAGGTGTATATCTATATCTAGTTAGCTATAATGCCCCGCTCTATATGGTACATTGGATTGGTTTGTTGGCCCAAAAAAGGCTTGGTTGGACTTAATTTCATGTGGAGGATTTATGCATAATTCTTCGTGATCGATATATTGTCCTGCTGTGGGAGGATGCATTGTATCGGCCTCGTAAATTGAATCGGCTGGTTGGATTTGAGCAGTGCAAGAAATCGTGAGATTTGAGTGGTGATACACACTTTCTTAATTATGTTGGAATGGATGATTTATGGAGCATGGCTTGCTCGTATGGTTATATCAGATAAGAAGATCGTGCATCACGTCAAATCATGTTTTTTAGGAATCGTTTGGTATTTGCGTGATTATAGCAAAATATAAATTTATATAGGTAGGTGATTTTGGCCCTTCTTTTCTACTTCTTTATGTCCTAATAAATGAATTCTCTTGTTGCCTTACAATGTTCTTAGATCAATGATTTCAGGTAGATTGTAATTGATAAATAAAAGTCACAATGTGTAGTGTCCAACTCCGGGTGGCGCAATATGTGATGAACTTGTGGCTAGTTTGACTCAGTCAAAACTGAGTGTTGGAAAAACCATTCGACATCTAATCAATTTGGACGAATGTATTGAGAATATTTATAATTCATGGATCAATTTATGTTGGAATGAGTGTCACGTCCAGTCCCAAAGTGCGTAGGACCAGCACGTGACATTACCAGCTGGCATGCATACATAGGCTACTCCAATATATGGAACCTACGTTACATACTTACGCTGTAATTGAGTTCTAACTCATAAAGTATAGCAAAGGGGTCACATCTCTATAGATAATGATCTCATCCAAATAAACAAGTAAATGCTAAGTAGGAAACATAAATGATATATAATTATAGGAAATGATAATCTGGAAGTGCTAATAGTCGGGTGGAATACCAAATGACTATTATTAACTGAAAGCAGGAAATAGTCCAGTACATCATGAAATGAAAAGAAAGTGCTAGGAAATAGATAATCCATCTAGAAGAAGATCATGGACACTCTGAAGGCAAGACCTCCTCGTCCACAAGTGCAGAATCAGGACCTAGTCTGTACACATCTGGATACTCCTGACCATCCTAACCTAGAAGGGAACCAGGTCTTCAGAGGGACGTAACAAGATACAAACAACATGCTATATATACTGTGATGTAATAAATGCAACAAAGTATTTATAACTTCCTAAGTGTATATTTAGAGGACTTCATTCAATGCACGGGCAAGGGTAGGCTCATGATCTATACATATACTACAAGCAGTCATTTGTATCCGTGCATAACGTTCAACGAACATCAGAGGCTGACATGATAATCAAACTCATAATCTCCTATAGTTCCCTCTGGATCCTATGGTTCACCAATTGTGTAGCCTATATGCCTAGTGACTGTCCTCCGCCATAATTCTCACACTGACCAAGTCGTATTCACAAGATGTCTAGCTTTTAACTGTTTGAGTCTCTAATATACTAAATCAAAGGAGTTACGTTTCTAACCGTCACACGTTCCGTACATACCGATGGCCAGTCTATTATGATAGTTCGTGTCCCTAACATGAATCTTATATCCGTGTCATGTGTGTGTCATAGCCAGGGAGATATAAAAATAGCTAGTTTGACTTGTATATATATATTATAATATTTTTCATATCTAATAAATTACGTATCTTATGATACGATATTTTGTTGGTTTCCTAGTATCCTAGTATAACTAGTATAGCCTAGTTACATAGATATCCTAGAGATGGACCCATACAACCTAAAAATAGCTAGTTTGACCTAAAGTTGACCTAGTTTGACTGTTTTGACTTAAAAATTGCTTTATGACCTAGAAGTTGACTAGTTTAACTTAATTTTATTCTAAAACCTTGTATTGATGTAATATTCCATATTTAAGTCTTCGAGGTACCGTACCGGACATCTTTGATACTATTCACCGAATTTCAGGAAAGTACATTCTTTGATAGTTTCTCATTTATGATATCCTCTATGTTTTTTGTATTTAGTATAGATATCCTTGATTTCTTGACACGATGGTTACACGGATTGGTATATCCGAATCTCGTCATGAGATGTTATTTCTTGGTACTTACGGTGTATCTTGTGTAAGCTTTGTTTTCTTGTTCTTCTTGTACAATTACAGACATTGATTCATGAGAAGATTAGCGCCCTTCTTGTGGAATCCTGTGTCATAATATACCATGGTTGGATCTACTATACCAGTCGGGGGCGAAGAGTATGTAGTATAGATATGTGATCATACCCTTCTTGTGTATGTCTTGTTCCTTGAATAGTATTAATCATATACCACAGGTATGATTAACCAGGCCATTATCCGTGTGCAAGTTCCCAAGCTGATCACATGTGGAAGCTGGTACTCACTCACTTAGTAGTAGTATTTCTTGTTCATTCCTATAATGCTCATTCTTGTATTTATTTCTAGTATTCTTATATTGCATATCTCTTGTACCTTTATATTCATCTTGTATATTTATATATATTTACTGTTACATAGTTTATATCATTTATTAGAACTGCTGTTAGAGATATACTTTGCTCCTTTTCTGACTGGATATATTTTTCCCAGATGACACTGAGGAGTGGTATCCCACTCACTACGGGCCTCAGGACATAGTTGGCTTAGAGCCAAAGATCTTGGCTCAGGAGGGTCTCATCCTGATAAAGATAGATGACCCAGGACTCGTAGCAAAGTAGATAGATCTTTTGTATTGGATTTGTCTCCTGCATTGTTATTAGTATTCCTTTGATATGACTCATTGGATATTATTTGTCTTGTGAGCTATATTGTGACTCTTCTGTTCTTTTATTATATTTGTGCGATTTGTTCCATCTTATAGATCTATAATTGAGTAATCGTATTTTTATTGGTGGTATTATTATATCTTGATTTTTGGATAGATAGTTTATCCAAACAGCGTTCTATTGCCGATGCTGCGACGTAGACTGGACGTTGTTCACTACTCGTTCCCCTACACTGGGTGTGGGTCGTGACAATATGGCTTGGGTTCATTTGCATAAAATTCTTAACTGAACCAACACGCGCTTGTGGCACTAGAGCTAGTTTCTGGGCTGGTGCTGGTACAACTATCCTCTCAAGTGCTCCCAGGAATCCCTGTCTCATCTCGGCGGCTTCCTGCCTTTGCTCTGTCACATGCTGCCTTTGCTCGGCAGCCAGTGCGGCAGCCTGTTGTCTCTATTCCTATATCATTATCTGGAAGAATTAGAATATCTGCGTCTGGCCGTCCTATGGTGCTGCTGGAGCTGGGGGAGCTCCATTAGGCACTATATGAGGAGCTAGTGGAACCAGATTGTCAGTCAGTCCATCCAGTCCTGGAAGTAGAGGAGTCGTCGATGCCTCTCCTGGTGATTGTCCATCGACCCATGGAGACGTGTTGCCCCCGATAGCGGCACGTCTGTTATAAAAAAATATCTCTCTGTAAGTTATGAAGGAAAGATTAGGAACAGTACATAAATCAAGCAGGATACAAGCATTTATTCAAATATGACGGATTTAGGAGGAAGGTAAGTTATAGTCATATATGGATGAGACCTAAAACTCTAATCCTAAGTGCAGGCCCGCTCGGTACAGTTACGTAATCAAAATGGCTAACTGGACCTGCATGGGCCACCACTAAAAATATGTCACGCCTCAGTCCCAAAATACGTAGGACTAGGTAGTACGCTGTAAAATATTACTAAGTCTCAATATCACAGGAAGGAAAAATCTAGTCTCATCCACAAAATATCATAGAATAGGAAACCGAATGAAAAGAATAAGTCTCAGAATCTACTACAAAAGAATATATAGTAGAGAACAATCCACAAAAGTGAGTACAAAAGAATAGTGAAAGAATACAACTAAGCAATAAAGAAATAGTCCCAAAATACTAAGCAACTTTTATCCATGAATGAATGCTCAAAGAAACTCATGTAGCTCTACCTTAAAATTCTTGTTTGCAAAATATCCAACTCCATAATCGGTCGGGTATAAGTGCTCATCGGGATCTGAAAAAGGTGTCAGGTCCTCAGAGGGACATACCAAGTACACAAGAAATTAACATGCATGAAAGTAAAGCAGTAAACAATAAATAGGGTAACTAAACCATCTATGTGATATGCACTTGAGACATCACTAATGGCGTATAAGGGAGGAGAAATAGAAGAACAGTCGTCCCACCAGGCGTTTCGTAGAACTCAGGGGTTACACAGTTGCACCATTTTCACAGTACAGTAAGAAACAGATATCCCATACGCTCACTAGCAGATTCTCTCCTCCCAATGAACTATCTGAACCTTATACGCGGTGTAGGCAGAATGCAATGACGTCAATAAAAATCTAGAACTCAAACTAACGCCAACTACTAATACAAGATGCTAACTCACATACCGTTGGCAAGTCAAGACGCCAGTCCATGCACTCACTCACTCAGTGAACGTGTTTGAAACATTGTCTGGTAATAAGATACCACATATCTTCACAACATAATGGGCACTTCTGCTTCTCTAAGACGCGTGCACACAACTAATAAAATAAAAAGAGCTAGGCATATGTAAACTGCATAATACAAACAAGCAAGGTGCACGTGCCTTCCAAGCTAAGATGCGAGCACAACAATTTTGGTCCGATGCTCTCCATAGGAACGTTTTGAACGCCTACCAATTTATACTAATGCTATCAAGTTATAATTAGGTTATTAACTAGTTCTTAATTCTACGTTGATTGCACATGCAAGTAACTAGCTCTCAAAATATTACTAGTCGTTAAACATTACAAAAAATTATTTTTAATGACATTAATTATTAAAAATATTAATTCTAGCATTTTTATTAGAAAATAATATTTTTAGTGATAGGGTCATCTCCTAAAATTTTTATGAGTCAAAAACCAAGTAGAAACCAAAACTAGGTCATAACAGGTTACCGATAAGTCAATAAAACCAATTTTTAATAAATGGATAATTTTGGAATAAATACTTAAAAATCAGAATTAAAATAATATAATATAATTTTATATGTAAAAAATATATATTTTTGATCGGGGTTTAAGTCTAAATTGTCGGGGTCAAATTTTGTCAAAACTAGGTCAACTTTTACATAATACACCTAGAATTCTAATTTTTAAATAGAAATAAAAATCTGAATATTTATGGTAAAATCTGTAATAAATACAATAAATACTAATTCTTTTATCCATACAAAATAATTACAGTTTTACCACCTACAAGTTGATCCTATTAGGGTTGGCAATCAAACTTGCTAGTATGCATGCAAAGGGGTAGTAAATGGTTGTTGTGACATCATAGACATCAATTTTATATTTATTCAATAAATTTTAGAATATATAAATATTTTGGAAAAATCGTAATTCATCTAGAAAAATTAGGTTTTTCATCTACTATTAAGTCATAACAAAGTCCAACGGTCTCCAACATGCATACATCAAAACTAGGTCAACTAGGTGACTTTTTATGCATAAAAACTATTTAAATCAAAAATAATATTTATAGAAAAATATATTAAAAACTGAATTTAATATAGGTTAATAACATAATATATTAATTATCTATAAAATTTTAGAAGAGTTTGATGCGGCATTTTGGAGAAAACATAAAGCCAGGTCAACATTCCCATTGTACATGCAATTTATTACAAAAATAATAATAATTTAATAATCTAGAATAAACAGTAAAAATATGGATAAAAATAATTTAAACATCATATTTCTATATTAATAACAAGGCTTCATCAAGGGTTCTACCTATGGGTGCATACATGCATTCATGGGTTCAATTCTTTACATGCAAATCCTAAAATAAAATCCTACAATGAAGAACATGACAATGGATTACAAACACATATAAAATGATTTATTTATATATATACAAATATTTATTCATGCATTCATACACATTAGAGAGGGTTTGAGGAAGAAGGAGACTTACTAGAGATAGAAGGGTGTAAAACTAGGGTTCTTGGATAAAGGAGATGACATTGTCTCCACAAGAAGGGGTGGTCGTTCTTGGTGTTGGCGGCTAGGGTGAAAGTCACAGACTAATCAATTAATTAATTTTACAAAGATTTGATTTCATTTCATGGGATTAAAAATAGTAATAAATAAATAAATAACTCCAACAAAAGAGAAAAGTGGCCTAAATTGGCATGGAGGAATTATGAGTTGCTATTTGAAAAAGGTTGGATTGGAAAATAAACACAAATAAACTATTTATATAAAAATATCTAAGTTTTAAACACAATAAACTACGGTTCTCACACTAGTGCCATACTAATGCTGAATGGTCAAATTTTGTCATATGATAATCCTACGGGTAGTGTCTCCCGTGTAGGCACTTCCTACGAAGGGCGATATAGATTTTGGGGTCATCCTATGTCATTAATATTCAAACTACGATGAAGCATCCTAATACAACAATTGAATTTAAAATATTCTAAATAAACACAATAAATATAGAATATACACAAAATATCTATTTTGGGTGAGGGGTTTACAGTCAGGTCTTCGAAAGGAGTTGACAATACATGCAGATGGAACGCTAAGGTTTGGGAATCGTCTATGCATACCAAGCGAGGATATTCGACAAGAAGTTATGACTAAAGCACACAGTTTCCAGTATTCCATTCATCCGAGAGACACGAAGATGTACCAAGATATCAAGCAACACTTTTGGTGGAACAGAATGAAGAGAAAAATAACACGCTTCGTATCACGATGTCTGATATGCCAGCAAGTGAAGCTAGAATAACAGAGTCCGGCAAGATTATTGCAGCCACTTCCTATTCCAGAGTGGAAGTGGGAATACATCACGATGGACTTTCTGACTGGTTTACCTAGATCACCGAATGGTCGTAATGCAGTTTGGGTGATAGTATATCGTCTCACAAAAGTATCTCACTTTCTTCCTTTTCAAGTAGGACAATCTACAGAACAATTGGCTAAAATTTATATGCGACAGATAGTGAGACAATACTGTATCCCAGTAAGTATCGTGTCAGATCGAGACACACGGTTCACTTCTTATTTTTAGAAAATTTTACACAAGAGCTTGGGCACCAAGTTAAGATTCAGCACAGCATACCACCCGCAGACTCACAGACAATCAGAGTGAACCATCTAGACCTTGGAAGATATGCTACGAGCCTGTACCTTAGATCTTGGTGGATCTTGGAAGAATCACCTTCACTTGGTGGAATTCTCATACAACAACAATTATCAGGCCAGTATTCAGATGGCACCTTTCGAGACACTATACGACAGGAAGTGTAGATCACCGTTGGTTTAGGACGACATTGGTGAGCGAAAGATGTTAGGCCCTGAAATGATCATACAGACAGTAGAGGTTGTCAACCAGATCAAAGAGTGACTTCGGGTTGCACAAGATAGGCATCATTATTGGGTAGATCAGCATCATAGACCTTTAGAGTTTTGTGTCAACGATCACGTATTTTTGCAGATTTTGCCTACCCGAGGAGTCATTAGATTCGAGGTTTGTGGGAAGCTTAGTCCAAGATACGTAGGTTCGTTCGATATTCTTTAGGGGGTAGGCGATATTGCTTATCGTCTTGCCCTTTCGCCTTCGCTATGTGAGGTACACGATGTATTTTATCTGTCTCAGTCACGTAGGTATGTTCCGGATCCAAGTTATATCCTCAATACTCTAAATTAGTCGTTGGTATTCACTTATCTTACGAGGACCGAAGGGAGAAGGTGCTCAAGAATCGAACTATTTCTCTTGTCCGGTGTAGAAGCATAAAAAATACGCTGGAAGCTCTACGCAGCATATTGATGCAAAGCAGCATAAACAGAGGACTTCAGAGCCTTCAAACGTGCAAACAGAGCTTCTCCGCCAAAGCACAGTGAGAAATACAGGCTCAAGGACCATCCGCGTAGGGCAGTACGTCCAGGCTGCTTCAGCGTAAACAGGGTGCTTCATCGCCTTTATGGAGTAAAACTCATCCTCTTTTCATGCAGCATTGAAGTGTACGAAGGACGCTTCATATTCTCTGAAGTGAACCTGTCAGAGCCTGCAATGAACCTGTCAGATCCTGCAATGAACCTATCAGATCCTGCAATGAACCTGTCAGATCCTGCAATGAACCTGACGTCTCGACTTCTGACAAAGGGATACTGCTCGACTACCTAGGCGACGGCTATAATGATGGCGCGGCACTGCAACCCAGGCTATCGTTTACTGCCATTTCCCTTGCGTAAACCGCTTTTACGTACACAGAGGAATACGCCGCCTAGTTTACAGAGACAGATGAGAGCTCCTTACGCTCCGCAGAAGACAAACCGCTTGCCACATCAAAAGCTGCACCTCGTACAAGATTCGAGGCACGTCTCTGTATTTTTATGCACAGAGCGGTGACAGGTTCTCGAGGCACATCTCTGCATTTGAAGCACCAAAAATTGACAGATGCCTGAGACACATCTCTGTACCATGCGCAGGCCAAGTGACAGACCTTCAAAATACGCCTCTGCGTTTAATGCACCGGATGATGGCGAATCTCCATAATTAATGCTGGGGATTTGATTATATCTCCAAAAGCAGTAATTCCGGCTAAAGCATCCATATCCACTCGGCCTATGTTCCCATTCAGCTTTGGCGCCTGCTCGGCTTCTACGCCCATTCAGCTTCGGTGCCTGCTCGGCTTCTACGCCTATTCAGCTTCGGTGCCTACTCGGCTTCTACGCCTACTCGGCCTTTATGACCACTCGACTCCTACGCCTACTCGGCCTTTATGACCACTCGGCTTCTACGCCTATTCGGCTTCTATGCCGGTTTGATAACTATTCGGCTTCTATGCCGTGGTGATAGACATTGGCTTCTACGCCAACCTCTTCTACACAAGGGATACCTACCTACGTGGCTTCTACGCCATGATCTTTGTAGCGATTATACGCATTTTGTCCCTTAGTTGGACCCGCGTCACACGCTCATTCAAAGGATCATTTATACGCAGGCATTGGTTATTTTAACCATTGTGTAAAAGGGTGCTGTACTTTCCACTACTCAATTTTCATACCGATTGAGTGGTCACTGTCACTAAAACTCTATAATAGAGACCTCTATCAACGAGGAACAAGGTCAAAAAATTGAAGGTCGAACGATCAGAGATAGGTCGACAAATTGGAGAGAGAGAGAGAGAGAGAGAGAGAGAGAGAGAGAGAGAAGAGTCCAGAGCTCAGGCAAAGAGAATGGATCAACGACTTTGGCATCGGATATCCACCCCTTCAGCAACCTTCGAAGTTGCTACCTGTCTTCCACGGCACTTCTTCAACATCGTGTGGTCCAAGGGCTAAAGTGATCGACTGCAGATCAGACACCTATAGCAATATTCACCCAGATTAAATAAATTGTACTTAGACATCCTCGTGTAGGATCAAATTTGTACAATCTTGTTTGTAAACATAAAAGAAGGGCGGGTCTTCGTACAAGACCTCGTTTTCTGCATTCATCAAATCTTTTCTCGTTTATATTATCCGAAACAAGATGGCGACTCTTCTGGGGACATCTTTTCTGATGAGGAAGCTATTGCTCGACACGATGCGGTATCCGTGGGATCCGTGAAGAAGACACTGGTCGTCCAGTTCGACCAGTCTGCCTACGAAGATATGCTCCGAACAAGGGGCAGCTCTCACTCTCTCTCTGTCCGAAACAACAGGAAGCTGCGTAAGGTCTGGATGCCCAAGACATCCTCTACCATTCCTGTGGACTCTCCGATCTCTCCGATATCTCCGACCAATAAGGTTGTAGCGTTGCTCCCTCCGCGTCCTGCGCGTAAAATTCAGTCGCCTGTCTCTGACAAAATCGACAAAACTTCTAGCAATGCCTCAGCGCTAACCCAGAAGTATACTCCGCGCTCTGCACGTGAAATTCAGTTTCCCGTCCTTGGCAGAATAGACAAAACTTCTGGCAATGCCTCAGCGCTAACCCAGAAGTATACTCCGCGCTCTGCGCGTGAAATTCAGTCTTTCGTCCTGGCGGAATAGACAAAACTTCTGATAAAGCCTCAGCGCCAAATCAGAAGTACAAGACACGCTCCGCACATAAAACAATATCTGACCTCTATGGAGAACCAGATGATCCCTGTGATCTCCGCAAGGGAAAGCGAGCGGCAGCCTACTCAACTTCTCAGCCTTTACGCCAGCAAGGGAATAATCTGCATGCCCTCTGAATTAAGCGAGACGCTGACGGCCGCCTGAGGACATCCTCAGCTTTACGCCAACCAGAGCGAAGCTCCAAATTATGCCAGGCGAAGTCCCTAAGCGTAAAGAAGGCTCCAGTTGCGGAAAGACACCCTCCTCGGGGATTATCCGCCACCCAGATGGCCAACCTGTTGTATACGGGTGGCACAGGGAAGACTATGACTCCCATCATCCGTATGCCCACCAATGGGAACAAAAGGAATAAACCATCATCTTCTTCTACTGCAACTCCTCCTGACCTGCGCAAGTATCTAATCCAGAAACACAAGGAGAGGGGATCTTCCAGCGTGGCTATTACGCCTCCTAGCGAGCACTATTGTAATAGTCATAGGATTGTAATTAATTGTTGCTGTTCTAAAGCAAAACGGCCAATTTTCGTCTGGCTAAGCTACTCTCCATCTTTCCTAGAAGAAGAGCCCACACGTTCATCTGTGAACATGGCTTCACATATACCTGGAGGAAGCTCAGGCTCAAGACGTCCGTCCTCTAGAACTCCAAGCCGAAGGAAATTCAACATGCTCCTTAGGGACACCGAAGCCGGGGTGTTCCAGAACACTCGTTCAAGGTCCCGACATCTGGCTTCGTGCTCTTCTGATTCTGATGCTGGGGGTCGTCAGTCTCCCGAATCAGATACTGAGAGTATAGAGTCAACTTCTGCAGCGACCTATACTCATCCTTCGATGACGCCCAGGGAGATGGGAGTTTATGCCATTGGAGATAAACACGAGGAAGCCTCGCCATCAGGGAATGCTCGGCAACGCATTACTACACTAGAGACATCTCTGAAGCAAATGCAATCCATGATGGAGAACATGCACCAAATGATGCTAACTCAACAGGCGGCTGCTATGGCTCAAACGTCGGTCCCGCCTACTCAGATACGTGTGGGGGTGGACCTACCACCATCCAACACGATCCAAGAGCCTGCTTTAGATCAAGAGTCAGCTGGTCCTTCACTTCCTCACTCAGAGAATATACTACCTCCTGCGGAAGTCACGATACAACCAACTCCGCACCATTCCGTAGTCTCGCTACCAGCTGAAAATCCAATGCAAGCAGTGCGGGAGTTGAAAACCCAATTTGACGCCTTGAAGCACAAAGATCAGCTCAAGAAATTAGAAATCAACCAGCCATACCCAGCTATCTGGTAAGAGGTCCCTTTTCCTCCGAGGTACAAACCTCAGACCATGGCCCTGTTCGAGGGAAAAATATCACCAAGTTAGTACATGAACTATTTCAGTATGATGACGGTGTTGCTACAAGGGAATGACGCCCTCCTCACCCGGGTGTTCAAGGGCTGTCTCTCGGGAGTAGCTTACCAGTGGTACCGCAGCCTGGCGGACAACTGCATTACTTCATTTGAAGACTTCAAGGCTTTATTTTTCACACGATTCTACGAGGGAGGAATGGACATGTCTATGTCCTCTTTCATCGAAGTCAAGCAGAGGGAGAAGGAGGACGTTCGCACTTTCGTCGAACGTTTTCGTCAAGCCACCTTACAGATGCCTCCAGGAGTTCCAGACTCAGCGTCGGTGGACATTTGCAGGAAGAACCTTCTTTCTATGATCTCGGTGTTCACAGGACCATATCAGTTCCATGATTGGCCCTTGTTCATCATCTCAGCGGTATCCGCCGAGGACAACAGTCGCAAGGCGCGTGATAATGGCATCATGATCTCTACCTCTGACAGAGGCAAGAGGTCATCCTCCAACGGTGAGCATCCTCGCAGTTTCAAAAGAAAAGAAGCTCTGGCGATCAATACGTCCAGACAGAAGACTGCGGCAACCACGCAGACAAAACCAGGGACTTCCAGGCCCGTCGAGGTATACTCTTTCGACGACGACGATATTCCGAGTATATTCGAGTGTCTCGTCAAAAGTGGCAATATCACCCTTCCGGAGGAGAGGCGGCCCAGTGAAGTCGGCAGTGCCAACAACCCCAAGTATTGCATCTTCAACAGATATGTATACCACCCAACAAAGGCGTGTTACATACTAAAAAGGAAGATCCAAGAACTGATCGATGCTAAAACCATCACCCTGCGCAATAACGAGAAGACGGTCACGGCCAACATGATCTCTCTGCAATTTGGCAATCTGTCTCCCCAAGAAGTACTGGACGGTGTTACACCTATTTCCCGGACAACGATGGACATCGTTAATCTCCCTCCGGCTAGGGGTCAAAATTATGACCTGTTACCCCTAACTACCTAGAGAGGCGAGATTATGTGGGTTCACCCAGACTTGGTGTTGGAGCTCGAAAAAGAGACTAATGCTACTAAAGCTAAGTCCAGGAAGAACTCCAAATGCAAGCCATGTCATATGGTTACAACTTCTTCGACATCAGACGAAGACGAGGTTTTGGCCACATCAACCCGTTCAGGAAAGGCTTACCTCAAGGACTACGGAGCAAGTCAGGAAGATGCACCTGCAGACGCTTCAGCTGCCAAGCCTTCGGAACCAGAGCCCGCCGTAACAGAGGCCGGTCCTTCGAGACCAACTTCGGCGGACAAGGGGAAGCAAAAAGAAGTGCGCTTCGATAAACCTGTGAAAAATATTCAAAACAAAGGTTTAGAGAAGCCGTACAACTTCGACATCTTGGCCCAACTGGCTAATACACCAGCCAGGTTGTCCATCTTCGAGCTACTCAGGCTCTCCCAAGACACTCGTCTAGCCCTGAGTGAGGCATTGATGCAGGCAGATACATACTTGACCCAACTCAAGTCCCCCGACGAAGAACCTGCAGCATGTACCCGATGCCACAGTGTGATGGAGGTGGTCCCAAACATCACTTTCACTCAAGACGACATGCTGTTAAAACATAACAAGCATGACAGACCCCTCTACCATACCGGGTACGTCGGTTCCATGGAGGTCGACCGGATTCATATAGATCCGGGATCCTCAATCAGCATCATTCCTCATAGTCTGCTCAGACCGCTGAGGATTCCTACCAGCGAACTGGCTTACACCACCACTACTATCGTGGGTTTCAACGCCGGAAGAAGTAAGCCGTTGGGAAAAATTTGTCTGAGGATCCAGATTAGCAACCTCAGATCGGTGGTTACATACTACGTCATCGATTCAGAGGTATCCTACAACATCCTGCTGGAAGATCATGGATCCACGACCACAACATCGTTCCTTCAACTCTACATCAATGCTTCAAATATGTAGACGCCCAAGGGACAGTACAAACGGAGGTTGCTGACCTAAACCCGTTTAAAGGAGTAGAATCCTACTACTCCGATGCCGTGTTATACTCTCAAGACTACACAGAAGAGGTGTCAGTCCAAGCAGAGAAGGAATCCCACCGGGAGCCTGAAGAACCTTCTGCCAAGCAACCTCTGTCAATCAAGGTGAAAGGACGGACTACCCGTCCAAAAGCCACAGAGCCTATGGCTATCCACCAGAACAAGACTAGGTCAGGGAAAGGGGGTGATCCTCTAGTGATCACTCTAAACCAGAAGCCTCCACCCTTAATCATCGACATTCGGCGCAACAAGCAGCCGAGTGATGTAAATGCAACCAGGAATGCAGTTTCTGATAATAACAATGGACCTCTTTTCCAGTATATCGATGTTCGGATTCCAAATCAGGAACCCTCTCCCTATGAAGATGTAGAGCCTATAGCACAAAAATTCTTGGCAGCTATAGATTCCTATCATCCGTACATGTGGGAGGTGGCATCATCATCCAATGTCACCATGACATATGGACCACATGAGGATTCTATCTTCAATGTTCCACCTGTCCGCAACGGTCAACGTTCAATAGTCTTCGGCCGCATGCGCAACGAACAGACTATACAAGAGGATTTCTTCGATGACGATTCTGGTAAAATGCAAGTTCACAGGTACAGCCCACAAGCCTTGAAGATTATGCAAAATATGGGTTACAACTTGAAGATGGAACCAGGTCTCAACTATGGGAAAGGCAGACGAACACCGATGCTCGGCAATCCCCACTATCAACAAACCCGTTTCGGGTTAGGGTATGCCACCTCCCTTACGACTTCCACGTCAGATGAGGATATCTTTTTCCCTTTTCAGGATGGCTCATTGCTCTCCGACTCATCTCACGCTCTCGAGCAAACATTATCAGCAAATATGGTAGCGACGGATTCCTTCGAATCAGACGAACAAGAATCCGAACCATTCGAGAATGACGCTTGAGCTCAGCAGATGGATACACAATGGGAGTTCCGCTTTGAGCAAAGAGAACCTTCCACTAAAGATGAAGTTATCCAGATTGACGTAGGGGATAAACTTTCACCAAAGTCAACATTTATTAGTAACAACCTTTCCGAAGAAGAAAGGGAAGAAATTACCCAGCTGATAAAAGAGTATATCGACGTCTTTGCGTAGAAATTATGAGGATATGCCATGTCTTGATCCAAAGGTGGCTAACGCCGGTTCCGCCCGGACATGATGGACGCCATTGAAGCTGAAGTCAAGAAGTTGATAGCCTGTGGCTTCATCCGTGAGGAACAACATCCCCACTGGGTCGCCAATGTTGTCCCGGTCATGAAGAAGAATGGAAAAATATATATCTGCATCGATTACCGAGATCTGAACGCAGCCTGCCCCAAGGATGAGTTCCCTCTTCCCATCACAGACGTCATGATCGACAATACATACAGTTTTGAACGTATGTCTTTCATGGACGGATTCTCGGAATACAACCAGATCAAGATGCATCCTGAAGACGAGAAGCATACCGCCTTCCGGACACCACTGGGGGTATATTGCTATACGGTCATGTCCTTCGGATTAAAGAATGCCGGGGCTACGTACCAACGGGCTATGAGTAACATATTCCATAAGCATTTACACAAGACAGTGGAGTGTTACGTGGACGATGTAGCTGTCAAAAGCCGTCTCAGGGATAATCACATCAAAGACTTGAAGATAGTATTTGAATTGATGCACCAACATCAACTCCAAATGAACCCTACCAAGTCCTTTTTGGGGGTATCTAGCGGCAAATTTCTGGGATTTGTCATCACCACCAAAGGCATTCAAGTGGACCCTGATAAAGTCAAGGCCATCTTAGAAATACGACCGCCCCGCAATCTGAGGGAACTCAGGGGATTTCAAGGTCGCCTGGCTTATATCCGAAGATTCATATCCAACCTCTCCGGGAGATGCCAACCCTTTTTATGCCTCATGAAGAAAGGTGTATCCTTTATATGGGACGAAGCCTGTCAGCAAGCATTCTGGGATATCAAGCGCTACCTCACTAGTCCGCCAGTTCTGGTACCTTCTGTCATAGGAAAATCGTTCGTGCTATATGTTCGAGCAATGGATCATTCTCTGGGAGCTCTTCTCGCACAAAAGAATGATATGGGCCACGAGCAGGCTATTTACTACCTCAGCAGGATGATGGTCGGAGCCGAACACCGGTACAACCCAGTGGAGAAAGAATGCTTGGCCCTAATGTTCGCTATCCAGAAAACGTGACACTATGTCACGGGCCAAACCATTCACATTATCTCCAGGATCAATCCTCTGCGGGTACTAATGAGCAAGCCAAGTGTTCTTAATTCCCGACTCGCAACTTGGGCGATGTTATTAACGTCATATGATATGGTGTATGTCCCTCAGAAGTCCGTCAAAGGCCAAGCATTGGCTGATTTTTTAGCTGCTCATCCGATCCCGGAGGCCTCCAAACTGTACGAGGATATTCCCGACGAAGTTGCAGAGTGTAATTTCGCAACAGAAGGCGATGCATGGCAACTGTTCTTCGATGGTGCCTCCAGGACTGGGCCTAGGGGAAATGTGGTTTCAGGAGTAGGGATCGTCCTAGTCACTCCCGATAAACTCGTTATCTACCGAGCATATTCTCTTAACGAGCCCTGTTCTAATAATGTGGCGGAATACAACGCTCTACTAATCGGGCTCCAAGTCGCTAAAGAGATGGGGGTCGAATCTCTGGAAGCCTTCGGTGATTCTCTGCTGATCGTCAACCAAGTCAGAGGAATATATGAAGTCCGGAATCCCGACCTCATCCCCTATCACCGAGCAACGGTCGAGATAGCCATGACATTCAAAGGTTTCTTCCTTGAGCATGTACCTTGATCTCGGAATCTGAAAGCTGATGCCCTAGCCAGTCTAGCTGCAGATTTAGCTACTCCTATAAGAAGGCAAAATTCGGTAATCCTTCTTAACAGAGATTTATTTTGTGTGAAAAATAACTTTCACATAGAACATAGCTACATAGTGGACGCAGATCCGCCCAGGAGAGACTGGAAAAGTCCCTTTATAGATTTCGTAGCATACGGAATCTTGCCAAAAGATCCTAAAGAAGCAATATCTGTCAAAAGAGATCATTACGCTTCTATTTTGACACATCGTCACAATGCCTATATCGCCGGTCTTTTGACGGGCTATTATTACGATGTCTCTCTGATGATGAAGCACAGCGGATTATCCGTGAAGCTCACGACGGCGTGTGCGGGGCGCATCAACCCGATCCTAAGCTACATGATCGTATCAGGAGAATGGGCTATTACTGGCCAACCATGATCGCAGACGCAATCCAGTATGCCAGACGATGCAGAGCCCGTCAGGTCCATGCAGACTTTATACATCAACCATCCGAACACCTACATCCTACGGTTGCATCCTGGCCTTTCGAAGCATGGGGTATGGATATCATTGGCCCTATTCACCCGTCTTCTTCCAGAGGTCACCAGTTCATACTGGCTATCACGGATTACTTCTCCAAATGGGCAGAGGCGATCCCTCTTGCTGAGGTAAAGACATCTAACGTGACCAGCTTCATCAAGCATCACGTTATTTACCGCTTCGGGGTTCCCCGAAGGATAATCTATGACAATGGGCCTCAGTTCATCAGCCATGCGTTCCACCGATTCTGCGATAAAAATCGGATACAAAATGTGGCCTCTACGGTATATTATCCGGCTGCTAATGGTTTGGCGAAAGCCTTCAACAAAACCATTATCAAACTCTTGAAGAAGTTCGTCTCTTCGAACAAAAGAGATTGGAATGAGAAGCTGGGAGAATGTCTCTAGGCATACCGTACCACTGTACGAGCACCGACAGGTTGTACGTCGTTCTCATTAGTCTACGGGAGTGAAGCAGTCCTTCCTATCGAAATTCAAATTTCGTCACTCAGGATAGCCGTGGCTAATGAGTTAACTTGAGAAAAGAATGACCTGTTAAGGCTTCAAGAGCTAGAAGGATTAGACGAGAAATGCCTCCAAGCTTAGCAGCGCATCGCGCTCTACCAAGGCATTTTCAGAACTTTTAATCAAAAAGTAAAGAAAAGAGTGTTCAAAGTCGGCTAGTTGGTTTTAGCTGTAAGAAGGCCGATGATTCTTACTCACAGGAGTAAAGGCAAATTCCAGCCCAAATGGGAAGGCCCTTACGTGATCGAGACAACGTTCTCAAACGGCGCTTACAGGTTAGCCCAGCCCAATGGAGACCTGCTAATGGCTCATATCAATGGCAAATTCCTGAAGAGGTACTATGCTTAAACCTCCTCTGCTCAAGTGGAATAAGGTGATCTCATTCTGACAAAACTACTTCCAAAACGAAACTAGTTGGATCATATTCTGTCATGTCCATATGACCTCTGAATAGATATGCTCTGCTAAAACTTACCGAAAGTATATCATGTCCATACCACCTCTGATATCACATTCACCCAAACCTGTCATTTATGTTTCGAAATAATGGGTCCACAAAGTCAGATAAAAAAAAGCTTCTTTATTATTCCCAGAAAAGAGCAAGAGTACATTTGAAAAGCAAAAGCAAAAGTACATCAGAAAGGGGGAGATGTCAGGTCGCGAAGCTGCTGCGCCAGTACGACCATCCTCTCAGCCCCGGAATCCAAGACATCAACACGGACCCGCTCCAACCATGCCTCGTCATCTATCAGGAGGGACAATTCGGCTCTAGCCCGAAGGAGACCGGCACGGGCGACTCCTACACTCGTCAAGTTCTATTGTGCTGCGACCAGTCGGCCATTCACCACATCTAGACCTTCCGACGACTAAGAAGCCCACTCCTTAGCCTGAGCAAGCTTTGTCTCCAGTTTATGGACCCTCGCTACATTGCCGTCATGCTCGGCCTGGCACTTCGCTTGAAGGGCGAGAGTCTCCTCCAAGACGACTTTCCCTTTATCCATCTCTTGCTGATTGGTCTCGATAAATTTATTCAGACCTTCCTTCTTTTCAACAAGATGCGCAGTCAAGGAGTCGTATCTGGCCTGAACCAGAGCTTCAACATTGCCTCGAGCTAGCTACAGGTATTCGTTAATGGGTTGCTCCAAACCATTAACCATCGCCTGCAGCGCGTCAGCTACCCCGGCGTCACCGAATTCCCTGATCGCCTCTATAGAGAACCGAGAGGACCTCTTCATCGACGTGAAGTCCAGCTTCTTCGCCAATACCATTGACATTAGCGTTCTCAAAGTGGTGTAGAAGATACCGGTATACTGCTCGGTCAGCGCAACTAGGTCCACATAAACACGGGGAGTGTCCACGATCGTGGCGACTTCCCCTCCAGGAATAACCACAGACGATGTCGCCACGGCCGTCGCCTCAACAGGTGGTACAATGAAAGAAGAATCGTCAACACAGGACGAAGATACCAGCATACTCAACGGAGGCATTATCGTAATGACAGGCTCGTCCTCCTCTTGAGATATCGGAACCTCATCGACAGGCGAGCCGGCACCCGAAGATGCTTCCTCTTCAGAATCGGCCACATCCGTGTCGTCGCCAGAGCCGAAGGGCGCATCTATACTGCCTTCCCCGAAGAGGTCTTCCCCTGAAAGGAGGACGAAAGGAAGTTAATGTCAGCACAATGTTAACTTTCCTAAAAAGAAAGGGCGTGAAGATGACATTTACCCATGGGCGATGGCATATATGCCGCATCCGCAGCCTGTACAGCTAAATCATTTCTTAATGATGCTAGGCGAGTTGTCATACCTGGGGAAGGGGGTTTGCTAACAGAAGCTGACAGATAGTCTTCCAAGTCCTCCCCAAAATCCAATCGAGGCTCATCGGCTGGAATCATGCTAGGTGCGCTCGCAGGCGAGGCGAAAGTCCCTCCCGACACCGATCCGACTAGAGGTATGCGAAACTTTATTATACTCAGCCCCGAAGGAGACCTCGCTCCACTACCTGAAGCAATAGCAGCGACACCAGTGTCCAGCTGAGATTCTCCGGCTCCACCAGCCGGAACTGTAGAAGGTCCCTCTCTAAAAGGCGAGGAACCTCCAATCAAAGAATCGTCCCCAACACGGGGAGATGCAAGTTCACCTCCAGGAGCATCAATGCCAGGAATCCGGGGAGAACGATTTACCGTCTTCTTCTTCCTCTTGCGAGGGAAGTCCTTGGGAGCAGGAGCCCTTCCCTTCCCAGAAACTACCAAAGCCCCTGCAGGCGGAGGTACTTCACCCCTAGGGACCGACACCAGAGGCTCATCCGGAGTAACGGACTCCTCACCCTCGTCGGAAGAAACCGAGGGGACTTCAACTCTTCCCCCAGGCTTGGAAGAGGGCACCCTAAAGCTTCCATGCATATCAAAATCGCGATGGAAGGTATTTGTTGCCACATAGAACTGGGCATACGAATGCAGGATGCGCAGCTCCGCGGAGAGTGTAATGACGGGCACAATAAAAATTGCCCCAGTACAGCCCATGATAAAATATCGCCATCCCCGCGCTCCATCAATGAGTCCACCTCTGGACCTGAAGCTAGTGACGGCGTTGCCCACATGCAACTGGTCATACCCAAACTGCCGGGCGAACCGACTGGGCAAGTAGGGCTCCAAGAAGCAATGATCTTCGCTTCTGTACAGCATATGGGATGGTCTAATACAGACCAACCAATTAAAAGCTTCGAAAGAAAGAATGGTCTTCTCTCTGCCCGAATCCTCGAGCCTAATCCCCGACTGATTGCGATGTACGGGAGGGACGGTGCAGAAAAGCTTCCAACTATGACTGAAGCCTAGCGTCCGCCGATAGTCTATAACTGTGTTCATGTTCCAGGAAGACTTCTGGTAGTTCAACAAGAAACTATCCCCCGAACTACTGCCGGAACCGGGAGACATCACCCGGGGGTTATGGAGAATTAACCACCCCATCAAATACAGGTATGGTAATTCTATCCTGGGAAAGCTATCACGCCGAATTTCATCGACGAGTAGCCCGTCAGTCATGGCCCTCAGGCCAGCTTGTATACGGCACACCATGGCAGGGAGCAAGCCCAGTCTTGCCCCGAACACCAGACGCACTGCAGGACAGAGCCTGTTACGGTGATTGTGATCCGCAGATGCGATGCTAGGTACTACTACTCGACGCAGCCATATAGAGAGGAAGCCAACCAGTTGAGCCTCCCTGGACAGAGGCCTGCAACAGCGCCTCAAATAGCTATAGGCCTTAGTTCGTTCAGGATACTTTCCCGTCCCTTCGTCGAGGAATCGGTCCGGAGCACCAGCATCCACTATGATATTGTCAACTACCTGAGCATTAAGCGCACTCAGGGGATTCACAGGCAGATCCTTGCCCTCCAATACCTTCTCCGGCTTGGCAGTCCTGGACCGGTGAAAGAAGAGGTAGGACATCCATTTGCTGATGTGAGCCAAATCTGAGGGCTCAACATAAAAAGCGGTACAGGCGAGGTAGTGGCACATCAGCTCCTGATAGACCTCCACTACCCGAGGGTCTGAACCCCCCAGCTCCCGGTTCGTAGGAACATACTCTTCGTATGGAGTATCCCCCATTGGTAGTCTTGAGATCTTTGCCATCTCATGAAGGGCCAATCCCAACTCCCCCAGTGGAGTGGTGAAGGTCCCGGTAAGCAAAATATATCGCTCCATCAGTGCCAGAAACAGGTTAGGGTTAGGAGGTAATCCAACACTGGTAGCACTCACAGCTGCAAACAGACCGATGTTCTCCAACTCGGTCTGAAAATGCTTCAGGGCCCAATCAACTAAGCGAGCCCATCGAAGGTTTGAAGGGGTGATCCACCCGCCACACCGAGGGTTCACCTTAGGGTATACTCCCCCACGCCCCATAAAATCATTACAGAAAGTCGGTAACTGGACCGGCTGGATCACCAAACTGTCTTCACTCGGGACACTGCCCGGGTACAGCCCCCTGAACAGCGTCACAGAGCCAGAAGGGCGGCTGACAAACGACCCCTGGTTAGCTCCTTTCAGATGAAAGATCTTCCCTGGCTTGCCGTAAAGATCGGGGGTCAACGTCCACGACATCTTCCTGGGATGCATAGCATGAAAGAAGGCCGAGATGGGGTAGTCCCTCAGCATATTGGGCAGATACAAGACCAAATCCACGGCAGGGAAAATCCAGAGTTCTCTCTTAGGCTTTGTCTGGGACTGCTTATCAATCATGTCCCCGAAGAGGAAAGTCGGCTTCAGGTATTGCTCCCCGTCTATGTACGTTAGGGGCTCCCCGTTGATCATGCTCAGCAGCATTTGCTCGCCCTGAGCCGATATCAGAATTGCCCTTCCTTCGGGATATTGGGGCCCGGAGATAGGAAATGTCACGTGCGACAGATCCTCCAAATAGTTGGAGTACAGCATCCCGGTGGCAGAGCCCATCACTTTAGCTAGCGGAGACTCATGCAAGTTAACTGTGAAAGTACAAAAGAAACACGTCAGTTCCTAAACTAGACGTTTCGGGACTTGCAGCATCCAATCAACAGTCCGTGCTCTACGCCGAGACTGTGAAACTTGAACCTTTACGCTGGAATCCATTTCCTTAAACGTAAAATTCAAGATTGGCAGTATACGGTCTGTGCTTTATGCCAGATTGATTAAATTGAGTTATTACGCCAGGATTTCCATCCACGAGCATAAAACTCAAATTTTAATGGAATACACCGAGTTTTCGGCAGGTCAAAGCTTTTACGCTCGACTGCAGAAAAAATAGAGTTTTTACGCTGATACATTAGGAATGCGGGCGTAAAAAGATGAAACGTCTCCGTGCATCATCTACCTCAAAGAGGCTATTAGCACAGAAGATGACCTAGCGCGGTCACGTTCAACGTGTGCGAAAGATTTTCAGTCATTCTATTTTTCCCAAGAGCTCTACCTTCCAGGCCAGGTGCACTACTCGTCGGCGGGATGCTCCGCTCAGAATGAAGTTCGCTTTGTCCAACCAGAGACGCTCTCGCTTGGGCCGAGTAACGAGAAAAAGAATCAATCTTCTTTCCCTTAGCGGAGGAAGTTTGTTTCGAAGCCATTGCTGGAAACTTTGAAGACTCGAAGAAGAAACGAAGAAGAACTCGAACAATCGAAAGCTTTCTCTCGCAGAAGACGGATGGAAAGTTTTCCCCTCAGAAACTTGGGATATATATAGAGTTCGAATGGACTCCTCGGACCCCGAACCAAATCTCCTAATTAATATTCGGTTATGATTGGGTCCCACGTCAGCCTATTTATTCAGAGAAGGCGGACAGTCAGCGAATTCGAAAAGTTTTTCGTGCAAAGCAGGTTCATGGTGTCTACGCTAAGGAGCTTCCTACGCTCGAAAGCTACAGATCTACGGTTTTACGCTCACAAGCTATAAGTCTATGGTTTTATGCCCGGATGCCTTTGTGCTAGGTAGCTTTTATGCTCGAGAGGCTACAAACCTACGACTTCACGCTCAGCAGATACCAAATCGATGATCTCACGCTCGGTGGCGCATAGTTTACGCTCGGAGGCGACGGATCCACGACTTCACGCTCGAAAAAATTTTCTTTTCAGAAGCAACAAATCTACAGTTCTATGCTAAAGAGCTTTCTACGCTCGACAGCTACGAATCTACGACTTTTCGTTCGACAGCTACAAGTCGGGTTTTACGCCCGGATGCCTTTGTGCTCGGTAGCTTTTATGCTCGAGAGGCTACAAACCTACGACTTCATGCTCAGGAACTACAAGTCTATGATTTCACACTCGATGGTGTTTAGTTTACTCTCAGAGGCTGCCAACTTATGATTTCGTGCTCCATGACTTCCCGTACATCTGAAAGATATGCAGGCCAGAGTACGCATACATCTGAACGATCCTCAAGGCGGTCAATTACAGGAGTTCACACAGAAGATACTCCTTTTTGACCTCAAGATATTCCAAGTACTCGAAGCGTACAGAGTTTAAACATTGAAAAATTACTCTTCTTCATGGGTCGATTCGAAGTTCATCCAGACTCCAGTCTGAATATTTTATCTACCAAGATGGCAAATCAGTTTGACAGCCATTTCTCGCCCTGTTCCAATGGGATTTTCGAGAAATCATTCTTGAAGATAATGTCTGAACAAAGAAATTCTGTTTATCAGAAGTAACAGTTTAGGATTCTACGCGGTTCCTCACTCCTAAATAGCAGGACAGTTCGAACACTCGAATGCTAAAGCGGCTTTCTACGCATCCCTAGTTATGCGTAAAAGACAGGACAAGACCTAGCACTCTTTCTAAAATAGAGTCGGCGTAAAGAATCAGACATGTCAAAGCTACACATATTCAGACTTCACAGCAAAGTATGGCAAGATGATCATATGAAGAAGAAAGACGATTTTATTAAAAATTAAAGTCATGATTACATATGAGGGAAATCCAATCTACAAGGGTTTTTCTTCATTTTTATGATTACATATGAGGGAAACCCCGTCTACAAAGGGCTTCCTCATCATCGTCTGAAGATCGCACCGAGAAGCTGTTCTGACAGGTTCTCACATTGGTGAAGGTCTTCCTCTTCTTCCAAGACGGTTCGTCGACGTCCACAGTCGATGAACAAGAAGATGATCAGTGGCGGGAGGATACAAAAATGGGCATAGACCCATCCTCCAACAGAAGGAAAGCAGGGTAAATCTGCTTTCCTATCGACCACCGCCATTCAAGCCAGGACAGAGCTAGTCTGTCTGCCTCTCGTCCCCGAAGGTAACGAGAGAAGGTGCCACTTGCAAGCAGCGTGGTGAAATACGATTCTTCGTCTCTCCCGAAGAACCACCATACAAAGTTGGTGATTATCCCGAGCAAAGGAGGCTATGATATCCTTCCATGATCCATCGTTGCAGAGGACATTTGCTCGAAGACGCCATCTTTTTCGGCTTCTTACATGCTGGAAGAGCATGATCTCCTTCTTCCTCAAGTCGACCCGACGAACTACGACCATCATCTCTGTATGATAAAGGAAGTGTGGGAAGAATAGGAGAACTCCTCAGCCTTTTTATAGGCGAGAGAGAGCACCGATCCCCAATGAATCCGCCATAAAGTCAGCCTCGACCATTTCAAAACTCCATTCAGAAACATTTTGAGTTACGAGGAGCGGTTCATGCTTCATTCAAAGCATTTCAAATTACAAGGAATTTAAAAGCTTTGAAGGGGGTCTTGTAGAAGCATGAAAAATACGTTGGAAGCTCTACGCAGCATATTGATGTAAAGCAGCGTAAACAGAGGACTTCAGAGCCTTCAAACGTGCAAACAGAGCTTCTCTGCCAAAGCACAGTAAGAAATACAGGCTCAAGGACCATCCGTGTAGGGCAGTACGTCCAGGCTACTTCAGCGTAAACGGGTGTTTCATCGTCTTTATGGCGTAAAACTTATCCTCTTTTCATGCAGCATTGAAGTGTACGAGGGATGCTTCGTATTCTCCGAAGTGAATCTATCAGAGCCTGCAATGAACCTGTCAGATCCTGCAATGAACCTGTCAGATCCTGCAATGAACCTGACGTCTCGACTTCTGACAAAGGGATACTGCTCGGCTACCTAGGCGACGGCTATAATGATGGCGCGACACTGCAACCCAGGCTATCGTTTACTGCCATTTCCCTTACGTAAACCACTTTTACGTACACAGAGGAATACGCTGCCTAGTTTAAAGAGGGAGATGAGAGCTCCGTACGCTCCGCAGAAGACAAACCGCCTGCCACGTCAAAAGCTGTACCTCGTACGAGATTTGAGGCACGTCTCTGCATTTTTATGCACAGAGCGGTGACAGGTTCTCGAGGCACGTCTCTGTATTTGAAGTGCCAAAAACTGACAGATGCCTGAGACACGTCTCTGTACCATTCGCAGGCCAAGTGACAGACCTTTAAAACACGCCTCTGCGTTTAATGCACCGGATGATGGCGAATCTCCACAATTAATACTGGGGATTTGATTATATCTCCAAAAGCCGTAATTCTGGCTAAAGCATCCACATCCACTCCGCCTCTGTGCCTATTCAACTTCGGCGCCTGCTTGACTTCTACGCCCATTCAGCTTCGGTGCCTGCTCGGCTTCTACGCCTATTCAGCTTCGGTGCCTACTCGGCTTCTACGCCTACTCGGCCTTTATGACCACTCGGCTCCTACGCCTACTCGGCCTTTATGACCACTCGGCTTCTACGCCTATTCGGCTTCTATGCCGGTTTGATAACTATTCGACTTCTATGCCGTGGTGACAGACATTGGCTTCTACGCCAACCTCTTCTACACAAGGGATACCTACCTACGTGGCTTATACGCCGTGATCTTTGTAGCAATTATACGCATTTTGTCCCTTAGTTGGACCCGCATCACACGCTCATTCAAAGGATCATCTATACGCAGGCATTGGTTATTTTAACCGTTGTGTAAAAGGGTATTGTACTTTCTACTACTCGGTTTTCATACCGATTGAGTGGTCACTGTCACTAAAACTCTATAAATAGAGACCTCTATCAATGAGGAACAAGGTCAAAAAATTGAAGGTCGAACGATCAGAGATAGGTCGACAAATTAGAGAAAAAAAAGAGAGAGGAAGAGAGAGAGAGAGTGAGAGAGAGAGAGAGAGAAGAGTCCAGAGCTCAGGCAAAGAGAAGGGATCAACGACTTTAGCATCGGATATCCACCCTCTTCAGCAACCTTCGAAGTTGCTACCTGTCTTCCACGACACTTCTTCAATATCGTGTGGTCCAAGGGCTAAAGTGATCGACTGCAGATCAGACACCTATAGCAATATTTACCCAGATTAAATAAATTATACTTAGACATTCTCGTGTAGGATCAAATTTGTACAATCTTGTTTGTAAACATAAAAGAAGGGCGGGTCTTCATATAAGACCTCATTTTTCACATTCATCAAATCTTTTCTCTTTTATATTATCCTAAACATCCGGGTTGCTTGGGGACATCACACTCTTAGAGAATCGACGTGGGAGTGTGAAGACGATATTCGGTCTGGGTACCCGCACCTATTTGATTCAGAAAGTATATTCTTTCTTACGCCTTCATATCTCAGATTCTGTGATCAGGTGGTCACCTGTATGTTGTGATGATATTGCTTGCATGTGTAGTTGCTTGTATATTTGTATCTTGCTTGTCCTGACTTCTCTAGCTATTGCTTGGATTCGAATTCCGAGGATAGAATTTTTTTAAGGTGGATATATATGTCACTTCCTGTTCCCGATATACGTATTTGGAACGTATTTTATTTTAGCATGGTTGCATGTGCATGCAGATAGACCCATTCTTTAGTTTAACCTGGTTCATGGTTTATTTTGTGGGTTGGTTCAACACATGAGAAACTTTGGTTCAACCCTCAACCCTTCCATATATAACCCAATATTCTCTCTCTCTCTCTCTCTCTCTCTTCACTTCTTTATTTCTAACCCTCTCTTTAGTTTCCTCTCCCTATTTCATAGACAAGTACACCTTACATGAAAAATAGAGAAACCCTCCATATTATTATTCTATTATGTTTATTATGTGTTTCTAAGCAATTTTAATACTTGGAGTTTTCTGTTTTGATTGATGGATTAGTGTAGATCTATATTTCTAAACTTAGATTTTTTATAGGTTTCATGAGTTTTTTTTGGTTTTGATTTATTCAACTTGTGTCTTTGAAAACCAGTTTTTGCTACATGATAGAGCTTTCAATTTAGTGGATTTTGCCTTTTGGTTCACCCGATTTGGACTTAAAATGAGGATTTTATGGACAAAACAAGATTTTAGTTTTTGGAGCTTTTTTGCCATGGCCGAACCTGCTGTTGGAGAAGACGAAGTTCCCATGCGTCCATTGAGCATATGCGGTTGAGAGTGCCATGCGGCCTGAGAGGGTTATACGGGATAAACTCTTGCCGCATACTGAGAGCATGCGTCCATTTTGTTGGACGCATGACTGCTGATTTACACAAGTATCCTTGAATACCTTGTGCTTTCACTCACTGAACGAATGAGAAATTCGCTAAGTCCAAGAGGACTCCATGCGTCACCGACACCCATGCGGCCTGGAGAGCATGCGTCCACTATTTTTGTTGGACGCATGGCTCTAACCGTTGATACTTTTTCCTTGGTTTTGTCTTTTCTCTCTGACATACTTTATGGCTTATCACAGTAGTCACTTTATGTCACATCAATGACACTTTATTTATTTTTTGTCATTTTATCACTTGTCCCAAGGAGTAGACCTTAACCCTGAGTATGCGGCCAAGTGACTTCATATGCGGCTTGACTTCATGCGCTCTGACTCTTCATACGGCCTAACTTTTCATGCGGCCTGACTTCATGCTGCCTGACTTTTCATACGACCTTACTTCAGATGCGGCCAGAATTGTCATTCAGCCTAACTTCCCATGCTGCCTAGAGATCCATACGACCTTGCTTGTTTTGATTGAATATTTTTTTGACTCTTGTGACCAATGTATAATTGGTAATTGGACTCGAATACTGTATCCATGCTGATACCACTATTGCCTGATAATTATTCATGATTTAATATGCGACAAGGTATAATACTTTGTGTCACGTATTAAGTAATTATATTTGGGTTTTGCATCGAGAATGCTTCCAAATTCCTGAGCACGTGATATTATATATTTATTGTTTTTCCAGCACGGGCATATTAAGTGATTCAACTACCAAAGTGTGGCTAGGATATTGATTGTCTGAATATTGCATACACGCTCGGATGAATCCAGATTTTGACTTATATGGATTCGTATCTAGCGTGCCCGTACTTTGTACGACATCTTAAGAAAAATTCTCATATGACCACGTCTTGAGATTTTAACAACAACATAGGGATAATTAGGTAACTAAAAATAGTAGTAACATTGTAGGGAACGGTATCCCGAGATCATGCCAACGAACCTTCCCATAGAGATTAATTCTAAGTGTGATATGGGCTGGCCACCACATATACTGTATATCATCTGTCTTAGTAGAGTGCAGTATCTGACTTATTATTATACCGAGGTACTATTTCAATATAGGAACACTGGAACCACTAATATCGTATTTTTAGCGAAGTGGCCCTACGGGGGACTGGTGCATCCTGTAAGTACTTGTTTTATTTATTTTGTTCGGTTAGCTCATGTTCGGCACTGGTGTGATCTGAGGATACTTATTATGTATTATTTCTGAGATAACCTCAGACTCCACAAAAATAGCAAGTCGTACAAATGATTGGCCGATTTAGAAAGAAATATATTTTTTGGTTGTGATTGTATTATTCAGCTAGTAGCCAAGGAATGGACTATCATAATGTGATGGTTCAACCCTTGTCCTTATTTGGTTATAGGGTTGGGCCTTCGTGCTAGGATATTCTATGGACCTAAGTTACGATACTGAATCTATGTATTATTATATATTTTCCTTGGGTTTTTGTTTCTCTATTTCGTGCTTCCTTTGTGTCTCTTGCTATTTGGGGTCTAAACCCACTGGTTTTGCATGGCCAGGTTTCGATCCAGCACCCGAGGATCCAACATACTTTCCCCCAACTCATTATGCGTACCAAAAACATGGTCGCAGGGGATAGCGAGTGAGTTTTCTTCTTCCATGCTCGTCATTGCACATTTACTTATTTTGGACATTTAGCCACCGACACCTGTTAGTTGGCTCATCTGGAAATTTAGTTTTTCTTACATTATTTTATTAAATAAGACTGCAGTTGATCACTGTCATGTACTTTTGTTACTCTTCCAGCTTCTTATTTTTCATAGCTAGACTCCAGAATATTTTGAGAAAGCGTTTGGGATGCCTTATTGCTTATCTTATATGCTCTATGCTTATTGTTTCTTTTTTGAATGATTGAGACATAGAAGTTCTTGACCATAGGAGACTTGATTGTTGCATGCACCCCCTTGTCTTGTACAGCCGTGATCGCCGTACAACATAAAGTACCTTGTACGGGGTAGCTGGCCATATCCATCTCCTTATTTTGGTACTGGGGTATGACATCGACCAGAGATGATGCTTACTGGAACTCCATGCATCCTGATGATCTGTCTCACATATAAATCAATAAGATTCTTCGTGGACAATCCCACTTTAAAAGGTAAAAATTGGGCTGATTTGATCAACTGGACAATGATGACCCAAATTGCGTCCTTCCCTCCTGGAGTGCGTGAAAGTCTAAGAAAAAATCCATCATGATATGTTCCTATTTCCACTCGGAAATCAGTAGTGGTTGGAGAAACCTTCCTGGTATCTGTCTCTCGGCTTTGACCTGTTGGCACACTAGACACCTGGAGACATAGCGTGCCACCTTTCTCTTTATCCCAAACCACCACACGTGTTCCCTCAGGTCCTTGTACGTCTTGTTAGCTCCTAGATGTATAGAAAACTGGGAACAATGAGCCTCATTCATAATCTCTTCCCTAGGTCACCACTAGGCACACATAGCCTAGTCTTATGCCTCAGTGAACCATCATCTGCAATAGCGAATTCCTCCAGCAATCATGCCTGCACCTGAGCTCTAATGCTTCCCAGACTCTCATCCTGATACTGCGTCTCTCGGACCTTGTCCATTAACCCAGACTGAATTTGCATGCCCATCATTTGCGTCTCTACTCCCGGAATAATAACCTCGATTCCTAAGCTATTTAAGTCTGCTAGCAAGTGGCGATCCGTCGTCAGGTACATAGTTACTGGATACTTGCTCAAGGCATCAACAACTACGTCGGCCTTCCTTGGATGATACTGTAGTAAAATATCAAAATCCTTCATAAGTTCTAGCCACCTGCGCTACCTCATATTCAGCTCTTTCTTCGTAAAGACGTACTTCAAACTTTTGTAAGAAGTAAATATTTCCAAACGCTCTTCATATAGGTAATGTCTCCACAGCTTCAGAGCGAAGATCACCGCAGCTAATTCCAAGTCATGAGTGTGATAGTTCTTCTCATGTGGCCGTAACTGTCTAGAAGCATATGCCACCACCTTCTTGTTCTGCTCTAGAACACATCCCAAACCTTTTTCTGAAGCGTCGTTATAGATAACAAATCCACTTTTTCATGATGGTACTGTCAAGACAGGTGTTGTGGTCAACTTCTTCTTTAGATCATCAAGTGAAGCCTAACATTCCTCAGTCCACACAAAATCCATATCCTTTCGAGTGAGTCTAGTCAACGGCTCTGCGATCCGAGAAAAATCCTTCTTAAAATTCCTGTAATATCCAGTCAATCCTAAGAAGCTTCTGATCTCTGCAACAAAACTCGGAGTGGTCCAAGACTCTACAACAACAATCTTCTTTGGATCTACCGATATCCCATATCCAGTTACCACATGCCTAAGGAACTCGACCTTATCTAGGAAAAACTCAAATTTTGAGAGATTCTCATAGAGTTTCTCCTTTCTAAGGGTCTCCAGCACAATCCTCAGATGTCCTCGTGCTCCTCTGGCATCTTTGAATAGACGATAATGTCATATATGAACACCACTACGAATTTGTCAAGGTATTAATGGAACACCTTGTTCATCAAGTTTATGAAGACTGTCGGGGCATTAGTCAATCCAAACAGCATCACTATAAACTCATACTGGCCGTATCTTGTTCGAAATACAGTTTTCAAAATATCTTCCTTCTTCACCTTCAGATGATGATAGCCAGACCTCAAGTCGATCTTCGAAAATACTCTCGCGCCACTCAACTAATCAAAAAGATCGTTAATCCTTGGTAGCGGATATTTGTTCTTGATGGTGAGGTTATTCAGGGCCCTGTAGTCGATGCACATTCGTATCGACCCATCATTCTTTGGTACAAATAAGATCGGGGTTCCTCAAGGCTAGGAACTCGATCTAATGAAACCCTTGTCTAGCAATTCATCAACCATCTTATTCAGCTCTGCTAGCTCGCTATTGTTGATCAGGTAGACCTGTTACGACATCGGCTCTGCTTCCGGTACTAAGTCAATAAATAATTCTAGATCTCTATCCGGTGGCAATTCTGGCAACTCCTCGTGAAACACATCTAGAAACTCCACAATAATGGGATGTGGCAAGCCCTTCTTCTCTACCATGTCTCCACAAATAATCCTATCACCCTGTTCTACTGCTCCTCTAACAAACTCAAATTCTGGCTTTCCTAGAGGGCGGAACAACATACGTCCTCTATGATAGTCTATGATAGCATGGTGCCTACCCAACCAATCCATTCCGAGGACAACATCATAACTTGGAAGTGGCATTATGAGTAAACTAGTATCCCAATTACAGCCTCCTAAGGTAACACGATACCCCTTACAAGTATCATTGACTAGGATAATGCCTCCACCAGTCGTGATCTTGAAACTCCTATCCAAGGATTCTGTTACTAAACTATGCTTAAGCACAAATAATACAAATATGAAGCTATGCGATACTCCAGAATTGAATAAAGCAGTAGCTGGATATGAGTCAAGAAAAATAGAACCTGCTAATTACATCACACATAGGTTCTGTCTCTTCGACCGTCATTGCAAAAGCTCAACCATGCTGGGGAGATCCTCTTTGTTGGTGCTGGGCAAACTGTTGCTTCTGCATAGAAAGTAGTGGTCCCCTCGGCTACGGGGCCATTGGAGGTCCAAATGGTCCTCTCTGTGCTGTGGCTCCATATATAGGAGGTGCGGTTGGGCACTCTCTAATCTGATGCGCAGGCGATCCAAAGAATAAGCACACGCCCAATCTCTTCCTGCAGACCTCTCATGCGTGCCATGGCTTCTTGCAATAATTGCATGGGGAAGCTTGTTGCACTTGCCTCTGTGGCTGCTGCTGCACCTGTTGAGCTGAGGATCTGACTGGGGCACGATACTGCTGCTATTGCGAGAAGGTCCTTCGTAGAAATTGTGGGCACTTTGCCGGCCGCTGACTACTATTACCGCTAAAAGCATCCCGGTTTCTCTTGATCCGAAGGCCTATATCTACATCGACTCTCTGAGCCTCTGCCAATATGTCAGCAAAAGTGGTATGGACCGAAGAAGTATGGACCTTGATCTCCTGGATCAAGCCCTCTCTGAATTGTTAATCCCTATCATTCAGGTCCCTTACCATGTACTCTACAAATCGACTTAGCCTACCAATCTCTGTAGCGTACTCATCCACAGTCATCTTGTTCTGCTCCAAGTTCTGGAATTGCTTCTCCAGAACTCCTTTAGCCACTACAGGAAAGAATTTCATCTTGAAGAGGTCCTTAAATTGGTCCCAGGTCAGATCAGGATCCGCAAGTCTGGGCTCATTTCTTAACCAAGTACGGGAGATATCGTGAAGCTGCAAGCCTACCGCTTCAATCTTCAGGTCCTCTAAAAATTGTAAAACCTTCATGATCCGATTGATATCCTCGAGCCACACATCAGCGTAGAGGATTCCCTCGGTCCCCTTGAACGTCCGTGGCTCCATATTCTTGAAGTCCTGGATGTTACCCACCCTTGGCTGAGCGGACTGCTATTAAAGTTGCTGGGAAACCCTCTCCATGGCTGCTAGGGCAACACCCTCGGCATTTTTTATTCCCGCCCTTAATATTTTTATCTGCTTCCTTTGGGCCTCTACCCGAGCTCTCTGCGTCTCCATCATGCTTCTGAAGAGATCATGTACTGACGGAGGAGGAGGAGGAGGAGGAGGTGGAGGAAGGCCTCCAAATCCAGCTGATGAGGCCTCCTAAGATGCAAAAGTTATGAGAAGAGCACCATTAGCTCTGGAACTGTGTAATCTAGTCTTTGGGTGGCATTCAGAAAAGGTTGAAAATATAAGGAATTAATTGGTATGGAACAAGGTAAGGTAGTATTCAAGAAAGACAACAATCATGTGGGACGTCCGATAACTCGGAGGGAAATAAGGGTTAGCAATTAAACTTAGTAGAATCCTAGTTGCGATTGAGTATTTTTCCTATTCCTATTATCTCATATCATATGGCAGGCTCGTTGTAGTACAACTAATTTAACTACCACCACAAGTTCACAACATTATGCAAAATCCGACATGCGTAGGCCACCATAAAAATGTGTCATGACCTACACCCTAAATTTGGGCATGAGTCATAGGTACGCCCAGCCTATGCCACAGTATCGATGGTAGAACGTTATACAATAAGCCATAAGTATAATATATAAGTCACAACATATATACATATCCACACTATACTCAATCACTGGCACTAAATTAAATGAAGGTACCAGAGATAATAAAGAAATAATAGTCTCAAATATGGGTCCAAAGAGTCTCCCAAATAATATTAAAGGTCCAAATGATAATATCCAAAATATAACTAGAAATCCCAGAGTATAATCCGGTCCAAACCAGCTAACTAAAACAACTACTTTACTAAACTACTCAATCGCAGCGGGGGTCTGAGATGCTAACTCTCTATGATCCTCCTGAGGGAAAAGATCAGGCTCAGCTATGTCGCGAACATATGGTCCATAATGTATAGGGATTTCATGCTCATTGTAGTCACCTAAAATATTGTTATCCAGTCAAGATTGGAATAATTATATCATAGTAAAAACAGTTCCAACGCATGGTGGAAGCTATACAACAATAAATAGTAAAGAATATATGATGGTAACAAAACTAAAATCATAATAAGGTAACCAGAATAACTAACTGCTGAAGCCCTGTCATGGCAATGAGGTAAAATAATCACAAGCGACCATAGAAAATATCTGTAAGTATGAGAGAAACAAATAGTAATAAACTAATCTACGTGATTTAAAATACCTTATCGATATATGAACTGCTATGGGTAAAATTAGGCAAACCATACGTGTCGTGCATGGCTGCTATTATTCTAGTAAGACCATGGGATGGAAAAGGTAGTTCACACATCCACTAAGTATTTTTCCTCCTGACTAGTACAACATGGATTCCGGACCAAACACGATGAAATAACAATAGCCCAAAAAGTCACATATCTCATACAACAATCCACCATTTACTAATCTGTGTAACGAGTGTCAAGAATCAAATAATCAATACTAAGCATGTATTATAGGGACTATCAAGTACTGAAAGTAATCACAAAAATGTACTCGTCTGTGGTCGTTAGCTGTGTTACGAATTATGTCCCAAATCAGAGTCCAAATTGCCTATATAGTATGAATTACCAGGTCAAAAGATAATTTATTTAATAATGAATTAATTAGTCTAATATCTTATTTTAATTCTATTATTCTGAATTTTTAGATTAAAACTCAATTTTTGACCAAAGAAACCGAATTTGCCAACTTGAGACTCGTGGCATGCAAATCGAGACATCCTGTTGACCAATAATTCAACCAACATAAATACATATTTTCATATAGATTCATGTAGATTTTAGCGCCTACTTGAACGCTGTAATTGATGAATTCATAAACTCACAAATTGGTAAAATGTTATGGCTAATATGGCGCTCAGATGATAATTTCTTCGGTTCCCTGAGTACATCTAGGTTGCAAAAATTTTACAGAATAGTAAAATAGTATATTTAATTCTAATAAAATATATGTCGTGGTTTATCGTGTCAGGTTTTTGAAATTTAAAATGGTTCATGATTCTGAAATCGGGATCTCCCAGAATCTCGAAAATACCATAACGTGTCAGATTTTGGACAACTGGCACTCCACGAATTTTTTAGAAAATTAGGTTTAGAATTTATAAATAAACTACATATTCAGAAATTATACCTCGATATGGTTTCAATGCAAGAAATGGGGATGCATTTGGAGTTCAGAGCTAGGAGTAATGGCTTATGGAAATTGAAGAACCCTAGAAAGCAATCTCCCTCAAAAATCGGTTGAATATAAAATAACCCTAAACTCATCTAATATTATATATAGAGAGAACATAGAGGAGTCGCGGCTCAGTTCGGATGCCACATGTCAGCTTCTGGGTGAATTCCTCCCAGATCTAATGGATCTGGATCCACGCGGCTCGGCTAGGCCAATTTTGAGTCATTTTAGGAACCGAATCGGCTACACCAACGGCTCGGGGACCGGGCCACTTTTGGCCCACGAAGGGGTAGCCGCTGACAGGCGGGCCCGCTTCTAGCTCCCTCTATGACTGGCATGTGGGCCGGGAAGTGCTGACTGGGTAGGGTTTATGTTTTTCTTTTATTTTTGTTTTCAGAAATTAGTTTATTAATTATTTTAATTAAAATAAATCAGAATAAATACTAAAAATATTCAAACAATTATGGAAAAATTCCAGAAAATATAAAACGAAATACTGAACTCTTGAAAAATGTTTGCAGTCAAATTTGGCTTCTAGGTTTCCCACTAAAAATCTTAGAAGACTTAGGAAAATAAATTTTAATTAATAAAAATTTCATAAAATTTCCAAAAAATTTCTAATGGTCTAACAATGGTTCCAAACCATAGAATGAGCTTCAATGAGTACTAAAGATCTAATGTTACCTTATTGGTGTATAAATTCTAAAGGTGTACATATTATTATTTAATATTTTGTTATTATTATATTCAAAAAGTGGGTACTACAGTACCGTCCGCAGGAACCCTATACCTTATGCACAAGTTGTCCATGATCATGCGAGCCTCTTATCTTGACCTTATTCTCTTATCTTATCCCTTGATCTTCATGAGCGGCGTTGGTTATAGACACATGAAATAGCCCGCTAGAAGCTATGCCAAATAAATAGAGAAAGTTGTAGATGCAGGAATGATCCCGCTACAATCCACCCCGAGCCATGGTTCATGTTCTTCTTTACTTATCAGTACAGTTCTGTTCTTTTACTTGATACTACCATTAACTTATTATAGTTTCATCCAATCTTTTATTATGTTATTCCCGATATGGGAAATCGCCTTGGCAACCTTTTGGTCCCGAAGCCTTTCGAAGTTTTCCATTGCTTATCTCGGAACGACTATTTTGATAGTCTTTCTGCCTCAGGTAAGTGAACCATGTTCTGTGTCATGCTTCCATACCGTGGCATTATCTGTGTGACAAGCATTACATATAAGATAGATAGCATAAAGACATTAAGTCGACCAATTCTAAACAATATAGCGGAGTCTACTTGCACGAAGCTAAGGTAGTGTGCGAGGGTCCAACTATGAGCCAAGTTTTATTTTCATATTCTAACACAAGAAATATAAGAGGGGATTAATCCTTTTGCTAGGTGCATTGTATTCTTATTAGCATGCAAGGGATGATTGTCCTAGTGATTGGCATATATCGTACATGTTTTATGTGTGCAGGTTAAGCAAAGACAGGTTCATCATAGCCACTCACTTTAGCGGTGAATCACATCGGTCGAGCGATACTCCGAGCGCGCCTTTGAAAGTCTAAGTCTGAACTCCTGAAGGACAAGTCTGGATCCTTTGCCTCAAGCGAGTCTTCTCGCCGATTAAGACCGGTCAGATCATCATACTTGTGCTATTTTAATTGGCTATCTGCATTGATGCAGAGCGGGTCGTTACATTATACACCACTCTGAACAAGTCTCATCCTCGAGACTTCCTGAGTGCAAACTGTTGTATCACACACTATCAAATCTAACTCATGTGTATTACTCATAATCCTTAGACCCGTTAGAATACAACTTCCTACTCGTTTCCTTATTCTATGTCACGTGTGTGCTGGGTATGTCTCATTGAATGACTCTATCATTTAATCCATGCTCTGACTATATTAATCGAACGTCGTATTCTTTGACTCGATCTCTTCTGAGCCTTAGCACGGAACATATATCGCTTAACGCGAGGCAGGATCTTTTGTGTACGATGATCTTATGCTGAGGCTAACTAATCTAAGTTGTTATACTCGTCCAGGCGAATCTGATATATTCACTTGTACTAGCATTCGAGATCAACATATCAAAAGTTTGGATCATGCACATATTCAAGGCATCCCCCAAATATATGTATGTCAACCAACTTAGCGATAGCAAAGTCTTTGCATTCGAGTTCAATATATCACTGAATCTTAGATCGTGCACACGTTCAAGACATCCCTCAAACATATGCATTTCAACCAAACTTAGCGATAGAGAAGTTGGACAAGCTACTCACAAAAATCTCAAGTATTCTCGTCTTATGAATCACAATAATACCTCATATGGGGTCAATCAAAATCTAAGTCATTTCTAATCTAACCCAAAAATCAAGCATTGCACTACAGTGGAGCACGATCTATCCGATCTACTGACTAGCGTCCAAGTTCTATCATTCGTTCCGTTCGTGTCAAGCACAACGTATACTTATTGTTCCAAGCCTAACTCTAGTCTTGCTTTCCCAGTTCTATGGCTTACTTAAGCAATACTCTAAAGTCGGTCACATAATTTCTTTTACTCGGTATAGGGTCGTCATCCTAACCGCTATGTCAGCTCACAAGGTCATATGTACATTACAAATTTATGATTCTCATCGTGCAAATTTGTTGTATGATACTCGCCCTAATTCCTAAGGTCAAACCATTATTCTTTCGCACGAGATATTCTGCCCAAGCTCATTTTACTCTGATTTCTAACCATCGAGCACAAATTATCCTATCCATATCAATGCGTTCGTTGCACTGAAACTGAGTTCGTTTAGCAAAGCCATTCCTAAGACACGTTCATTCCACCGAATCCTCGATATATCATATCATACATCAAGTCTAGCGATTTGTATAGTCTATCTCCTCCATTACGTTTGATAGAATCCACCTATCCATTCTTTTCTAAGTCTAGACCATCAAGTCATATTTCTATTCTAAATCTTTGATCTCAATCATAACTCTAAGTCGACCAACATGATTCACGTATCCGTTCATAAAACCATCAATCGTGTCTTACTTTATGTTCTAGACTAACTCATCCTCGAAATACTTTTAATTTACATGTACTCTCAAACTCGTCTTATCGTGTCGAACCACAAGTCAAGACGATCTTTTAATTATTACGCTCCGATCTCCCACAAGTTCGATCATCCCCGCTGGACGTAAGATCACTACCCCAACGCTCCCGTGGGATAATTATCCTAATCCTGACGTGACGCATATGCGAGCAAGGAGTGGCGCTCGCACAAGACAAGAATGTCAATATTGTAGTTATTATCGAAATGACCAAGATATCTTATCGTTATACTTCAGTTTATCCAAGTTATATACTAATCCATCAAGTCTTGTTCATCTAATAACCGTTCATGCCGTGATCATATTTTGTCGAACCAAATTATCCAACTTCAATGTTATCGTTCGATCCATACATAGTCTTCCTCTAGCATTCCTCAAACAATAAAGTTCAAAATCTTCGTTATGCTCTATTTCATCGAGTTCGTTTGTATAATCTTCGAACATGTTCCCACGAGTTCGATCATCCCCGCTGGATGTGAATTTATCACGCCAGCGCCCCCGCTGGATAATCGTTCTCATCTGGGCCTGATATCGAGTTCTATCCTTTGAACTAGATTCAAGATCATTCGTTCAAATTCAAGATTAAGTCCATTATCGTCTATCTCAATCTTCAAACCAAAAATTTGCTAACTTGCATCAATCCATGCTATCTTCCAACTATCAATCTCCTATCAAATCTTATTCAAATATGAACCACAATATATATACTCAAGCTAAATTCTAGCGAGCGATATTGTTACACTCCAGTCCCAAAATACATAGGACTAGGACACGTAAGTATGACAGTCGTATGTATATGGAGACTCCAATATATGGAAACCATAATACATGCGTATGCTGTATTATGAACAATAATTCACAAGTGGTATATTTTTGTTATAAGTCACAGGGCATAACTAAATCTCATCTACATAATCAAATATAATTGAATAAATAACCAATCAACTATATAACTAAATCGTAATATGAAGTATGAAAGAATGATAGTCGGGTGGAAACAAATCCACTGCCAAACTAGAATATAAAAGTAACCACAATAATAATATCAACTAATGAACAATGAGACTCGAAGAGAAGACCTCCTCGAAAGATAAGTAGCAAGTCCTGATTCGCTCTTCTGCGAATAATTATGATCGTCTACACCTAGAAAGGGACCAGGTCCTCAGAGGGACATAACAAGATACATAGAAGCATGCCAATAAAGTACTGTAAATAAACATCCAATGGATCACCTAACCTTCTATGTGAATGCGGTTTGAGAACAACTTTTCAACAAGTGGGCTATTTGACTAAAATAGGATTGGCATGATTCTCTTGGAGATTCAGGGGCCTACAAAGCATGTCATCTTTTGGACGGCAGAGGCCGCCTGATAATATATAATATATAGTGGTCATTATGACCGTGCATCTCCGGCGGAGCGTACGAGTTACACAAAAAAAGTGCAAAGGAGCCCAAATGCCTTACTTGTTGTTCTTCCCACCCCATACTCTAAGCATGTCATATCCATGACACGATAATACCTCTAATAACTGCCAAGTCTCCTAGCATGCAAATTCTAATATCAGTTATCCCCTATCGTACGTCCCATTCGTACAGGTGGCCAAACACATCACGCAAGTCTGTGTCCTACATGAGACTCAAACTCGTATAACTGATGTATCACGGCCAATGGAATATAAGAATGCCTCATGATAATGGGGTGGTCTCATAAACTAGGTCCACATGCATATACATAATAAAAACAGAATCCGACGCCAGCGTCGTTGCACCCAAGTTATTCTTGGACGCGCAGTTTATATAACAGTTAAAATATATGAACTAAATGACATAAATAAAATGCATGCATCATATGGAATATAAATCATAGTACAATGGCAAGGTATACTTGCTTGGCAAGAAAGCTGCGTAGTACCAATAACCTGCTCCTGAAGTCTCACAGAATAATCCAAGGGTCCTATATACATATAATATAATACAATACAATATCAGCCATTACACTAGCACATACACAACCATAATTACACTGGACTCAGAGGGTACGCTAGAGGTGATACTAGTCAACTAGCAGGGTAAATTGTGCTTCTAACTACGCGGGTGTCACGTCTTCAAATGATGTATCAAAATCAGACAATCAACTAACATGTGTCTAAGCCAGCACGTTAATGTACACAAGGCAGTCAACTCACAAGTTCTTAGGGTCACTTGGTCAAACATAAATATGGGATATCCATAATTAAGCTAGGGCTAGATGGAATAAATACATATATATAGCCATAATTAGCATTATAATTTAATTACTTATACAATATATATATATATATATATATATATATATATATATATATATATATATATATATATATCAATCTGAATATTATATATATACGCGTATGTGTACGCATATGGGTCATATGGTCAAATATCAATACAGGGTATCTACTACTAACACTTATGGTCACTCAACATCTATAATATAGTCATACCTAGTACTGGCATTAATTACCACATAATGTATAGGTACCAATTAATTACCTACACATACGCACACTAGTATTTAGGTTAACCGACATGGTCTGAACTAAACTGAACCATAAAGCAATACTAATCATAAGCACACATACACAATATAAAATGAGAGGGACAGGTTCGAACCTCGGGGTTAGCATGTACGAGCACGAGAATCGAGGGTGATTGTTGTAGGTTATCTTCAGTGAGGGTGACGGGTCCACAATGACGATGATGATGATGGTGATGATTATTGTGATGATGAGGGTAATGATGATTGGTGATGATGATGGTGATGATTATTGTGATGATGAGGGTGATGATGATTGGTGATGATGATGGTGATGATTAAGGTAATGGTTATGCTTGGGAGGATGGTCGGAGACTTCAGGCGAGGAGGAGGAGTTGAGTAGGGAGAGGTCCGGCGAGAGGTGAGGGTAGTCAGGGAGGAAGGAAGAGGACATGGAGGAGGGAGGAGATGACCGGGTGGCTGCTGTGCAGTCGGGTCAGGGGCGAGCGGGGTGGTTCTCTGCGGGGAGGTCGACGGAGATGGCGAGGTCGGGTGGCCGTCGTAGGTGGAGGAGTCAGGCTGCTCGACGAGGGGATGAGGGGAGGAGGAAGGTTGGGATGATTGGTGAATGGCCGGGGAAGAGTGTTGTCCAAGGCGGAGGGAAGAAAACTCGGTTGCTGGCTCCTCGGTTCAGGCGGAGTCGATGGACTGCAGTCGTGGCAGGGGCTCAGGCGGAGGGAAGTGTGGTGTTAATGGTGTTCCCAGGCGAGGGGAGATGGCGAGGCCAGGTGGAGGGAGAACGAGGTTGCTGTGTCGAGGTTCGGTAGGGAAGAAGATGGCTGTGAGTTCGGGGTCGGCCAGGTGAGCGGCGGAGCTGCTCTGACGGGTCTACGCAGGGAAGGGTGGAGGCAGTGAATAGGAGTTGGGGATGGTGATGATGATGTCGGCTAGGTTAGCATAGGATTTTGGAAAAATAGAAAAAAAAGAAAAGTTGTATATATATATGTAGAATTTGGGTTGGGTGTTGACCTAGGGAGTTGGGTTGGTCAACATCCTACTTGGGTTGGGCTTGACTTTACATGGAGATGTTTGGAGGGCTAGGATTGCATGGTTTGAAATGCATGGCTAGGAATTGATGAGGGGGTGATGTTGAGTGCTACACAATCCAAAATTATGGAGAAAATTCACATGACCAAATAATAAAGGAAAATGGGTTTCTTCATGTGTTGTGTCCAATGGTGTGGACACCTCAATGCACTTTTACATAAAAGCGCCCAACAATTAGAAAAATACACAAAGATGGAAATTGGATTAATTTAATTAAAATTAATGCAAATGGTGTTCTGGAATTAATTAGAAGTACATGGGGCTAAAATTAGGTGGGACACAAGCATCATGGACATAGAGGGCTCAGAATAGAATATTATCATAAATTGGGTTGCACAAAACGGGTTAAGATTGTGTCCCCAATTTTGATTGGAACGCACAAGGATACAAAGTTAAATTTATTTAGAATTAAATATAAACGTCTGCGACAAATATTGTGCGACTAAAATGAAGCACAAAAGAGCATAATTATAAGTTACTCAAAGGTCCGAATAGAAGACTGGCACGTCTAGGACAAGGGTGTAAAATTTGTAGGAAGGAAATGGCTAGTGTAGTGCTCCAATTATCGAAGCAACGGTAAGGTGCACTAAGTGATATATATATATATATATATATATATATATATATATATATATATATTGTAAAATTATCTAAAATGAAATGTTCTATTTCTAATTGGATTCAAACCAGCCCTAGTCTCTCTATCTAAGCTGAGTAGGCCTAAATTTGGTTGAGGGGATTTACAATCTACCAACTTAAAAGAATTTCGTCCTCGAAATTAAATTAAGATATAATTCGTCAAATCCTTCACGTTCGTACATAAGGCAAGTCAATCGCAATCTCATTGTAACAATTTAAAATCTATTCAAATCCATCGCAATCACCTTCAAAATTAAATTAACCATTGTTTAAATCAAAATTCAACATATCGTACTATCTTCTCAATTTTTAAATAATCAATCAACCAAATCTAATTCAAATCTATATGACATCCCACATCAAAATTTACATCGCAATCTCCAACTATCATAATCTCCTCTAGAAAATAATTTTAATCAAATATTATTTCTATTTTTAACTTAGAAATTTTATACTCTTTAAATTTTAAATTTAATTCCATCCTCAACATTTCAAATAGGTGATCCAACAATCAAATTTTAACTCTTAATTCAAATCATCAAATTGTAAAAATTTTAAATCTAATTTACCAATTATTCAAGTCTAAGATTCTATATTTATCCTCAAAATCTAAATTGATGATTCAACCTTCAATATTCAAAATTTAAATCATGTGCTTAAAGTATAAACATTTGGTCCGCAATATCAAGATATAAATTTTTATTAAATTCTCATCATCTTAATCATTCTTCTAAAAATTTCCAAAATTTAAAATGACTTAATCTCTCAATCTAATCTTACTTGATCACAATCTAAAAGAAATTCATCTCAAGTTGACAATACAATTTTTACCCAACTTAGAGTTTACCCATCTATCACATAAGGCTTATACATTTAAGAAACTTCCTAAAATTATTTAATCGTGTTATTAAATCCTCAAAAGTTTTTAACACACCAAATATATCATATATGATATGCCCTTAATTATGAAAAATAGTTATCAAGTAATATGATTTGCCTATGGGATATATCTAGTACTCTCTATGTATCAAACTTATACCAAGCACGAGCATTCGTCTTTCCGAAATAGGGGAAGATGGAGAACAATAATAAAGAATTCAAGGAGGAGGTGATAGAATACAAGTACGGGGTTCAAGGCGATTAAAGAATTCAAAAAGAGAGTTTGTCAAGGCAGTTGCAGATTAAAATCTTATTTTTGGTAGGTTCTTACTCACATGCTCATATCAGTACAGTTATGTAACCGATAAGATAGGCTCGAACATATCTAAATAGCAAGTATATTCGTCTACTAGTCAACTATATATTTCAATCCACGTAAAGTAGTCATGCGCAGAGCGAACCAAGTGTACTAAGGTTGTCTAGACCATAATACACTGATTTTGATTAGACAATTGTATCATTGTGTGGTTGATCAGACCCTAATAACACATATATCATGAACAAGCTTGATAAAAGAATAAGCTTGCAAAACTAGGCTATAATAGCATCATAAGTCTAGGTAGAAAATATAAGTATGCTGGATTAAGATAAAAGAAGGTATAATCTATATGGAGATATGGGTACAAATTATGCGATTTAAAACTAAAGAATAATCATCAATTCACAATCTAAAAGAATAACTCAACTATCAAGTTCTAACTACCAAGCACAGAAATTCAAAATTCAAGATTACAACTATAATCCTAGCAAACTATATATCCTAACACACAAAAGAAAATTGCTTGGCCTACAATCATAAGGATTATGTGGCACGAATTGAAAGATGAAGGAAAAAATTTTAGTCATCGCACAAATAGCGAGCGCTAAGGTTTCAGAGGAACAAGAGATAAAATTAAATAAAGACTCTAGATAATATCATGGTTTCCTAAGGGAAGGTGGTATGCTAATCTCTGTGTTCGAGGTATGATCAAGGGAAATATTCTTATTCATTCCGCTTGGCTTCCTAAGGTACTGTTCTGCTAATACCAAGATAAGAATCTAAATTTATAGTTCTCTAATACTATCTCACTATGAAAGTTAGGTTTAGTCATAATATTCAACCTTGGATTTCTATTGGTTCCTCAATACTAGGGTCAAACAATATGGTCAAATTTTTAACTAACTCTAGTAGTGTGTATGCTACTCTCAAATTATTCATAAACATATCAAGGGATGATGGTAAACCAATCTACAGGTAAGGGATGCTAGGGTTCATTAGGTATTCTAAACTTAGTGATGTGTCAATATTCTAGTTGTATTCTTAGTAGGAATATTATCCTAATTATCATCCTAACAACAAGGATTCCTATATTCTAGTAGAAGGCTATACTCAAGAAGCTATTAAGAAAGCACATGAATCAAGCATGATACAATTATTTAAATAAAACAAATTGGAAGAAATGTGAGTCATAGTTAATTGTGGATGAGATCCTATACTCTAATCCTATTTGCAGGCTTGCTCGGTACAGTAACGTAACTGAGACAATATGCTCTTGACGTGCATGGGCCACCACTAAAACACATGTCACACCCCAGTCCCAAAATAAATAGGACTAGGACACGTAAGCATGCAGCCGTATGTATATGGAGACTCCAATATATGGAAACCATAACACATGCGTACGCTGTATTATGAACAATAATTCACAAGTGGTATATTTTTGTTACAAGTCACAGGGCATAACTAAATCTCATCCACAGAATCAAATGTAAATGAATAAATAACCAATCACTATATAACTAAATCTTAATATAAAGTATCAAAGAATGATAGTCGGGTGGAAACAAATCCACTGCCAAACTAGAATATAAAAGTAACCACAATAATAATATCAACTAATGAACAATGAGACTCGAAGAGAAGACCTCCTTAAAAGATAAGTTGCAAGTCCTGATTTGCGCTCCTACGAATAATCATGATCGTCTACACCTGCAAAGGGACCAGGTCCTCAGAAGGACATAACAAGATACATAGAAGCATGCCAATAAAGTACTGTAAATAAACATCCAATGGGTCACCTAACCTTCTATGTGAATACAGTTTGAGAACAACTTTCTAACAAGTAGTGGTCTATCTGGCTAAAATAGGATTGACATGATTCTCTTGGAGATTCAGGGGCCTACAAAGAATGTCATCGTTTGAATGACAGAGGCCGTCTGATAATATATAATATATAGTGGTCATCATGACCGTGCATCTCCAGCGGAGCGTACAGATTACACAAGGAAAGTGCAAAGGAGCCCAAATGCCTTACGTGTTATTCTCTCCATCCCATGCTCTAAGCATGTCATATCCATGACACGATAATACCTCTAATAACTGCCAAGTCTCCTAGCATGCAAATTCTAACAACAGTTATCTCCTATCGCACGTCCCATACGTATAGGTGGCCAAACCCGTCACTCAAGTCTGTGTCCTATATGAGACTCACACTCGTGTAACTGATGTGTCACGGCCAATAGAATATAAGAATGCCTCATGATAATATGGTGGTCTCATAAACTAGGTCCACATGCATATACATAATAAAAATAGAATACGACGCTACCGTCGTTGCACCCAAGTTATTCTTGGACGTGCAGTTTATATAGCAGTTAAAATATATGAACTAAATGACAGAAATAAAATGCATGCATCATATGGAATGTAAATCATAGTACAATGGCAAGGTATACTTGCCTGGCGAGAAAGCTGCGTAGTGCCAATAACCTGCTCCTGAAGTCTCGCAGAATAATCCAAGGGTCTTATATACATATAATATAATACAATACAACATCAGCCATTATACTAGCACATACACAACCATAATTATACTGGACTCAAAGGGTATGCTAGGGGTGATACTGGTCAACTAGCAGGGTAAATTGTGTGTCTAACTACACGGGTGTCACGTCTTCAAATGCTGTATCAAAATCAGACAGTCAACTAACATGTGTCTAAGCCAGTACGTTAATGTACACAAGACAGTCAACTCACAAGTTCTTAGGGTCACTTGGTCAAACGTAAATATGGGATATCCATAATTAACCTAGGGTCAGACGAAATAAATACATATATAGTCATAATTAGCATTATCATTTAATTACTTATATAATATATATATATATATATATATATATATATATATATATATATATATATATATATATATATATATATATATATATATATATATATATATACCAATCTGAATATTATATACATACGTGTACGTGTATGCATACAGTCAAATGTTAATACAGGGTATCTACTACTAACACTTATGGTCACTCAACATCTATAATACACTCATACCTAGTACTGGCATTAATTACCACACAATTTATATGTACCAATTAATTACCTACACACACGCATACTAGTCTTTAGGTTAACCGACACGGTTTGAACTAAACTGAACCATAAAGCAATACTAATCACAAGCATACATATACAATATGAAAGGAGAGGGACAAGTTTGAACCTCGGGGTTAGCGTGTACGTACACGAGAATCGAGGGTGATTGTTGCAGGTCATCTTCGGTGAGGGTGACTGGTCTATAATAACGACGATGATTGGTGATTATGATGGTGATGATTATTATGATGATGAGGGTGATGATGATTGGTGATGATGGTGGTGATGATTATTGTGATGATAAGGGTGATGATGATTGGTGATGATGATTGTGATGATTAAGGTGATGGTTATGCTTGGGAGGATAGCCGAAGACTTCAGGCGAGGAGGAAGAGTTGAGAAGGGAGAGGTCTGGCGAGAGGTGAGGGTGGTCAGGGAGGAAGGAAGAGGACAGGGAGGAGGAAGGAGATGAACGGGTGGCTGCTGTGCAGTCGGGTCAGGGGCGAGCGGGGTGGTTCTCTGGGAGGAGGTCGACGGAGATGGCGAGGTCGGGTGGCCGTCCTAGGTGGAGTAGTCAGGCTGCTCGATGAGGGGATGAGGGGAGGAGGAAGGTAGGGATGATTGGTGAATGGCCGGGGAAGAGTGTTGTCCAAGGCAAAGGGAAGAAAGCTCGGTTGCTGGCTGCTCGGTTCAGGCAGAGTCGATGGATTGCAGTCGTGGCAGGGGCTCAGGTGGAGGAAAGTGTGGTGTTAATGGTGTTCTCAGGCAAGGAGAGATGGCGAGGCCAAGTGGTGGGAGAACGGGGTTGCTGTGTCAAGGTCCGGTGGGGAAGAAGATGGCTGTGAGGTCGGGGTCGGCCAGGTGAGCGGCGGAACTGCTCCGGCGGGTCTGCGCAGGGAAGGGTGGAGGAGGTGAACAGGAGTTGGGGATGGTGATGATGATGTCGGCTAGGTTAGCATAGAATTTTGGAAAAAAAAGAAAAAAAAGAAAAGTTGTATATATATATATGTAGAATTTGGGTTGGGTGTTGACCTAGGGAGTTGGGTTGGTCCACATCCTACTTGGGATGGGCTTGGCTTTACATGGAGATGTTAGGAGGGCTAGGATTGCATGGTTTGAAATGCATGGCTAGGAATTGATGAGGGGGTGATGTTGAGTGCTACACGCTCCAAAATTATGAAGAAAATTCATATGACCAAATAATGAAGGAAAATGGGTTTCTTCAAGTGTTATGTCCAATGGTGTGGACACCTCAATGCACTTTTGCATAAAAGTGCCCAACAATTAAAAAATTACACAAAGATGGAAATTGGATTAATTTAATTAAAATTAATGCAAATGGTATTCTGGAATTAATTAGAAGTACATGGGACTAAAATTAAGTGGGACACAAGCATCATGGACATATAGGGCTCAGAATAAAATATTATCATAAATTAGGTTGCACAAAACGGGTCAAGATTGTGTCCCCAATTTCGATTGGAACGCACAAGGATACAAAGTTGAATTTATTTAGAATTAAATATAAACGTCTGTGACGAATATTGTACGACTAAAATAAAGCACAAGAGAGCATAATTATAAGTTACACAAATGTCCAAATAGAAGACTGACACGTATTGGACAAGGGTATAAAATTTGTAGGAAGGAAATGACTAGTGTAGTGCTCCAATTATCGAAACAACGGTAAGGTGCATTAAGTGATATATATATATATATATATATATATATATATATATATATATATATATATATATATATATATATATATTGTAAAATCATCTAAAACGAAATATTCTATTTCTAATTGGATTCAAACCAGCCCTAGTCTCTCTATCTAAGCTGAGTAGGCCTAAATTTGGTTGAGGGGGTTTACAGATATCCTACTCAATCTTGATTTTTTATGTGCGCTATCTTCCATCGCGCTAACTTTGATCGCATTCTCGATTATTCTATGTTCACTCAAGTTTTAATTCGTTTGATTTAATTTAAAATCTCTAGTACGATCTATTAAGTTTTTCTTGACCCAAATATTAATTCCAATACTCTGAATTCCTATCCGATATAAGCCTTATGATTGCTCAACTCATTCTAACTCGTTTGAATTAAATCTTTCATGATTCCTTTGAATTAGCTTACTTGCTAGGCATTGCTTATACTAAGGCTTCGTACAATCACGTCGTTTGCTGTTAGACTCGTTTGCTATCACAAAATTCTTGATTTGCTCAAATATTTCTAAGACTATCAATATACCACTCAGGGTTCGAGCTATACTCTATGAATCTTTAAATCATTTATTCGTTCCTGAGCTATCGCATACACCACTTAGAAATTGAGTCACCCATATAAATTTTCAATCGTGTTCGCATCAATCCATCCAACTCATTCCTTAAATTTAAGCACGATCCCTATGCATTGTCTCAATAATCTTAAAGTCTTATATACCTCTATTGATAGTCATCCGCACAAACTATATTTTGGGTCATAAATTATCGATACGAATAACCGGTTGAACTATATCTCAAAACCCAGGCACAACTCCCTAAATTCGCCATAGAGATAGTCTGATAACATTTCTATCATTTGTCATTCTAAGTCTGACTTATCCTTATCGGAATGATATCCAAAATTTGCTCGCAAACTTGCTCTCACTAAAGGGTCTTGGCGTGCGATACTCAATACAACTTAGCCGAAGGTTGTGTGCATAGCTAACTATCCAAACGATATTCTATCTCGTACACTAACCCGCTTGGTATTCACGTATAGGTTTTCAGGTTCATACATAACTTACAAATTCTAGCACAATTATATTCCCACAAAGTCTAACACAGGTCGGCACAAGGGTCTTCTCATAACTATCACGCTGAAGCAATCATATCACTCACATGCACTTTTTAAAAATATTTAGACTCATTGTATGGAATATTCCATTGGGACATTGAGAGAGCATTTGTAACATAACCCATGAACTAGCTTTCAAAACAGAGAGAATCATACGAAGTCCAAGGACGTAAAGCCGTGCTCTGATACTAATATGTCACGCCCCGATCTTTCGTATATCGGCAGTGTAGTGCCTCAAATCCTAATCCGACCGGGATGTGCACTATATAATTGGGCTTGTGGCTAGTCCGTCAGAGTATGCTTAGATCTTCGGCATCTTATTGCCACGGACGAAATGCGATGATCCTTTCCAACTCATGGAAAGGCCTCTATTGAAACGAGTCCAATAGTTTTTGTGTTTGGTTGCTTGGTTTTCTTGATTGCCGTTTTGGGATTTGATTTTGTGTTGCTTTCGAGTTGCTTGGTTTTCGCTGTTGGTTTTATTGATTGGAGCTTGAATTTTAGGGAGTTCGGAAGGAAGGATAGACAAGAATTCTAACTCGGTGCTCGTGCTGTTGCAGGTTCGCGTAACTGACGTTTGATTATCGCTAGGCGGGATTCCTTGTTTCAGCAACTTTTTCCTTAACCAGTGAGTGGTTTGGTCCCTTCTTTCCTACTTTTTCATGCCAACATCTCTAATGTTTCAAACGTTCACTCGATGATGCCCGGTTGGACGCCTAGGAAATGCTTAGCCACAATGCATGCCAGCCACTAAGAAAGGAACATGGGAATTGTAGACTAATTTTACTATATGGTTGCACACCTTATAACTTGAGTTGGTTGGAATGGGAATTTGGTTGTTGGTTACGGCCTGGTGCCTCGGATAGAGTTTGGACCCATGGGATATCAAAATTGGAACACCGCATTGAGAAAATATGAACTGTTGCATAAGATATATATTGCTGCTTTACTTCATCTGTTTAATTTGATGCATTGTGTGAGATATAAAATGTTCATACATTTGCATGGCCTGGGACAACTTGTGCACAAGGTTTATCATTTCCTCGAAACGGCTTTCCGGGACACTGGAACCGTATCGATCCGGAGGAAAATATTGATTCGTGCTCGTCACGATGCATTGCGGGACCTCCAGCGGGGCTTGCTACCCGGGCTGATAGGGCGCGCCGTTAATGCTTGGAATAAGTCCCTAAGGTGTCGATCACACCAATGATCGCATAGAATAGAACACATACTAATTTATTGTCGTATGCAGATGGTAAGTATACTTATGTTTCGTTGCAGGAAAGGCGTGCACCGGTTGAGTAAGCAATCGATGCACTGGTTAGATTCAATGCTATTCTCATTTCTATCAAAACATGCAACTGATATGAATTGAATTCACTTGCTTCTTTATAGAAGTCATCTTAATGCATGCTCGCCCCTAATAAGCTAGTGTCAATTTAGTCGAGTGGGTTCATCCCGCTCACCAGTACAAGTTGAGTACTGATCCACGTTGTAGGCAACTATTTCAGGCACTCAGACGGTGCAACGCTAGTGGATAGACGAAGAGGCGTTAGGAGCACCTCTATTTTGAAGTATAGTTGGAGTCAGATCATTTTGGAGGCTTGGACTTTCAACCTATACAAGGGCGTAATGTATGGACGACAGGGACTATCTGATGGAGCGCGCCCTGTATTTTGAGTTATCTTTTCTAATGTAATTCAAGTAGCCGAGAAGGCGCATCAATGTAGACTCTATGTAAATTACTCTGAATTATCAATGAAAAGTATATTTCTTTCTGCACTTGTGTTCAATTATCTGTGAATGTGTTTTCTAAATTGTGTTTCAAAGTGGGTTCCTATAACTGCAAGTTCTTGCCTTGTACGAGCGCAACTCCAGGCTCGTATGGCATCACGTCCCAGCGAGGACGAATCGGTTCCGTGAAGGATCCAGCGAGGATGATTGACCCTTTCGGGATCGGGGCGTGACATATTGGTATCAGAGCTTAGGCTTTACGTCCTTGGGATTTCAAAAGATTATAAAGGAGTTTGATGCGCCTCTCGGTTGAGTTGCATTTGGCGTCCGCTGCATGAGATGAGTCGCCTATACAATGAGCCCATAGATATAAAAATCTATTATTTTTGAGGTGTTAACAAGCTACTCTCTTTTGTAGCAATGGCTAAGAAAAACACTGCAGCTGCAAGCAGTGCTCAGCCCGTCCAGAACGATCCGGCAAGTTCTGGAGAATCCGGAGGAGCGGGTTCAATGGATATGTCCGAACGGCTTATGCATCTCATGGAGGTGCAGCAACAACAAGCCATCTCTCAACAGGCATAGTTTGCTGCTCAACAAAAGCAGATAGATACCATGATGCAACTGATTGCATCCTTGGTACCCAACAACGGGGGCGCTACAGTGACGCCTGCTACACCGCCGGCTGTGGCGGTAGAGGATGAGTCCGAAGAAACACAGCATCCAGCAAGGAACACCTGCCGTGCGACAGAGTTCACAAAGATGCATCCACCAACGTTCAACGGACGAGCAGAACCGGACGTGGTGATGGGATGGATTGCAAAGCTGGAGGGACTCTTCAATCTGGTCGGCATTAGGAGATCCAAAAGAGTGGCCTGTGCATCAGTTCAACTGGAGCTGCGTGCGCATGATTGGTGGGAAGCCACTAAGCAAGGGATCTATGATGCCAATCCCAACTGCAAAATCACCTGGGAAATGTTCAAATCCGCCTTCATTGAACAATATATTCCCCGGGCCGTGCGGCAACAAAAAGAAGATGACTTCAGCAATCTGGTGCAAGGAAGTTTGTCTGTGGACGATTACGACTCGGTGTTCGCTAAACTGGCTAAGTTTGCTGGGCACTTCTTGCCTAACCAGCAGGCGTGGTGCTACCGCTTTCAGAAGGGTTTGAATGACAATTTGCGTAGGGACGTCATCAACCAGAAGTGTCAAACATACAGGGAATGTTATGAAGCTGCCCTGAACAGCGAGCGGATCTTTGGGCGCTGTCCACCAAAGGCCGATGTGCAAACCTCCCGTACCAACAATAATAAGCGACCTCAGGAAATGGGAGGGTCTGAAGCACAAAAGCGTCCGTACACATCTGAGCATAGGGGCCCGTCCCGTGCACCATACTGCAATAGGTGCGGCAGGTTAGGGCATCAAGTGGAGGAATGCCGAGTTACTGGATGTTTTAAATATGGTCGTCTGGACCACAAGCATTTCAACTGCCGTGGGCCAAAACCGAATCAGAACAATAGGAATCATAACAATGGGAATCAGCACCACGGGAATCAGAACCACGGGAATCACAACAGGGGGCCTCCAGCAAGTGATGCCAATGCTGTGGCGTTGAACCCACGACGCCAGGGTGCTCAAGGACGAGTCTATGCACTGACTCGGGATGAGGCATCCGTCTCTGAAACTGTCATGACAGGTACATTACTTTTCAGATATTTGCCCGCTAGAGTCTTATTCGATTCAGGTGCTACGCATAGTTTTATATCTGCTAATTTTACTATTGAGCATAAATTAGCTTCTACTCCCTTAAATATGAATCTTTGTGTGAGCACACCTTCGAGAGTCGATATGCCCGCCCATGCGATCTGTAAGGATGGTTATATTTGCATCGGAGGCATGAAGCTTTCCTTAGATGTCATTGTATTAGATATTAAGGATTACGATATTATTCTCGGGATGGATTGGTTGGGTGCTTGTCATGCAACAATTGAGTGCGCGGAGAAGCGAGTCATATTCCGTCTACCCGGCGAGGCAGACTTTCACTATTCGTGCAGCGCTGCACCAAAGACGGCAATGATGATATTAGCAATTTCGACTAGGCGTATGCTGCATTCGGGTTGTGAAGGGTACTTAGCTTCAGTTCGAGACACCCGGCAGGAAAGTGCAAATGCAGCTCAGGCTGATGTTATAGCAGATTACCTCGACGTGTTTCCGGACGAGCTGCCTAGAATGCCTCCTGATCGTGAGATCGAATTCAGCATCGACACATTTTCGGATGCGCGACCGATATCGAAGGCACCTTATCGAATGGCCCCAGCAGAGCTGAAGGAACTTAAGATTCAGTTACAAGATCTGTTGGACCGAGGATACATTCGTCCAAGCGTTTCTCCGTGGGGCACTCCGGTGCTGTTCGTGAAGAAAAATGATGGATACATGCGGCTATGTATTGACTACCAAGAACTAAATAAGGCGACCGTGCGGAACCAGTACCCATTGCCAAGGATAGATGACTTGTTTGATCAGCTGCAAGGTGCAACAGTTTTCTTTAAAATTGATCTCAGGTCAGGATATCACCAGTTGAAAATCAAACCAGATGATGTTCAAAAATTTGCATTCAGGACCCGATACGGACACTACGAATTTCTTGTGATGTCGTTCGGCTTGACGAACGCCCCTGCAGCTTTCATGGATCTGATGAACCGCGTGTTTCGGCCGTACGTAGACAAGTTTGTGGTTGTGTTCATCGATGACATTCTAATATATTCCAAGAATGAGGCAGAACACAAGGAACACCTAAAGATCGTGCTGCAGACATTACGAGAGCATCAGTTGTTCGCTAAGCTCAGCAAGTGTGAGTTCTGGTTGAACAACGTGGCATTCCTGGGTCATGTTGTCTCGGCAGAAGGCATCGCCGTAGACCCGAAGAAAATAGAGGCGATGGTGGATTGGAAGCAACCTATATCAGCCAGCAAAGTTCAAAGCTTTCTGGGCCTAGCGGGATACTACCGTAGGTTCGTGAAGGATTTTTCCAAAAAGGGATTGTATACAAATGGAGTGATGACTGTGAAGCCAGCTTTCGAGAACTTAAGCAGCGTCTTGTTTCAACTCCGATCCTTGCTCTTCCAGATGGGGTAGAGGAGTTTCAGATATACAGTGATGCATCAGGACTCGGTTTGGGATGTGTGCTCATGCAGAGGGATAAGGTAATATCGTACGCCTCCAGGCAACTGAAGCCGCACGAGAAGAACTACCCGACGCACGACTTAGAATTGGCGGCAATTGTATTTGCACTGAAGTTGTGGAGGCATTATCTTTATGGTGTTGCTTGCAAAATCTTCACAGATCACAAGAGCCTCAAGTATCTATTCACACAACGAGAACTGAACCTCCGACAGCGGCATTGGCTAGAACTGATTAAAGACTACGATCTGACGATCGCTTATACACCGGGCAAGGGAAACGTCGTTGCTGATGCTCTGAGTCGGAAGCACGTGGGCTCGTTATCCATAAACAACCATTTACTTCGAGATCTTGAGATGATGGGCATCGAACTTCGGGTTCAGCATCAAGGAGTGCAGCTGGCATCACTCCATCTTGAACCGAGTTTGCGTGATAGAATCAAATCAGCTCAGGAGGGCGATCAGTTCCTAGCGAAGGTACGCGGACTGATTTCGATGGGGAAGACATCTGACTTTGTGGCAGGCGAAGATGGGACCTTACAAATGAAAGGAAGGCTATGTGTTCCTAACGACCCAGAACTCCGAAGGAAAATTATGGCGGAAGCACACTATGCGAAATATTCCTTGCATCCGGGGAGCACTAAGATGTACATGGACTTACGCAGAACCTTCTGGTGGCAAGGTATGAAGCGGGATGTGGCGACCTTTGTGTCACAGTGCATGGCCTGTCAACAGGTGAAAGCTGAACATCAGAGGCCCGGCGGGGAGCTGCAGAACCTCGCTATTCCTGAGTGGAAATGGGACAACATCACTATGGATTTCATTGTGGGATTTCCGAAGACGCCACGGGGGCATGATGCGATTTGGGTCATAGTTGATCGTTTGACCAAATCAGCCCACTTTCTTCCTATAAAAGTTACTTGGAGCGTCGATCGGTTAGCACAGATTTACATAGACAAGATTGTTCGATTACACGGAGTACCTGCCTCAATCATCTCTGACCGTGACGGACGCTTCTTATCTCATTTTTGGACAAGCCTACAGTCTGCTTTGGAAACCAAGCTACAGTTCAGCACTGCATACCACCCCCAGACTGATGGCCAGACAGAAAGGACAAATCAGATACTTGAAGATATATTACGGCTGTGTGCAATCGATTTGAAGACTAGTTGGGACACGCATCTCACGTTGGCGGAGTTTGCGTACAACAACAGCTACCAATCGAGCATCCAGATGGCACCGTACGAAGCACTTTATGGGCGCAAGTGTCGATCTCCAATTTGTTGGGACGAAGTCGGCGAGCGGCAAGTACTCGGGCCAGAGCTGGTAGAACAGGCAGTTGAGAAAGTTCGCTTGATTCGGGAAAGACTCCGCATGGCGCAGAGCCGACCGAAAAGTTATGCCGATGCTCATCGTAGACCTTTGGAGTTCGTGGTCGGGGATCATGTATTCTTAAAAGTGACGCCGATGCGTGGGGTGATGCGTTTCGGCGTGAAGGACAAACTGAGTCCCAGGTTTGTCGGCCCCTTCGAGATACTGGAACGAGTGGCAGCTGTGGCATACCGGATTGCACTACCTCCCGCCTTGGCTGAAGTGCATGACGTATTCCATGTTTCTCAACTTCGGAAGTATGTGTATGACCCGAGTCATGTGGTTAGCTTCAAACAATTGGAACTGCGCACAGATTTATCATACTCAGAGGAGCCGGTACAGATTCTGGATCGTAAGGAAAAAGTACTTCGCAACCGTACGATGTCCTTGGTTCACGTGCTGTGGCGGAACCATTCAGTTGGAGAATCAACTTGGGAGATAGAATCGGAGATGAAGGAGAAATATCCTTCGTTGTTCATTCAGTCGGAGGTAGGGCCTTGTTCTTAAGTTTCGGGACGAAACTTTTTCTTAGTGGTATATTATGTAGTGCCTCAAATCCCGATCCGACCGGGATATGCACTATATAATTGGGCTTGTGGCTAGTCCGTCAGAGTATGCCTAGATCTTATTGCCACGGACGAAATGCGATGATCCTTTCCAACTCATGGAAAGGCCTCTATTGAAACGAGTCCAATAGTTTTCGTGTTTTGTTGCTTGGTTTTCTTGATTGCCGCTTTGGGATTTAATTTGGTGTTGCTTTCGAGTTGCTTGGTTTTCGCTGTTGGTTTTATTGATTGGAGCTTGAATTTTGGGGAGTTCGACAAGGAAGGATAGGCAAGAATTCTAACTCGGTGCTCGTGCTGTTGCAGGTCCGCGTAACTGACGTTTGATCGTCGCTATGCGGGATTCCTTGTTTCAGCAACTTTTCCCTTAACCAGTGAGTGGTTTGGTCCCTTCTTTCCTACTTCTTCACGCCAACATCTCTAATATTTCAAACGTTCACTCGATGATGCCCGGTTGGACGCCTAGGAAATGCTTAGCCACAATGCATGCCAGCCACTAAGAAAGGAACATGGGAATTGTAGACTAATTTTACTATATGCTTGCACACCTTATAACTTGAGTTCGTTGGAATAGGAATTTGGTTGTTGGTTACGGCCTGGTGCCTCGGATAGAGTTTGGACCCATGGGATATCAAAATCGGAACACCGTATTGAGAAAATATGAACTGTTGCATAAGATATATATTGCTGCTTTACTTTATCTGTTTAATTCGATGCATTGTGTGAGATATAAAATGTTCATGCATTTGTATGGTCCGGGACAACTTGTGCACAAGGTTTATCATTTCCTCGAAACGGCTTTCCGGGGCACTGGAACCGTATCGATCCGGAGGGAAATATTGATTCGTGCTCGTCACGATGCATTGCGGGACCTCCAGCGAGGCTTGCTACCCGGGCTGATAGGGCGCGCCGTTAATGCTTGGAATAAGTCCCTAAGGTGTCGATCACACCAATGACCGCATAGAATAGAACACATACTAATTTATTGTCTTATGCAGATGGTAAGTATACTTGTGTTTCGTTGCAGGGAAGGCGTGCATCGGTTGAGTAAGCAATCGATACACTGGTTGGATTCAATGCTATTTTCATTTCTATCAAAACATGCAACTGATATGAATTGAATTCACTTGCTTCTTTATAGAAGTCATCTTAATGCATGCTCGCCCCTAATAGGCTAGTGTCGATTTAGTCGAGTGGATTCATCCCGCTCACCAGTACAAGTTGAGTACTGACCCACGTTGTGGGCAACTATTTCAGGCACTCAGACGGTGCAACGCTAGTGGATAGACGAAGAGGCGTTAGGAGCACCTCTATTTTGAAGTATAATTGGAGTCAGATCATTTTGGAGGCTTGGACTTTCAACCTATACAAGGGCGTAATGTATGGACGACGGGGACTATCTGATGGAGCGCGCCCTGCATTTTGAGTTATCTTTTCTAATGTAATTCAAGTAGCCGAGAAGGCGCATCAATGTAGACTCTATTAAATTACTCTGAATTATCAATGAAAAGTATATTTCTTCCTGCACTTGTGTTCAATTATCTGTGAATGTGTTTTCTAAATTGTGTTTCAAAGTGGGTTCCTATAATTGCAAGTTCTTGCCTTGTACGAGCGCAACTCCAGGCTCGTACGGCATCACGCCCCAGCGAGGACGAATCGGTTCCGTGAAGGATCCAGCGAGGACGATTGACACTTTCGGGATCGGGGCGTGACAGGCAGTCCCCACTAGGCGTAAATTATCGCTCCTGCAGGACGATAGTTCCCATCAGGACGTGATATTGCGAGCACAAGAAGCGCCCGCGCAACGCTATGATCCGAACAAGTAAAAAAATAACTAAGCCACAAAGTTGCACAGATAGTCCGAATGCAACGGAATAAGAAACCGAACTGGCGATAGATAACTAGTTCACTGAGTCATCATAATGGAAGCATTGAATGAACACAAGTATGAAACAAAAATATGCTCTTTATTGATAGTAAAAAATATTACAAGCGGCGCTAGACCGAGATTAAAAGTCACTCAAGCTCTCTCTCTCTCACAACAATAAAAGCATTCCAAGCTGCTTACAACATTGGATGATAACATAGACAATGTTCCAATACATTATGTCTTGTATATGTGCTTCAGCTCCCGACGCAACACTCCAAGGCTTCAGAGCGAACTCCACGACTTAACGCGTACGAGGGGATACTCCACACCGAACGAGGTTCTCCGGATCCCTGCAAGCAATCTGGTGAGTTATCAGTACATGAATGCACTGGTGGGGAGGCTTCTCGCCCGCTCGACAAATCCAACACGTTATAACAGTTTTGTGCACAATTTATTAAGTTGTCTTTCTAGTCTTATCTTTGGATCAGTTTTATGGCATATAATATAAGCCTAACTCGTGTGGCAGAGCGCCGTACGATATAAGAGAAACACGACAAAACTTACCAACTTATCATTCATCCTTCCCTGTACAAAGATTTAACCAAGTTAGCCAAGCACGGATATATATGATAAAATCAAGGAATCTCATAGCAACTCAAGTGTTAAAGCATGTTTCTGATTCAGGTGCATGAGTTACTCATATTTTCCAGATTATGATACTTAGTAGGTTAAGAAATATTATACACAGATTCAGGTTGATTCAGATGTGTTACTCAGATTCAGATTCATTAGGCGTAATGCAAAGACTCACACGTGGATTACCGCAATCAAACCAAACTTAGTCTATATGAAAGGTCACTAGCACTACAAGCCATTTTGGACGATAGTCGGGTAGACGACAACGGTTGTAGTTGTAAGTAGCGAACCTGCTACAAGCCCTCCCGCCATACCCTTGCTAAGCTATTAGCGTGACTATTAAGAATGTTCCGTCCGGATCGGATCGGTCCCGGTGCGACCAGTGTACCGTCCGTAGGAACCCTACAACTATGCACAAGTTGTCCATGACCATGCGAGTCTCTTATCTTGATCATGTTCTCTTATCTTATCGCTTGATCTGCATGAGCGACGATGGTTGTAGACACAAGAATAAACTCGCTACATGCCATCCCAAATAAATGGCGATGGTTGTAGATGCAGGAACGATTCCGCTATAAGCCACCCCGAGCCATGATTCTTGTTCTTCTTTACTTATCAGTACAGTTCAGTTCTTTTACTTGATACTTCCATTACCTTCTTATAGTTTCTTCCAATTTTTATTATGTCGTTCCCGATACGGGAAACCGCCTTGGCGACCTTATGGTCTCAAAGCCTTTCGCTGTTTTTTATTGCTTGGCTTGGAATGACTATTTTGATAGTCTTTCTGCCTCAGGTAAGTGAACCATGTTATGTGTCGTGCTTCTATACCGTGGCATTATTTCTGTGACAAGCATTGCATATAAGATAGATAGCATAAAGATATCAACTCAACCAGTTCTAAACAATAAAGCGGAGTCTACTTGCACGAAGCTAAGGTAGCATGAGAGGGTCTAACTATGAGCCATGTTTCATTTCCATATTCTAACACAAGCAATACAATATGGGATTAATTCCTTAGCTAGGTGCATTGTATTCTTATTAGCATGCAAGGGTTGATTCTCATAGCTTCTAGCATGTATCGTCCATGTTTTATGTGTGCAGGCTAAGCAAAGACAGGTTCATCGTAGCCACCCACCTTAGCGATGAATCGCATCGGTCAAGCGATACTCCGAGCGCGTCTTTGAAAGTCTAAGTCTGAACTCCTGAAGGCCAAGTCTGGATCATTTGCCTCAAGCGTGTCTTCTCGCCGAACAAGACGGGTCGGGTCGTCACACTTGTGCCGTTTGAATCGGCTATCAACATTGATGCGAAGCGGATCATTACAGGACTCACATTTTTCTACACCAAGACTGGAAATAGGTTATTAACATATTTTGACATTGCTTTTAAATAAGATAAAATGAAGATAATAGATTATTAACATCTTAAGCCTTACCAGTTCATGTGCTATCCTTGCACAACCTTTTCTACCAGCTGTATGTAATATCTTAACATTTTTCCTTCCATTCCTTCCACAATCACGACGGACTTGATCTTCATCTGTAGAGTACAATTCAACAAAAGCTTCCCAATCTTCTTTCTTTATATCTTCTACCATAATAATTTTTCTCTCTGCAATAGTTTCAACTCTATCGCAAACTCCCTTCCAATTTCTCCGAGCACTATTAGCTTTTTTCAAAATTGTCTTTATAAATTTCTGGTACTTATGCACTCTGCAATAAAAATTTTTAGTATCAAAACAACAACTTTGATAGGGAGTAGAGATACTAATTCTTGTTGGATACTCATAGGACATCGATTTAGAAAAATAAAAGTTCAAATACACATACAGTAAGTAATTTCCATCAACAATAGACGATAATATATAGCTGCTAATATATACTCTTAAATTTGGTTATTATAAGGATACTAGTAAATGTTTATTCTATCTAGGCAAAGGCAGATGTTGGTGGTTCTAGTCTGTTGCAGGTTCCAGGCAGTTGCTTATATATATGTATGGTAGTTGTAGGGCCCTTTGCCTATCTGGTAGATCCTTCTTGACTCTTAAGTGCTCTAAGCTGTTTTAATTGATGATACCCCTCTCTCTTTTGCTAAAAATTAGAAAGAAAAAGAAAGTGAGTTGTAGTTATCGATAACTAGACTATAGCTACGCCAAAGTAAAGATTAAAAACAACTTCCAAACTCTGCATTTTTTTTTTTTTTGAAGAAAGATTGTCAGATGAAGACAAAGTTGAATAATTTTTCACTAAATTCCAGGTTCAATTATTAGAAAACCACCTACAATTGTTCGGGTACTAATTGCAAATAGATCACATGATTCATATAGTACCCTGGAGGAAATATCAATGGAAATGTAGCAAAAAGGGGTCCGGAATCAAGCTAGAAAATAATCACATCAAGATAATTGACATGGATTTATAAAATTAATAGGTACAAGTATAACTAATTGGCCTATGTTGTCCAACAAGTTTATAATCCTATTTGAATTATGATTTCGGTTTTATTTGCATCTTAGATACCACACAACAGCATATTACATTACATTTGCCCGTCCGAACTTAATAGCAAGAATATACACAAACTTGAAAATAGATCCATAATTAAATTAAAAATTACTTTAATTTTTTTATATAAAGACCAAGTTGGAATTGGTCCCTCTAGCTACTGAGCTCGGGATGCTCTAAATCAAGCTTAGCTTTTCTGAACAGTTCCTCTACTTGAGTAAACAATTTATAATCAAGACCAAGCAACTATACTCCAACAACAGCAAACCCCAAAAGTAGGGGAAATCACAGCCAAACAATATAATCAGAAGAAAAAGCAAAAGAACGTTGCACAAAAAGACACAAATATGCAAACAACTCCCAGCTCTGAATTATTCCCAGAACAAAGTTATCTAAAATAATTATCTTCCATCCAATATTGAACTAGTGCAAGACTTACAATATAAAATCCCTCACATACAATTACAAACATAACATGCTAGGAGGGGAACAAAACACCAAAAAGAAGGTAGCCCGGACTACCTGGCTACAAAGGTTAAATTTGATACAGCCATACAGGTCCCTCAATTTTTAGGATGCATGAAAGGTCCCTAAATTGATATGGGTAATTTACTGCAAACAGCAGATCATACCTGCACATGTTTATGGGTGTTTCCAACCTATCTTGGGGGGTAAAATTACAACCCAATCTCTGGCTGAGTGTTTCCTCTCTAAAGAAGGTCATAATTGGTATACACGATACTAATACCTGCAGTACATCTATGGAAATTGATCCCAAAGCGTCTATACCTGCTACAAAGAAATCCTAATCAGACCATGCCTGTCCCCCTCCTCCCAATATCCCAGACTCCGACCAACGTGTTCATTCCAGTTTCTGCAGTTTAGTGCAATGATACAGCCATACAAATCCTAATTCCACATAACCCACTCCCTATGACACTCATAACTTGATACAGCTGATACACATATACCCGTCTCTATACAAGGTATACTGATACACGGATATAGCAGCTTTGAGTTCTGTTCTACTGCATTCTACAGAACCCAACACTGGTTACTGCACCCAGTATACTGCTTGTCCTAGACCTATGTGTTGTCTGCCTCAACAAACTGCAATGTTTTGCAGTTTCAAATGCAGTTGGAGACTGCATAGCAGCTGTTAAGATACTGCTGCTGTTCTCAAATTAGCAATGAAGTGCACCGAGCAGTTCAAATCCTGCAGTTGACAGCCCAAGTAGCAGACACACACGATTGCTAGTCACTCGAACACCTATCCTCACCCTCATTTAATTCCCTGTAGTCCACACTACATCCTGCCACCAATTCTGCACATTCAACCCAACCCCAAAATTCTAATTGATGCATACCCTATGTGCACAAAAATTTGGATACACCTGGCTCAAGAGGGAGTATCAGAGGAGCTCAAGCCTCAGTGAGACCCAGGGACAATTCCAGCTTCATTTTAGTGCAATTAGTGAAGAAGAGTGTTAAGTCTTAGAAAAACAACAGAAAATGAATTCTTTCATAAACAAATAAATAAAGTGTTTGGGCATGTACAATAAAATTAGAGTTTTATATGTATATCTAGATCTAACATAAAACATTAACAAACCAAATTTACTAACTTTAACACTTTTCCATATGTCTTCTTTGATATTGTTTGGAACTCATCTCCAATCCTCAATTCCAGGTGGACAATGTGTTTTTGCTATCTTTCCAACAGCTGTTGAAAATTGTGTTGAGACTAATTGTCATCAACATGATAATTAAAACTAAGAAAACAAAAACAAAAATAACCACCTGATTCATTTTGTGAACTTGTGTTTCCTTGACTCCCACCTGATTGATTTTCTGTACTTGTGTTTCTTAGACTCCCACCTGAAGTGTGATTGTCGTCAACCTGATTTTATGTACTTGTGTTTCCAACACTATTTACACTTGTGTTTCCAACACTATTTACACCATCACCTGACATAATAAAACTAAGAAATAAATCAAACACAAATATCGTCAAATAACAAACTAAAAAGTATCGTCACATTAATATTTACTAAGATTAAAAAACACATTTACTGTAAAAAAAACCAAACTAAGATAGCTACTAAAATGTAGATAATCAAACTAAGAGAGCAACTAAAATGTCGATAACCAAACAAACACAAGTTTCATCGGATTACACAAGTGTCACCACACAACTAAAATGTCGATAACCAAATAAACACAAGTATCTGTCATGTTACACAAGTGTCATCACATAACTAAAATGTCAATAATCAGTTATTTTCATCATCTTCTAAAGCTCCATCAAGCACTGGTATTATAGACAAAGCTTCTTCAGCTGCACCAGTAAAAACAAAGGGATCTTCATAAGCGTCTACTCATGACTTAATTTTTTTGGGGACTCTAAAACAACATGCCAATTATCCCTGGTTTCATCCTTGCAGTAAAAGACTTGAGTAGCTTGTGAAGCATGTATAAATGGCTCGCCAAAGATGGAGGTAGTGCAAGTCGATAAGCCACTGGCGCCACCCTCTGTAGAATCTCGAAGGGTCCAAGAAATCGTAGACTCAACCTTCCCTTAACGCTGAACCGCATCATGCCTTGCATAGGTGTCACCTTTAAGAACACATTATCACCCTCAATAAATTTCAAGGGTTGTCGATGTACATCCGCATAGCTCTTTTGACAACTTTGAGCGACTCAAAGATTTCCGTGAACAATGCAAATTTTCTCGATGGCCTATTCAATAAGTTCCGGTCCGAGCACTTGACGTTCGCTGACTTCCTCCCAACATATTGGCGATCGACACTTGCGTCCGTAAAGTGCCTCGTATGGGGCCATCAGAATGCTCGTTTGATAACTAATGTTATAAGCAAACTCTTCCAGCGATAGATAGGTATCCGAATTCGTCTTTAAATCTAGCATGCCCTGTAGTAATATCTCTTCAAGGATCTGGTTCACCCTCTTGGTCTGTCCATTAGTCTGCGGATGGTACGTCGAGCTGAAATACAACTTGGTGCCCATTGTCGCCTGAAGGCTATTCAAAAAATGAGACAAGAACCGTCTGTCCCGATCCGACACAATTAAGACTGGCACTCTATATAACCGAATAATCTGACCTAAGTAAATCTGAGTCAAACGATCGTCGCCCCATATAATTTTGATTGCAATGAAATGAACCAACTTAGTCAATCTATCCACGATGACCCAAAATCACGTTATTTCCCCGTTGCGTCTTCGGTAAGTCCACTATGAAATTCATTAAGATATTCTCCAACTTCCATTCCGGAATGGCGAGGTTTTGCAACTCTCCACCTGGTCGCTAGTGTTCTTCTTTAACACGTTGACAATCCAAACACCGTGACAAGAACAATGCCACATCTTTCTTCATGCTATGCCACCAAAATATGGTACGCAGATCCTTGTATATTTTGGTGCTTCCTGGATGCAAGGTGTACTTAGCATAATGAACCTCAGTCAATATTTCCTTCATGATTTTATCATCCTTAGGTACACACAATCTAAATTTAACCCGCAACGTTTCGTCTTCATGTTCCACGAAATCGGTTGTCTTCCCTGCAGAAATTAACTCATGTATCTTCTGCAAGAACAGGTCATCCTTTTACGCGGACTTGATATTTTCTAGCAATCTCGGCTGTAGCTGTAGTTGATCCAGCTGCGTCCCCCCCCCCCCCCCCAATTTCGGACTCTGTATTCATTGCCCATTTATTCCAACTTTCGAAGTAGCCTGCTTTATATAGATAACGATACGACAAATTTTTGATTCAATAAATCCGCCAAAATGTTTCCTTTCCCTTGAGTATAAGCAATCAACAAGTCATAAATACACTATAATATAATGAAAACTAACAGAGAAATGTACTCTCCTATGGTCCTGAGAAAAATATATGACTCGGTGTCCGAGCTGGTGTCACACAGAACTATATATGAATAATCAAATCAAAATAGTATCTTGGAATAATAAGCATGCTATACTAGCTTAATACTATGTCTCCAAGTCATTTCTAGGTCCATACTAGGTTAACTAGGTCAATAGCTTGCTACTCTAGTTTTTTAGGCCATACCAAGGTATTCTAACTTATACTAGCTAATACTCTATTATTTAACACTTACTTATAATATACACTATAATTAATATCTATAATATCTTAGTTTTAGTATTACTCTAATCTCTCTCACAATTCAAGGTAATCCCAATACTATGACCAAACATCTATTACCTTAGTTGAATTGAGGATATCTTACCTATCCTCAATATATATCTTAGTAACTTAACTGAGGAAATACTTGAGTATTAATACCCATAGCTGAACCCTACACTTCTATACTAGACACTAGGTATCTTGATACCAATCATAATTAAACACTAACTCTTTTACCTTGACTAATACATAACATGATGATACCTATAGTCACTCACATAGACACTCATTTCCCCCCCGCTCATTGATGTATCACCTACATCCTTAATTGATATCTGAAATACACAAACACAAAGATATCCTCCCTCACATGTTATATCTATGCACCTGGTACACTAAATACATAAGCCATACACTCATACCTTACCTAATATCACTCCACCTGCTGTGCATCCATGCCCGGCCTGCACAAGCACACAACACCCAGTTATTCCCTCATGCTGTCTCAAACTTGCACAGCAACAAGTTATGCTGTTATACCCCCAATTCTACACACATGATCATGTATCTAGTGCATCCAACACTCTAACATTAACCTCACATACACTTCCGTACCCACCTGAACTCTTACCCAGTCCCTCCTGGAACATTACTCCACACTGATACTAAATAGGTACACACACCTACTCAACTGCAGCTACCTGCTGTTAACTTCCTACAGAGTTGCAATACCCAGCACCTAATTCCCCATCTACTACTTGACACATAAGAACACTTCTTACTGAGCACTTGGTTCAGCAGTACCCCTACTCCATGCTCCTGACTGAGCACCCCAAGCCCTTACAGTCATTGCACAATGTCTAATATCTTAACACTTTCAGTGCACTGGATACATGCAATGCAAAATATGAATTACACATATCTGTGATGCCCTCAGTCTACATTGCTTGCTCAGACCAGTGCAAGCACTGTACTGATTCACTGATGGTGCATCTCGAGTCCCCTTGCATTGTCCTCAAACTCTCAAACCATCAATAACACCACCACACAACACTCCCCTTGTATTAACTTCACTGCTGCTGCTACTTCTCCATTGCACCACATCCTGCAAACACCAACCCGAGCAACCCCATTGCACTATACTGAAACACTAAACCAATCCACACTACTGTGAACACTTGCATAGTTTTCTCCCTCACACACACACCCACAATTATCCATATATGCATATCATTAAATATATATGTACATACATACTTATATCTATAACACACACACACACACACACACACACACACACACACACAAATATATATATATATATATATATATATATATATATATATATATATATATATATATATATATATATATATATATATATATATATATATAATGTAGGAGTGTACACAATACGCTCACTAATAGTCATTACATAAAATACCTTGAGTGTATAAAATTGGATACTCGTGATACACATTCAAATAGAATACCAAAGCCCCCAATAGCTAGTAAATACCTAATACACATATCAAATTCATCATAATACAACCAAAGTGATTAGTCATAATGAAATCTATAGAGTAATACACTAATATATACAATACACTCACTAATAGTCATTACATCAAACACCTTGAGTGCATAAAATTGGATACTCATGATACACATTCAAATAGAATACCAAATCCCCCAATAGCTAGTAAATACCAAATACACATATTAAATTCATCATAATACAACCAAAGCGATTAGTCCTAATAAAATTTATAGAGTAATACACTAACATACACAAAACCCCCAAAATGGGCCCACGTGTCATAGCGTATCTCAAAATATCATGATACGCTCTACTCGTCTACAATTATGGACACGTATCTAATCTCCCACTATAAACCTAAGTGTAATTAAATCCAAATAACCTAATGACAAGCACTTGGTGCACCAATCTCAAAATTCTCCCAAAATGGACACAAAAACCTATGTACAAGTCACAATAGGGGGTCATATGAACCTAGTGCTTGTTCTTATGGGTAGTCCTGAGCCATGTAAGGATTCCTAATGGTCAAAAGCATGAATTAGAATCTAAATGAAGGAGATATTCAAAATTTTATCTATTGAGAGATGGATTCCAAATGGAAGCTCAAATGGACACAATAGGACACAAGCTTCTAGCCAATCCTTCTTCTCCAAGTGCTCTTGCCAACCTTAAGCTTTTAGTCTCCTTAGATGGTGAGGATGAGTGAATTTGAGAGAAATTTGTAAAGAATTTGGCGGAGGGATGAAGTAATTTAGGAAAGAACACTAATTAGGAAATAAATGGAATGAATGAGTAGAGGAGAGAGAGTGTTCCCCTCTAATTAGGGCCGACCATCCTAGGCCCTTCCTCAAGAAATATAAAATGGCACGTTTACCCCTATTGGGTTATCATGAAGAAATAATTAATGGGGAAAGCTTCTAAACTAATGAAACTTAATTTTAACCTCCTTAATTAACTAAAAAAATGGGTCTAAATGGGCCTAGTCCAACTAATTAGTTAAGTTGCCATGTCATGACAAGGAGGTGCATAGTACAATTAAGTCACCTAGGGTTACAAAGAATATCTATTGTCTTAACCAGTCAAGTAAAAAATAGTAAACATAGAATATATATGACAAGGAAGTAAGGCATCCCAAACGTCCTACAAAAATATTCTAGAAACTAGCTATAAAAAATTGAAAAAAGCTGTCAGAGTAGAAAAAGTACACGATCATGATCAGCTACTGTCTGATTAATTATAATCATATAACGGGAACTAAATGTCCAAACTTGCCGGATAACAGGTGCCGGTGGCTAAACGTCCAAAAGAGTAAAATATGCAATAACGAGCAAGGAAGAAGAAATCCACTCGTGCCCTTCAGTGGCTATTCATCTGGTGAGCGCCATCAGGAAGGGGGAAAGAAGTTGTATCTTCTGGAACTGTCTCGAAACCTGGCCATGCAAAACCAGTGGAGTTAGACCCCAAAAAGCAAGTACCACAAAGGAAGTATGAAATGGAGAAACAAAACCCAAACAATAGATAGATATAATATAGGTTCTGCATCATGGCTTCGATCAATGTCTATCCCAACATAACAGCCCAACCCTACAACCAAACAAGGACAATGGTTGAACTATCGCACTATGATAGTCCATGTCCCTATACTACTAATCATAATAATACAATCATAATCAAATCCAGTTCTAACGGCCAATCACTTGTACGGCTTACTCTTGTAGAATCTGAGTTATCTCAGAACAGATGCACAAAGAAATTCTCAGATCGTGTGATGTTTAACGGGGCTAACCGAGCCATAGTATACACATAGCACATTGTATATTATGTACCAGTCCCTCGTAAGGCCACCGTGCTGAGATCACATAGAACGCATTGTACAATATAAGTATTCGAATATTGTTGTCTACTAGTACAGACGTGACCAATATCCATGGGGGTCAGCCTTGCACGTCATGACGATAGTCTGAGGTGGCTAATGTGCATGATCTCGGAATTTCAACCCTCCCAATATTTTACCAGTTTTAGTTTTCTAGATTAACCCTATGGTTAGGTTGGGAATCACATGGTGTGGTCATATGATCAATCCTCCTATATGTCGTACCGTAGTATGATTTATGCTAGATACGAATCCACTTTGTCAATTAATAGCTCAACCTGGATTCACCCGAGCGTGATGTAACAAACAACAAGTCCTAGCCACGCTTTGGTAGTTGACCCATATACCATGCCCGTACTTGGGAAATAATATAATGATATTACATGTCGCATAGTACAGGGGACATTCTCGATGAACAATCCGAAACATGTAATCACATAGTACGTAGCAAGTTATGTCGTACCTCAGTGCACATTGATCATGTAACACATAATACGTAAAAAATTGTATCAGCACAGATACAAGTATTCGAGTCAAATTACCAACTATCAATGGGTCACATAAGTCTTGATCGTATTGGAATACATAGCTCATGTTATTTACCTAGCTAGTTAGTCATTTATGACTTAGTCTATTACTAGCATATGGGGTCATGTCTAGCACAAGGTCGGGTCACTAAATCCATTCTTCCCTAGGATCAATCACAAATAATTGTCAAGGTCAACCACATAGAATAATGAAATATCCAAATAAAATAGCTAAGCCGCATGCACAAACTTGGCGCATGAGACAGATGCTGTATAGACTTCATGCCGCATGGAATGTCGCCCGCATACTACTCCAGGTCGCATGCTACTCCAGGCTGCATGCTAGTCCAGGTCGCATGCTCCTACAGCCCGCTTGAGACTTCGTCTTCTCCAACAGCAGGTTCGGCATGGCGGAAACTCTGAAACCCAAATCTTGTTTCTTCTATAGAATCCTCGTACGAACCCCAAATCTAACAAAGTAAAGTTTTAAATCACTTAGAATCAAGTGCTCCTCAAGATAAAATAAATAGTTTTCCAAAACAACAAGTTTTTAGTGATCAAATCTAAGAAAAAGTCATAAAAACCATAAAATCTCTAACTAAAAATGTAGATCTAGGCTAATCCATCAATCAAAATAAAAAAATTTAAAGTACTAAACAAAATGAGAATAAAACAACAAATAAAATAGACCAATAATATGGAGGATTTCTCCATTTCTCATGCAAGGTGTACTTTCCTATGGAGAGGGAGAGAAAGCCTAAGAGAGAGAAAATAAATAGAATAATGAAGAGAGAGAAAGGTTTTGGTATATATATATATGGATAGGGTTGGGTTGAACCATGGTTCAAACCATGACCAAGTCCTATCCTCATATTAAATCCATGAACCCAACTTATCAAGAATTGATTTGGCCTACAACCAAACAAACAAAAATGCCAACAAGCAGGAATACGTTTCAAATATGTATATTGGGAATTGGGAGTGACAACCACCATCTCAATCAACTGCTTCACTCCTCCTCCCCTCCTTCACCCGACTACCTCCACCATACCTGAGCTCTCTCCTCCTTCTCCACCCGACCCTCATCACCACCACCACCTTCACGAGCATTACCACCACCTTCACGAGCCCCTTCCTCCTCCACCTAGATACAACTGCTGCCACTGCTGTTGTTAAAGCTGTAACTGTTGTTGTATCTTCTCCATGCTACTGCTGCTTCTTTCGTAGCCGTTGCCGCTGCCCTTACTACTGTAGGTATTATTATTCTTCATCCCCTTTACCTCCGGCCACCCCTCCCCCAGGCGGAGCAACCCCTTGCAGCCGTTGCACTCGATAGGAGCACCCCTACCCGGTCTCTCCAAGTCCCTCCTTTATTTCACTTGGATTTATTAGGTAATCTCCATCTCTTTCTTCTTTATCTCATTCTTCTCTCTCTATATATAAATTATCTATTTCTTCTCCATTTTGTTCTCCTTCTTCTTAATGTATTGCATGAACTTCACTTCTTGCTCTTCAATATCTTCTTGTATATATATATATATATATATATATATAAATACACATATCAATGAGAGAATTGACAACTTGCATCTAACCTATTTAACCCTTGCTAAAATCTATTAACTCCATGTTACAATTAATTTCAGAATATGTGTTTTAGTTAGAATGATGTTTAGTGATATTATTCATGCATGAACTAGGATTTTTAGTATGACACTAGTAGTTGTATTTGTATCTAGGTTCTTAGACTAGTTTGTTATATATAAAGTACTATGTGTTAGAGAGTGAATATCACAATATAGATTTAATTCTTGTTTTATAAATATTTGTGCATGTGTAGGATGAGGACACAAGTTTAACATATTAGAGAGCTATGCTAGAGTGGATGTAAACTTGAGATATTATTCTGTGCAAGTGTACGAAAATTATCGTTTGGAGGTGGTATGTATTAAAGAATATTTTGATATTTTTTTATATATATAAGAGACACCCTAACCAAGTAATTAGTACACATAATTAGAGTTACGTGACATCTTGTTATGTAGACAATTGTTAAGTAGTGTAGTTAACAACTTTAATTTGTTGTGCACAAATAATAGAGGATATTTTATATATTTGTGCATGGAGGCCTAGAGGGATAACACTAGTAACCTATGTATTTGAGATACAACTTAGCACCTAAATAAATCCTAGTGGTGACTGTGATTATGTCATAATACACATTTTAGAGGAGTTATAGATGTTGTGTGACTAGTAGACTTAGTGTACATATACTTTCTTGGTTTTTGACTAGTCAACCTTAGCCAACCCACTTAGTTAGAACGCTTGTTTGGTTTAGACTATACGTGACTCATGATGTTGCGTATGTTGTACTCCTGTGTATACTTAGCGTAGTGTAATATCGTGATTGATATATATTGTTGTATATTCATAGGCACCCAGGACGGTTCTACCTTGGCTGCGTGTTCTGGATCTTTACTTGTTCACATTGGAGTTACATGCAAGTATACCTTGCCTTATTGTACTTTTTAATTTAGTTATTATAGTTTGCATATTTATTGCTTTAAATATTATATAACTGTATGCATTTGAGAATGACTCGGGTGCAGTCGACGAAGGCGTTGATGTTATGACTTGTGTTTGACCAAGTGTCTAGTAGTCGCACCTAATGTTGAGGAGTTATCATTATGACTGTTGAGGCCTTGTCAAGTATTATTTCACGTCACAAAGTGATTTCATGTTAGGACACGTGCTGACACACTTGACTGATCAACGGTACGAGTAGCACGTGTGACAGTTTTTAGCATACTCGTATAGTTCTTTAGTGACTTGCATTATAGTACGATATATCTACGTCGTATTCGCGACTTGTACATTAGCATTGGGCGGGAAAGATAATTAGTAGGCGTATGGGACAGACATTTGGCTACCATAGTTTCAGAGTAAACTACGGGGTCATGAGCCTCAGTGTTACCAGATTATGGGCTATTTGTTATCCGGTTATGGGCTGTGTGCTATCCGGTTATGGGCATATATGCTTATCGATACTTTCGACAGAGGTTACTAGCTACACCCTATCATGATCGGTGATATAGCCAGCATATACTTCTGGCATCCAGTTTACTGCTAATGCCAGGTACTTAGCCTCTAGCTCGACGCTACGCTTTATATCTTTTACCTACCTATACATACCAAGGTTGTCTTTAAGTACATTTTACTTAGCTGGTTAGTTCACCCTTATGTTTTTATAGTATTTATATTTTGTCATGTACTTTTTGTTTCTTGTTACGTCCCTCTGAGGACCTGGCTCTTTTTCCGATCTGGACGAGCATTTGTACCCGAATATATACGAAGCAGGAGTGGAGACCGAATTCGTGGCTGAGGACTTTGATGCATTTCCAGAGGAGTTCCCTTGACCCAGGGTACACCATTGCTTTAGTCTTGAGTATCTTCATCTAGCTAGTTGATGCTCTAGTCTAGTTATCTTACTGCTTTTTGTACTTTTATTCCATCGTTGTACTTTAGTGGGTTTGTCCCCATCAGACTATTTTAGTTGTATTATGGATGTTCAGACTCTTGGTATTTTATTTACCAGCACTTCTTAAGTCTTTATCATATTCATTTCCATGGATGAGATTAGTTGTTTACCTCTTGCTTGTTAGTACAGCATAATAGACTTAATAGTAATTTAGGATAGTGTAGTACGCTTCGACGGGTCTATTAAATTAAGAAATCCTTCGGAGTCATTTTAGCTGGCCATTGCCACATGTATATTTTGGGACTGGGGCATGATATGGTTTTAGTGGTAGCCCATGCAGGTCTCTGTTTATCACTTGTGGTATGGTATCATATGCTCAGCGAGCCTGCGATAGGACAAAAATTATTAGATATCATCCACCTTGACTACCGTCTTTGAACCTTCTTCGTATTTAACTATTTAAATATCTGTATCATGGTTGTTTATTTCCGTTACCTTTTAATATAGATCTATCTCTTGCAAAGAAATAAACTTGTGTAGCGATCGTACAGCATATGGTTCCATTGTGCCATTCGATCCGACACAAAGGGAGGATAAATCCCCGGGACCACCAGGAGAGCAGCCACCACCACAGGTTCCGGTGATACCTCAGACCACGTTGATACACTGGCACCAGACTTCGCAGGATGATCTGATACAGCAGAATGAGGGCCAGACTTTGCAGATTGTTCTAACAGAGAAGCATGGGGGATAGACTTCGAGGGCCACGCTGACGCCTCAGCCCGAGTGGCCGACGTCTCAGCAGGCACCAATATCGCAGCTGGATGTTCTTTGCCACCACCTCTACCCTTCCCTTCTTAGATGTCGTACGGGCCGTACCCTTAGCACATGCCGTACATGACCTTTTCGCATCAAATGCCACCGGAGAAGGGATAACCACAGATATTCTAGTTCTTTCAGGCCATGATGCAGGCGCAATGGCATCAGGCCAAGACTATAAGGTAGAGCTTGATGGAAGTTTTAGATAGGCCACCTGCACCAGCACCCGCACCAGCATCGACTCAGCTAGCAGGCAAAATTTGGGGGTTTTATTAGATAAGCCCGGGGACCTTTACGGGTAGTGAGACCACATAGAAGATCTCATATTGGTTCGCCAATATGGAGATGTTACTGGAGGCTTCTCAGCTACCTCCAGATCTATGGATGATCACGGTGAGGGCCTATTAGAAAGGAAATGCCAATCACTAATTAGACTCTATAGAGCGCAACGTCGGCAAGAAGCAGTGGTGGAAGCAGTTTTTAGAATATTTTAATACAAAGTACTTCACGGCTACGGTCAGGAATGTGCTTTACTCTTAGTTCTTGCATCTAGAACAAGGGGACATAATTGTATACGCGTATGATGCTGAGTTCAGTCGTCTTAGCAGATTTGGTACCGCCCTGATACCAAATGAATTAGAGAAGGCCAAAAGGTTCCATAACGGACTGACTTGCGAGCTCTAAAGATTTACTAGCTCGTAGGCGAAGATATTTTACGAGGATGTTCTGACAGAGGCCAGGATCCAGGAGGCTATTAGCAAGGGACCGACGATTCAGAGTATAGCCGCACCAGCTAGGGAACAACCCAGAGCAGGAGGACCGATCCATCATCCAGGAGTGCAGATATACAGAGGATTGTGCCATATCAGCAGAGAGCTTCCGACATGCTATATTTATAGAAAGAAGGGGCATACTCAGAAAGAATGCATGGTAAAGTTAGGACATAGTTTTAGGTGCGGATGGAGCCAACATCAGGCTCAAGAGTATTTATGGTATGCCAATTGAGCCCAACAGATAGTCCAAAGGCCAGTTCCACCAGTCCTAGGTATGTCTGTAGCATTGCTTGATAGTTTATAGCTTATTATATGTTTGATTTGTTTAGGACAAAATTCTTATAAGTTGTTAGGTTGTAAACCGTCCTGACCAAAATCTAGGATTAAGATTTATTTAGGATTATTTTGAATTAGTTAATAGAGTAATTTACCTCATTTAATTTAATTTACTTCGTGCACCTTGTCATTGCTTCGATAATTGGAGCGCTACTCTAGCTTTTGCCTTCAAACAAATTTCACATCCTTGACCTAGATGTGCCAGTCTTCCATCCTGACCTTTGTGTCACTCATAATTACACTCTCTTGTGATTTAATTTATCGTGCAACATTTGTCATAATTATCTTATTTTTAAACCTAAACTTTGTACCTATGTCCGTTCCAATTAAAATTGGAGACGCAACTTCGACCTATTTCTTGCAACCCAATATATGAAAATAATCTATTTCGAATCTACTATGTCCATGACACATGTGTCACCCCCGATTGAGACCCCATATACTTCCAATTTATTAAAGAACACCTATGACACAATTTTATATTATTTTATGGCAACCGACTCAACCTAGTTCAAAACTAAACCAAATACCAATACAAAACCACACTAACACCATCATGGCTCAAACAAAATACCACACACCAATTTTCTCCCACTACTACATACCAAACATGGTTTCTATCCACATCAAATCTAAATTTCCTTCTTTTGGGTAAATCCTAAACTACTAAGGACTTGTGTATAAATAACTAGCTAGGTGTCCACCTCCTATTGGTAGGACAAATGAGAAAACATATTTTGAAATGCTTAACCTGTTATACACTTCTCTCTCTCCTCCTTTGTTTGCATGGTACTATTCAACATAAACCTATAATCCATCACAACCCTCCATTCAAACTCAAACCCATCCCCACCACTCTTTCTCTCACAACAACAATACACACTCTTCTAGAAGAATAGAGTAGCCGGCCCTAATCCCCAAACTTCTACCTCTCACTCTCCTTTATTAAATATACATCCCCTCTCTCTCTCTCCTTTATTTAATACACCTCTTCTCTTCCTTCCATCCCAAAACCGAACATGAATACCACCATCTCCACCAACTCCTTTACTCCTCCTCCCCTCCTTCTTCACCCGACCACCTCCACCCTACCCGAGCTCCCTCCTCCTTCTACTCCACCCGACCCTCATGACCACCACCACCTTCACGAGCATCGACACCACCTACACAAGCCCCTTCCTCCTCCACCTTGCTACAACTACTGCTGTTAAAGCGACGGCTGTTGCTGCTTCTTCTCTATTTTACTGATGTTGCTTCAGTAGCCGCTGTTGCTGTCCTTACTGCTGCTGCAGCTTCTGTTATTCTTCGTCCCCTCCACCTCCGACTACTCCCCTAGGCGGAGCACCCCCTTGCAGCACTTGCACTCGACAGTAACACCCCCTACCCGATCTCTCAAAGTCCCTCCTCCATTTCACTTGGATTTATTAGGTAATCTCTATCTCCATCTTTTTCTTCTTTATCTCATTCTTCTCTCTCTATATATAAATCATCTATTTTTTATCCATCTTGTTCTCCTTCTTATTAATGTATTGCATGAACTTCACTTCTTGCTCTTCAACTTCTTCTTGTATATATATATATATATATATATATATATATATATATATATATATATATATATATATATATATATATATATATATATATCACTAAGAGAATTTCCAACTTGCATCTAACTTATTTAACTCTTGCTAAAATCCTATTAACTCCATGTTACAATTAATTTCAGAATATGTATTTTAGTTAGAATGATGTTTAGTGATATTATTCATTCATGAACTTGGATTTTTAGTATGACACTAGTAGTTGTGTTTGTATCTAGGTTCTTAGACTAGTTTGTTATATATGAAGTACTATGTGTTAGAGAGTGAATATCACCATGTAGATTTATATTCTTGTTTTATAAATATTTGTGCATGTGTAGGACGAGGACACCCATTTAACATATTAGAGTGACATGCTAGAGTGGATGTAAACATGAGAAATTATTGTGTGCAAGTGTATGGAAATTAGGGTTTGGAGCTGGTATGTATTAGAGAATATTGTGATATTTTCTTTATATATATAAGAGACACCCTAACCTAGTAATTAATACACATGGTTAGAGTTACATGACATCTTGTTATGTAGACAATTGTTAAGTAGTGTAGTTAGCAACTTTAATTTGTTGTGCACAAATATTATAGGACATTTTATATATTTGTGCATGGAGGCCTAGAGGGATAACACTAGTAACCTATGTGTTTGAGGTGCAACTTAGCACCTACATAAATCCTAGTGGTGACCGTAATTATGTCATAATTATACATTTTAGAGGAATTGTAGATTTGTGTGACTAGTAGACTTAGTGTACACATATTTTCTTGGTCTTTGACTAGCAGACGTTGCATATATTATAATCTTATGCATGATTAGCATAGTGTAATATCGTGATTGATATATATTTTTGTATATTCTTAGGCACCCATGACGGTTCTACCTTGGTTGTGGGCTCCAGATCTTTACTTGTTCACATCAGAGTTCCAGACAAGTATACATTGCCATGTTGTTCTATTTAAATTCAGTTATTATAGTTCGCATATTTATTGCTTCAAATATTATATAATTATGCGTGTCTGAGAAGGGCTCTAGTACAGACGACGAAGGCGTTGACGTTAGGATTTGTGTTTGACCTAGTTTCTAGTGGTCACACCTAATATTGTGGAGTTATCATCATGACTCCAGAGGCCTTGTCACGTATAATTTCACGTCACATAGTGAGTTAATGTTAGGACATGGGCTTACGCACTTGACTGATCATCGGTTCGAGTAACATGTGTTACAGTTTTTAGCATACTCATATAGTTCTTTAGTGACTTGCATTATAGTACGATATGTCTACGTCATATTCGTGACTTGTACATTAGTATTGGACGGGGATAATAATTAGTAGGCGTATGGGACAAAATTTGGCTACCATAGTTTCAGAGTAAACGACAGGGTCGTGAGCCTTAATATTACCCAATTATGGGTTCTGTGTTACCCAGTTATGGTCGCACCTAATGTTGTGGAGCAATACATTAGTCTAGTTATCTTACTGCTTTTTGTACTTCTATTCCATCATTGTATTTCAGTAGGTTTGTCCCCATCAGACTATTTCAGTTGTATTATGGATTTCAGACTCTTTGTATTTTATTTACCAGCACTTCTTCAGTCTTTATTACATTTATTTTTGTGGATGAGATTAGTTGTTTACTTGTTGCTTATTAGCATAGCATAATAGACTATATAGTAATTTAGGACAACGTAGTACCCTTCGATTGGTCCATTAAATTGGAAAATCTTTCGAAGTCGTATTAGCTGGCCATTGCCACATGGCCTGGTCCCGTATATTTTGGGAATGGAGAGTGACATTATTTTAGTGGTGGCCCAAGCAGGTCTCTGTTTATCACTTGTGGTATGGTATCATCCCAGCGAGACTGCGATATGGTAAAAATTATTGGATCTCATCCACCTTGAGAACCGTCTTTGAACCTCCTTCGTATTTAACTATTTAAATATGTGAATCGTGTTTGTTTGTTTTTGTACTCTTTTAATGTAGTTATATCCCTTATAGAGAGATAAACTTGCATAGAGCATGCATGACATACGGTGTCATTGTGTCATCCGATAATGTGTAGAGGAAGGATAGATCCCCGGGACCACCTGGAGAGCAGGTACCACCATAGATTACGGTGATACCTCAGACCCCATTAATACACTGGTACTAGACTTTGCAGGCGGATCCAATATAGCAGCATGAGGGCTAGACTTCGTAAGATGTTCTGATAAAGCAATATGAGGGCCATACTTTGAGGGCTATGTCGACGCCGCAGCACGAGGGGTTGACGTCTGAGTATGCACCGACATCACAGCTGTAGGTTCCATTGCCACCACCTCCACCCTTCCCTCCTCAGATGTCGTACGGGCCATACCCTCAACACATGTCGTACGTGCCCTTTCTGCCTCAGATGCTACCGCAGGAGGGACAGCCTTAGATATTCTAATTCTTTCAGACCATGATGTAGGTGCAATAGAATCAGGCCGAGAGTATGAGGCAGAGCTTGATGGCAGTTCTTGAGAGGCCACCTGTACCAGCACCAGCACGTTCTTATCCAGCTTGCATGATTCAGGGGTATCGTAAGATGAGCCCAGGGACCTTTACAGGCAGCAAGACCGTAGAGGAGATCTCAGATTTGGACGCCAACATAGAAATGTTACTGGAGGCTTCTCAGCTATCTCCAGATCTATGGATGACTGCAATAAGGGCCCAGTTGAAAGAAAATGCCCATCACTGGTGGGACTCTTTGGAGTATACCGTCAGCAAGAAGCAAATATGGGAGTAGTTTTTTGAATACTTCAATGCGAAGTACTTTTCAGCTAAGGTCATGAATGCACTCTACTCTCAGTTCTTGCATCTGGAGCAAGGGGACATGATTGTATATGCGTATGATGCTGAGTTCATTTGTCTTCGCAGATAGTGTACCGTCCTGATACCAAATTATTTAGAGAAGGCTAAGAGGTTCCACAATGAACTGACTTGCGAGCTCCAGAGATTTAATAGCTCGCAGGCGAGGACCTCTTACGAGGAGGTTCTGACAGAGGACATGATCCAGGAGGCTATTGGCAAGGGCCCGATGATTCAGAGGCATCCCAGTGTAGCCGCACCATCTAGGGCGCAGCCAGGAGCAGGAGGACCGATCCGTCATCCAGGAGTGCAGGCACATCAAAGGGTTTGGCCGTATTAGCAGAGAGAGCTTCCGATATATCACTTTTGCAGAAAGAAGGGGCATGTTCAGAAAGATTGTAAAATAATGTTAGGACAATATTTGTGGTTCGGATCGAGCTAACATCAGGCTCATGAGTGTTCGTAGCATGTCAATAGAGCCAAACAAATAGTCTAAAGGCCAGTTCCATCAGTCCTAGGTATGTCCGTAGCATTGCTTGATAGTTTGTAGCTTATTATATGTTTGTTTTAATTTTGAGGACAAAATTATTATAAGTTGGGTAGGTTGTAAACCCCCTAACCCAAATCTAGGATTAGGATTTATTGAGGGTTATTTTGAATTAGTTAATGGAGTTATAATTTACCACTTTTAATTTAATACACTTGGTGCATCTTACCGTTGCTTCGATATTTGTAGCGCTACTCTGCTTTTGCCTTCAAATAAATTTTACACCCTTGACCTAGACATGCCAGTCTTCCATCCTAATATTTGTGTCACTCATAATTATACTCTCTTATACTTTAATTTAATTACAGAACATTCGTCATAATTATCTAATTTTTAAGCCTAAACTTTGCACCTATGTCCGTTCCAATCAAAATTGGAGACACAACTTTGATCCGTTTATTGTAACCCAATATATGATGATAATATATTCTGAGTCTCCTACGTCCATGATACTTGTGTCACCCCCAATTTGGACCTGATATACTTCCATTTTATTAAAGAACACCTATGACATAATTTTTATTTATTTTGGGCCAACATACTGAACCTAGTCCAAAACTAAACCAAACACCAACCTAAACCCACATTCACACCCTTATGGCTCATACAAAATATCTCACACCAATTTTCTCCACTACTTACACACCAAACATGATTTCTATCCACATCAAATCCAAATTTTCATCTTTTGTGCAAATCCTAAACTACTAGGGACTTGTGTGTAAATAACTAGCTAGGTGTCCACCTCATATTGGTAGGGAAAAATATGAAAACATATTTTAAAATGCTTGGCCGTTCATACACTTCTCTTTCTCCCCCTTTGTTTATATGGTACTATTCAACGTAAACCTTTAATCTATCACAATCCTCAATTAAAACTCAAACCCATCCCCACCACTCTTTCTCTCATAACAACCAATACACAATCTCCTAGAAGAATAGGGCAGCCGACCCTAATCACTAAGCTACCTCCTCTCAGACCCCTTCATTAAAAACATATCCCCTCTCTCTCTCTCCTCCCTCCATCCCAAGACTGACCACCAACACCACCATCTCCATCAACTCCTTTACTCCTCCTTCCCTCATTCTTCACCTGACTACTTCAACCCTACTCGAGCTCCCTCTTCCCTTTTCTCCACCCGACCCTCATCACCACCACCACTACCACCTTCACGAGAACCACCACCACCACCTTCACGAGCACCACCACCACCACCTTCATGAGCCCTTCCTCCTCCACCTTGCTATAACTGATGCCACTGCTGCTGTTAAAGCTTCGGCTGTTGCTGCATCTTCTCCATGCTACTGCTACTGCTGCTTCAGTAGCCGTTGATGCTACACTTGCTGCTACTGCATCTATTGTTCTTCTTCATCCCCTCATCCTTCCACCACCCCCTAGGAGGAGCACCTCCTTGCAGCCCCTACACTCGACAGGAGCACACCCTCCCCGACCATTCCAAGTCCCTCCTCCATTTCTCTTGGATTCATTAGGTAATCTCCATCTCTTTCTTCTTCATCTCATTCTTCTCTCTCTATATATAAATCATCTATTTATTCTCCATCTTGTTCTCCTTCTTTTAATATATTGCATGAACTTCACTTCTTGCTCTTCAGCATCTTCTTGTATATATATCAATGAGAGAATTAACAACTTGCATCTAACCTATTTAACCCTTGCTAAACTCCTATTAACTCCATGTTACAATTAATTTTAGAATATTTATTTTAGTTCGAATGATGTTTAGTGATATTATTGATGCATGAACTAGGTTGTTTAGTATGACACTAGTATTTTTGTTTGTATCTAGGTTCTTAGACTAGTTTGTTATATATATAATATGCCATGTAATAGAGAATAAATATCACCATGTCAATTTAATTATTATTTTATATATATTTGTGCATGTGTAGGATGATGACACAAATTTAACATATTAGAGTGCCATGCTAGAGTGGATGTAAACTTGAAATATTGTTGTATGCAAGTGTATGGAAATTAGGGTTTGGAGGTGGTATGTATTATAGAATATTATAACGTTTTTTTATATATATATAAGAGACACCCTAACCTAGTAATTATTACACATGGATAGAGTTACATGATATCTTGTTTATGTAGACAATTGTTAAGTTGTGTAGTTAGCAACTTTAATTTGTTGTACACAAATATTAGAGGACATTTTATATATTTGTGCATGGAGGCCTAGAGGGATAACACTAGTAGCCTATGTGTTTGAGGTGCAACTTAGCACATACATAACTTCTAGTGGTGACCTTGATTGTGTCATATGAGAAATTATACATTTTAAAGGAGTTGTAGATGTTGTGAGACTAGTAGACTTAGTGTACACATACTTTCTTGGTCTTGGACTAGTCAACCTTAGCCAACTTAGTTAAAATGCTTGTTTAGTTTAGACTCTCTGTGACTCATGGCATTGCGTATGTGATTATCCTGCGGGAGTATTGGCGTTGTGATATCACGTCTAGCGGGGATGATCGATCTTGCAGGAGATCGAAGAGTGACAATTGAAGGATCGTCTTGACTTATGGTTCGACAGGATAAGGTGAGTTTGAGAATACAAGTGAATAAGACGTGTTTCGAGGATTAGTTAGTCTAGAATGAGACAAGGAGTTGTCGCATCCATTAATTTCTTGGATGCATAGGCAATCACTTTCCCATTCTGTTGAAGAACACAACCTAGCCCTTTCCCCGATGCATCACTATAAATAGTGAAACCTCCAGACCCTTATGGCAATGTCAAAATAGGAGCAGATATCAACCTCTTCTTCAATCCTCAAAAGTAATATGGCACTCCTATGTCCAAACAAACTCTACATCCTTCCTGGTGAGTCTGGTCATCGGCTCAGCAATCCTTGAAAAATCTTGTACAAACTTCCTGTAGTAGCCTGCTAAACCCAAGAAACTTCTGATCTCTCCTACTGAACTCGGGGTCTTCCAAGACTCCACTACTGCGATCTTCTTCGGACCCACTAAAATTCCATCATAAGTCACAAGATATCCTAAGAACTCCACCTTGTCTAGGAAGAACCCACACTTGGACAGCTTTCCATACAGCTTCTCCTTCCTCAGCACATTCAACACAATTCGCAAATGCTCCTCGTGCTCCTCCAGTATCTTCGAGTATATGAGTATGTCATCGATGAACACCACCACGAACTTGTCAAGGTACTGATAGAACACCTTGTTCATCAAATTCATAAATACCGTCGGGGCATTAGCCAACCCAAACGGCATCACCAAAAACTCATACTGACCATACCGAATCCTAAAAACTGTCTTCGGTATGTCCTCCGGCTTCACTTTCACCTGGTAGTAGCTTGATCTCAAATCTATCTTAGAAAACACCATGGCACCTCTCAACTGATCGAACAGGTCATCAATCCATGGTAACATGTATTTGTTCTTGATAGTGAGATTATTCAATGCCCTATTTCGAGGATTAGTTAGTCTAGAATGTGAAATAAGATGCTTGATAGTTTTATGAACGAATACTTGAATGCTGTTGGATGACTTGAGTTAGTGATTTATATCAAAGACTTAGAAATTGAATCATGACTTGGTTGTCTAGATATATAAGGGAATGGATATGTCGATTCTATCAGACATAATTAAGGAGATAGACTATGCGAATCGCTAGGTTTGATGTGCGACATAGATATATCGTGGATTTGGTTGAATGGGCTTATCATAGGATGACATTATTGAAATAGACTCAGACTATGTACAAACAAACATGTTGATAAGGATAGGATGATCCCTGCTCGATGTTTAGAAATCTGAGTGAAGCGAGCTTGTATAGAATATCCCGTACAAATGAACAATAATTTGACCTTAGAAATTGGGGTGAGCGTCGTGCAATAAATTTGTACGATAAAAACCATGAACGTGAATTGTACCTATGACCTTGTGAACCAACCTAGAGGTTAGGCAAACGACCCTATATCGAGTAAAAGATCTAGTATGATCGACTTTAGAGTATTGCTTGGACAAGCCATAGAACTGGGGCAACGACTTAGAGTTATGCTTAAAACGGTAAGTGTGTGCTAGTAACTTGATATTTGACACGAACAAAATTGATGATAGGACATGGACGCTAGTCGATAGATCAGATAGATCATGCATGATGGTAATACAATGCTTGGTTTTGAGTAGGATTAAAAATAACTTGGATTTTGTTCGACTCCGCTCGAGGTATCATTGTGATTCATGAGACGAGAACACTTGAGATTTTTCTTGTAGCTTGTCCGACTTCGCTATCGCTAACTTTGGTTAAAATACATATGTTTGAGGGACACCTTTAAAGTGTGCATGATCTAAGACTCAGTGATATGTTAAACTCGAGTGCAAAGACTTCACTATCACTAAGTTGGTTGACATGCATATTTTTGGGGGACGCCTTAAATATCTGCAGGATACAGACTCCGTGATATTCTAAACTTGAATGCTAGTGCAAGTAAATATATTAGATTCGTTTGGACGAATATAACAATTTGGCTAAATTAGCCTCAACCTAAGATTTTCATGCACGATAGATTATAACATACACTGTGTTAAGCGATATATGTTCTTCCTTAAGGCGCAATGGAGACTGACTTAGAGAATGCTATAATCAAGTAGATATAGTCAGCTCGAATTAAGTGATAGAGTCATGCAATGAACCAGCCATAGCATGCTTACGACACGTAATATGGAAATGAGTAGAAAGTTGTGTTCGAAGGTTTAATGACACAAAGTAATATGCTTGAGTTAGATTTGATAGTATGTGCTAGATTAGTTTACGCTTAGTAACTCTAGAGGATGAGACTTGTTCTGAGTGGTGTATAATATAACGACACATTCCTCTCAAGATGGAGAGCCGATTCAAATGAAGTAAGTGTGACGACCTATCCTGCCTAGCTCGGCGAGAAAGACTCGCTTGATACAAAAGAATTCAAACTTGGCCCTTCAGGAGTTCAGACTTAGACTCTCAAAGGTACGCTAAGAGTATCGCTCGGCCGAGGTGAATCATCTTAAAGGTGGGTGGGTATGTCACGCCCCAGTCCCAAAATAAACGGTACTAGCCCATGTAGCAATGTCCAGCTAATACGACTCTGAAGGATTTTCCAATTTAATAGACCCATAAAGGCATACTACGCTGTCCTAAATTACTATCAAGTTTATTATGCTACACTAATAAGCAACAGGTAAACAACTAATCTTATCCACGAAAATAAATGTAATAAAGACTATATAAGTGTTAGTAAATAAAATACAAAGAGTCTGAACATCCATAATACAACTGAAATAGTCTGATAGGGACAAACACACTAAAGTACAACGATGGAATAAAAATACAGAAAGTAGTATGATAACAATACTAGAGCATCAACTAGCTAGACGAAGATACCCAAGACCAAAGCAGCAGTATACCCCAGGTGAAGGGAACTCCTCTGGAAATGCCTCAAAGTCCTCAGCCACGAATCCGGTCTCCACTCATGCTCCATATATGGTCGGGTACAAGTGCTCATCCGGATTTGGAAAGAAATCAGGTCCTTAATGGGACTTAACAAACAAAAAGTATATGCCATAATGCAAATACTGTAAAAATATAAGGGTGAACTAACCAGCAAAGTAAAATACACTTGAAGACAACCTTGGTACGTATGGGTAGGTAAAAGGTATAAAGCGTAGCATCGAGCCATAAGCTAAGTATCTGGTATTAGTTGTAAATTGGATACCAGAAGTATATACTGACTATATCACCGATCATGATAGCGCACAGATTGTAACCTCTGTCGTAAGTATCGACAAGCATATATGTCCATAACAGGGTAGCACATATCCCATAATCTGGTAACACATAGCCCATAACTGGGTAACACTGATGCTCACAACCCATAGTTTACTCTGAAACTATGGTAGCCAAATGTCTAACCCATATGCCTACTAATTGTGTTCCCCGCCCAATGCCAATGTCTAAATCGCAAATACGACATAGACATCTCGTACTATAATGTAATTCACTAATGAACTATACGACTATGCTAAAAACTGTCACACGCGCTACTCGTACCGATGATTAGTCAAATGCGTAAGCCCGTATCCTAACATGAACCCACTCTATGACGTAAAATGATACGTGACAAGGCCTCAGGAGTCATGATGATAACTCCACAATATTAGGTACGACCACTAGACACTAGGTCAAACACAAGTCCTAACGTCAATGCCTTTGTCGACTTCATCCGAGTCATTCTCAGACGCTCACATCTATATAATATTTAAAGCAATAAATATATGAACTATAATAACTGAATTTAAACAGCACAACAAGGCAAGGTATACTTGTCTGAAACTCTAATGTGAACAAGTAAAGATCCAGAACCCACAACCAAGGTAGAACCGTCTTGGATTCCTATGAATATATAACAATAAATATCAATCACTATATTAAACTACGCTAAGCATGCACAAAAGTACCCAGGATGGTTCTAGACTAACTAATCCTCGAACACTATAGTTAATCTAGAAAGAGACAAGGAGAATGGGAAAGTAATACAAGTGAATAAGAAGTGTTTCGAGGATTAGTTTGTCTAGAATGAGACAAGGAGTTTTCGCATCCATTAATAGCAGAGTTTTGGGTATATTGGCTAAGGTTTGTTCGATCATCCCCGCCAAAGTTACTCTGGGAGGCCGGGAGCTGAGTGCGTATCTACGGGTAAGACAAATTCTAAGCTACGATATTGTACTCGGGATGGATTGGTTGAGTAGAACCGTGCTAGTATAGACTGTAGAGGAGGTAGAGTTTTGTTTAGCCTGCCAGGAGAGCCAGAGTTTGAGTTTGCCATTGTGCTGAAGAATATTCTACTGAAGAACGAATATGTGAACGGTATTGGATGACTTGTTGGTGATTTATAGGCAATCACTTCTTATTCACTTGTATTCTCAAACTTACCTTATCCTGTCGAACCACAAGTCAAGACGATCCTTTAATTGTTACTCCTCGATCTCCTACAAGTTTGATCATCCCCGCTAGATGTGATATCACGACGCCAACGCTCCCGCGAGATAATCATCCTTATTCGGGTGCGACGCATGTACGAGCCTGGAATTATGCTTGTACAAGACAAGAATGTCAAACATTATGGTTATGATTGAAACGACCAAAATACTGTGGAAGCATAAAAGTGTGCCTCTTGAAGATGGCACAGTTTCCTATAAATAAACTAAATATAGGAAGAATGGCCCACTTTCTCTATTTTCTAAAGGATGACACATTTTTTACTTTCTTCGAAGGATGGCACACTCTTCCAATGAACAGAACGGTAGCGCACAATAAGGTTGTTCTTATCCAGCCCAATACAGGTGAACAATTGGCCTATCATTTTTTTCTCTCAAGCATTAAATACGAAGAGTTTGACAACTAAATAGCAGTCGAGGGTATCAAAATCTATCATTATAGCTGAGCTACGACATGTAAACCCAGGTTGTCGTTTAGAGGCCAGTACGAATCAATATTTTTCAATGTGCGCCATAAGGCCAACCTCTTCAAAAGTACGCCATTATGACTACTTCCTCAAAAGTGCTCCATCATGGCTACTTCTTCAAAAGTGTGCCATCACGGCTACTTCTTCAAAAGTGCATCATTATGGCTACTTCAAAAGTGGGCCATCATGGCTACTTTCTGCAAAGTGCGCCATCATGGCTACTTCTTCAAAAGTACGCCATCACGACTATTTCCTCAAAAGTGCGCCATCACGACTACTTTTTCAAAGTGCGCCATAAGGCCAACTTTTTCAAAAGTGAGCCATTACAGCTACTTCCTCAAAAGTGTGACATCATAGCTATTTCTTTAAAAGTGTGCCATCACAGCTACTTCTTCAAAAGTGCGCCATCACGACTACTTCTTCAAAAGGGCGCCATCACGGCTATTTCTTTAAAAGGGTGCCATCATGTCTACTTCCTCAAAAGTGTGCCATCATGGCTACTTCTTCAAAAGTGTGCCATCACGGCTATTTTCTCAAAATTGCGCCATCACGGCTACTTCAAAAGTGCACTTGTATAGCCAATCTTTCCAAAAGTGCGCCAGTATCCTGACTACTTCTAATGTGCGCTTACGATCCTAACAGACAAAAAGAAGTTACGATTACGTGTTCTATATGCCATGTTCCTCATAAAATGTGCACAAATAACTGTTCCATGACCTACGCTTTTCTCGTATAGGAAGCCAAGTGTTAAACAAGCAGCAAGTTGTGCTCCCACTCACTAGATTATGGGATGTCATTCCATCAAAAGTGTGCGCACAGTGGGGACTGTCTAAAATGTGTGCAGACTGTCATATCTACTCAGAAATTCTATAAATATAGGATTATTGTGTACGTTATAGAGGCTAAAATTTTAAGTCTTTGAAGTTCAAGAACAGAAGGATAAAAATTGAAGCTTGTTTTACCGTTGTTGCCAAAGCTTTCTCATTGCCCAACTCTTCAAGTTGTTCAAAGCATCCTTGCACTTCTTCATCGTCGTGTACTCCAAGGAGTAAAGTAATCGATTGCAGATCAGATCTCTAAAGCTATACTTCCCCAGAATCAATTATACTTAGATTCTTGTCTAGGATCTTTTGTACTCTTCTTTCTTTTAATAGTTTGTAATACAAAGTTCATAAAACCTTTGTTCATCGCAAACAAGATGGCGACTCTGCTGGAAATAATTTCTCCTCTGACGAGAAAGGGATAGCTTAATGTGATGCTGTTTATGTCGGTTCGATGCAGAAGACCATGGTCGTGTAGTTTAACCAACAAGCATGCGAAGAAATACTCTATTCTAGGGGTAGTGCTCGCCCTTCATCCGCACTCAAGTCAAGGAACACTAGCAAAGTGTGGCTTCCCAAGCCTCATTATACATATCCCTAAGTTGCTGTCAACAAGAAAAAAAGTATTCTAAATGACGAGAACTCGCTTGTCAATTCTGTCAACCAAGTTTAAATCAATGACTTGGTGGACAACTCCCTTGCTTTAAACAAGGGATACAAATCGAGCAACTCGTGCAATATCAAGCAAAGGGTGATCTATACCCAAGCTTCTAAGCCAGCGCATATTCGTTATAATATATGGGGCAAGCAAGTTATGGACACTACTCTCCAACCCAATCTCTCTATAGGCGTGCTCTTCAAAGAGAGACAAAAATTTCTCCAAAATCTACTCCATCAGAAGAAAAACTACAGGCACACTAATAAATCGTTAGTTAGGGAAAATCATTCACCTAACATCATGATCACCCGCACAGTGGAGGGAAAGTTATGCGCCACTCTTCAGAAGCCTACTATTAGTGCGCCATGCCAAGACCTTCGTGCAAAATTAATGCTCGTAGGCAAACTACGCCAACTCTGTCTGTGCCACAAAAAGTGCGCTAAGCAGGGTCAACCTCTTCACAATGTGATGTTTGTGCGCGTGTACATAAGAAGACTGCTAGGGACAAATTTCTCTCATCCATGAAGAACAAAAGCTTGAGAGATGACGAATCACACGCCAATCAAGCCAGCACCTCACTCTATACGAAGGGGATAAAAAATATGCATAGAAGATTCAATGTATCCCATGTAAAGATGCAGAGTCTGCCCTCTTCCTTCTCTTCTCTTCCCTCTTCTAACATACGTGAGCTTATTATACAAAAGCGTAAGGAGAGAGATCCTTCTAACCTTGCAATAGTATTTCCTAATGAACATTGTAGCAATTATTATAAGGTTGTAATCAAATGGTACTGTGCATCAATAAAATGGTCTGTGTTTGACTGATTGACTTATACGATATCTTCTAAACCATGACATACAAAACAAACTGACAACCAGGAGTATGATGATGACGAACAGTTCTTTGCTCCAATATACATTGCTTTGCATCCTCCCCGTGGCGGAAGACAATCAAGATGATGTTCTTTAAGAATACCCAGCCAGAGGAGATTTGACCAACTCGTCGACTTCTTTGGAGGAGTATACCAAAATACCCATTCTCGAAGACGGGAGCTCGTTCTTCATGCGAATCCCTATTCCTCAGAATTCGAGACTGGGGTAGCAATCCCCCTGATTATGAAACTGATAGTATAGATTCAAACTATACAGTTCTATCTACCAATCTCTCTGTTGTACACAGAGATGTTAGCATTTATGCCATCAGTGTCGAACAAGATGCTTCTCCATCATGAAGTATCGAACAATACCTCAACTCATTAGAGGTCGCTCTCAGGGTCATGCACACCATAATACAAAATATGCACCAAATAATGATTGCCTAATATTCTGCTACACCAGCTCCTGTCCAAGTGGCACCATCCATACCTGCACAGCTTACTCCTGGAACAACACCCCTACAGGGTAACACAAATCCAGAAGTAGTCCCAAACCAAGAGTCAGCAGCTCCAACTCTTAATCCTCCCAATATTGGGAGTGGACCTCCGCCGGTGATAATACTTGTTCAACCAGGATTTTACCAGTCAGCTGCAACACTCCAGTCAGAAGATCATTTCAAAGATATCTGGGAGTTGCATGCACAGGTCGATATTTTAAAGAACAAAGACCAACTCCGCAAGCTGGGCGTAAAACAGTCTTATCCTCCTCAGTAGGATAATGTTCCCTTCCCTCTTAAAAATAAACCCCAATCAATAGTATTGTTTGAAGGCTAATTAAATATATTAACCACTTCAAAATGATGACGACTCACCTATAAAAGAGTATGCTCTCCATACCAGATTGTTCGTGTGATACTTGGTCAGCATAGCCTACGATTGTTATCGCAGTTTACCTGATAACTGCATATCCTCGTTTGATAATATAAAGTATTTTTTTTCTTACGATTCTATGAGGGAGGCATGGATATGATGATATATTTGCTCATCGATATCAAACAGAAGGAGAAAAAAATTCTCTTGTGAATTTATACAGCATTTTAGGCAAGCAACTCTGAAGTTGCCTCCCAGTATTCTAGATTCAACATTTATCGCTACTTGCCAAAAAATCTACTTCCTATAGTAGGGCTCTGGACAGGTCCAACTCAATTTCAAGGCTGGACGATGTTTATCATTGGGGCTGGAGCTGCTGAAGGTAACATGAAGGTGGCACATAACTTGGGGATACAAATGACTAATGCGAAAGGGAAGCACTCCTCCTCCAACAACAACAATACAAATAATCGCAACAACAAAGGAATGGAGGCCTTAACAATAAATTTGGCATAGCGACCCATGTCACGACCAGCACCTTAAATTTGGAATGAGTCATGGGTACGACCAGCCTACGCCACAGTGTCAGCGGTAGAACGCTGTACCATAAGCCACCAGTATAATCTATAACTCACCACATATATACATATACACAATTAACTCAATCATAAACACTGAGATAATAAAATCAAAAGGAGATAATCAAATAATAGTCTCAAAATTATGGGTCCAAAATAGTTTCCCAAATAATACTAAAGATCCAAAAGATAATATCCAAAATATAATTAGAAATCCCAGAGAATAATCCGATCTTAAACAACTAATTAAAACAACCACTCTACTAAACTACTCGATCGCAACTGGGATCTGAGCTACTAACTCTCTATGATCCTCCTGAAGGGCAAGATCAGGCTCAGCTATGTGCCAATATACGGTCCATAATGTGTAGGGATCTCATCCTCATAGTAGTCACCTAAAATATTATTATTCAGTCAGGATTGGAACGAGTACATTATAGTAAAAATAGTTCCAACATATGGTAGAAGTTATACGGCAATAAATAGTAAAGAATATATGATGGCAACAAACCTGAGATCACAATAAGGCAACCAGAATAACTAACTACTGAAGTCCTGTCATGGAAATGAGGTACAATAATCACAAGTGACCATAGAAAATATATACAAGTATAAGAGAAACAAGTTAGAATAAACTAATCTACGTGATTTAAAATACCTTGTCGATATGTGAACAGTTAAGGGTAAAATTCAGTAAATCATACGTGTCGTGCATGGCTTCTATTATTCCAGTAAGACCATGGGATGGAAAGGATAGTTCCCAAGTCCACTAAGTATTTCCCCTGCTGACTAGTACAACATGGATTCCTTTAGTGCTTAGGCCATACAGGTCTTCGAGGTCGCAATTAGGGCAATTCATAGTGGTGCTCTAAATTGAGTGCTATTACAGGCCTGTTTCAGGATATAGGATATAGGCCATAGGATGATAATACTCAATCAAATCTAGGAAAAACTCTTTTGACTCATTTCAACTGTTCTTCCTTGATATTGATGTTGATCTTTAACTGTCCTTTCTTTGAATGCCTTATATTATGTACAATATTGATTCTTTCCTTTCGCGTTGACTCAATATGCCGCCTAAGACTAGATCACAACAGGGGAGAGCAGCTTTCGAGAGATCGATGACTTTTCGAGGGTCTATACCAGTCACTTCTCTGATGATTGGCGTATCAGCTACATTCGGGGGTCCACCTCCAACTCAGAGGACTGTTCCAGCTGTATCAGAGGGACTTCCACATCCACCTTCCATGCCTACAAATGCGACACAGAAATTCACACTGTTTCATGAGATATTGGAGGCACAGAGGGCTCAGTCCGAGGCACACCAAAGATAGACCGACATATTATGGCAGGGCATTGAGAGTGCTCATCAGCTTGCTCTTACCGTAGTAGAGGAAGGAGTTTCGGTTGCTCCGCAGGTTGCCCAGCTTCGGCCAGGCAATATTTAAGACTTCTAGAAGCTGGAATCTTGGGTCTTCAAGGGGACGGAGGGCATCATCTACGCTGATGATTGTCTCTAGGATATTGAGCGTCTCATGAGGGTGTCCCATCTTTCTGAGGATCTGAAGGTTGAGGCAGTAGGACCTCAACGAGCCAATTCTTGCTGATGCAGGGTAGTCTTGGGAGGTGTAAGGACCTCTTCAAGAGAAATTTCTTTGCTCGGGTAGACAGGTTAGACTTGGGAAGGCAGCTTGAGAGCCTTATTCAGGGGAGCATGTTTGTGGAGGAATATACCGCGGAGTTCGGTAGGCTGAGCCAATTTGCGGAGTATTTGGCGAGAGAGCCGGAGGTTTAAGCTATTCATTTTTGTGAGGGTCTAAACTGGGAAGTGAAGATCCTCATTCCATCTTTTTATGAGACCTACTCGGAGATACTTGTGGAGATACGCAAGGTTGAGCGGGAGTTGGATTTGAATCCCAAGAGAGATTGCAATTCTTTTCTGGGGGCTAATAACAACATAGTGACTGCTAAGCATCCTTATTTTCAGTCCAGGCCTTTTCAGCAGCCACACCAGTACTAGATTCCAACTAAGGTGCCATTTTACTAGGCACCGCAGCAGTAGAGACAATTACAGCAAGCTTTTTGCCATTTCTGTAAGAAGCTCGGCCACATCTGGGAAGTTTGCAGGAAGAGGTTGGGAGTTTGTTTGTATTATGGTACCGAAGGGCATCAGCTGAGAGAGTATCCTTCTAACCCTCGTCGTGCAATTCAGGGAGAAGCTCCAGCTCCGAGGTCACAGGCGAGACCACCTGCAGTACAGCCGATGGGATCGTCGCTTCCGACCCACCAGCAGCGTTATGCCCAGCACCAACATCAGGAAGGTGCACTTCAGGGACGAGCGTTTGCTATGATAGTCGAGGAGGTAAAGCCCACCGGAGATGTCATTGCAGGTTCTATTCTTCTTAATTCCATTCCAGCTTTAGCTTTGTTTGATAGCGGTGCTTCCCATAGTTTTGCATCTGTTTCTTTTGTTCTGAAGCATCATTTGGTAGCTGAGTATTTGCTTAGGACTTACAAGATCATGACCGGGGGAGGCATTATCCTGATTAATGATATTTGTAAGGATCAAAGAGATCCTCTGGGAGGCCGAGAGCTGAGTACGTGTTTACTTGTAATTCTACTTACGAGCTAAGCTATTCTACTCGGGATGGATTGGTTGAGTAGGCACCGTGCTAGTATAGAATGTAGAGGAGGTAGAGTTTTATTTAGCCCACCAGGAGAGCCAGAGTTTGAGTTTGCTAGAGGAGCTGCAGAGCAGGGAGAAGGCATTATTTGTGGAGCTATGGCGAAAGATAAGGAGTTATCGCATCCATTAATACCAGAGTTCTTGGACGTGTTTCCTGAGGAATTGCCAAGATTGCCGCGAGATTGAGATATTGAATTCTCTATAGGCTTTGGTGCCAGGTGTAGAACCAATTTCACAACATGTCTATAGATTAAACAATAGCGTGCTGGTCGAGCTGAAGAAGCAGGTAGCCGAGTTGCAGGATAAGGGGTTTATCAGATCAAGTTCTTTACCGTGGAGAGCTCCAATATTGTTTGTACCAAAGAAGGTTAGATTGGTGTACATGTGCATTGATTACAGGGCATTGAATAATCTCACTATCAAGAAGAAATACCAGTTGCCACGGATTGATAACATGTTCGATCAGTTGAGTGGTGCCATGGTATTTTCTAAGATAGATTTGAGATCAGGATACTACTAGGTGAAAGTAAAGTCGGAGGACATACCGAAGACTGCTTTTAGGACTCGGTATGGTCAGTATAAGTTTATGGTGATGTCGTTTGGGTTGACTAATGCCCCGACGGTATTAATAAATTTGTTGAACAAGGTGTTCCATCAATACCTTGACAAGTTCATGGTGGTGTTCATCGATGACATACTCATATACTCGAAGACACTGGAGGAGCACGAGGAGCATTTACGAATTATGTTGGATGTGCTGAGGAAGGAGAAGCTGTATGAAAAGTTGTCCAAGTGTAAGTTATTCCTGGACAAGGTGGACATATTATGACTGGTGATGGAATTTCAGTGGATCCGAAGAAGATCACAGCAGTGGAGTCTTGGAAGACCTTGAGTTCAGTAGCAGAGATCAGAAGTTTCTTGGGTTTGGCAGGCTACTACAGGAAGTTTGTACAAGATTTTTCGAGGATTGCCGAGCCGATGACTAGACTCACCAGGAAGGATGTAGAGTTTGTTTGGACAGAGGAGTGCCATATTATTTTGAGGAATTAAAAAAGAGGTTGACGTCTGCTCCTATTTTGACATTGCCATCAGGGTCTGGAGGTTTCACTATTTATAGTGATGTATCAGGGAAAGGGCGGGGTTGTGTTCTTCAACAGAATGGGAAAGTGATTGCCTATGCATCCAGGCAATTACGTCATCATGAGAAGAACTATCCTACACATGATTTGGAGTTGGCCGTAGTCATCTTTGTACTGAAGATGTGGAAATACTCTTTATACGGAGAGCGTGTGGAGATCTTCACAGACCACAAGAGCTTGAAGTACATTTTCACGTAAAAGGAGTTAAACATTAGGCAGCGTCGGTGGTTGGAACTAATGAAGGATTTTGACATATCTTTGCAGTATCATCCTAGGAAAGCCAATGTAGTTACCGATGCCTTGAGCAGGTATCCGATAGCTATGTTGTTGACTCAGGATTGGTATTTGTTGGAGAACTTGGAGAGCTTGGGCATTGAGATGATAGTTCCTGGTTTTGCTATGTAGATGTGGGGGTTGCAGATACACTCAGAGTTGATGGACATGATCAAGGCAGCCCAGTATGAGGATGTATCTCTGAGGAGCATCAGAGCTCAGGTGAGAGCATGATTAAAGGATAATTTCACCATTGCTGAGGATGGTTCTTTGCGACATGGTATTAGATTATGTATGCCTAGTGGGGAGCTGCGTAAGGAGATGTTACAGAAAGCACATTGCTCTCAGTATTTCATACTGCCTGGTACCAATAAGATATATCAGAATATGCGAGAGTGTGTGTGGTGGTATGGCATGAAGAGGAAAGTGGCACAGTTTGTATCCAGATGCATAGTGTGCCAGCAGGTAAAATCCGAGAGGCAGAGGCCAGGCCGTTTACTTCAGCCATTACCCATTCTAGAGTAGAAGTGGGAGTACATTAATATAGATTTTGGTCCAAACTTCTACGATCTCCAGGAGGAAAAGATGCAATTTAGGTCATTGTTGATAGGTTGACCAAGTTGGCCCACTTTTTGTCTTTCAAGGTGGGTTTGTCTATGGAGAAGCTGACAGAGATGTATGTGAGGCAGATCATCAGGATACATGGGGTTCCCGTCAATATAGTCTCGGATCGGGATAGTTATTTTACTTCTCATTTCTGGAGGAGTTTGCAGGCGAGTTTGGGCACCCAGATCAAGTTTAGTACTGCATATCATCCCCAGACAGATGGACAGTCAGAGAAAACTATTCAGACTCTCGAGGATATGCTGCACACTTGTGTACTAGATTTTGGGGGATATTGGGAGGACCATCTCTATTTGGCAGAGTTTGCTTACAATAATAGCTACTAGGCTAGTATAGATATGTCACCATTTGAGGCTCTGTACGGTCGGAGATATCGTACTCCCTTATCATGGGACGATATTAGAGAGAGAGTTTTGCTAGGGCCAGAGATGGTTGTGGATGCAGCAGAGAAGGTTAAGCTGATCAGAGATAGACTCGAGTGGCACAGGATAAACAGAGGCATTGGGACGATACCCACCGGAGACCTTTGGAGTTTGAGGTATAGTTTTAGATTTTTGTTTTGTGCTTGATATTGGTTGTTTGTTATAGATTAAGTTCTTAAGGTTGTATTTTGTTCTAGGTTGGTAGTTTGGTGTTTCTGGGGATTTCTTTAACACGAGACACGATTCACTTCGGTGGAGGCAGAAAGCTTAGTCCATGATTCATTGGACCTTTTACTATTCTTGAGAGGGTCGGCTGTTGCTTTCAGACTAGACTTGCCACCTGCATTGAAGAGAGTGCACAACATGTTTCATGTGTCACAATTAAGATGGTACGTAGCAGACCCTAGTCACGTGCTGGATCACTCAGAGATAGAGGTGGTCCCTACTCTTAGCTATACAGAGCAACCAATTAGAATTCTGAATCGGAGAGAGAAGGTGCTGAGAAACTAGTTTAGATTAGATCCATGGACCAACATTTATATTTAGTTAGAATGGTGCCCAATTATAAGCCCATTCATTAGGAGGATACTTAATTAAATTAAATACATTAGATTAGAACCTTCCCTCCTTAATTATTTCTTCATGAGAGGCCCCAAGGGATATTTTAGTTATTATATAGTGGCTTAGGGACGGGTTCAAGTGGTCGGCCTATTTTAATTAGGAGAAAATTTTCTCTCTCCTCATTTTCATCATAATTCTATATCTAGAATATCCTTTTCCTAATTTCTTTATTTCCACACCAAATTTCTTTCCAATTTCTTCCTAAATTATTATTGGAGGCTATTGAAGAAGGAATCTACAAGGAGGAAGCAAGAATCTACAAGAAGAAGTAATGATCTACAAGTTGGAGGCTCATTTCACCAATTTTAGAAGTTTTATTGGGAATCCATCTCCCAATAGGTACAATTCAGTTTTTTCTCTTTATGTAAACTATAAATCTGTATTTTAATCATTAGGAACTACCCCATATGATGAGACTACCTATAGGAATTGGAATTAGTTTCATAGGAGGCCTATGGAGGAAGTTATGGTGTATTTTATGTCAATTTTGAGGGAATTTCGAGATTGACACATGTTGTATTTGTCAATTGGTTAATTAGACCAAATTAACATGTATTTGATTGTATGTGGCTAGTGTCGTATCTACAATTGGATACGTGTAGGCCATATTCCAATAATTTGGAGATACGGGTTGATTTGGAAGTTTTCCTCCGACACGGGACTTTGTGCATGTCACATTTTGACACAGATACGTAGATGTGTAATTGACTCTTTGTATTGTTCATATATACTATTTTATACTTGCTTGTGTCCTTCGGGGTATGTTTGGTTGTGTGGTGGACTCGTATCGCAAGCGTATCATAGATCTAGTGCGATACGAGTGCGATACACTCCACGTGTTTGTTGTATTTCATTTCTAGATTCAATTTGCATTATTTTTGGTTATTAGTGATATATGTATTCATAGGTGTATATATATAGTGTTATATATATATATATATATATATATATATATATGTATGTATGTATGTTGGTCTTTATATATGTATATATAAGCATGTGTATATACATAGATATAGATATATATAGGTGTATGTTTATATATGTATATACTTATGTGTATGCATAGTTATATATTTATGTGAGGTATGATTTATATATATATGTACATAAGTAGTTATATATATGTCTGTGTGTCTGTCACTACCAGAATAAGTCAAATTAGCGACGTCTACAAACGTCGCTAAATGGCCAAAAAATGTCGCTAAATAATTTTAGTGACGTATATAGCGACGTTTCAATGAAGTCGCTTTTAAGCTAGTCGCTTTGCAAAAAAATGTTGCAAAAAGTCGCTATACCGACGTTTTCTAGCGACGTAAATGTGTCGCTATATTAGCGACGTTTAGTGACGCAATGTTGCTAAATTAGCGACGTATTGTGTGTCGCATGTCGCTAAGTTTTATTCTTTTTAGCGACGTTGTGCGACTCATTTAACGACGTTATATTGACATGGCAATACTTCCATGTCAGTAATTTGTGACGGGCAGTGATGTGTTTAGCGATGTGTATAGCGACGATGTGCGACTCATTTAGCGACGTTATATTGACCTGGCAATATTGCCATGTCAGCAATTTACGACGGACAGTGACGTGTTTAGCGACGTGTATAGTGAAGGAGATAGCGACGTATATAGCGACATATTCAGCGACGTAATTAGCGACGCACGTAAACGTCGTTAAAAATATCGCTAAAGATATAGTAAAAAATAAAAAAAATAAAAATTGAATTATTTCCAAACCATTCTTCCTGCAGTTTATGAATTCATAATTTGTACAAATAGACCCGGAGCAACCCTCCGTTGAATTTTTTGGGTTCGTCGACCCCCTACAGTTGAATACTTAACACCGATAAATTAATATATATTTAATATGAATAATATAGTAAAATTTAAAGAAAATGAAACATTGAGATTACAAACCGAGTAAGGATAAATCTCGTCGTAAAAAATACAACAAATATCCACACAATTGAGTCTGAAAGCCTCATCCTAAAGAATACAAGAAATAATATCTGACAGCCTCAAAAATAAAGAATATTTATAAATGATCAAATATCATAGGTCTGAAACATAAACTATAAACCCCCTCGATTTATTCTGTAGATAGTTAGAGTGGTTTTGAAAAATTTTGATAGCAGATGTTGAGGTTTAGCGTAGAGATATTTTATCTGGAATTTAATTCAATTAATTTAAACCCTTGGCGCGCCCTATCTTTTTCTGATTTTTCGGAGCCCAATATCAGCCCATAAATTCCATACAATTATTGTACTTTCGACTCAACTCGCCAAATTAGGCACTGGACTTTTCCGTCTTTTAAAATTAATTTCTATGTGCTCTAAATTAATTGCGCAATATTTCGAAAATCGTAACCCACATTTAATTCCGTGTCGGACACCTGTTTCGTTACCCTAAATTTTGGGATACCAACTTAACCCGTTGAGCCGGACCAACCAAAGGGTCTAAGACTGACTCCAAGCCCCCACCATTTTTGGCCTTTGCATCATTTCCGAATTTTGACCCCAAGTGCCCCAATTAAATTCGTGGGACGCTTTGTTTCTATTTGAATCAGGGATACTGACTTTGTAAATCCCAACTTTAACCCTAAATTAATTCCAATGCCTTCCTAATTAAACCCGTACCTAACGCACAATCCCCCCTCACCATAGAAATTTCTAAATATATTTTTCCCCGCAATTTTTGTGTCATTTTATGTGTCCATGCAATTTCTCGAATTTACGGGGCTAAGTTGTAATTATTGAATTGTGTGGCACCATCCTATTGGTCAAGAACTAATGAGAGGGTCCCAAAATAGGGTCCCATTCTCACCCACTCATTCACCCTCATGAAGAAACCCTCTTCTCTTCATGTTTAATCCCATCCATCCATTTTTAAATGGATTGATCCCAACCACCCATCTACTCTACACATTCCCCTATAAAGTAGCTCCTACACCCCACCCTCAACCAAAACCTACTGGCCCTAATCCCAAAAATCTCTCTCTCTCTCCTACTCCATTTAATTTCTTCATGCAAAGGAAACTCCAAGCTTCTTCTTCTTCCTCCTTCATTTTTCTTCTTCTTCTTCTTCTTCCTTAGCTTCTTCTCCCTCTTATAGAATCCCAGACCAGCCTTACTCCGGCCCGACTCCGGTCGTTGGCCCCCACCGCGGCTGACACTGCCGCCCGCTCCGGCCGTTGTGTGCGTCCCTCCGACCGCAGCGTGCGTCCCCCCGCCGGCGCCGTTCAACACTCCTCCGGCGCTGTACAGTCTCCTTCGGCGCTGTGCAGTCCCCTCCCCCGCTGTGCAGACATCCCAACCCACCGCCGAACGGTGCTGTCGCCCGCTCCCGTGCGTCCCCGACGCCAGGCCGACCTCTCCCGCCGCGTGCGTCCAGCTCCGGCGGAGCATTCCCCCGCTGTGTGCTTCACCTCCGACCACCAGTTCTACTCCACCACCTCCTTCTTCCTCACCTCCTTCTTCATCACCACCACTATCACCATTATCACCACCACCTTCAACTCCACCACCACCGGACATTCCCCATTTTCCGGCCAGCCCCTCCTCGCTCCGGCCGTTTGGGTATACTCCTCCCCCTCTCTTTACGTTTATACTTGTTGTTGCTTTATATATTCATGGGTTAATGTTAGCTAGGGTTTCACCTATGCATTTCATGTGAGCATAGTATTAGGATTTCTTTGGTAGAGCATGTTGATGATGGATTAAGGTTGATAAAGGACATGGGGATATGACTTGTAGTATGTTGTAGAGGTATAAATTGATAGGATGAATGTAGATTAGGGTTTCTCTTCGTCATGAATTAAAACAAGTTAATTTAGATATCGGATTATGGAGATTTAAGTCTTTATCTTTGAATAAAGGATCGAGATATATTTTATGGTGGTAAAAGCTAACTTATTTAACGAGAATTAAATTGATGAAGAATTTATGTGCAACATAAAATGCTCAATTTAAATGTATGATTAGTAAGGATAGTAGAAGGATGACTGATTGAGGATGGATAATATTAGTGAATTTTTAATTGAGGATTAGCTTATATGGTAGAAATGTTAGTTTATTTTCGGAGAATTTAATCGGGAAGAATATAAGGATGACTAATTAATGGACTATCGTACCGTTAGTCAGTTGTAGTTGGTCCTCTAGTATCTTGCCCTTGTGAGTCATAGAATAGATTATTAATTTGGATTTGTATCTCTTCACTAGGTACTGCTGGACCTGAGGACTTGGGCGGAGTACCAGATCCCCGTCATCAGCAGCCACACGCAGGCAAGTGTACCTTGCCACCCGGTATTTCAGTTTACAGATATTGTTGCTCTTTATGTACTTGTGCGCGTATTTATGTTGATGTTCGATACTCCGTGTCCGGTTCACAACCGGGTGTTGACATTCGACTTAACGTCTTAGAATAATTACTAGATGCTTCACAGCAACTCGATGCACGTACCTGAGTACATCGATACCCCTGGACACACTCATACACTGTGATCGTGCCAGATTCCTGTATCCTGATACTGACATCATGACCAGAGACTGGGACGACCTTAGGGTCGTGTCTGTTGAGTTAAATTCCTTGTGTGGAGATTGTAGTTAGAGGTTCAGGTTCAACGCACAATCTTTGACCGCTTGAGAAGGGGAAGACAGTTACTAGACATTTGGGCTACTCTGCACGCGCTTATATATATATAGTATTTTGTAGTGATACCTGTATCTAGTGTAGCTGTTTTACCCGTGTGACTCTTTGCCCGGAGCTGCGGTACGTGCCGTGTGTTTTCGTGTCCGGAGCTACGGTTTTACTTTGGACGGCCCACGCGTCAAACGTTGTCTTTAAACTGTGTCACACTTGTTTGGTTATGTTAGAGTACCCTGTCGTGCATTTGTACTTTCTGTTTACTTGGCATTGTTATATTTTTGTACCTTATTACGTCCCTCTGAGGACCTGGTTCCCTTCCAGGTGTAGGCCACGAGGATTACCCGGAGGAGTACGGACCGGGCATCTATCCAGCAGCTGTACTCACTGCCGAGGACGAGGTCATTCCTGAGGACTTCGCCTGATCGCTGGTAGTGACTCTTTCCTTGGGACGGTATTATTACCTAGTTACCTGCTGCCGTCCCAAGTTATCTTTTTGCTTACTTTCATTCCAGTCTATTTGTGCTAGCGGGTTTGTCCCCGTATGACTACTCTAGTATTTGTACTTGATACTTATTTGGATATTTTCCTTCCTGCATATTAGTCGTTGTATTTACTTCTATTGTGCTCTTATATTGATGCCTGTGGATGAGATTTAGATTGAGTTTACTTGTGTTATGTGATGGGTTATTCATTGTATTTTACAGCTTAAGTGTACTCCGACGGGCCCATTAGATTGGTTAGCTCGCCGAAGTACACTGCTGGCCATTGCCACGTATCTCGGTTCCTTATCCATGGAACCGGGGCATGACAAGGTTTTTGTGGTGGCCCATACAGGTCCGATTTAAAATCGTCTTGGTCACCTGACTGTGCCAAGTGAGCCTGCAAATTAGGAATAGAGTTAGAAATCTTATCTGTAAAATTTAAAACCTTCATATGATACCTCTATCTTGATATCGTTACCAAAATGCATCTTGTTTATTTTCCTCAAACGCTGATCGCAATCATGACTTCTTTTCAGAGTTATGAATCTCCGCAGTGGACGTATCGCACAGCCTGACGACGTTTCCCGAGACGCTGGATCATCCGAAGAACCGGATCTGGAGCAGGTCCTTCTACTGACTCCAGCTCCCATGGGACAGTCATCAGGACATCCCGAGGTACCATCAGACGGACACCAGACTCCCCATCAGGCAGGACCTGAGGATCAGAGGATCCCGAGTCAGGAGGAGCAGCAGCTACCACCTCCTCCACCATTCTCGCCCCAGATGCCCTTTATGCCATTCCCCACAGGGCAACCGACGGACGAAACCCAGATGTTCCAGATGATGTTTACGATGATGCAGGCCCAGCAGCAGGCTCAGCAACAGGCCCAGCAGCACCAGGCTGAGACTCTGAGAGAGAGCATCGTGACGGCCTTGGGGCAGGCGTCACCACCCGCATACGAGCCGATGCGAGGGTCTGTCGTAGACTTCCGTCGTTTGATGTCGTAACCTTTTGCGGGCACGGAGGAGCCGACGGAGGTCCACGCTTGGCTCACCGACATTCAGCACTAGCTAGAGGCTACTAACCTCCCCCGACACAGATGGATGACGGCTGTCAAGATGCAGCTCACCGACAACGCTCATCACTGGTGGCTTTCCGAGGAGCATCGTTTGGGACCGGATCGCGCCACCTGGGAAGAGTTCTCTAGACTCTTCCAGGAGATGTACATACCCTCTACAGCCCGAGCAGAGCTTCGGGACAGATTCCAGAACCTTAGGCAAGGGAGTATGACTGTAGAGGAATACAATTCTGAGTTCCTTTGCCTGAGCAGATTTGCACCATTCCTGATCCCCACTGAAGAAGCGAAGGCCAAGAAGTTTTATGAGGGCTTGAGTTACGAGACCCAGAGGCTTATCGGGTCCACAGCCCTCACCTCCTACTCTGGGGTACTACTTGCAGCGCGATGTCATGACCGCATCAACAAGATGGAGGCCAGCCAGAAACGCTCCTATGCGATGACATCAGCAGCCAGAGCACCGCAGGGAGGACCTACGAAGCGTCCTTTGGTACAGCAGCAACACCAAAGGGCAGCACCACAGCAGGGAGCAGTCATTCCCACTTGCCATTTCTGTGGCAAGAAGGGACATATATTGAGGGACTGTCGACGGAGATTGGGCACTTGCTTGAGATGCGAATCGGACCAGCATGCAGTCCGAGATTGCCCAGATCAGAGGGCTCCAACACAGATGGTTCACCGACCAGCCCTGCCAGCACCGAGACCTTATCAGCAACCTCCTGGACCGAGGCCACCTTACGCAGGAGCTGGAGCACAGCGACCACCAGCACCAGGAGGAAACCAGAGGAGGCCACCCTTGGCTCCACAGGGAGATCGATACCAGCAGGTTCAGCAGCAGCACCAGAGGGCACCGGCACCGAGACAGGGACAGGCCTATGCTATGACCATAGAGGAGGCTGAGACAGCAGGAGAAGTGATCGCAGGTACAATCTTAGTAGCTTCATTTCCAGCATTAGTCCTATTTGATTCTGGTGCCACACACTCTTTTATAGCTGCTAGTTTCGTGGCTACCCATAGAATAGCCACCGTACCCCTTTCGAAGGTCAAGAGGATCCTTACGGGAGGTGGAATAGTACCTGTTAGCGACACTTATAGATCATGTTCAGTAGTTGTCTGCGGGCGAGAGATGCGTGCCCAATTTTTGGTTTTCTCCATGCCGGACTATGACATTGTCCTAGGCATGGATTGGTTGAGCCAATACCACGCAATGCTAGATTGCCATCATGGTTGTGTCATCTTTAGACCCCCAGATCACCCAGAGTTTGAGTTTCTTCGGGGAGCCCGAGAGCATGGTGTCCAACCTACCCTAGCGACACACATTGCAGAAGGTGAACCGATGTACCCTTACTTTATAGCAGAGTTTGAGGATGTGTTTCTAGAGGATCTCCCAGGACTGCCACCTGACAGAGAGATTGAGTTCACCATAGAGTTGACTCTAGGAGCCGAGCCAGTTACTTCCCCCGTTTACAGACTAGCACCGAAGGAGTTGGTTGAGCTGAAGGTTCAAGTAGATGATCTCTTAGAAAAGGGTTTCATATGGGCTAGTGTATCTCCATGGGCAGCACCCATTCTGTTTGTACCGAAGAAGGACGGGACGGTAAGCTTGTGTATCGATTACAGGGCGGTAAATGCTGTAACGATAAAGAACAAGTATCCACTGCCGCGCATCAATGATTTGTTTGATCAACTTAGCGGTGCATGTGTATTCTCGAAGATCGATCTCAGATCCGGATATCATCAGATCAAGGTACGGAAAGAGGACATCCAGAAGACGGCCTTTCGGACGAAGTATGGCCACTATGAGTTTTTAGTCATGCCGTTTGGTTTAACCAACGCGCCAGCAGTATTCATGTGTTTGATGAACATTGTCTTCTACTAGTACTTAGATAAGTTCGTGGTGGTATTTATAGACGATATCTTGATATATTTTAAGAGCCAGGAGGAGCATGAGAGGCATCTCAGGATCGTGTTGGAGACGTTGAGACATGAGAGGCTGTACGCCAAACTTAACAAATATGAGTTCTGCTTGGATAGAGTACCATTTCTGGGACACATAATCACCGGAGATGGACTATCAGTTGCCCAAAGAAGATAGCTGCAGTAGAGACCTGGCCTACCCCTACATCAGTTACGGAGGTTAGGAGCTTCCTCGGACTTGCCGGATATTATCGGAGGTTCATGGAAAACTTTTCGAGGATAGCTGCGCCTATGACGCGACTGACGCGTAAAGGCGAAGAGTTTATCTGGACCGACGAGTGTCAGGCGGCTTTCGATGAGCTGAAGAAGCATCTGATATCAGCACCGATTTTGACACTACTTTTAGGATCAGGAGGATTTGTAGTGTACAGTGATGCATCAGGGAGCGGATTGGGATGTGTACTGATGCAACACGGCAAGGTGATAGCCTACGCATCGAGACAGCTGAGAGTTCATGAGAAGAACTATCCGACGCACGACTTGGAGCTAGCTGCGGTGATATTTGAACTAAAGCTGTGGAGACATTACCTTTATGCTGAGCGTGTTAAGATTTATACAGATCATAAAAGCCTGAAGTACGTCTACACGCAGAAGGAGCTCAATATGAGGCAGAGACGTTGGCTAGAGTTGATGACAGATTATGACATTGAGTTACAGTACCACCCTGGCAAGGCGAATGTCGTAGCAGATGCCTTAAGCAGGAAGCCCATGGCATACTTTCTGACGACGCAGCGACAGTTTCTAGAGGATCTCCAGGAGCTTGGGATAGAGATCGTATTGCCAGGCATGGATGGACAGATGGCCAGTCTTGAGGTTCAGTCTACTTTGATTGAGAGGATCAAGGCAACATTGCCTACAGATGCGAGATTTCGACGTCTGCGAGAGAGAACAGAAGCCGGCATGCAGACGGGACTCAGGATTCATGAAGACGGAACGTTGAGGTGCGAAGATCGCCTATATGTTCCGAGTGGCGAGCTACACCAAGAGTTGATGACCGAGGCTTATAGCTCGATTTATTTTATTCATCCCGGGGGTACAAAGATGTACCGAGACTTGAGACAGCATTTCTGGTGGCATGGGATGAAGAGAGAAATTGCAAGATTTGTGGCAAAGTGTTTAGTTTGTCAGCAAGTCAAGGCTGAACATCAGAGGACTGCAGGATTATTGCAGCCACTCCCCATTCCCGAGTGGAAGTGGGAACACATTACCATGGACTTCGTGACAGGATTTTCGCAGAGCCCTAGCGGGAATGATACAGTTTGGGTTGTCGTAGACAGACTCACCAAGTCTGCACATTTCTTGCCCTTCAGAGTTGGGCAATCCACAGAGATACTAGCTGACATGTATATGAGGCAGATAGTACGATTACATGGAGTACCTGTCAGCATCGTATCGGATCGTGATTCCAGATTTACGTCACATTTTTGGCGGAGTATACAGGAGAGCCTAGGAACTCGTCTCAAGTTCAGCACTGCGTATCATCCACAGACTGATGGACAGTCAGAGCGCACGATACAGATATTAGAGGATATGTTGAGAGCGTGCATGATTGATTTTGGAGGATCTTGGGAGGACCACCTACACTTGGTAGAATTCTCCTACAATAACAGTTACCAGGCCAGCATACAGATGGCACCTTATGAGGCACTGTACGGTAAGAAATGTAGGTTGCCAGTTTGTTGGAGTGACGTAGGAGAGTATCAGATACTGGATCCAAAATTGGTGACACAGACAGTAGAGAAGGTCAAGCAGATTCAGAGCCACCTGCGCGCAGCACAGGACAGACAGAAACACTAGGCAGATGTGCACCGCAGACCATTGGAGTTCAAGGAGGGTGACCATGTATTTTTGAGGATATCGCCTACCCGCGGTACTATCAGATTCGGAGGCAGAGGCAAGCTGAGTCCGAGGTACATCGGGCCTTTTGACATTTTGGAACGAGTTGGCGAAGTGGCTTACCATCTTGCATTACCTCCATCATTGGAGGGGGTACATGACGTATTTCACGTATCGTAGCTGAGGAGATATGTCGCAGATCCTAGCCATGTGCTTGATCATTCGGAGATTACAGTCGGGCCTAGTCTGTCTTACGTAGAGCAGCCAGTTGAGATCCTCGATCGAAGCGAGAAGACTTTGAGAGGACAGACGATTCGACTGGTCAGAATGGCATGGAAGCACCATTCGCCAGGCGAGTCTACTTGGGAGCGCGAGGATTCTATTCGGCAGTGGTTCCCGTACTTATTTGAGGAGCAAGGTACGAATTTACGTACGACAATTAATTACTAGTTGTTTTAAAATTCTGTTAGATATTGTCGTGCTTTACTTTTAATTTCGGGGACGAAATTTTTCTAAGTTGGGAAGAATGTAAACTCCCTCGATTTATTTTGTAGATAGTTAGAGTGGTTTTGGAAAATTTTGATAGCAGATGTTGAGGTTTAGCGTAGAGATATTTTATCTGGAATTTTATTCAATTAATTTAAACCCTTGGCGTGCCCTATCTTTTTCTAATTTTTTGGAGCCCAATATCAGCCCATAAATTCCGTACAATTATTGTACTTTTGACTCAACTCGCCAAATTAGGCACTGGACTTTTTCATCTTTTAAAATTAATTTCTATGTGCTCTAAATTAATTGCTCAACATTTCGAAAATTGTAACCCACATTTAATTCCGTGTCAGACAACTGTGTCGTTACCCTAAATTTTGGAATACTAACTTAACCCGTTGAGCAGGACCAACCAAAGGGTCCAAGACTGACTCCAAGCCCCCACCATTTTTGGCCTTTGCGTCATTTCTGGATTTTGACCCCAAGTGCCCCAATTAAATTCGCGGGACGCTTTGTTTCTATTTGAATCAGGGATACTGACTTTGTAAATCCCAACTTTAACCCTAAATTAATTCTACTGCCTTCCTAATTAAACCCGTGCCTAACGCACAATCCCCCCTCACCATAGAAATTTCTAAATATATTTTTTCCCGCAATTTTTGTGTCATTTTATGTGTCCATGCAATTTCCCGAATTTACGGGGCTAAGTTACAATTATTGAATTATGTTGCACCATCCTATTGGTCAAGAACTAATGAGAGGGTCCCAAAATAGGGTTCCATTCTCACCCACTCATTCACCCTCATGAAGAAACCCTCTCCTCTTCATGTTTAATCCCATCCATCCATTTTTAAATGGATTGATCCCAACCACCTATCTACTCCACACATTCCCCTATAAAGTAGCTCCTACACCCCACCCTCAACCAAAACCTACCGGCCCTAATCCCAAAAATCTCTCTCTCTCTCCTACTCCATTTAATTTCTCCATGCAAAGGAAACTCCAAGCTTCTTCTTCTTCCTCCTTCATTTTTCTTCTTCTTCTTCCTTAGCTTCTTCTCCCTCTTAGAGAATCCCATACCAGCCTTACTCCGGCTCGACTCGGGTCATTGGCCCCCACCACGGCTGACGCTGCCGCCCGCTTCGGCCGCTGCGTGCGTCCCTCCGACCGCAGCGTGCGTCCCCCCGCCGGCGCCGTTCAACACTCCTCCGGCGCAGTACAGTCTCCTCCGGCGCTGTGCAGTCCCCTCCCCCGCTGTGCAGACACCCCGACCCGCCGTCGAACGGTGCTGTCGCCCACTCCCGTACGTCCCGATGCCAGGCCGACCTCTCCCGCCGCGTGCGTCCAGCTCCGACGGAGCAGTCCCCCGCTGTGTGCTTCACCTCCGACCACCAGTTCTACTCCACCACCTCCTTCTTCCTCACCTCCTTCTTCATCACCACCACTATCACCATTATCACCACCACCTTCAACTCCACCACCACCGGACATTCCCCATTTTCCGGCCAGCCCCTCCTCGCTCCGGCCGTTTGGGTATACTCCTCCCCCTCTCTTTACGTTTATACTTGTTGTTGCTTTATATATTCATGGGTTAATGTTAGCTAGGGTTTCACCTATGCATTTCATGTGAGCATAGTATTAGGATTTCTTTGGTAGAGCATGTTGATGATGGATTAAGGTTGATAAAGGACATGGGGATATGACTTGTAGTATGTTGTAGAGGTATAAATTGATAGGATGAATGTAGATTAGGGTTTCTCTTCGTCATGAATTAAAACAAGTTAATTTAGATATCGGATTATGGAGATTTAAGTCTTTATCTTTGAATAAAGGATCGAGATATATTTTATGGTGGTAAAAGCTAACTTATTTAACGAGAATTAAATTGATGAAGAATTTATGTGCAATGTAAAATGCTCAATTTAAATGTATGATTAGTAAGGATAGTAGGAGGATGACTGATTGAGGACTGATAATATTAGTGAATTTTTAATTGAGGATTAGCTTATATGGTGGAAATGTTAGTTTATTTTCGGAGAATTTAATCGGGAAGAATATAAGGATGACTAATTAATGGACTATCGTACCGTTAGTCAGTTGTAGTTGGTCCTCTAGTATCTTGCCCTTGTGAGTCATAGAATAGATTATTAATTCGGATTTGTATCTCTTCACTAGGTACTGCGGGACCTGAGGACTTGGGCGGAGTACCAGATCCCCGTCATCAGCAGCCGCACGCAGACAAGTGTACCTTGCCACCCTGTATTTCAGTTTACAGATATTGTTGCTCTTTATGTACTTGTGCGTGTATTTATGTTGATGTTCGATACTCCGTGTCCGGTTCACAACCGGGTGTTGACATTCGACTTAACGTCTTAGAATAATTACTAGATGCTTCACAGCAACTCGATGCACGTACCTGAGTACATCGATACCCCAGGACACACTCATACACTGTGATCATGCCAGATTATTGTATCCTGATACTGACATCATGACCAGAGACTGGGACGACCTTAGGGTCACGTCTGTTGAGTTAAATTCCTTGTGTCGAGACTGTAGTTAGAGGTTCAGGTTCAAAGCATAATCTTTGACCGCTTGGGAAGGGGAAGACAGTTACTAGACGTTTGGGCTACTCTGCACGCGCTTATATATATGTAGTATTTTGTAGTGATACCTGTATCTAGTGTAGTTGTTTCACCCGTGTGACTCTTTGCCCGGAGCTGCGGTACGTGCCGTGTGTTTTCGTGTTCGGAGCTACAGTTTTACTTTGGACGGCCCACGCGTCGAACGTTGTCTTTAAACTGTGTCACACTTGTTTGGTTATGTTAGAGTACCCTGTCGTGCACTTGTACTTTCTGTTTACTTGGCATTATTATATTTCTGTACCTTGTTACGTCCCTCTGAGGACCTGGTTCCCTTCCAGGTGTAGGCCACGAGGATTACCCGGAGGAGTACGGACCGGGTATCTATCCAATAGCTGTACTCACTACCGAGGACGAGGTCATTCCTGAGGACTTCGCCTGATCGCTGGTAGTGACTCTTTCCTTGGGACGATATCATTACCTAGTTACCTGCTGCCGTCCCAAGTTATCTTTTTGCTTACTTTCATTCCAGTCTATTTGTGCTAGCGGGTTTGTCCCAGTATGACTACTCTAGTATTTGTACTTGATACTTATTTGGATATTTTCCTTCCTGCACATTAGTCGTTGTATTTACTTCTATTGTGCTCTTATATTGTTGCCTATGGATGAGATTTAGATTGAGTTTACTTGTGTTATGTGATGGGTTATTCATTGTATCTTACAGCTTAAGTGTACTCCGACGGGCCCATTAGATTGGTTATCCCGTCAAAGTACACTGCTGGCCATTGCCACGTATCTCGGTTCCTTATCCATGGAACCGGGGCATGACACAAACAATGAATAAACGGTCCTAACTAGGAATACTACGGATCTGCAGGAGGATGACCATCGGCGCGCATCATGGATAAGAACAGATCATACTACTCCCGTAAAATTGATACCGATGTCGATGGAGAAGGCAGTGACATCGGTGGAGTCTGTGTCGATGAAGGCGCACCAGAATGACGTATCTGCTCCAACTCTGCTAGTCGATGGTTGTTTGAATCCATGGTAGATAATAGCCTCATATTGCTATAAACTATTGAATCCTGCATCATCGTTAGCCTTTCACCCATGGACAGTTGTGATGCTTGTATCTCCATCACGCTGCGCTCTGTCAATGCTCTAAGATCAGCTGTCATATCCCAGAGCTCCATGATGCTGTGCTCGAGCATATCAAATTGTGCGATGAGCGTCGCATCATCCACTTGCGGCTGGGACAGGGGCTGCTCCTGCATCCTTCTCAGCAACTTGTCAGGGAGAGACGCAATCTGACGGTCAACGGTCTCCTGGACTCAAGCAGACGACTGCAAGGGCTATAGGGAATGCGCACTTGCCGGGGAGGCACTAGATGACTGCCTCACAACCAGGGCGCTATAGGATCTTGTACCATAGTACGTACCCCTCTGGAGACCACCAGCGGCGGTCACCCACAGCTCGTCCGCCGACAAAGCTGGAGAGGGCTGCGAGGAAGTACCAGCCTCTCCCTCTGTAGGTGCACTAGCAGTCGCCCTCTCACGCAGCCTATGATACTCGGCCTAAAAAAGTTTGGATACTCGATAATTGCCTAAGTTATATTAAAATTAACACAAAGTAAAGTAATACTTACATAGGTCTGTAAGGCCCTCTCATCAATGAGATTCTCGCCCTTTCGATGGGTAGCCAGGAAGACGGTCATCATGTTCGCATCCTCACCCCTATGTACTTGTTAAATATATATTTACTACTAAAATTAAATATTTTTTCCTACTACCATTTTATCGTACTTGTATTAAAATAATATATCTAAAATAAAAAATATACCAAACGATAAAAATATTCTGTCATCTGAATCGAGCCACCACACCACTTTGCTGCCTTCCGCCTAGCTGCCTTGGCCTTCTCAGACCTTTCCTTGTACATTGGATCGTCGAATCTAGCCCTCATCGCAGTCCTCTGCTCAGGCGTGATCCAACCTTGGATTGGTTTTCCAACGCGATCATGAGCCTTCTGGTTATCTAGAGCATCACGGATCAGCTTGGCGGTAATGACAGGAAACATCTGCTCGATCAACTCGGCCTGGTACGAAGGATAGAAATACGTTTTCTACAATAAGTAATTTAGTAAGTTATATAATATGCATAAATTAGATGATTGATATAATATATTTTTACCTTGAAATGCGCAAATCAGAACGCCTTCCTCTCCTCTGGAGCTTCAGAGTAGTTGATCCAAGGGCTACCATAGTTGTTCCTCAGAAAGAGGCCCAGGCGTCTCTGTACCGACGAGGGACGATATCTATATAGAGATAATTATTTTTATCGAAAAAGTTAATATATGATGAATAAAGAAATACACGATATATATGATGCTAAACCATCTAATTGACTTACTTTGTACCATCGGCCCAAATCTCTGTCCTCGTCTCCTCTAGAGGTGTGCATGGAGGATCTAGCTGATGCTAGGACGACGTCGGCTCGACCTCCTCCATATGCTCATCTGTCTCCATGGTTCCGTCAGCAGGAGGAACGCTGGATGAGGGAGTAGTATCAGGCCTGGAACTACTCGTCCCAGGAGTGATGCCACGTAACATCGTCACAGTCGGAGATGTGACTGGTCGATATACTGGAGTACTAGGCGACGAAGATCCAGAACCAACATTAGGCAGTACCGGAGGAGCACTCTGTCTATCTCAGGACCTGCCAAACCCTCTGCGTCGTCCTGTCATACCTGATAACAACATATAATGAATAAAGAAATACACAAATATATAATACATTCTACAGTCAAAATATTATGCATATCTCACAACATTCATAGAATTGCACAGTAAATAACTAGTGGTGTCACAAGTCTAAATGGATAGTACATTCTACAGTCAAAATATAATACATATCTTCGTCAAAATAATACATTCTACAATCAAAATATAGTACATTCTATAGGCAAAATATTTTATTTACAATCATCTTCAGAAAATTCATCTTGTTCGCCTTTCTCGTCCTCCTCTTCCTCTTCCTTCTCATCTTTACTTTTATCTACTTCATCTTCGTCTTCCTCTTTGGATAATTCTACATCTTCTACATTATTAGTCGTGTAATGAGTAACTTTTATTGAGTCTACATCTGTAATATTTGTTACAAGAGGTAGCTCGTCCTCCTGATAAGCTATTTCGTCAACGTCAAAGGTATTTCTAGCTTTAGTCTTGTATACTGTCCACCAATCTGACCTCGCTATCCTCCATCTAGGATAAGTTGTGAAGTACACGAGCTAAGCCTGAATTGATAGGACAAATGATTCGTAGGCTTGATATCTACACTTATAGTTTATATCCACTAGGCCATGCTTGTCAATTTTCTAACCTTGATCTTGAATCGGATTAAACCATTCACACTTGAATAGCATGATCTTAGCGGGTTCTGTGCCATAATTATATGTCAACTCCACAATCTCTCGTAATATGCCAAAAATATCATTGCCTGGATCGACGTCTTTGTAGTTCGAAGATTTGATACACAAATAACTGTTTTTCATGGAATCAAGATCCAGAAAGCTGTCTCTGATCGGAGCATTTGTTGACTTGAACCTAAACTCATTCACACAGAAACTTGGCCATATTTTGATGGCAGTAATTGGTCCCTTGGCTAGAGTTCTAATAGATTCAGTCTCGGGTGTTATTAGACGATTGACCTAAATTCCAAAGTAGCGATAGTAAGTTATTTATTGTGCAAGTGCATACAGAAAAAGTAATTACCAAGCTCCTTACATATGCGCTCAACCAAGAAGTAAAATGGAGTCTCATTTCTTGTTCTACTTCTTCGTATGTCATGTAGGGTCTAACCGACCTCAGCTCATCATTATATGTGCTAAAAAACAATGAAGCAACTGTTGATTAATAGAAAAATAGTAGCTTATACTATTATATTGAGATGACGTAAACATGGACATATTAATTACTTACCCCTCTAGCTTCTTCACTTCATCCTCGTCGTAATTGAGTAATACTTTGAGTATTGCATTATTAGATTTCTGATATCCGTCATCGTTTCTCGGGGCTCTCGTTCTATTAGTAGCAACATGAGGTTCGAAATACATCGAGCAAAAGTTTGTAATCTCCTCGAGAACATAAGCTTCACAAATAAAGCCCTCAACCTGTGCCTTATTTTTTACCTTTCTCTTTAGGTGATTTAGATGCCGCTCGAAGGGGTACATCCATCGATAACCGGCAGGACCACCAACACGTACCTCATAGGAAAGATGACTTGGCAAATTCTCCATAGAGTCAAAGAATCTAGGAGGAAACACCTTCTCGATCTTGCATAATATTACCGCAATGTCCTTCTCTTGCTTTTCTAGACGATCGATGAGCAACTTAGCAGAACAAAGATCTCTGAAGAATATGCTGAGCTCTGTCAGTGGATCCTAAATGACCTGCGATAAGAATTCTAAAAATGCAATCAAAATTAACCTCTCCATGAATACGTGACAATCGTGGCTCTTCATACTCGCCAGTTTTTTCTCCTTGAAGTCGACGCATCTTCTCAAGTTCGACACGTACCCGTCTAAAAATTTTAGACCCTGAATTCACCTACAAAGTCTCCCTTTATCATCCTTCTCCAGTAAGAAAACTGACTTAGGCTGCTTTAACTTTCCATTTCCCTCCTCTATTATATGCAACGTAGGACATCTACATATTTCTTCTAAGTCCAACCTGGCCTTCGGATTGTCTTTCGTCTTCCCCTTTACCTCTATTACAATATTAATTATGTTATCAAACATATTCTTCTCAATATGTATGACATCAAGGTTATGTATGATCAGATTGGTGCTCCAATATGGCAGATCCCAGAATATACTCTACTTCGTCCAGTTATATGTGCGACCAAATCCGTCACACTTGTACCCCTTAGCAGGCTCTTCGATAACACTTGGTAAATCTTCTACCTCTTCCCATATCGTATATCCGGGCCACCTTGGCGGTGGATTGGCCTTCTCCACAATGCTCGTACGAAAAGCATTCTTGTTCCTCCGGTACGGATGATCCTTTGACAGAAATTATCGATGACAATCGAAGAAGCACGGTTTGCCTCCGTATTTCAAATGGAAAGCCTTAGTATGGTCCATGCAATACGGACATGAGAGACGACCATGAGTGCTCCATTCCGATAATATTTCGTAGGTCAGAAAGTTGTTGATGGTCCACATAAGTGCTGCCCTCATCTAAAAAATCTGCTTTCTGGAAACATCGTACTTGTTGGCACCTACTTTCTACAGTTGATTCAACTCATCTACCAAAGACTGTAAATATACATCGATGTTCCTCTTCGAATTGTTTGGACCTGGGATAATAACGGTTAGGAACATATACGGAGTCTTCATGCACATCCAAGGTGGTAGATTATACGGAGTAACGATCACAGGCCAACACGAATACTGGGAGTCCAAAAGTCTGAATAGGGTAAAACCATCGGAGGAGATCCCCAATAAGACATTACGTGAATCCGAAGCAAAATATGGATACTCTCGATCAAAGTGCTTCCATGCTTCTCCATCGGATGGATGATCCAATACTCCTTCGATCTATTTTTGCCTGTGCCAACTCATGTTTTTTGCAGTCTTCTTCACCATAAACAACTTCTGCAATCACGGCGTCAAAGGCACGTAGTTCATCGAATCGGTAGGCTTCTTTACACCGACAGACTTCCTCTTCCAGTAGCCTTGTAGCGATCAGTACCACAAAATCTGCACGCATCTTCATCCTTGTCGTCTTTGTAGTACAACATGCACCTGTTGTGACATGCATCAATTTTTTCGTATCCCATCCAGAGCGATTTCACCATCCTCTTAGATCGGTAGAAGTCTTTAGGCAAGTTTCCATCCTATGATAAGATCTCTATAATCAAATCCATCAGTCGGTTATAGAATTCTTGTGACATGTTAAAATCAGACTTGATGCTCAACAATCTTGTAACCACCTCCAATGGTGAATGATCTTCACAACCAGGATATAATGGAGTCCTTGCATTCTCCAACAACTTTATGAACTTTGTAGCATCAGTATTCGGTGGCTCCTCATCTGCATCATGATTGTCCGGATCGAAACTAGGCCCCGCCGCATCAAAAACCATATTTATCCACCCGTCGTAGTAAGCAACGTGGTCTTGGACATCCATATACGGCTCCACATAAGGCTCAGACTCCGATGCTAAAGACACAAGTTCTCCGTGTGTGGTCTACTGATAGTAATTCGGCATAAAACCCTTCGAGTACAAATGATATATGACTTCCACTTCTGGATGATATTTTAAGTTGCGATATCTCACACACGGATACTTAATTTTGGTACCGTCCATGTACTGAGGGAACGCCTTGGCGAACTGCAGGAACTGCTGTACACCCTCAATAAATTTATCCTGCACACCACACATATCATCAGGATAACAGTTGTACATCCACGAACGATGATGCAGATAGTAATTCATATCCATTTCTAGATACTTCTGCAAAAATAAATAGACATCGTTCAAGTATATACTCATCGTTAAATACAGTACATGCACTGATACTCCTAGTCCTAGCATATATACTCATCGTTAATTATAGTACAATTCTCTGGAGGAAGGTAAGAACTGCTCTAACTTGATACATAATGCCCTCTGTGACAGCTGTGTCCTATAAAACAAATTACTATGAAGACTTAAGTCATTTTTGTTGTCAAATTTTACACCCTTGGTGACAGTCTGTGTCGTGTCTGTGTCAGTGTGTGTGTGTCATATCTGTGTCAGTGTCATGTGCATCTGTGAGAGAAAGAGAGAGAGATCGAACTAATATTACTACCTTAACTAACATAAGACTCTAGACATTACCTTAACGAGACACTTAAAATTCATGACTAGACTAATACACCAAGGCCTCCCTTGACTTACTGTTACCTGGATTTGATTTTTCCCTCTGTTGCACTTACTGCTACTTGATCATATGCAACTGTTGCTGCTACCTAATGTATGAATATTGGCCAACAGGTACTCACACCTTGCTATCACTGTGTGGCTGTTGCAAATCTCCTACCATCACCCAATCTTGCAGTGCACCATTGTGTGCACTGCCTCACTTGAATGCCTGAGCTCCCTCACACTTCCTAACTGAAAGTATTTCCCCACTGAACACACTTTCCCTCCTTGATTGCACTCAAGTGTTTTCTTGCCCCACACCTGTCTCTAATATAGAGTATCAGTTTTTCCAGGCAACTCTTGTTGCTACTGCATAACATAGGCACTGCACTCACTTGCCACTTGCTACCTAGTACTGTTGTTCTTGAGTGTGTATCAACTGATACCACTCCTCATCATAACAGACCCCCCTACCAAGTCTGATACTCTGTATCAGTTCTTTACTGATACATCTAGCTCACAAGATAACTCCCTATCAGTTGGACAAGTATATGCACCTACTTCCTTACTTATATCACTGCATATATATAACCTCATCAGTGCACATATTTCATACTGGCACTTAAATATCTGCTATTGTTGCATTTGTTGCAACTGCCACTAAGGACAGGGCACCCCCAACCTTGCAGCTACTGCTGCTATCTAGTTTCCCCCACATACTCCAAACTGGCTTGCTGTCACTCCACTTAACTCATATACACTACCAACTCCCCATCATCTGTTCACACTCCTTACCACGACCACTAGAACACAGTATACTCGATTTTATAACACAGTCCAATCACCACTTCACCACCGTGCTCATGCACTTGTCTGGCACTCCTATATCCCACATTCACACACACATCAAATGCACCTATGTATACACATGTACAACTGAGCAAATTCCCTTCGTCAATATAGGTATCTCACATACACACAATATCAAAGTCAATCTATCAAACACCTTTAGTGTCATACTAAACACACAATGTGTGTGTGTCGTATCTGTGTTAGTCACGTGTGTATGTGTCATATCTGTGTTAGTCACGTATGTGTGTGTGTCATATCAGTGTCAGTGTCTATCACGTGTGTGTATCGTATTTGTGTCAGTGTCTGTCATGTGTGTGTGTATCATGTTTGTGTCAGTGTCATGTCGTGTCCTGTGAGAGAGAGAGAAAGAGAGAGAGAGAGAGAGAGAGAGAGAGAGAGAGTTAGGGTTTACCTAGAGGGGGGAGAAAGATTTTGGGTTAGGGTTAGTGTCATGCCGTGTATGTCACATGTGTGTGTGTCATGTCTGTGTCAGTATCATGCCGTGTCCTGTAAGAGAGAGAGAGAGAGAGAGAGAGAGAGAGAGAGAGTTCGGGTTTACCTAGAGGAGGAGGGGGACGCCGGAGGGGGACGATGTGGAGGACGCCGGAGTCTGTAGTTCGCCGGAGAGGGGGGGAAGAGAGGGGTTTTAAAAAATTGGAGGGAAGATTTCGACAAAAGAGGGGATCGAAACCTATATTAAAATTTTAATGATGTTTAGCGACGCTAACTTATGACGTCACTAATAAAAATATTTTACGACGTTATAAACGTCGCTAAAAATGTCGCTAAATATCTAAAAGTGTAATGTCGCTAAACGCCACTATATCATAAAACTCAGCGACATTTAGCGACCTTAAATAAACTTATAGCGACTATTCTTTAAAAAACTGAATTACAGTCGCTAAATGTCGCTATATGTCGCCAAACAGCGACTTATAGCAACGTTAGTCTTTGGAGTCGCTGAAACCTTTAATATTAGCGACATTTTACTTTGACGTCGCTAAAAATGTCGCTAATCCCGCAATTTTTAGTAGTGTGTTATTTATGACTATGTATCCACATATTGATATGTTTATGTATCCATATATATTGATATGTATATATATATATATATATATATATATATATATATATATATATATATATATATATATATATATATATATAGCTATGTGTATGTTTACATATGTATGTGTATGTATAGTTATAGATATATATATATATCTACTTATATATAAGTGTCATATTTATATGTATGTATATATCTAATGATAAGAATATATGTATATATGTATAGATGCATATATATATGTATATAGAAGTGCTTGTGCATATAGGTGTTTGTGTGTGTGGTTATGTGGATGTGTGTGAGGGGGATCAAGGCAGTGCATAGCACACAGCATCAGCAACTCAGCGTATACAGGAACAATAAGCAGTACAGCCATAGCACAACAGATAGCTGCACACAACAGCATGTGCAGCTGCTACATCAGCATGTAGTGAGGCAGGCAGTGCAGTGCAAGCTTCAGCAGCCATCAACAGTAGGGAAGCATAGAGCTAGCAAGAGCTCCAGCATAGCTAGCCATGCAGTGGCAGCAACTACAGTTAAGTGCAGTACAAGCTTCAGCAGCAGCAGCTACACCAGCAGCAACAACATGTATCAGCAGCAATTTCAGTAAGTGGGCAGCAAGGTATACTAGTAAGTTGTTAGTTTAGTTAGTAGTTAGTAGTTATCTTGTTATAGTTATATATATATGTAGTTAGTTTGATAGTAGTTATAAATGGATATCTATATATATATAGATTAGTAGTTAGATATCTATATATATACTTGTATCTCTACTAATAAGTTATATATATGTAGGTATGTATATGTATGTATATATGTATTAGTTTGCATTGGTAGTTAATATATAGTATGTAATATTGTATTAGTATACTTACTAGTATATAATTTAGTGTTGGATAGTTAATGTATACTAGAATTGACATTACCTTGAGATACCAAGGTAAATGTCAAGGTATTGGGTTGATACTCAAGGTATTTGGATTCGAGTATCAAGAGGGGTGTATAGTGGTCCGATATTGCATTAGTTCAAAGCCAAGGTATCCATTTAGCATTAGTCTAATTAGGAATATTATATATTATTGCTTGTATATACATATTGTGATAATTTATATCTAATTGAGTTGCGTATCTTGCGATATGGTATCCTAGTGGCTTCCTAGTATCCTAGTTTAGCTAGTGTGGCCTAGTTACATAGTGTATGGACCCAATATCTTAGAGATAGACTCAGACAACCTAGAAATAGCTAGTTCGAACAAGTTTGATCAGTTTGACTTAGAGTTGACCTAGTTTGACTATTTTGACTTAGAAATAGTTTTTTGACCTGGATGTTGACCAGTTTAACTTATTTTCATTCTGAAATCTTGTATTGATGTAATATTCCATATCTAGTTCTTCGAGGCACCCTACCGGATATCTGTGATACTGTGCACCGGATTTTAGGCGAGTATATTCTCTGACAATTTCTCATTTATGATATCCTCTATGTCTCTTGTATCTAGTGTAGATATCCTTGATTTTTTGACATGATGGTTACACGGATTGGTATATTCGGATCTTATCATGAGATGTTATTCCTTAGTATTTACGGTGTATCTTATGCAAGCCTTGTTCCTTGTTCTTCTTATACAAGTATATACATTGGTTCACGAGAAGAGTAGTGCCCTTCTTATGAAAACCCGTGTCATAACGTACTATGGTTGGATCCACTATTCCAGTCGGGGGCGGGGAGTATTTAGTGTAGATATGTGATCATACCCTCTTTATGCAAGTCTTGTTCCTTGTGAGTGTTGGTCATACACCAAACGTATGATTAGCCAGGCCTTTTATCCTTGTGCACGTTTCTTGTACAAGTTCCCAAGCCGATCACATGTTAAAGCTGGTACTCACTCACTTAGTCATTAGTATTCTTGTTCATTGCCATATTGTTAATTCTTGTATTTATTTTAGTATTTTCTTTATTGTATATCTCTTGTACCTATATGTTGCATCTTATATATTTTATATCTATTTACTGTTACATAGTTTATATCATTTATTAGAACTATTGTTAGAGATGTACTCTGCTCCTTTTCTGACTGGATATATTTTTCCCAGATAACACCGAGGAGTGGTACCCCACTCACTACGGGCCTCAGGATGTGGTAGGCTTAGATCCAGAGACCTTGTCTCAGGAGGGTCTCATCCCGACTGAGATAGATGACCCAGGACTCGTAGATTCATAGTTAGATCTCTTCTACTAGATTTATCTCCAGCATATTATTTTAGTATTCTCTGACTCATTGGATATTATTTTAGTCTTATCAGTTATATTTGTGACTCATCTATTCTTTTATTAATTTGTGCTTATTCCATCTATAGATCTGTGATTGAGTATATTCATATTGTTGGTGGCATTGTTATGTCTTGATTATTATCTAGATAGTTTACCAAAACAGCGTTCTACCGCCGATGATGCGGCGTAGACTGGGCGTTGTTCACTACTTGCATCCTACACCGGGTGCGGTTCATGATAATTCTGAACCAAACACGATAAAATAACAATAGTCCAGAAATTTACATATCGTATACAAGAATCCACCATTTACTAATCCGTGTAACGAGTGTCAGGAATCAAATCAAATAATCAGTACTAAGCATGCATTATAGAGACTATCAAGTACTAAAAGTAATCACGGAAATGTACTCGCATGTGTTCCTTAACAGTAGTACAAATCAGGTCCAAAATTAGAGTCCAAATTGCCTATGTAGTACGAATTACCATGTCAAAAGATAATTTACCTTAATTTGTTAAATTCTAAAATAATTAATCTAAAATCCTATTTTAATTCTATTATTCTTAATTTTAGATTAAATCTTAATTCTTTGTCAAAAGAAACCGAATTTGCCAACTTGAGACTTGTGACAACGTCATATTGACCAAAAAGTTAATTATCATAAAAACTAGATTTTCTTGTAGATTTCTGTAGATTTTAGCTCTACTTGAACGTTGGAATCAACTGATTCACAAACTCACAAGTTGGTAAAATATTATGGCTAAGATGGCAGTTTTTGGTGGTTTTCTAGTTACATCTGCGTTGTACAAATTAAAAAGAGTAGTAAAGTAGCATAATTATTTTGGGAAAATATATATGTCATGTTTTATCGTGTCAGATTTCCATGACATCAAACGGTTCATGATTCCGAGTTCGGGATCTCCTAGAATCCCGAAAACACCAAAATGTGTCATATTTTGGACAACTGGCACTCAACGAAATTTCTAGAAAATTAGGTTTAGAATTTATGAATTTTTTTTACTTATTTAGAAACTATACCTTAAGAAGGTTTTAACGCAAGAAACAAAAATGTATTTGGAGTTCGGAGCTAGGAGTAATGGTTTCTGGAAGTTGAAGAACCCTAAAAAGCAATCTCCCTCAAAAAATTGGCTGAATATAAAATAACCCTAAACTCATCTAATACATTATATATATATATATATATATATATATATATATATATATGGAACAGAGAGGGGTGCCACGGCTCTGAGTCAACTAGGATTCGAAATGGGGCATGATCTGATGGATTCCCGCTCAGATCGATGGATGTGAGTCTGTCCGGCTCGGCTGAAGAGATCGAGACCAACTCGTCTCGGGTTTTCGGTTCAAGGACCAAGTCTGCAGTGACCCACATGGGTCGATCTGACTGACAGCGAGGCCTGCGTCCCAGCTTTAGTGGCTGACGTACGGGCCTGGGGTGGGGGTTTGGCTGATTGGGTATTCTTTTAGGTTTTTATATTCTAAAAATAGTTTATTTAATTACTTTTACTTATTTAAATCAAAATAAATATCAAAAGTATTTAAAAAAATTGGAAAAATTCTAAGAAATAAAAAATGAAATATTAAACTCAATAAAAATATTTGGTGTCAAATTTGACCTCTAGGTGTCCCACATAAATTTTTATAATCTTAGGAAAATAGATTTTAATTTATAAAACTACAAAAAATTCCTAATAGTCTAACCATGTTTCCAAACCCAAGAATGAGCTTCAATAAGTAGTAAAGATATAATATTCCCTTATTGGTATAAAAATCTTAAATGTGTACATATTATTATTTAATATATTATTATTATTATTATATTCGGAAAGTGGGTGCTATAAACCTACCATCCTTAAAGAAATTTCGTCCTCAAAATTTAATGTATACGAGTATAAGAAGGGAAAAATACCTTATGGTGCAAAAAGATAGGGGTAACGCTCACGCATTTTATCTTTCTGCTCCCAAGTGGACTTAACAGGGGAGTGATGCCTCCAAGCAACGCGAACCAACATAATCGTCTGGTTACGAAGGATATTTTTCCTACGATCTAGGATCTCCACTGGCTGCTTCGGATAACGGAGACTTGGTCCAACCTCGAGCTTTGAATGGTCCAGTACATGGATAGGATCTGCCACATAATGCCTCAACTATGATACTTGAAATATGTTGTGTACTCCTTCCAATGTAGGCAGTAAGTCCAGTCGATAGGCTACAACACCAACCTTCTCTAGAATACCAAAGGGTCCGATGAACCTTGGACTAAGCTTCCCTACCTCCATCGAAATGAATCGTACCACGTGTCAAAAAAATCCTCAAGAATACCAAATTACCAACCGCGAACTCTAACGGTCTCCGGTGGCTATTGGCCAACTACTTTTGTCTATCCTAGGTGTAATGCCCCGCTCTGCGTCGGCATTATGTATCAAGGTGAGTGGGCAAAATTTTGTTCTCTGATTCTTGCACGCCTTAAAAATAATCTGAGTTTTTGCTTGCAATATTTTTATAAGAGAATGATAGAACATGCCTTACATGTTAATAAACGAACTCATCTAGCTTGTCTTTGAAACGAACAAGTTTGCTTAACTAAGAGACCCTGAAATGCTTGTCTAAGAGTATGTGTTTGCATGAACATGTTCACTATCGCCTATGCTCCGAGAGAACCATATCGTGTGCCAGAATGTGTTCAAATGATAAGGCGGCTTGCTCCGTAATAAGATTATAGTCTGATGGTTCATCTCATCTGCATCCTAAAGTTTATTTGATAGTGTTTTCATACATTCGCATCGGTCGAACAATGGCTATTGGTGGAGAGCTGAACTGCATGTGTCACGACTGCTATCATGATAGTGAAAAGAAACTATGAGTCACAGCTGCCATTAGCATCAGATAAAGAGTCATTGGTATGCTGGTCCAACAGCTGTCGATCCTGAGATACTCGGGGACCGCCATGCATATAGCTAGTTCATTGTGTTGGCTTGGACATATGGACTGCCCCTAAGATATGTGCATATGTGTCTAGCTATGCATTTGTCCCTAGAGTCACACGAGACACACTACGCACACCCTGAAACAGAACGAACGGCTTGCTTGCTTGCTTATTCAATATGAAACTCTGTTTTAAAATATGTTTCCAAAATAATATAATATGACTCCATTCTTCTGCTGCAAGTAACGAACATAGGTAAAACTAGAAAGATCACTAGTAATGTAATATTTTATAACATGATTACTTAGTATTGGTTTTAGTGAATGCTTGCTTCTGTTCAGTTATTTTATCTCACCAGTACTTAAAAAAGTGCTGACCCACCAACAGTTTAATTGCTTGCAGGTACTAGATCGTCCGAGGGAGCGATAGGCGTGCCTCAGTCCCTAAGACCCAAAAATTCTTGTTTCCATTGCCTCTTGAATACTATCGTATAAAGGGGCATAATGTATGGAACGATTCCTTTGCTAAAGAGAAACCCAGTCCCTCGATTTGTCCTGACTACTCAGTTGGCTAAATACATTGCATTACAATAATGTCCCTCTGATGCTTACTTGATTGATGCGATGATAGCCAAATAAACTTAAACGATAAAGCCTTGTGCGGGCTCAACCCCGGGCTCGCACGACAATACGTCCCGGTATCAAACGGGCCACACATTCATTGCCCCGTCGGGAGAAAGGTACCGAGGCGCGGTGGTTCGCGTCCGGCAGTCCCGGCACGGGGAGAGGCGGTATTCCGGGTGGCCCTCGAGACCGGGGCATGACATAATGGTATCAGAGCGGAATCGATCTCTTGGCCCAAAAATTCGTTGCTATGACTCTGAGATATTATCGATATGGTATTATAATAGTGCGTTCGTTCTATACAATAAGTCTATAGATATTCTTAAAGTGCAAATATTTTCAGGACTTAAATTGCTTGATTATTTTGATTGAGTATGGCGAGGGATGAGGACTATCGCTGCTCGAAATATCGAGAAGTTTATCCTTGAAGATTCGAGGATGAAACTTTTTATTGGTTGGTAAGTATGTAATGCCCCGCTCCGCGTCAGCATTATGTATCAAGGTGAGTGGGAAGAACTTTGTTCTCTGATTCTTGCACGCCATAATAATAATCTGAGTTTTTGCTTGGAATATTTTCATCAGAGAATGACAAAACCTGGCTTGCATGTTAATGAACGAACTCACCTAGCTTGTCTTTCAAACGAACAAGTTTTCTTAACTAAGAGACCCTGAAACGCTTGTCTAAGAGTATGTGTTTGCATGAACATGTTCACTATCGCCTATGTTCCGTGAGAACCATATCGTGTGCCTGAATGTGTTCAAATGATAAGGCGGCTTGCCCCGCAACAAGATTATAGTCTGATGGTTTGTCTCATCTATATCCTAAATTTTATTTGATAGTGTTTCCATGCATTCGCATCAGTCGGACAATGGCTATTGGTGGAGAGCTGAACTGCATGTGTCACAGCTGCTATCATGATAGTAAAAAGCAACCATGAGTCACAACTGCCATTAGCATCAGATAAAAAGTCATTGGTATGCTGGTCCAACAGCTGCCGATTCTGAGATACTCCGGGACCGCCCTGCATATAGCTAGTTCATTGTGTTGGCTTGGATAGATGGACTGCCCCTAAGATATGTGCATGTGTGTCTAGCTATGCATTTGTCCCTAGAGTCTAACGAGATACGCTGCGCACACCCTGAAACAGAATGAACAGCTTGCTTGCTTGCTTGCTTATTCAATATGAAACTCTATTTTAAAAGATGTTTCCAAAATAATATAATATGACTCCGTTCTTCTGCTGCATGTAACGAACATAGGTAAAACTAGAAAGATCACTAGTAATGTAATATTTTATAACATGATTACTTAGTGTTGGTTTTAGTGAATGCTTGCTTCTGTTCAGTTATTTTATCTCACCAGTACTTATAAAAGTGATAACCCACCAACAGTTTACTTGCTTGCAAGTACTGGATCGTCCGAGGTAGCGATAGGCGTGCCTCAGTCCTTAAGACCCAGAAATTCTGGTTTTGATTCCATCTTGAATACTATCATATAAAGGGGCATAATGTATGGAATAATGCCTTTGTCAAAGAGAAATCCAGTCCCTCGAATTGTCCTGAATACTCAATTGGCTAAATGTATTGCATTGCAATAATGTCCCTCCGCTGCTTACTCGATTGATGCGATAATAGCCAAACAAACTTAAACGATGAAGCCTTATGCGGGCGCAACCCCAGGCTCGCACAGCATCACGTTCCGGTATCAAATGGGCCATACATTCCTTGCCCCGTCGGGAGGAAGGCGCCGAGGTGCAGTAGTTCGTGTCCGGCGTTCCCGGCGTGGGAAGAGATGGTGGTCCGGGCGTACCTCGGGGCCGGGGCGTGACATAATGGTATCAGAGCGGAATCGATCTCTTGGCCTAAAAATCCATTGCTATGACTCTGAGATATTATCGATATGGTGTTACAATAGAGCATTCCATACAATAAGTCCATAGATATTCTCAAAGTGCAAATGTTTTCAGGACTTGAATTGCTTGATTGTTTTGATTGAGTACGGCGAGGGATGGGAACTATCGCTACTCGAAATATCGAGAAGTTTATCCTTAAAGTTTCATAAACGAAACTTTTGGTTGGTTGGTAAGTATGTAATGCCCCGCTCTACGTCGGCATTATGTATCAAGGTGAGTGGGCAGAACTTCGTTCTCTGATTCTTGCACGCCTTAATAATAATCTGAGTTTTTGCTTGTAATATTTTCATAAGAGAATGATAGAACTTGCCTTGCATGTTAATGAAAGAACTCACCTAGCTTGTCTTTGAAACGAACAAGTCTGCTTAACTAAGAGACCCTGAAATGCTTGTCTAAGAGTATGTGTTTGCATGAACATGTTCACTATCGCCTATGCTCCGAGAGAACCATATCGTGTGCCTGAATGTGTTCAAATGATAAGACGGCTTGTCCCGTAACAAGATTGTAGTCTGATGGTTCGTCTCGTCTGCATCCTAAAGTTTATTTGATAGTGTTTCCAGGTATTCGCATTGGTCGGACAATGTCTATTGGTGAAGAGCTGAACTGCATGTATCACGGCTGCTACCATGATAGTGGAAAGCAAACATGAGTCACAGCTGCCATTAGCATCAGACAAAGATTCATTGGTATGCTGGTCCAACAGTTGCCGATCTTGAGATACTCGGGGACCGCCCTGCATATAGCTAGTTCATTATGTTGGCTTGGATAGATAGACTGCCCCTAAGATTTGTGCATGTGTGTCTAGCTATGCATTTGTCCCTAGAGTCTCATGAGACACGCTGCGCACACCCTGAAACAGAACGAACAGCTTGCTTGCTTGCTTATTCAATATGAAACTCTGTTTTAAAAGATGTTTCCAAAATAATATAATATGACTCCGTTCTTCTGCTGCATGTAATGAACATAGATAAAACTAGAAAGGTCACTAGTAATGTAATATTTTATAACATGATTACTTAGTATTGGTTTTAGTGAATGCTTGCTTCTGTTCAGTTGTTTTATCTCACTAGTACTTATAAAAGTGCTGACCCACCAACATTTTACTTGCTTGTAGGTACTGGATCGTCCGAGGGAGCAATAGGCGTGCCTCAGTCCTTTAGAACTAGAAATTGTGGTTTTGATTGCCTCTTGAATACTATCGTATAAAGGGGCATAATGTATGGAATGATGCCTTTGCTAAAGAGAAACCCAGTCCCTAGATTTGTCCCGAATACTCAGTTGGCTAAATGCATTGCATTGTAACAATGTCCCTCCGCTGCTTACTCGATTGATGCGATGATAGCCTAACCAACTTAAACGATGAAGTCTTGTGCAGGCATAACCCCAGGCTCGTACGACATCACGTTCCGGTATCAAACGGGCCATACATTTCTTGCCCCGTCGGAAGGAAGGCGCCGAGGCACGGTGGTTCACGTCTGGCGGTTCCAGCGCGGGGAGAGGCGGTGGTCCGTGCGGCCCTCGGGGCCGGGGCGTGACATAATGGTATCAGAGCGAAATCTATCTCTTGGCCCAAAAATCCATTGCTATGACTCTGAGATATTATCGATATGGTATTACAATAGAGCGTTCTATACAATAAGTCCATAGATATTCTCAAAGTGCAAATGTTTTCAGGACTTGAATTGCTTGATTGTTTCGATTGAGTACGGCGAGGGATGAGGACTATCGCTGCTCGGAATATCGAGAAGTTTATCCTTGAAGTTTCATGGACAAAACTTTTTATTGGTTGGTAAGTATGTAATGCCCCGCTCCGCGTCAGCATTATGTATCAAGGTGAGTAGGCAGAACTTCGTTCTCTGATTCTTGCATGCCTTAATAATAATCTAAATTTTTGCTTGCAATATTTTCATAAGAGAATGATAGAACCTGCTTTGCATTTTAATGAACGAACTCACCTAGCTTGTCTTTGAAATGAACAAGTCTGCTTAACTAAGAGACCCTGAAACGCTTGTCTAAGAGTATGTGTTTGCATGAATATGTTTACTATCGCCTATTCTCCGAGAGAACCATATTGTGTGCCTGAATGTGTTCAAATGATAAGGCGGTTTGCCCCGCAACAAGATTGTAGTCTGATAGTTTATCTCGTCTGTATCCTAAAGTTTATTTGATAGTGTTTCCATGCATTCACATCGGTCGGACAATGACTATTGGTGGAGAACTGAACTACATGTGTCACGGCTGCTACCATGATAGTAAAAAGTAACCATGAGTCACAGCTGCCATTAGCATCAGATAACGAGTCATTGGTATGCTGGTCCAACAGCTGCCGATCTTGAAATACTCGAGGACCGTCCTACATATAGCTAGTTCATTGTGTTGGCTTGGATAGACAGACTGCCCCTAAGATATGCGCATATATGTCTAGCTATGCATTTGTCCCTAGAGTCTCACGAGACACGCTGTGCACACCCTGAAACAGAACGAATGGCTTGCTTGCTTGCTTATTCAATACGAAACTTTGTTTTAAAATATGTTTCCAAAATAATGTAATATAACTCCGTTCTTTTACTGCATGTAACTAACATAGGTAAAACTAGAAAGATCACTAGTAATGTAATATTTTATAACATGATTACTTAGTGTTGGTTTTAGTGAATGCTTGCTTCTTTTCAGTTGTTTTATCTCACCAGTACTTATAAAAGTGCTGACCCACCAACAGTTTACTTGCTTGCAGGTACTAGATCGTCCGAGGGAGCGATAGGCATGCCTCGGTCCCTAAGACCAGGAAATTCTGGTTTTGATTGCCTCTTGAATACTATCATATAAAGGGGCATAATGTATGGAACGATGCCTTTGCTAAAGAGAAACCCAGTCCCTCGATTTGTCCCGAATACTCAGTTGGCTAAATGTATTGCATTGCATTGTATTGCAACAATGTCCCTATGCTGCTTACTCGATTGATGCGATAATAGCCAAACAAACTTAAACGATGAAGCCTTGTGCGGGCGCAACCTCAGGCTCGTACCGCATCATGTCCCGTTATCAAACGGGCCACACATTCCTTGCCCCGTCAGGAGGAAGGCGCCGAGGCATGGTGGTTCACGTCCGGCGGTCCCGGCGCGGGGAGAGGCGGTGGTCAGGGCGGCCCTCGGGGTCGGGGCATGACACTGGGCCACGCGAAGACTCCCTAATCTGCTTTACCTTTTCTGCAGCATCAAATACCATCTTTGGTCTTAAAAGTGCTCTCTCGCCCATGTCATCCAAAGATAATGGAGTTCGACATCTCCTACCATACAGAGCCTCGAAAGGAGATATCTCGATACTGGCCTGATAGCTAATATTGTATGCAAACTCTATCAGGTGAAGATGGTCCTCCCACAAGCCACCAAAATCTAGTACTCATGCTCAAAGCATATCCTTAAGCATCTGAATTGTCAACTCTGACTATCTATCCGTCTGAGGGTGGTAAGCAGTGCTAAATTTGAGTTGGGTACCCAAGTTAGCCTACATACTCCTCTAAAAGTGGGATATAAATCTGCTATCTCGATCGGAGACGATAATTACTAGAACTCCATGCAGCCTGACAATTTGTCTCACATTTAAATCGATGAGATTTTCCATGGAAAATCCTACTTTAAAAGGTAAAAGGTAGGATAATTTGGTCAACTGGTCAACGATGACCCAAATTGAGTCATTCCCTCCTGGAGTGCGTGGATGTCCGAAAATAAAATTCATCATGATATGTTCCCATTTCCATTCGGGAATCGATAGTGGTTGGAGCAACCCTCCTGGTCTCTGTCTCTCTGCTTTGACCTGCTGGCATACTAGACACATGAAAACAAAGCGTTCCACCTCTCTCTTTATCCCATACCACCACATGTGTTCCATCAGGTCCTTGTACATATTATTAGCTCCCGGATGTATAGAATACTGGAAACGATGATCCTCCTAAATGATCTCTTCCCGCAGGTCACCACTACGCACACATAGCCTAGTCTCGTGCCTTAGTGAACCATCCTCTGAAATAGCGAAGTCCTCTAAAATTCATGCCGACACCTAAGCTCTAAACCTGCGCAGACCCTCATCCTGATACTGCGTCTCTCGGATCTTGTCTATTAACCCAGACTGAATTTGCTTGCCCATCATTTGTATCCTATTCCCGGAATAATAACCTCGATGCCCATCCAAGTTTGTTAGCAAGTGGTGATCCGTCGTCAGGTACAAAGGTACTGGATATATGCTCAAGGTATCAGCAACTACATTGCCCTTCCTTGGATGATACTGTAGTGAAATATCAAAATCCTTCATCAGTTATAGCCACTTGCGCTGCCTCATATTCAGCTCTTTTTGCGTAAAGATGTACTTCTAACTTTTGTTGTCAGTGAATATTTTCACATGCTCTCCATATAGGTAATGTCTCCACAGCTTCAGAGCGAAGATCACCGCTATTAATTCTAAGTCATTAGTAGGATAGTTCTTCTCATGTGGTCGTAACTGTCTAGAAGCATAAGCCAACACCTTCTTGTTCTGCTCTAAAACACATCCAAAATATTTTCCCAAAGCATCGCTATAGATAACAAATCCACCTGTTCCTGATGGCACTGTCAAGACATGTGCTGTGATCAACCTCTTCTTTAGCTCATCAAATACAGCCTGACATTCATCAGTCCACACGAACTCCATATTCTTTCGAGTGAGTCTAGTCAACGGCTCTACGATCCGAGAAAAATCTTTTATAATTTTTCTGTAATATCCAACCAATCCTAAGAAGCTTCTGATCTCTGCCACAAAACTCAGAGTGGTCCAAGACTTTACAACAATAATCTTTGTCGGATCCATGGATATCCCATCTCTAGTTACCACATGCCCAAGGAACTCTACCTTATCCAGGAAAACTCATATTTTGAGAGCTTCCCATAAAGCTTCTCCTTTCTGAGGGTCTCCAACACAATCCTCAGATATTCCTTGTGCTCCTCTCGTGTCTTTGAATAGACGAGAATGCTATCTATAAACACCACCACAAATTTGTCAAGGTATTGATGGGACACCTTGTTCATCAATTTCATAAAGACTGTTGTGGCATTAGTCAACCCAAATGGCATCACCATAAACTCATACTGGCCGTATCTTGTCTGAAATACAGTTTTTGGAATATCATCCTTCTTCACCTTCAGCTGATGATAGCCAGACCGCAAGTCGATCTTCGAATATACTCTTGTGCCTTTTAACTGACCGAAAAGATTATCTATCCTTGGTAGCGGGTATTTATTCTTAATGGTAATATTATTTAGGGCCCTGTAGTCGATGGACATTCGCACCGACCCATCCTTCTTTGGTACAAATAAGATTGGGGCTCCCCAAGGCGAGGAATTCGATCTAATGAAACCCTTGTCTAGCAATTCATCAACCTGCTTCTTCAGATCTGCTAGCTCGCTATTGTTGATTTGGTAGACCTTATGCGACACTGGTTCTTCTTCCAGTACTAAGTTAATAGAGAATTCTAGATCTCTATCTGGTGGCAATCCTGGCAACTCCTTATGAACCACATCTAGGAACTCCATAATAATGGGACGTGGGAAGCCCTTCTCCTCTACCATGGTTCCACAAATAATCCCATCACCCTGTTTTACTACTCCTCTAACAAACTCAAATTCTAGCATTCCTAGAGGGCGGAACAGCACATGTCCTCCACGACTGTCTATGCTAGCAAGGTGCCTACTCAACCAATCCATTCTGAGGACAACGTCAAAAATTGAAAGTAGCATTATGAGTAAAGTAGCATCCAAATCACAGCCTCCCAAGGTAATACGATGCCTCTTTCAAGTATCACTGACTAAGATAATGCCTCCACCAGTCGTGATTATGCAACTCCTACCCAAGGGTTCTTTTACTAAACTAAGCTTAAGCACAAAGGATACAGATATGAAGCTATATATTACACCAGAATGGAATAAAGCAGTATTCAAGAAGGACAACAATCATGAAGGACGTCCGATAACTCAAAAATAAGGTTAGCAAGTAAACATAGCAAAATCGTAGTTGTGATTTAGTATTTTCTTATTCCTAATATCTTATCCTATAGCACGCTAGCAGTAGTACAACTAACTCAAGTACCACAATGAGTTCACAACCTTATACGAAATTCGACATGCATGGGCCACCATAAAAATGTGTCACTACCCATACCCTAAAATTGGACATGAGTCATGGGCACGCCTAGCCTACGCCGTAGTTTCGATGGTAGAACGTTATGCCATAAGCCACCAGTATAATCTACGACTCACCACATATATAAATATCCATACTAAACTCAATCACAAACACTAAGATAATGAAATCATAAGGAGATAATCAAATAATAGTCTCAAAATAATGGATCCAAAATAGTCTCCTAAATAATACTAAAGATCCGAAACATAATATCCAAAATATAATTAGAAATCTTAAAAAATATTTTGGTCCCAAAAAACTAACTAAAACAACCACTTTACTAAACTACTAGATCATAGCCGGGGTCTGAGATGCAAACTCTCTATGATCCTCCTGAAGGGCAAGATCAGGCTCGGCTATGTCGCCAACATACGGTCCATAATGTGTAGGGATCTCATCCTCATCGTAGTCACCTAAAATATTATTATCCAGTCAGGATTAAAATAAGTACATCACAGTAAAAATAGTTCCAACACATGCTAGAAGCTATACGACAATAAATAGTAAAGAATATATGATGGCAACAAAACAGAGATCACAATAAGGCAACCAGAATAACTAACTACTGAAGTCTTGTCATGGAAATGAGGTACAATAATCACAAGTGACTATAGAAAATAACTGCAAGTATGGGAGAAACAAATAGGAATAAACTAATCTACGTCATTTAAAATACCTTGTCGACATTTGAACGGCTAAGGTAAAATTTAGCAACCCACAGGTGTCGTGCATGGCTGCTATTATTCTAGTAAGACCATGGGATGAAAAGGGTAGTTCACACGTGCATTAAATATTTCTTCTCCCTACTAGTACAACATGAATTCCGAACCAAACACGATGAAATAACAATATCTCAAACAAGAATCCACCATTTACTAATCATTTTAACGAGTGTCAAGAATCAAATAATTAATACTAAGCTTGCATTATAGAGACTATCAATTACTGAAAGTAATCAAAAAATGTACTCACCTGTGGTCCTTAGTTGTGGTACGAATCATGTCCCAAATCACAGTCTAAATTGCCTATGTAGTACGACTTACCATGTCAAAAGATAATTTACCATAATTTGTTATATTCTAAAATAATGACTATAAAAACCTATTTTAATTCTATTATTATGAATTTTTGATTAAATCTTAATTTTTTGTCCAAAGAAACCGAATTTGCCAACTTGAGACTCGTGACACACAAATCGAGGCATCCAGTTGACCAAAAAGTCAACCAATATAAATCTATATTTTTATGTATATTTTTATAGATTTCAGCTCTACTTGAAGATTAGAATCAACGAATTCACAAACTCACAAGTTGGTAAAAAGTTATGGCCAATATGGGGCTCAGATAGCAGTTTTTGGTGGTTTCCTAGTTACATCTACGTTGTATGAATTAAAAAGAGTACTAAACTAGCATATTTAATTCTAGGAAAATATATGTCGTGTTTTCTCGTATCATATTTTTGATAATTCAAACGGTTCATGATTCCGAGTTTGGGATCTCCCGAAATCTCAAAAACACCAAAATATGTCAGATTTTGGACAACTGGAACTCAACGAATTTTCCAAAAATTAGGTTCAATATTTATGAAAAAATATTATGTATTAAGAAACTATACTTTGAGACAGTTCCAATACAAGAAATGGAAATGCGTTTGGAGTTCGGAGCTAGGAGTAATGGTTTCTAGAAGTTAAAGAACCCTAGAAAGCAATCTCCCTAAAAAATTGGTTGAATATAAAATAACCCTAAACTCATCTAATATTATATATATACATATATATATATATATATATATATATATATATATATATATATATATATATATATAGAGAGAGAGAGAGAGAGAGAGAGAGAGAGAGAAAATAAGGGAGGTGAGATGGCACCTCACTCTAAAAACAAGGGTGGCGGTGACGTGGCACAATCTTAACCACACAAACGAGGGGAGGGGGTTAAGTGCAAATTGTCAATTATGAAATGTGTGGTTGGTATTGTGCCACGTCACCGTCACCCTTTTTTTTAGAGTGAGGTGCCATCTCACCTCCCTTATTCTCTCTCTCTCTCTCTATATATATATATATATATATATTATATTTTATATATATATATATATATATATATATATATATATATATATATATATATATATATATATATATATATATATATGGAATAGAGAGGGGAGACGTAACCCTGAGTCGGCTATGATTCGACACATGGCATGATCTAATGGATTCCCGACCAGATCAACGGTTGTGAGTCTGTCTGACTCGGCTCGGGTTTCCAGTTCAAGGACCGAGTATGCAGTGACCCACATGGGTTGGTATGACTGACAGCGAGGCCCGCTTCCCAGCTTTAGTGGTTGACGTGCGAGCCCGGGGTAGGAATTCAGCTGACTAGGTAATTTTTTATGTTTTAATTTTCTAAAAATAGTTTATTTAATTACTTTTACTTATTTAAATCAAAATTATTCAAAAAATTTGGAAAATTTTCAGAAAATTTAAAATTAAATACTAAACTCTTCAAAAATATTTAGGGTCAAATTTGACCTTTAGGTGTCCCACAATTTTTTTTAGAAGTCTTAGGAAAATAGATTTTAATTTATAAAATTACAAAGAATTCACAAAAAGTTCCTAATGGTCTAACTATTGTTTCAAATCCTAGAATGAGCTTCAATGAGAACTAAAGATGTAATATTTCCTTATTGGTATATAAATCCTAAAGGTCTACATATTATTATTTAACATATTACTATTATTATATTCGAAAAGTGGGAACTATAACCCACCTCTCCTCCTGCACAAAAGCCTCCAGAATCTTCCAGACCTAAGGAGGAATATTCCTTTAACGAGAGCGATATCCAAAGCATTTTTGACTGTCTAAAGAAAAGCGACAGGTAGTAGTTGAGGAGGTTAGTAAAACAGATGTCCCGAAGTACTGCTTATACCATTGGCATAGACATTATCCTACCAAGGCTTGTTATGTCATGAAAAGAAAAATACAACAGTTGATATATACTAAAGTTATAACCCTTCACAATGAGGAGAAGACGGTCACCGCCAATATGGTGTCTCTTCAATTTGGTGATTTTCTAGGACAAGAAGTCCCTAACGGCGTTATTCCAATACCTCAAGCTACAATGAAAGTGGTAAATCTTCCGCCTCCTCAAAGTCAAACAGAGGGGTTGGTGCCTCTTACCACAGATCATGGCGAGATTATTGGATTCATCCCGACCTTCTACCAGATTGGGACCATGGAGCAATATCTTCCAATTCAAAATTCAATAAAGGAAAGAAGTATAAACCATGCAATATGATTTTGTCGGATCTTCACTCAGACAGAGAGAAAGATCAACCTCAAGAAGACATGCATCTCGAGATCAGATTTTAAAATCTGAATATTGCCCCACCAAGCTCTACTCGCAAGCTTCGCTTAACACATCAAAAATGGTGCATGATTGGTAGTGTTCCGCTGAATAGAGCACAACAAATCGTTATTACTTCTGAAGGTGTTCCTACACAAATTCTCTCTCCTTCTTCTATAATTAGAGCATTAACCTCAACTAGTGTGGCTGAGGAGAAGCGTCCACAATTTCAATGAAACCAATAATCTGTACGCTTAATGCAAAATATGGGATATGATTTTCAAAAAGCTGAAGGTTTGAATTTTGTCAAGGGACAACGTATTCCTTTATATCTCCAAGGACAGTCTAATAAATCCCGTAGCGGATTGGGTTATGATCAAATTATCCCACAGTCTCATTCCAAAAAGAGGCATGCCAAAAAGAAACTCAAGACTTGTAACATGGTGCTTCTTGCTCCGATACCTGAAGAAGAAGTCATGACTGGTACCAGGTCCGAAAAGATTATCATAAAACTTATGAGTTTATCCCAAAAGATGCGCTTGATGTTCCTTCTACTTCATCAACTCCGGTTGATCCAGTCATAGCCGAACTTGGTCCTTCGAAGCCTACTGTGAAAGAGAAAGGGAAGCAAAAAGAAGTATGCTTCGACAAATCTCTGAAGAAGAATGTACCTCAAGGACTTGAAAACCCTACAATTTCTATATATTGGCATAACTGGTCAATACTCCAGCCCAACTTTCTGTATTCGAGTTACTTTGTTTATCGAAGGAGACTTGTAAAGCTTTAAGCGAAGCTCTGTACATGCAGACTCATGCTTAGCTTAACTCAAGACTCCTATTGAAGAGCCACTAGTGTGCCCTCAATGCCACAATGTGATGGAGAAAATTCCTAACATCACTTTCACGCAAGATGACATGCTACTCAAGGATAACCGGCATGATAGGCCTCTGTATTATACCAGTTACATCAAATCTATTACAGTGAACCGGATTCACATTGACCCTGATTCTCTTCTCAGTATTATTCCTAAAAGCCTATTGAAAGGATTGAAGATATCAATGCACAATATGTCTGCTACTAGCACTACCATTCTAGGCTTCATTGTTCGAAGAAGTAAACTACTGGAAAAGATACGCCTAAAAATTCAGATAGGCGATCTATGTACTGAAGTCACGTGCTATGTGATCGACTCTGACGTATCCTATAATATTTTGCTGGGACGGCCGTGGATACACTATACCCTCCACCCTCCACCAATGCTTCAAATATGTAGACAGTTGAGAGAAGTCAAAATAGAGGTAGCTGACCTCAACCAATTCAAATGTGTCGAAGACTACTACTCTGACTCTACACTCTATATACTGGAGTTATATGAAAGAAGAAGCTAATCAAGCTAGTGCTGAAGTTGAGAACACCCCAAAGAAAAAGCCTTTGATGGTCCGAGTCAAAGGACGTACTACTCGTCCAACTCCTTTTGAAGCCTCTCGGTATTAACCTACACAAATCACATCTATTGGTCATCAATCTTCAATTCAGTGAACAACCGACGGTGAATAATGAGCCACTTGTAATCGACCTTCATCGTAATAAGCAACCAACATCAGTAAATCAACCCCTAGTCATCAATCTTGCCAAGCCTTCTGTCAAGGCTATTATTTCTGTTGACTTTGCGGAAGAAGAAGAGATCTTCTATTTCATGAATAAATAAGATACTACTTCGTACTACATTAATGTTGAACCCTTTGCTAAAAATTCTTAGAGGCCCTTCATCTTCATGAACCTCTATCCATACCAGACATTTCAATATGGTTCATTATATGAACCATATGAGGAAGCTTACTTCATAGTCCCAGCAAACCAGAAAAAGTAGCGTTATATAATTTTTTGCAAAGCTAGAAACAAAAGAGTCACGCAGAATAATAATTTTGATGAAGATATTGGGAAGATACAACCGTATCATTACAACCAACCTGTCAAGAATATTATTCAAGAGATGGACTATAACTTAAAGTCTGGTTTGGGACTAAATTAGGGAAAACGTAGATGGACTCCTATACATCACTTATCTTAAAAAGGTATACTGCCAGCAGACTGGTCATGGTTTGGGATATGTTATACCACCAACAAGTCCTGAAGGTTCAGAATTGAAAGAAGAGACGTATTCTCATTCCTTCGACACATCATTGTAGGATTCTGACAAAATCATGGGTGATATATTCAAACAGGCTTTCTCTGTAAATTTGGTATCAACTGGCTCAGATGATAAACACTTGAATTATTAGAACCATTCAAGAATGATCTATAGGCACAACAGATGGAAACTCAATGGGAACTTATGTCATGCCCCAGTCATAAAATACCAAGGGACTAGCCACATGGCAATGGCCAGCAACACAACTCCAATGGACAAGCCCAATTTAATGGGCCCGTTAGAGTGCACTTAAGCTGTAATATAGATAAATAAAGTCTACAACACCTGTCACAGTATATAATTTAAACTAGTCTCATCCATAAACAGTAATCATAATACAAGGAGATAGAATAATCAAGAAAATAAATAAGGGAAATTTTCCATCACAAGTCCAAAACTATATAATGTCACAGGGAATAATCCGTCATTAAACTAAAGAAAAGAAATAAAAATGAGTATATCTATCCAGTGCTCACAGAAATAAGTCTCAATATCTAAAGAAAATGGAAAGTAATAAGATAGTAACTGTGCTCAAGAGAAATCCTCGAGCACAACCTCGTCCTCTAATACAAGTACTGCTCCAACGTCAGCTCCTGTCCCGTAAACCTTGGGGTAACTCTCCTCAGCTATACCTGGGGACATAATTCGGATCCAGGTCCTCAGGGCACATAGCAAGGTACAAGAATAACTCAAGCCAAGTACAGTAAATAATAAGAAATAATAAAAAGAGGTATGTTCTTGGTATCTAACATAATCCATCTATGTGTATGCAAGTAAAAATGTACTCGTCCGCTAAACCATCGGGTTTCCCAACCCCATGTATCTCACGTCTTATGTCACGAAATGCAAGACAATCTCTATCTATTAAGTGAAGGTATAAATAATAGCACTAGTACAAGTCTCCAGCCCTATCCTAAAACAGAAGCCGGGATCCTCGAATATCTCAAGAGTGGCTCCTGTGCATGAAAGTCGAGTACAGTATCCTATGGTAAATCATGCAAGAGTAGCATGAGTAGGTAAGCGCTGGCAATACAACTAACGATACTCGAACTCCACTTACGAATGTCGGCACCCGAGTGTAATCCAAAAGCTAAGTATCGTGGCAGTCCTAGGTCATAAAAATTACAAGCAATAAAAGAAACAACAAAAATAAAATAACTATAGCACAATCTACTGTGAACAGGGCAATGTACACTTGCTTTCCGTCTGTTGTTGCGATATAGCGAGTCCTAAGTCCATGTCCGATGGTGATGCGTCTCCGACGTGCCCTGTCAGTAATATATAAATAAATACTTTTCTAATATTTACTACTTTTATATAAATTATAGAGTCGTCACGTGCTCGTCAACCATGTTGCGTTATTGGTGCTAATAACACTACGCATGACTGGTGCAGTACATCGTACGTTGTCGTACACCCCATGTTACGTTCAACCATAACATGGAAAATATGCATACACATATATAATATATATAATTTAACATTATAATTGCATGCATATTTTTATATATACATATTCGTTATGTTACGCATGCAATACACACATACAAGTTCCTTACAACTTAGTGATCAATTGTCCATAGTCTAAGACCCTAATATACATGTTTTAATATACATAAAATCTGAAATAACACCCAATAATTTCTAAAATTAATATTAAAATCTGAATTTTAATTTATTTAAAATACAATAACTCATATTATATGCTACAACTTAAATCAAACCTATGAATGTGCTTGCATGATCAACTAGTAGGTTGCATGATTTATATACAAGAAAGCAGGGAGTTCTTAATCATGCATGGATGGGTTCTTGGTTCTCTAACATATACATACATACATGAAGGAAGGAGGGTTTGATTAACTTACCAAGTCTTGATGCCTACGGGGTTCGGTTGAAGTCTGACTGCTTTCCGACTTCACGAAGGAGTTACTCCGCCTTTAGGTTGACCCGTAGTCGACGGAGAGTGACCGTAGGGTGGTAGAGAGGTGGTGCACGACTACACAGGGGAGGCGGCTGCTGTGGGCCACGGGATAGGGGGGAGGAGGTTGAGTGGAGGCGTCGGGTGGTATCGGTGTTGTTGTAAGTGGTGGTGTTGGTTTTATTGGTGGAAGGAGGAAGATGGAGATGGAGATGTGGAGAAGAAGAAGGTGGGAGGAAGAAGGAAGCACACGTGAAGGGAAGGGAAGGGTTGACTGCAAGTTTGTATGAGGTGGGGTTCCTAGTTTAGAATAGGTTATATATAGGTTGGTATTAAATGAACGAATGGATGGATGGATATAGGCTAAAATCCAATGGTTAAAAGGATGTGAGGGTATATTAAACTTGTATAACCGATGGAAAAATCTCCTTGGGCTATGGGTTGGTCCCCCTTCTACCATGTGGTGTACATGAGGTGCAATATAATTAAAATGGTCTATTAGAACATGCCAAATTAGGTAATTACTGAATTTAGATTAAAAGAGAGTAAAATATAGGATTTGGTATGGGAAAAATAGTGTTTGGTGTATAAAAATATGGGGGATGGGTGTGTGGTATTGTGCATTTGTTAGACAAATTGATTTGAGGGTTCAAGTTGGGGTTCGGTCTCGGTTTGGTTTAATTATTCAAGAAAGGTCAGCTTTTAACTAAATAAATGCACGTTGTGTTTAATATTATTATTTTTGGATCCTATAGGGACTCGACTAAATGTGACATCGAAGTAATGTGCTTAGCGGGTCATGTTTGGCTAGGGGTTATATAAATCAGTTTCGGGATTTGAGGTCACGTTGCCCATCTAAATTGATTACAACGAAAAAAGGGTTTCTAAAATCAAATAACTGTTTTGTAAATACACTAATAAAATACTAGTACTTTTTAAATAAAATAAAATATACCAATTTTACGGTAATAACTTTAGATGAATTTCAGGAAGATTACAATCTACCCTCCTTAAAAGAATTACGTTTTCGCAATTTAAGAATTTAGCTACTGTAGGAATTTAATAGGACATGGTAACTAAGGGTAATTTTGAGTTCATACTTGCATCCTCGAATAAGTGAGGATAATGTTGGCGTATGACATCCTCTCGCTCCTAAGTGGATTCGTCTGGGGAGTGATGTTTTCAAGATACCCAAACCAGTCTTATCGTCTGACCCCGTAATATCTTCTCACTAATGTCAAGTATCCAAACTGGCTGCTCCTCATACCTCAATCTCGATCCCACTGTAATCTTAGAATGATCGACTATGTGACTTGGGTCATTCACGTAATTCCTCAGCTGTGAGACATGGAATACATCATACACTCCCTCTAGATATGGGGGTAATGCAAGTCGGGACGCCACCTCACCAATATGCTCCAAAATATCAAACGACCCAATATACCTTGGGCTCAGCTTGCCTCTGCTCCCGAATCGAATAGTACCTCGAGTAGATGAGATCCTTAAGAATACATGTTTGTCTTCCTTGAACTCCAATGATCGGCGGTGTGTGTTAGCCCAATGCTTTTGTCTGTCTTGAGCTGCACGAAGATGACTCTGAATTTGCTTCACCTTCTCAAATGTCTGCATCACTAACTCCGGACCGAGTATCTGACGATCGCCAACGTCACTCCAACATAACGGTGACCTGCATTTCCTGCCGTAAAGTGCCTCAAAAGGTGCCATCTGGATGCTTGCCTGGTAGCTATTATTGTAAGAGAAATCTACCAAGTACAAATGGTCTTCCCAAGACCCTCTGAAGTCTAACATACACGACTTTAGTATATCCTCTAGGATCTTAATAGTGCACTATGATTAGCCATCTGTCTGCGGATGGTAAGCCGTGCTGAACTTGAGTCTGGTGCCTAGACTCTCTTGCATGCTCCTCCAAAAATGGGACGTGACTCTAGAGTCACGATCCGATACAATACTCACCGGTACTCTATGTAACCTCATAATATGATGCATATATATATCGGCTAGAATCTCTGTGGACTGCCTAACTCAGAACGATAAGAAATATGCCGACTTGGTGAGTCGATCCACAATAACCCAAACTACGTCCTTCCTACTGGGGCTTCTCGAAAATTATGTAACGAAATCCATGGTGACATGTTCCTACTTCCATTCAGGAATGAAAAGTAGTTGTAACATACCAGCGGTCCTCTGATGCTCGTCCTTAACCTGCTGACAGACCAAACATTTTACCATGAACCGCGCAATCTCTCTTTTTATTCTATGCCACCAGTAATACTGCCTTAAATCTTGGTATATCTTCGTACCTCCCAGATGAATAGAGTAAATAGAGTTATGTGCCTCTGTCATCAACTCCTGTATCAGCTCTCTATTCAAAACATATAGGCAATTTCCATACCTTAGTATTCCGTCCTCATGGATCCGAAGTCCCGTCTGCATACCGACTTTCGTCCTCTATCTAAGCCTCCAGAATCTAGAATCCGTAGGTAATGCCGCCTTGATTTTCTCTACTAATGACGACTGAACCTCAATGTTAGCCAATTGTCCACTCTATCCTGGCATGATGACCTCGATCCCAAGATCCTGAAGATCCTCTAAAAGCTGGGGCTGGGCTGTCAAGAGATAAGCTATAGACTTCCTGCTAAGAGTGTCGGCTACAACATTCGCCTTGTCTGGATGATACTGTAAGTCTATGTCATAATCGACAATCAACTCTAGCTAGCGCCTCTGCCTCATGTTGAGCTCCTTTCGAGTGTATATATACTTCAGACTTTTATGATCAGTAAAAATTTCTACCCTCTCTCCGTAATGATGGTGCCTCCATATCTTTAATGTAAAAATCATTGCTGCTAGCTCAAGATCGTGCGTCGGTTAATTCTTCTTATGCACCTTCAATTATCTCAATGCATAAGCGATAACTTTACCATGTTGCATCAAAACACATCCCAATCCACTGCCTGGCACATCACTATATACTAAAAATTCTTCCAATCCCGAAGGAAGGGTCAAGACCGGTGCAGTCGTTAACTGCTTCTTCAGCTCCTCAAAGGCCTTATGAAAATCCTCTGTCCTTGTAAACTCCTGGTCCTTATGTGTCAACCGCATCATAGGATCTATAATCCTCAAGAAGTTCTGCATGAACCTCCGATAATATCTGGCAAGTCCGAGAAAACTCTTAACCTCTGTAACTGATGTAGGTGTGGGCCAAGTCTCTATTGTTGCAACCTTCTCCGGATTAACTGAAAGTCCTTCTCCTAAGATGATATGCCCTAAGAAAGGCACTCTATCCATACAAAAATCTACTAAGCTTGGCGTACAATCTCTCATGTCTCAATGTCTCTAACACGATCCTAAGATGCTCCTGTCACCCTCACTTTTCCAGCTAGGGGTAATTTGGTAATTTAGCCTAGTTATTTAAATTTAGGAATAAAATATTTATATTAGTGGGCCATGTATATTTATTTTATGCTTGTATTAATTATTTAATTATTAGAGTGCTATATTTAATTAGAAGCTTGTAGCATTTAATTTAGTTAGTGGGCTAGCCTATTTAATTTGACTTAACATTAGTGAACCTAAATTAGAATTGTCATGACAAATAGTGAGCCAACATGGACTAAGCCCAATGAACCCTTTTTCACTAATTAATTAAGGAGAATTAGTTTAATTGTAATTAGTTAGAGACTTTCCAAAATACCCTTTCTTAATTATTCCTCATGTTAGCATGTAGGGGTATAATTGTCATTGAACATTGCTTGGAGAGGGAGGAATGAAGGGCCGACCATGTATATGAGGGTCTTTTTCTCTCTCTCCTCTCATTTACTCATTCATTCTAGACCTTAAATTCTAGATCCCCAATTTTCTATTTTACCCTCCATTAATTTTATACACAATTCCTCCATCAATTCTTCCCAAATTCATTTTATTCCCCCTCATCCTCTTCATTCAAGGAGCATTGGAGCTTAGAGAAGCAAGAAGCACAAAGGAGGAAGAGATAGTGCCAGGATCATGTCCAATTATATTTTCATTGAGAATCTATCTCCCAATTGGTAAATTCTGAATTTCTCTCTCATTACAGCTTCTTAATCATGCATTTAACCATTAGAAATGATTGGAGACATTTTAGGCTATTTGGCTATGTATTATGAGTTTTTTGTGGTATTTTTTGTTAATGTTGGGGAAATTATGAATTTGACACATCAATTGAGTGTCATAAGACCAATTAGATTTAATTAGACTTAGATCAGGGTTATGGGATAAGGTACGTGTCCATAATTGGATACGTGTAGGCCGTATCAAGGTATCTTGTGATACAGTGTGATACGGTGCCCTATTTTGGGTGTATTGTGCAATTTTCCTTTAATTCCTTTTGTAACTAGTTATATTAGTTGTGATTATATGTAATTTATATGTATTAGTAGTGTTAGTGGAGAATTGGAGGTTTTGAATATCATCGGGAGAGTGTATCATAGAGTATCTTAGTATTACATTAAGATGCACACTAGGTGTATGATGAATTGACTATTAGGGGAGAGTATCCTAATATGTGTATATATGTAGATATATGTCACTAGTGTAAATATGTAGAAATATTATATATATAATACCTATATCTACTTGTGTTGATAGGTTAGTGTGTTAATGGTTGAGTGTCACGACCCGCACCCGGGGTAAGGGTACTAGTCGGAAACAACGCCCAGCCTACGCCGCAGAATCGGCGGTAGAATGCTGTCTAGAAAGTCTATCTAATATAATGAACCACCAAAAGATAGTGTACTCAATCACAGAACTAAGATAGAATGAACACGAATCAGATAAGAATAGAATAGTCACAATACAACTCATGAGTCTAAAATAATACATCAATGAGTCTGAAGAAAAATACAAAAATATGCTGGAGACAAATCCAGTACAAAAGAATACTACAAAACTATAAACCTACAACTCCAGGGTCAACTGTCTCAGTTGGGATAAGTCCCTCTTGAGCCAGGGTCTCAGAATCTAAACCCACAACATCCTGGGGTCCATAATAGGTAGGGTACTCCTCAGTGTCATCTGGAAAAATATATCCAGTCAGGAAAGGAGCAGAGTACAACCCTAACAGCAGTTCTCAAACAATGATAAAAACTATGTAACAGTAAATAGCTGTGGATAAACAAGATACATAAATAGAGACAAGAATGTAGAGACAATAAGGAAATACTGGAAAGAAATACAATAATGAACAATATGCTGATAGAACAAGAATACTAATGACTAAGTGTGTGAGTACTAGCTTTAACATGTGATCGGCTTGGGAACTTGCACAAGAGTATAATGGCCTGGTTAATCATATGTGCAGTGTATGATCAACACTCACAAGAAACAAGACATGCACAAGGAGGGTATGATCACATATCTACACTAAAATACTCTCCACCCCCGACTGGTATAATAGATCCAACCACGGTACGTTATGGCACGAGATTCCCCAAGAAGATAGCTAGTCTCCCCGGGAATCGGTGTCTGTACATGTACAAGATAACCAATAAAACAATACTTGCACCATATACACCATATACCAAGGAATAACATCTCATGACGAGATCCGGATATACCAATCCGTGTAACCATAGTGTCGAGAGAAACATGTAAATTTACACTAGATACAACGAACATAGAGGATATCATAAATGAGAAACTATCAGAGAATGTACTCGCCTGAAGTCCAATGAACAGTCTCCCAAATGTCTGACTCGGTGCCTCGAAGACCTAGATATGGAATACCACATTAATACAAGGTCCCGGAAAGATAACAAGTCAAACTAGACAACTTCTAGGCCAATAAGTCAATTCTAAGTTGAAAGTCAACTATGGTCAACTCTAAAGTCCACTAAAGTCAAACATGGTCAAACCCAAAGTCAACCTCACAAGACATCTATAAAATAATATAGAGATAAACTACAATAATTTAGGAATCAAATTAGATTCAAAAAGAACTCACACAAAGTATACTAATAATATAATTAATATATACCCTAAAATAATATATATACAACCCAACATTTATATAAATAACATAATATATTATTACAATTATTATTCCTCACAAAACACATATATATATACATATATATATATACAATTATAATATATAATATATACATTAAATCTGTCAAAGCGTCATTGAAAAATAGTGAATAAAATAGGATTAAATCAAAACAGTTTAAATAGTGACAGTCGGGACTGTCACCGAAGGACTGTCACCGAAACCCAAATAATAAACTGCCACTGCTTTGGTTTTCACTGACAGTTAAACTGTCGCGAAAAAGCGTCGCAGAAAAGCTGCTGTTTCCCGCTGCTGCAATTAATTACAGGTTTGTCATTAATTGCCCGAAGGCTACAGCGGCTGCTATTAGTCGGCTAATTAATGACAGTTTTTTACTGTCATTAATTCACTGTCACTAAAACAAGTTATATATATATAATTATATATATAAAAATAGAATATATAAACAATATATATATATATATAAACAGAATATATAAAACAGTAAATATATATATATATATATAAACCATTAATACAAAAATGTACATATATATATTAATATACACATAAACTTATACCTTCCAATATTTAACAAAGAACATATAATTTACATGGCTAGAAGCACACCTAAAATATTTACATTAATATCCAAATAATTACATAATAATTATAAATAATATAATTACACAATTAAACATACAAATATATTTTATAAAACATTTTATGTATAAATTATATTATTTAACAAGTAGTAACATATATATTTGCATGCAAGAAAGCTACATATTATATTGTACATTATATTAGCACACCCAAAATATAGATCTATGCTACAATAATTACTATAATAAATACACAAAATAAATATTTAATATCCATATATATATACTAATTATAAATGAAGAATTGAACCACAATTAATTAGATCTATGCAAAATACACACAATTGGAGAGTATCTCACCGTATCCCACTAGATCTAGGATACGCATGCGACACGAGTCCAACACACAACCAAATGCACCCCGAAGGACACAAACAAATCATAATTAATATTTATGAATAATTCAAAGTGTCAAAAGTAGATCTATGTGTCCGTGTCAAAATACGACATGTTCAAAGCCCCGTGTCGGAGGAAAACCCCCAAATGACACGTATCACCAAATAGTTGGGATACGAACCACAAGTATCCCAATATGGACACGACACTAGCTCCAAACACAAAGCTCATTGTCCAATTGATCTATAGGATCAATTGACACACACAACAAAATATAAATTCGGAATTCCAACAAAATTGACACAAAAAGCACCATAACTTTCTTCATGGGTCTCCTATGAACACAAAACAAAGTCCTATGGGTACTACATATATATAGGTTAATTTTACATGATTAAATCTCAGATTTAGAAACTATTTAAATGGGAAAATCTGAATTATACCTATTGGGAGATGGATTCCCAATGAAACCTCCAATTGAGATGAACTTGCTTCCAAATTATAGATCCTTGCTCCTCTTTGTAGATCCTTGCTTCCTTCTTCTAGATCCTTGCTTCCTCCTTCTCTAATGGTGAATTGGGAAGAATTTAGAATGAATTTGGTAGGGAATTGGATTGGGAATGGAGGGAATTTGGTAGTGGGAGAATTCTAGATCTAGATTTGGAATGAGATGAGAGGAGAGAGAAATTTCCCTCCCTCTTTAATAGGCCGGCCATAGCCCCTCCCCCAAGCAATTGTAAAATGTCCAATGTACCCCTTGGGGCCTCTCATGAAGAAATAATTAAGGAAGGAAGCTTCTAGTCTAATCATTTAATTAATTTAATCCATCTCCTTAACTATGGGCTTTCTAAATGGGCCAAGTCTAACTAATTAATTCATGTTGGTCCATGGGTCCAAACTAAACTAGTTGGGTCCACTAAACTAAGTCTAAAATAATTAAATAATAACTAATAATAATTAAATAATACAACAAATAATTATTTACCATGCACAATATTTATTTAAATAGGAAATTACCAAAATACCCTTTCCTAGAAAATGTGGTAGTGACAAGTCTACCCTCCTTAAAATAATTTCGTCCTCGAAATTCAAAGACGAAAACTACCCCCAGAAAATCACAGAACAGAACTAAAGAATCACAACTAACTAATGAACAGAACATAACAATGAACAGAACATAACTAGAAATAACATACCTCAAGGTACAAACAAATATGGATAACGCTCTCGCATGTCATCCTCTCTCTCCCAGGTAGACTCCCCCGGAGAGTGATGCCTCCATGCGACGCGCACCAAAGGAATAGTCTGGTTCCTCAGCACCTTCTCTCTCCGATCCAGAATTCCAACTGGCTACTCTGGATAGCTAAGAGTAGGGCCCACCTCTATCTCTGAGTGATCCAATACATGACTAGGATCTGCCACGTATCGTCTCAACTGCGACACATGAAACACGTTGTGCACTCCCTCCAATGCAGGTGGCAAGTCTAGTCTATAAGCAACTGCACCGACCCTCTCTAGAATAGTGAAAGGTCCAATGAATCACGGACTAAGCTTTCCGCCTCCACCGAAGCGAATCGTGCCTCGTGTCGGAGAAATCCTCAGAAACACCAAACCACCCACCTCAAACTCCAAGGGTCTTCGATGGCTATCGGCCCAATACCGTTGTCTGTCCTGTGCCACTCGAAGTCTGTCTCTGATCAACTGAACCTTCTCTGCTGCATCCACAACCATCTCTGGCTGTCACTACCACTTTTCCATACAAGGGTATTTCTGTAATTTAGCTATTTTAAATGATTATGAATTTAATTATTTGCTGAGTTTTATAACTATTATATATTGTTAATAATATTTAGTTTTAGGTATAACCCTAGAAATCCATTAGGACAACCCTAATGAGTAAACCCTAGTTAGAAAACCCTATTTTAGCAAAGCCCTAGAATTTAAAATTTGGGTGAACCCTCAAAACCCTAGACTGACTTATCCTGAGTCTATTAGGTTCTACATGAGAGGGCCAAGGGGTTTAACCTAAAAACTAGGCATAGAAACCCTAAACCTAGGTTTAATATAAATAGGAAGCTTCTCACAAAGCTATTCTTCACGTAGAGAGAAAGGAAACCCTAGCCTCCACAAGAGAAACCATCTCCCCACTCCAAAAATTCGAAACCCTAACCCTAGGTTCCATTTTCTCCTCCTCCAAAGCAAGAGAAACAAAGAACGTGGGTCAGGGAGCCTTGGAGAAGAAGGGCCTCGTTGAAGAAACCTTCCCTGCAGGTAAAACCCTAGTTTTACTCATTTAAATTCTGTTTTCAGATGATCATGGCCATTAGGAACCCCAAATCTGTGTGTAGTTCGATTTTAGGGTTTTTGGATTAGGTTTTGGTGACCAACATAGTTTTTCCCAATTATTAAGAACCCTAACCCTAGATTTTGGGTAGGTAGACTGATTTCATCCCATCTGTGTAAGTTGAACCCGACTTTAGGGTTTGGATTAGAGGAATTTTGGGTTCTTATGCAAAAGACCACTTTTCTATGCACCATGTGTTTGTAGAAATGTTCCAGTGAGGGAATACCTAAGTTTGACCTAGTTCCTAGGAACCTTGATTTGTATATATACATATATGTGTATGTGTAGTGTATACCTACGTATATGTGAACTGTGTATGCAAATCGATGGGGGGATTTACTGTACATTCGGGTATGTGCAATGGGGGTAGGCTCTGTTCAGTCGGGTTCTGGGAATTTCTGTATGTGCAGAGCAGTCGGGTTGGGGGAGAAATACATGTATATGTATGTATGAGGGTTGTGGTTACTCCTTGCTGTGCAGATTTCAGTGGTGTACTGTGTGTTCAGTGAATACATTTGGGTGTGTTCCAGTTTAGAGTATCAGTAGGATTTGGGGGAAATTTATGAATCTGTGTGTATGTGTGTATCCAAGTACGGAGTTAAGGTGAGTGAATTGTGAGGGTGTAAGGTTATGTATCAGTGTTTTGATTGGGGAAAAATCTGTTAAACTGGTCAGTGAACTGTATGCATATGCCTGTGTATCCCTATGTTTTCCTGTGTGTGTAGAGTGTTGTTTCAGTTTTTGTATTGTCAGTGTGTACCCAGACATATATCCCTGTGTGTAGGTATGCAGACTGAGGGAGAAATTCAGTGTGCAGTGGCTGTGCTGGGTACCTACTGGGGGAAAGGAAACAGAAACATATATATGTGTGTGTACACTAGCACTGAAGGTGTTCAGTATAAGTGCCTGTGTGTGTGTGTTGTTATAGAGGGGTGTGTGTGTATACTGTCAGAAATTGTAAATTGTGTGGTGTAGGTATTAGAACAGGGGTTATCAGTGTGTGTGAGATGACTGAAACCTAGTGTCTAGTTGATTATGTATATCAGTGTGTGGGTAGATGATACTTTGAGTATCCTAATAACTGTGGGTATATGTGTGTTCAGTATAGCAGTTTTGGGTATGTGCAAGTCTGAGAGCAGTATCAGACAGTTTTGGGGTCCTGTTAGTGTGGAGACTTAGGTGAGTGTTTTGTGTCAGTTTAAAAAACTGTGTGTGTGTGTGTGTAGTATACAAAGTGTAGCAGTACCAGTAAATTGGGTGTGAGTGTCTAAGTGAATTCCTATATGTGTTGAGAGTAGTTCAGTGAGTTGAGGGCTAAGAGTAAATTACCTGTGTGAGAAGGGTAGGCCTATGTATTTGTGTAAACTGTACAGCTACTACATTGTGTAAAATTAGAGTTCTGTCAGTAGCTAGAGGGGGAAGTGCATTACCTGTATAAACAGAGCAGTGTGTGTGGGCAATATGCTGAGGTAGCAGTTTAGTTGTGAGTACCTATGAGGTTTTGAGTGTCAGTATGTGTATGAGTTAGAAGTTAGCATCAGTTAAGTTAAGTATTAGTTTATAGTTAAGTTAGGTTCACATAATTAAGTTGTATACTTGATACCAATATGTATATATGAGTTATACATATTAGTTGCACCTAGTGTTGCCTTATTAACTAAGTATTAATTAGTATAAGTCTAGTAATGACTAGATTGACCAGAAAACCTAGTTTTGACTAGTAAACCTTAGAATCAACCTAGTATAGACTGATCCATGACCTAGAAGCAAGGTATTAACTAGTTTTGACCAAAACCTAGAGTTGACTTAGTAACACCTAGTTTAGACCTAGAAATGGCCTAACACCCCATTTCAAATTAGCTAATCGCTTTTATTATTCCAAACATCATTTTAATATTGTTATCTTATATATATAGGTCCTTGTGATCCTACTTTGGACCTCGATCCTCACATTTTGCTCAGGACCACAGGCGAGTACATTCTCTGACAGTTTTCATGGTTGATTACTTCTATAAATTGTAGTGTATTTCATACTTGATTCCGACACCATGGATACACGGGTTAGCACCCTAGATCCCCATCACGAGGAGTCGTGGTTGGAATCTATCGTGCTAGCTGGGGGATGGGGAACTATTAGTAAATTGTGTGATCATATCCAAACATTATATGTACCATAGCTCACCCCACTTCTCACGTCGGGTGCAGCCTGACCACTTATATGCTCCATAGCTGTTATACATGATTAGCCTGACCACTATATGCACCATAGCTAACCATGCGGTTAGCCTGACCTAAAAGAATCATAGCTAATCATATATAACCAGCCTGATCCAGACCCAAGCCGATCACATAATAAACTAATATTTTAACCACTTAGTTAGATGTTTTATCTTTATTCAGATTTACTGTTCTAGCATTCACTATTTATGGCTCATTGCTAGATGCTCTATTGTTTATTTTCATTTCTCCAGTACTTCACATGTTCAGCTTTTATTTCCATCATGTATCTCTTACACTGTTTATAGATTTTGTCAATTTAATGAAACTACTGTTAGTGCTTGTGCTTTGCTCCAATCCTGACTGGATAACAATATTTTCAGAGAACCTGGAGGACTTTTGTCCTACTCATTACGGTCCAGGAATAGAGGAGGATTTCACCCCAGAAATCCCAGAGGAGGTGCCTATCCTAGAGGAGAACTTGCCTGCCCATGTTTAGATTATTTTTCTGCATTTTTATTTTAGATTGAGACTGAGACTGAGATGTATTTATTTCATTTGTGACTTTGAGAGGTCATTAGACCCAGGATTTGAGTTGAACTTCTTGTGGTTGGTTTTAATAGAACTCTTTTCAATTCTCGTCGTGCCATTATGTTATAGTTGTGATTGAGTATTTTATAGAACTGTGATTTATTATCATTGTCCTCCGTACGGAGTTGAGACTATTGACAGGATATACTATATTTGTGACCTAGACAGCGTTCTACCGCCGATGCTGCGGCGTAGGCTGGACGTACCCACGACTCATGCCCAATTTCCGGGTGCGGGTCGTGACACGTTTTTAGTGGTGGCCCATGCAGGTCTAGTCTCCAGTCAGTAGTCTTAGAATCACATTAGAGCGATATTGTAGTAATAGGAATTAGGCCAAGGATATGCTCAATCACAATTAGGGAATTCTGATTCTTATGATACTACTCTTAATGATTTTCCTTTAGAAGTTTACTGTCCTTCCTTGATGATATCGTATTTATTGCCTTAATTGAATCTTTTGATCTGTCTTCAGGATGCCGCCAAGAAGGTCCCAGAGACTCGGAGCAGCAGATTCAGAGAGGTCTGCCACCTCTCGCGCTGCCGGACAGACATCAGCAGCACCTCCTACATCTCCAGTACATGTGGGAGTGTCTGCAGCATTCGGGGGTCCTCCACCACCAGTTCAGAGGGTCCCCACAGCTACGACGGCACCACCACCTCCACCACCACCAGCTCAGCATCCAGGAGGTGTGCCCGTCGATGGGGCACAGATGTTCGCTTTGATTCAGGGCATGGTCGATGCCCAGAGGACGTCGGCAGAGGCCCAGAGAGTGCAGGCTGAGGCACATCAGGCCCAGACAGAGATGATGAGGGTGAACATGGAGAATGCTCACCAAGTGGCTCTCCAAGCTGTGGAGAGAGTCACTCAGCAGCAGCAACAACCTGGTCAGCAACAACAGAGGCCGGGCACCATTGTGGACTTCAAGAGGATGATGCCTCGGGAGTTCAAGGGGACAGAAGGGATACTCTACGCCGATGATTGGCTAGAGGACATCGAGAGGAACTTGCGTTTGGCGCAGCTTCCAGAGGCGCTCAAGATCGAGGCCGCTGGCAGCCAGATGTTCGACATTACCTTGACGTGGTTTCGCACGGAGCCGAGACTCTTGCGCGGGGGACTCACTTGGGAGGTTTTCAAGGAGCTCTTCAAAGAAAAGTTCTTTCCTGATGTCGCCCTGGGAGCTTTGGAGAGTCAGTTCCATGACTTAGCCCAGGGGAGCTCGTCCGTCGACGAGTATGCCGCGAAGTTTAGCCGTCTGAGCCGCTTCGCACCGTCGATGATTAGAGATCCGGGGGACAGGGCCCGGAAGTTCAGGAAGGGGCTGACAAGGGAGATCAAGTCTCGCACGTCGGGACGTCGTACTGCTACTTTCGAGAACATATTGATGGATGCCCAGGTAGTCGAGGACGACTTGGACCTCAGGCCCAAGAGGGGACGCGATGTTACCGGAGGGGCAAACAGCAGTGCGGGACCAGGCAAGCGTCCACACTTTCAGCAACAGCAGCAGAGGCCCATCCAGCAGCAGCACCAGGCACCAGCCCGAGGGCAGGTTCAGCAACAGCAGCAGAGGCAGACTCAGCCCGCCATCCAGTGTGCGTACTGCGGGAAGATGGGACATACTAGAGATATCTGCAGGCATAGATTGGGCTCATGTTTGTCCTGCGGATCGACGACACATCAGCTAAGGGATTGCCCTACCATACGGACTCGTCCAGGTCAGGGTGGAGCAGCCGCCCAGAGAGGACCAGGCAGGGTACCAGCAGCACCAGGAGGCCAACAGCAGAGGGGACCACTTCCACCGCAAAATCAGAGGTTTGCCCAGCATCAGCAGCAGAGAGGTGCACCCCAGGGGCGAGCGTACGCCATGGCAGTCGAGGAGATCGAGCCAGCAGGAGACTTGATCACAGGTTCGGTTCTTCTCGATTGTATTCCTGCATTTACCTTATTCGACTCTGGCGCTTCCCATAGTTTTGTGTCTGTATCATATGCACTTCGACATCATTTAGACACAGAACCATTAGCTAGGACTTGCAAGATCATGACTGGTGGGGGTATTATCCTAGTCCGTGATCACTGCAAGGACCGGAGAGTGTCAGTAGGAGGCCGAGACTTGAGCGTGAGCTTACTTGTCATGCCACTTCCGGGGTACGATATTGTACTCGGAATGGACTGGTTGAGTAGGCATCATGCTACGATAGATTGTTATAGAGGCAGAGTATTGTTTAGACCACCAGGAGAGCCGGAGTTTGAGGTCGTCAGAGGAACCGCGGAACAGAGAGGGAGCACATTTTGCGGAGCCAGGACGGAAGAAGAGGAGTTGCCACATCCTCTGATAGCGGAATTCCTGGATGTATTTCCAGAGGAGTTGCCAGGCTTGCCGCCAGACAGAGACGTTGAGTTCTCTATAGACTTGGTTCCAGGAGCGGAGCCCATTTCACAACATGTCTATAGAGTCAACAACAGCGAGCTGGCAGAACTGAAGAAGCAAGTTGAGGAGCTGCAGGACAAAGGCTTCATCAAATCCAGTTCATCACTCTCCAGGGGAGTCGACCTGGGAGAGAGAAGACGAAATGCGCGAGCAATACCCTTATCTCTTCCAGACTTGAGGTATATTCCTTTTCTGATTTCATTTCTTGTTGTAGTTCAGTCCAATTTCGAGGACGAAATTTCTTTTAGGAGGGTAGACTTGTCACTACCACTTTTCCATACAAGGGTATTTCTGTAATTTAGCTATTTTAAATGATTATGAATTTAATTATTTGCTGAGTTTTATAACTATTATATATTGTTAATAATATTTAGTTTTAGGTATAACCCTAGAAATCCATTAGGACAACCCTAATGAGTAAACCCTAGTTAGAAAACCCTATTTTAGCAAAGCCCTAGAATTTAAAATTTGGGTGAACCCTCAAAACCCTAGACTGACTTATCCTGAGTCTATTAGGTTCTACATGAGAGGGCCAAGGGGTTTAACCTAAAAACTAGGCATAGAAACCCTAAACCTAGGTTTAATATAAATAGGAAGCTTCTCACAAAGCTATTCTTCACGTAGAGAGAAAGGAAACCCTAGCCTCCACAAGAGAAACCATCTCCCCACTCCAAAAATTCGAAACCCTAACCCTAGGTTCCATTTTCTCCTCCTCCAAAGCAAGAGAAGCAAAGAACGTGGGTCAGGGAGCCTTGGAGAAGAAGAGCCTTGTTGAAGAAACCTTCCCTGCAGGTAAAACCCTAGTTTTACTCATTTAAATTCTGTTTTCAGATGATCATGGCCATTAGGAGCCCCAAATCTGTGTGTAGTTCAATTTTAGGGTTTTTGGATTAGGTTTTGGTGACCAACATAGTTTTTCCCAATTATTAAGAACCCTAACCCTAGATTTTGGGTAGGTAGACTGATTTCATCCCATCTGTGTAAGTTGAACCCGACTTTAGGGTTTGGATTAGAGGAATTTTGGGTTCTTATGCAAAAGACCACTTTTCTATGCACCATGTGTTTGTAGAAATGTTCCATTGAGGGAATACCTAAGTTTGACCTAGTTCCTAGGAACCTTGATTTGTATATATACATATATGTGTATGTGTAGTGTATACCTACGTATATGTGAACTGTGTATGCAAATCGATGGGGGGATTTACTGTACATTCGGGTATGTGCAATGGGGGTAGGCTCTGTTCAGTCGGGTTCTGGGAATTTCTGTGTGTGCAGAGCAGTCAGGTTGGGGGAGAAATACATGTATATGTATGTATGAGGGTTGTGGTAACTCCTTGCTGTGCAGATTTCAGTGGTGTACTGTGTGTTCAGTGAATACATTTGGGTGTGTTCCAGTTTAGAGTATCAGTAGGATTTGGGGGAAATTTATGAATCTGTGTGTATGTGTGTATCCAAGTATGGAGTTAAGGTGAGTGAATTGTGAGGGTGTAAGGTTATGTATCAGTGTTTTGATTGGGGAAAAATCTGTTAAACTGGTCAGTGAACTGTGTGCATATGCCTGTGTATCCCTATGTTTTCCTGTGTGTGTAGAGTGTTGTTTCAGTTTTTGTATTGTCAGTGTGTACCCAGACATATATCCCTGTGTGTAGGTATGCAGACTGAGGGAGAAATTCAGTGTGCAGTGGCTGTGCTGGGTACCTACTGGGGGAAAGGAAACAGAAACATATATATGTGTGTGTACACTAGCACTGAAGGTGTTCAGTATAAGTGCCTGTGTGTGTGTGTTGTTATAGAGGGGTGTGTGTGTATACTGTCAGAAATTGTAAATTGTGTGGTGTAGGTATTAGAACAGGGGTTATCAGTGTGTGTGAGATGACTGAAACCTAGTGTCTAGTTGATTATGTATATCAGTGTGTGGGTAGATGATACTTTGAGTATCCTAATAACTGTGGGTATATGTGTGTTCAGTATAGCAGTTTTGGGTATGTGCAAGTCTGAGAGCAGTATCAGACAGTTTTGGGGTCCTGTTAGTGTGGAGACTTAGGTGAGTGTTTTGTGTCAGTTTAAAAAACTGTGTGTGTGTGTGTGTAGTATACAAAGTGTAGCAGTACCAGTAAATTGGGTGTGAGTGTCTAAGTGAATTCCTATATGTGTTGAGAGTAGTTCAGTGAGTTGAGGGCTAAGAGTAAATTACCTGTGTGAGAAGGGTAGGCCTATGTATTTGTGTAAACTGTACAGCTACTACATTGTGTAAAATTAGAGTTCTGTCAGTAGCTAGAGGGGGAAGTGCATTACCTGTATAAACAGAGCAGTGTGTGTGGGCAATATGCTGAGGTAGCAGTTTAGTTGTGAGTACCTATGAGGTTTTGAGTGTCAGTATGTGTATGAGTTAGAAGTTAGCATCAGTTAAGTTAAGTATTAGTTTATAGTTAAGTTAGGTTCACATAATTAAGTTGTATACTTGATACCAATATGTATATATGAGTTATACATATTAGTTGCACCTAGTGTTGCCTTATTAACTAAGTATTAATTAGTATAAGTCTAGTAATGACTAGATTGACCAGAAAACCTAGTTTTGACTAGTAAACCTTAGAATCAACCTAGTATAGACTGATCCATGACCTAGAAGCAAGGTATTAACTAGTTTTGACCAAAACCTAGAGTTGACTTAGTAACACCTAGTTTAGACCTAGAAATGGCCTAACACCCCATTTCAAATTAGCTAATCGCTTTTATTATTCCAAACATCATTTTAATATTGTTATCTTATATATATAGGTCCTTGTGATCCTACTTTGGACCTCGATCCTCACATTTTGCTCAGGACCACAGGCGAGTACATTCTCTGACAGTTTTCATGGTTGATTACTTCTATAAATTGTAGTGTATTTCATACTTGATTCCGACACCATGGATACACGGGTTAGCACCCTAGATCCCCATCACGAGGAGTCGTGGTTGGAATCTATCGTGCTAGCTGGGGGATGGGGAACTATTAGTAAATTGTGTGATCATATCCAAACATTATATGTACCATAGCTCACCCCACTTCTCACGTCGGGTGCAGCCTGACCACTTATATGCTCCATAGCTGTTATACATGATTAGCCTGACCACTATATGCACCATAGCTAACCATGCGGTTAGCCTGACCTAAAAGAATCATAGCTAATCATATATAACCAGCCTGATCCAGACCCAAGCCGATCACATAATAAACTAATATTTCAGCCACTTAGTTAGATGTTTTATCTTTATTCAGATTTACTGTTCTAGCATTCACTATTTATGGCTCATTGCTAGATGCTCTATTGTTTATTTTCATTTCTCCAGTACTTCACATGTTCAGCTTTTATTTCCATCATGTATCTCTTACACTGTTTATAGATTTTGTCAATTTAATGAAACTTCTGTTAGTGCTTGTGCTTCGCTCCAATCCTGACTGGATAACAACATTTTCAGAGAACCTGGAGGACTTTTGCCCTACTCATTACGGTCCAGGAATAGAGGAGGATTTCACCCCAGAAATCCCAGAGGAGGTGCCTATCCTAGAGGAGAACTTGCCTGCCCATGTTTAGATTATTTTTCTGCATTTTTATTTTAGATTGAGACTGAGACTGAGATGTATTTATTTCATTTGTGACTTTGAGAGGTCATTAGACCCAGGATTTGAGTTGAACTTCTTGTGGTTGGTTTTAATAGAACTCTTTTCAATTCTCGTCGTGCCATTATGTTATAGTTGTGATTGAGTATTTTATAGAACTGTGATTTATTATCATTGTTCTCCGTACGGAGTTGAGACTATTGACAGGATATACTATATTTGTGACCTAGACAGCGTTCTACCGCCGATGCTGCGGCGTAGGCTGGACGTACCCACGACTCATGCCCAATTTCCGGGTGCGGGTCGTGACACTGGCCCAAGCAAAACTCTCTCTCCAACATCGTCCCAAGACAAAGGAGTACGACACCTCCGACCATATAGAGCTTCAAAAGGTGACATCTCTATACTGGCCTGGTAACTGTTGTTGTAAGCAAACTCTACCAAATGGAGATGGTCCTCCCAAGAACCCCCGAAATCTAGTACACAAGTGCACAATATATCTTCGAGAGTCTGAATAGTCCTCTCTGACTGCCCATCTGTCTGGGGATGATATGCAGTACTGAACTTGAGCTGAGTGCCCAAACTCTCCTGCAAACTCCTCCAGAAATGAGAAGTGAAACGACTATCCCGATCTGAGACTATGCTGATGGGAACTCCATGTATCCTAACGATCTGCCTCACATACATCTCTGCCAGCTTCTCCGTAGACAAACCCACCTTGAAAGGCAAAAAGTGGGCCGACTTGGTCAATCTATCAACAATGACCCAAATCGCGTCTTTCCCTCCTGGAGATCGTGGTAGTCCAGACACAAAATCCATAGTAATGTGTTCCCACTTCCACTCTGGAATAGGTAATGGCTGAAGTAAACCTCCTGGCCTCTGCCTCTCGGCTTTCACCTGCTGGCACACTAAGCATCTGGATACAAACTGTGCCACTTCCCTCTTCATGCCATACCACCACACACTCTCTCGCATATCCCGATACATCTTGTTAGCACCTGGATGTATGGAATACTGAGAGCGATGCGCTTCCTGCAATATCTCCTCTCGCAACTCCCCACTAGGCACACACAATCTAACTCCATGCCTCAAAGATCCATCCTCTGCAATAGTTAAATCATCCTCCAATCCTGCTCTCACCTGAGCTCTGATACTCCTCAAAGATACGTCATCATACTGTGCTGCCTTGATCCTATCCATCAAATCTGAATGTATCTGCAATCCCCACATCTGCATAGCACCACCCGGAACAATCACCTCAATGCCCAAGCTCTCCAAGTCCTCCAACAAATATCGATCCTGCGTCAAGAACATAGCTACCGGATACCTGTTCAAAGCATCGGCAACTACATTGGCCTTCCCAGGATGATATTGCAAAGAGATATCAAAATCCTTCATCAGTTCCAACCACCGACGCTGCCTCATGTTCAACTCCTTTTGCGTGAAAACGTACTTCAAGCTTTTGTGGTCTGTGAAGATCTCCACACGCTCTCCGTACAAATAATGTTTCCACAACTTCAGGGCGAATATGACAGCTGCCAACTCCAAATCATGGGTAGGATAGTTCTTTTCATGAGGACGCAATTGCCTGGATGCATAGGCAATCACTTTCCCATGCTGCTGAAGAACACAACCTAAATCCTTTCCCGATGCATCACTATAAATAGTGAAACCTTCGGACCCTGATGGCAATGTCAAAATAGGAGCAGACGTCAACCTCTTCTTCAACTCCTCAAAAGCGGCCTGGCAATCTTCTGTCCAAACAAACTCCACATCCTTCCTTGTGAGTCTGGTCATCGGCTCGGCAATCCTCAAAAAATCTTGCACAAACTTTCTGTAGTAGCCTGCCAATCCCAAGAAACTCCTGATCTCTGCTACCGAACTTGGAGTCTTCCAAGATTCCACTGCTGAAATCTTCTTCGGATCCACTGAAATACCATCACCAGTCACAACATGCCCCAAGAATTCCACCTTGTCCAAGAAAAACTCACATTTGGACAACTTTCCATACAGCTTCTCCTTCCTCAGCACATCCAACACAATCCTCAAATGCTCCTCATGCTCCTCCGATGTCCTCGAGTATATGAGTATGTCGTCGATGAACACCACCATGAACTTGTCAAGGTACTGGTGGAACACCTTGTTCATCAAGTTCATAAATACCGCCGGTACATTAGTCAAACCAAACGGCATCACCATAAACTCGAACTGACCATACCGAGTTCTAAAAGCAGTCTTCGGTATGTCCTCCGGCTTCACCTTCACCTGATGGTAGCCTGATCTCAAATCTATCTTAGAAAACACCTTCGCACCACTCAACTGATCAAACAGATCATCAATCCGTGGCAAATGATACTTATTCTTGATAGTGAGATTATTCAAAGCCCTGTAATCAATGCACATACGCACCGATCCATCCTTCTTCGGTACAAACAATACCGGGGCTCCCCATGGTGAAGAACTCGATCTGATAAACCCCTTATCCTGTAATTCGTCCACCTGCTTCTTCAACTCGACCAGCTCGCTGTTGTTTACTCTATAGACATGCTGCGAAATCGGTTCTGCACCTGGCACCAAGTCTATAGAAAATTCAACATCTCGATCTAGCGGCAATCCTGGCAATTCTTCAGGAAACACATCCAAAAATTCTGCTATCAACGGATGTGGCAACTCCTTGTCTTCCACCATAGCTCCACAAATAATGCCTTCTTCCTGCTCCGCAGCTCCTCTAGCAAACTCGAACTCTGGCTCTCCTGGCGGACCAAACAAAACTCTACCTCCTCTATAATCTATGCTAGCACGGTGCCTACTCAACCAATCCATCCCGAGTACAATGTCGTAGCTTGGAAGTGGCATTACAAGTAGACACGCACTCAACTCCCGGCCTCCCAGAGTAACTCTCCGATCTTGGCAAATATTATTAACCAGGATAATGCCTCCCCCGGTCATGATCTTGCAAGTCCTAAGCAAAGACTCAGCTACCAAACAATGCTTTAGAGCAAAAGAAACAGATACAAAACTATGGGAAGCACCACTATCAAACAAAGCTAAAGCTAGAATGGAATCAAGAAGAATAGAACCTGCGATGACATCTCCGGTGGGTTCCTCCTCTTCGACTGTCATAGCAAACGCTCGTCCCTGCCGAGCACCTCCCTGCTGCTGATGCTGGACAAAACGCTGCTGCTGTATCGGAAGCGGTCCCCTCGGTTGTGCTGCAGGTGGTCTCATCTGTGCCCTCGGAGCTGGAGCTGCTCCCTGAACTGCACGACGAGGACACTCCCTCAATTGATGCCCTTCAGTACCACAATACAAACAAACTCCTAGCCTCTTTCTGCAAACTTCCCAGATGTGGCCGGGCTTCTTGCAGAAGTTGTATAGAGCTTGCTGTAACTGCCTCTGCTGCTGAGGTGCCTGGTGAAAAGGCACTCTAGCTGGAGTCTGGTTCTGCTGTGGCTGCTGGAAAGGTCTGGACTGGAAATGAGGACGTTTGGCAGATACTGCACTGCCGTTGGCCCCCAGAAAAGAATCACGGTCTCTCTTGGTCTTCAAACCCAGATCTCGCTCAACCTTGCGTGCCTCCGCAAGTATCTCCGAGTATGTCTCATAAAAAGACGGAATGAGAATCTTCACCTCCCAGTTTAGACCCTCTCGGAAACGAATAGCTCGAACCTCCGGCTCCCTCACCAGATACTCTGCAAATCGGCTCAGCCTACCGAACTCTGCAGCGTATTCCTCCACAGACATGCTTTCCTGAATGAGACTCTCAAATTGTCTCCCCAAGTCAAGCCTGTCTATCCGGGCGAAAAACTTCTTCTTGAAAAGGTCCCTGAATACCTCCCAAGATTGTCCTGCGTCAACTAGAACCGGCTCATTCCTGAACCAGGTACGAGCGACGTCGAACAGTTGAAGTCCTACCGCCTCAACCTTCAGATCTTCAGAAAGATGGGACACCCTCATAAGACGCTCAATGTCCTCGAGCCAATCATCAGCATAGACGATACCCTCCGTCCCTTTGAAAACCCTAGGCTCCAGTTTCTTGAAGTCCTGAATGTTGCCTGGCCGAAGCTGAGCAACCTGAGGAACAACCTGCTGCTGGACCGGAACTCCTCTCTCAACTACAGCACGAGCAAGCTGATGAGCACTCTCGATGCCCTGCCGTAGAACGTCGATCTGCCTCTGATGTGCCTCCGACTGAGCCCTTTGTGCCTCGAGCATCTCACGAAACAGAGTAAACATCTGTGACGCCTCTGCTGGCACAGGAGGTGGAGGTGGAAGCCCCTCAGATACAGCTGGCACAGTCCTCTGAGTGGGTGGTGAACCTCCGAAAGCAGCTGACACTCCAATCACCGGAGAAGTGACTGGTGCAGGCCCTCGGGATGTCGCAGACCTCTCAGAAACTGCTCTCCCTTGCTATGATCTAGTCTTAGGCGGCATCCTGAGACAAAGCGAAAGAAAGAATCAATATAGCACAAGATGTAAGATATTCAAGGAAAGGACAGTTTAAGAGATCAAGTATCAACGTCAAAGGAGAATAGTTGAATCAAAAGAATTTTCCTAGATGTGATTGAGTATCTCAGCCTATATCCTATATCCTATCGCAGGCTCGCAGTAGTACAACTAAGTTGTCGCACTACCACGACATCACATACTTGTGAAGCTAGACCTGCATGGGCCACCACCAAAAACGTGTCACGACCCGCACCCGGGGTAAGGGTACTAGTCGAAAACAACGCCCAGCCTACGCCGCAGAATCGGCGGTAGAACGCTGTCTAGAAAGTCTATCTAATATAATAAACCACCAAAAGATAGTGTACTCAATCACAGAACTAAGATAGAATAAACACGAATCAGATAAGAATAGAATAGTCACAATACAACTCATGAGTCTAAAATAATACATCAATGAGTTTGAAGAAAAATACAGAAATATGCTGGAGACAAATCCAGTACAAAAGAATACTACAAAACTATAAAGCTACAACTCCAGGGTCAACTGTCTCAGTTGGGATAAGTCCCTCTTGAGCCAGGGTCTCAGAATCTAAACCCACAACATCCTGGGGTCCATAATAGGTAGGGTACTCCTCAGTGTCATCTGGAAAAATATATCCAGTCAGGAAAGGAGCAGAGTACAACCCTAACAGCAGTTCTCAAACAATGATAAAAACTATGTAACAGTAAATAGCTGTGGATAAACAAGATGCATAAATAGAGACAAGAATGTAGAGACAATAAGGAAATACTGGAAAGAAATACAATAATAAACAATATGCTGATAGAACAAGAATACTAATGACTAAGTGTGTGAGTACTAGCTTTAACATGTGATCGGCTTGGGAACTTGCACAAGAGTATAATGGCCTGGTTAATCATACGTGCGGTGTATGATCAACACTCACAAGAAACAAGACATGCACAAGGAGGGTATGATCACATATCTACACTAAAATACTCTCCACCCCCGACTGGTATAATAGATCCAACCACGGTACGTTATGGCACGAGATTCCCCAAGAAGATAGCTAGTCTCCCCGGGAATCGGTGTCTGTACATGTACAAGATAACCAATGAAACAATACTTGCACCATATACACCATATACCAAGGAATAATATCTCATGACGAGATCCGGATATACCAATCCGTGTAACCATAGTGTCGAGAGAAACATGTAAATCTACACTAGATACAACGAACATAGAGGATATCATAAATGAGAAACTATCAGAGAATGTACTCGCCTGAAGTCCAATGAACAGTCTCCCAAATGTCTGACTCGGTGCCTCGAAGACCTAGATATGGAATACCACATTAATACAAGGTCCCAGAAAGATAACAAGTCAAACTAGACAACTTCTAGGCCAATAAGTCAATTCTAAGTTGAAAGTCAACTATGGTCAACTCTAAAGTCCACTAAAGTCAAACATGGTCAAACCCAAAGTCAACCTCACAAGACATCTATAAAATAATATAGAGATAAACTACAATAATTTAGGAATCAAATTAGATTCAAAAAGAACTCACACAAATTATACTAATAATATAATTAATATATACCCTAAAATAATATATATACAACCCAACATTTATATAAATAACATAATATATTATTACAATTATTATTCCTCACAAAACACATATATATATACATATATATATATACAATTATAATATATAATATATATATTAAATCTGTCAAAGCGTCATTAAAAAACAGTGAATAAAATAGGATTAAATCAAAACAGTTTAAATAGTGACAGTCGGGACTGTCACCGAAGGACTGTCACCGAAACCCAAATAATAAACTGCCACTGCTTTGGTTTTCGCTGACAGTTAAACTGTCGCGGAAAAGCATCGCAGAAAAGCTGCTGTTTCCCGCTGCTGCAATTAATGACAGGTTTGTCATTAATTGCCCGAAGGCTACAGCGGCTGCTATTAGTCGGCTAATTAATGACAGTTATTTACTGTCACTAAAACAAGTTATATATATATATATAATTATATATATAAAAACAGAATATATAAACAATATATATATATATATATATATAAACAGAATATATAAAACAGTAAATATATATATATATATATATATAAACCATTAATACAAAAATGTACATATATATATTAATATACACATAAACTTATACCTTCAAATATTTAACAAAGAACATATAATTTACATGGCTAGAAGCACACCTAAAATATTTACATTAATATCCAAATAATTACATAATAATTATAAATAATATAATTACACAATTAAACATACAAATATATTTTATAAAATATTTTATGTATAAATTATATTATTTAACAAGTAGTAACATATATATTTGCATGCAAGAAAGCTACATATTATATTGTACATTATATTAGCACACCCAAAATATAGATCTATGCTACAATAATTACTATAATAAATACATAAAATAAATATTTAATATCCATATATATATACTAATTATAAATGAAGAATTGAACCACAATTAATTAGATCTATGCAAAATACACACAATTGGAGAGTATCTTACCGTATCCCACTAGATCTAGGATACGCATGCGACACGAGTCCAACACACAACCAAATACACCCCGAAGGACACAAATAAATCACAATTAATATTTATGAATAATTCAAAGTGTCAAAAGTAGATCTATGTGTCCGTGTCAAAATACGACATGTTCAAAGCCCCGTGTCGGAGGAAAACTCCCAAATGACACGTATCACCAAATAATTGGGATACGAACCACAAGTATCCCAATATGGACACGACACTAGCTCCAAACACAAAGCTCATTGTCCAATTGATCTATAGGATCAATTGACACACACAACAAAATATAAATTTGGAATTCCAACAAAATTGACACAAAAAGTACCATAACTTTCTCCATGGGTCTCCTATGAACACAAAACAAAGTCCTATGGGTACTACATATATATAGGTTGATTTTACATGATTAAATCTCAGATTTAGAAGCTATTTAATTGGGAAAATCTGAATTATACCTATTGGGAGATGGATTCCCAATGAAACCTCCAATTGAGATGAACTTGCTTCCAAATTATAGATCCTTGCTCCTCTTTGTAGATTCTTGCTTTCTTATTCTAGATCCTTGCTTCCTCCTTCTCTAATGGTGAATTGGGAAGAATTTGGAATGTATTTGGTAGGGAATTGGATTGGGAATGGAGGGAATTTGGTAGTGGAAGAATTCTAGATCTAGATTTGGAATGAGATGAGAGGAGAGAGAAATTTCTCCCCCTCTTTAATAGGCCGGCCATAGCCCCTCCCCCAAGCAATTGTAAAATGTCCAATGTACCCCTTGGGGCCTCTCATGAAGAAATAATTAAGGAAGGAAGCTTCTAGTCTAATCATTTAATTAATTTAATCCATCTCCTTAACTATGGGCTTTCTAAATGGGCCAAGTCTAACTAATTAATTCATGTTGGTCCATGGGTCCAAACTAAACTAGTTGGGTCCACTAAAATAAGTCTAAAATAATTAAATAATAACTAACAATAATTAAATAATACAACAAATAATTATTTACCATGCACAATATTTATTTAAATAGGAAATTACCAAAATACCCTTTCCTAGAAAATATGGTAGTGACATTGAGGGCTTGTGCACTGTGTAACAGTGTACAGTGTCTGTGTTGTGTGGACATTGTAGCATATCGAGTGTGGGTGTAGAAGTGTTGTACAGAGCAATGGTGTCGGGTGTGTGCTTCCTATGCACTGTGATCTTGGTTGGAGATAAGTGAGGGTGCTTCGAGTCCAAAAGATTTAGAAGAGGGGAAAGTGTAGTGATTACTATGATTACATGCATAGCCTAGTGGTGTAGCAGCAAGTACTGGGGAGTATCTGCATGTGCATAACTGGTTGTGACTATGATGTAGGATTAGATGTTCAGTTGCCTGTATTAAGAAGCAGTAGGTAGATGAAGGGAAACAACTCTAGTGCAGGCCCTAGGTGTACTGAATTTTGGCAATATGCAGACTAATTGAGGGAGCAGATTGCATTAGTGCTTGAAGGGTGCAGCTGAGGGGTGTTATGGGTTCCCTGCTGCTGTAGCAGTAGCAAGTTGGGACTTGCAATGAGGGACAATTGGGTTGTGCCAAGGTACAAAGTAATAGTATTTGTGTTGAAGAGGAAGGGTGCTCGAGAAGGGGTGAGTATCAGTGTGCCTTGAGTGCAGTGGTAAAGTGCATTGGGGACCCAGAGTCTTGGGTAAGTCCTTGGTTGGGGGGTTGAGCATAACATCAACTAGGGAGGATGTTGTGGTATTAGTAGGGTGTCATAGTATTTATGTTAGAGTTAACCTCGAGTGTCTTATAGTGTTCAGATATTGTAAGAAGGTTAGAGTATTAGTATATGACAATGGAAGAGGGTGTTAATAGTGAGGTGAGGACTGATTGCATGCATTGTATTGGTTAAAGGGGTCCAGTTGTTATTGTACCTGTAGGTAAGTTAGGAGTTGATTAGTGTGTTTGTAGTGTTAGTAATATGATTGTGCACCTGTGTTCTGTGTGTGTGTGTGTGTTTAAGCCTGTGTATCCAGTGAGGGAGAGGAGACTCGTATTTGTGTTATGTTGGTTTGTTATTCGAGCATGAGGTTAAGTGAGGCAAGTGTGGGAAGATTGACACATTGTACTAGACTTGTGTATAGCAGTTGTGCACTGCGGAGGCAGTAGGATCATGCCACACATAGTGCTGCAGTACAATATGCAAGTGTTAGCACTACACATCAGTTTGGGTAATGCTTGTATACAGGTTGGGGGTCGAGAGAAGACCTACAGTCAGGTATCAGCACATTAATTGGTACCAATTGGATACATTCTTGGGTCAGGGTGTCCTAAGTGTAGTAGGGTGTCCATAGATTTGATACCATGGTGATCCATGAGTGACAAGTGTTCAGGTGATATGGAATTTCTGCAGTGTGCATGTGGGGTATATAGAAGTCAATTTTTGTATGTGTAGTAAGTTTGAGATAGGGGTTTAAAGTAATTACTACTGTGATGAACACAATAAATTTTATTGGAGAGTGTTGCAATGTCTCGTACCCCACACCAGAGAGTTGGTGCATAGTGCATCAGTAGTGGAGGGTACCATTGGTAAACTTTAGGATGGACTGAATGAGGTATGTCTAAAATGGAGGACCAACAACAGTGACATTACAGTAAATGCATATGCTCAATAGGTGCTAGATCTTTAGAATGTATAGAATGTCCTATAGTATGTTATTAGTTTGAAGACAAGTGAGGTGGGGTTTCATAGTCTAGTTATGATATAGGTTTTGATGCTAGTATTAAGATATATACTGTATCTTGATATCCTTATTTACTGGTATTACTAAATACTTAAGTTAGATATTGGTACTAAGGTATTATTGATACCACGAAAATTAGTTAGGTTTTAGTATTAAGATATTAGAGGATAGTTATACATGGGTACTAAGATGATTTAGATAATAGTTATAACTAGTACAAGGTAATATATATGCTACTTAGTATTATTAACTAGTATAAGTTATATACATTGATATTGGTAGATATGGTATCCTAATATCTAGTATTAGCTAGTATAGCTGATATCCTTAAGATATTGTCCTAGAAACTTAGGTATAAACTAGTACCACCTAGAAATGACTCGTCTGACCAAGTTTGACTAGTTTGACCTAGTACTAACTTATAGACCTAGTTTTCAACTAGAATAGAATGTTTATGATTCCAAAAATATTAATTTGACTTGATATTCATATTTTGGTTTCTGAGACACCGAGACGAACACTGTTTGATATTCCTGGCTCTGGACCTCAGGCGGGTACATTATCTGATAGTTTTTATTATTTAATAATTACTATAATACATGTATTTAGAAATATTTTATATGAATCTTGACACATTGGTATACAGACTAGTATATACATGGATCAGTCATGGGATGTTATTTATTGTTTCATTATTCCTCGTGTTCACATATAGTTAATAGACAATGTTTAATATTAGACAATGTTCAATATTCAATGTTTAATGTTTTACAATGCATTGAGTATCTTGCATCGTAACGTATCATGGTTGGATCCATTGTACTAATCGGGGAAAGGGAAAGTGTTAACTAGATATGTGATCAAATCCTAGACAATGTTCAATATTTAAGTAGACAATATTTATCCAACGTTTAAGTAGACAATGTTTAACCCAAGCTGATCACATATCTAAGTAGTATTTCAAACACTTAGTATAGTTACAGTTTTTCACCAGATTCTATTTTATTTTCTCGTTATATTTTATTATGATCAATATATACCATATTGCTTATGTTTACTGTTCCTTTTTCCATAGTATGATATTGTTTGTTATTTCTCATCTTGTATTATATTCTCTATTTCTGTTTATAGTCATTATCAATTAATTGGAACTACTATTGGATTGTACTTCACTCCAATCCTGACTAGATATATTTTTCAAATGACTGTTTAGTGAGGATATATCCCACTTACTACGGGATAACAGATAGAGTGTCACCTGAGGATGTAGTGCCAGTTACTGAGGTCATTTAGCTTTCCATTTCTTGTAGTAGTTGTTTCTAGTTAGACTTCGAATTGTATTATTATTTTGAGATCTTGAGTTGTGTTTAAATGTTGAGTTGGACTTATGATGTATTGAGACTTGTACTTATTTTTTTTCTATTCCATATCGTGCTTACATATTCCTTTAGTTTTTATATATGATTACTGACTACCCTTTATTATAGCATCATATTGCTCCTCCATTTGGAGTTAAGATGGCATGACAGGTATTATATATATATTGTATGAGATGCTAGATAGTATAGAAGACCGAAATAGCGTTATACCGTCGATGTTGTGGCATAGGCTGGACGTACCCACTTACTCGTACCCCTATACCGGCTGTGGGTCGTAACACATTTTTGTGGTAGCCCATGCAGGTCAGGCTTTACAATAGTGCGATGTCGTGGTAGTGCAACAACTTAGTTGTACTACTGCGAGCCTGCGATAGGATAGGATATATGATACTAGGATAAGAGTGTATACTCAATCACAACTAGGAAATAATTCTAACCTAATTGAATCTTGCCATATTTATGGTTCTGAATATTGCTTTTCTTAAAAATTTATGTCCTTCTTTGATGATATCGTATCATGCTCAATATTGATTCCTTATTTCTGAATCTGTCTTCAGGATACCGCCGAAGACGCATTTCCAGCACTCAGGTGCAATATCAGCGAGGTCGGTTACTTCGTCGCCTATGAGGGAAGCACCAGCAGACACTGTTCCAGCAGCTATATTCCAGAGGTCTACTTTACCAATCTAGGTAGGCATTTCTGCAGCAGCTTTCGGGGGTGCTCCACCTTCGGTACAGAAGACAACACCAACAGTTTCTGGGGATCTTCCCTTCTCGCCATCAGTAGTCGATCAGAGGCAGATGTTTGCACTCTTTCAGCAGATGATGGAGGTGCAGCAGCGCCAGTCAGAGGTTATGAGGCAGGCCATTGAGAATGCTGACCAGATTATGCTCGTCGCAGTCTAGAGAGTCACCTTAGTCTAGCCACAGACGATACCACCTCAGCCTGATCTGTAGCAGCCGAGGCCAGGGACTATCATTGACTTCAAGAGGATGGGGCCTAAGGACTTTTAGGGCACTGAGGAAATCTTGTAAGCAGATGACTGGATAGAGGATATTGAGAGGGACCTGCGATTGGCAAAGATTCTTAAGAGCTTGCAGGTAGAGGCAGTGGGTAGTATGATGTTCGATATTGTGCAGACATAGTTCAGGACAAACCCTAGGATATCAGCGCCGAGACTTACTTGGGAATCTTTTAAAGAGCTTTTCAAAGAGAAGTTCTTCCCAGATGTGGCTTAGAGTACTTTGGAGAGTCAATTTCAGAACCTCATCTAAAGAAACTTGACAGTGGATGATTATGCAGCAGAGTATTGCCGATTGAGACGATTTGTTGAGGGGCAGAATCTTCGGGCCAAGGCTAGGAAGTTCAGGAAGGGACTGAACATGGAGATTAAGTCCAATACTAATAGAGACCATACCACTACTTTTGAGGAAATTCTTTGAAGCCACAGTGAGCGAAGGATAATTTGGAGCTTGGCTCCAAGTGGCCGAGAGACACCGAAGGAACGAGTAGTGGTGCGAGCCCAGCAAAGTGCACCTACTTTCAGCAACCGAGAGTATATCAGCATCAACAGTATCTTTTGCTAGTTAGGGCACCAACTCAACAGATACAACAGTTTCAGAAACCAGTTCATCAGACACTACAGCAGCCTCAGAGGCAGACTCAGTAGACTTTTTCTTGTGCCTATTGTGGAAGGCATGGGCATGATTGGGAGAACTGTCAGAAGAGGGTCAGACTATGCTTGTATTGTGGTTCCCCTGACCATCAGGTGAATGAGTGTTCCAACAACCCGTATGGACTAGATCGCGGTCAAAGAGGTGTTGTTAGGCCACCTGTGGCACCACAAACTGTACAGCACCAGCATACAGAGCCACCACAGCAGGGCGGGGCATTTACGATGGCAGTCGGAGAGGACGACACTTCAGGTGATAGGTTAGCTTATTTTGTTCTGTTTCTTTCTTTTCCATCTGTTGTTTGTGTGTTTAGTTAGTATCTTATAGATTGCTTGTGTGTTATTATATAGTTAGTATACCCTGTCGGAGACTACAAAACTATGATGGACAAAGACCATAATTAGTGATTTCTTTTAAATTGTATGTTGTATATTTTAGTTTGGACTGGGGTTGACCTACCTGGGGGTATGATCATTTTTAATTTTGAGAATTTTTTTTAAGGTGGGTAGGATTGTCACCCTCATTTTTTCAGCTAGGGGTATTTTGGTAATTTAGTCTAGTTATTTAATTTTAGGAATATAATATTTATATTAGTGGGCCATGTATATTTATTTTATGCATGTATTAGCTATTTAATTATTAGAGTATTATATTTAATTAGAGGCTTGTAGCATTTAATTAGTTAGTGGGCTAGCCTATTCAATTTAACTTGGCATTAGTGGACCTAAATTAGACTTGTCATGACAAATAGGTAGCCAACATGGAATAATCCCAATGAACACTTTCCCACTAATTAATTAAGGAGAATTAATTTAGTTGCAATTAGTTAGAGACTTCCCAAAATACCCTTTCTTAATTATTTCTCATGTTAGCATGTAGGGGCGTAGTTGTCATTGAACATTGCTTGGAGAGGGAGGAATGAAGGGCGGCCATGTATACGAGGGTCTCTTTCTTTCTCTCCTCTCATTTGCTCATTCATTTTAGATCTGAAATTCTAGATCCCCAATTTTCTATTTTTTTCTTCATTGATTTTATACACAATTCCTACATCAATTCTTCTCAAATTCATTCCACTCCCCCTTATCCTCATCACTCAAGGAGCATTGGAGCTTGGAGAAGCAAGAAGCACAAAAGAGAAAGAATATTGGTGAAGAGATCGTATCCGGATAGTTTCTGGATCGTGTCCAATTGCATTTTCATTGGAAATTCATCCCCCAATTGGTAAATTTTGAATTTCTCTCCCATTATAGCTTCTTAATCATGCATTTGACCATTAGGAATAACCCCTTGGCGTAGAACTACCTATAGAAACAAGTTTTATGCTATTTGGCTATGTATTGTGAGTTTTATGTGGTATTTGTGTCAATGTTAGGGAAATTACAAATTTGGCACATCAATTGTGTGTCATGAGACCAATTAGATCTAATTAGACTTATATCAGGGTTATGGGACTAGGTACGTGTCCATAATTGGATACGTGTAGGCCGTATCAAGGTATCTTGTGATACGGTGTGATACGGGGCCCTATTTTGGGTGTATTATGCAATTTTCTTTCAATTCCTTTTATAACTAGTTATATTAGTTGTGATTATATGTAATTTATATGTATCAGTAGTATTAGTGGAGAATTGGAGGTTTTGAATATCATTGGGAGAGTGTATTATAGAGTATCCTAGTAATATACTAAGGTACACACTAGGTGTATGATGAATTTACTATTAGGGGAGAGTATCCTAATAAGTGTATATATGTCGATATATGTCACTAGTATAAATATATAGAAATATTGTATATATAATACCTATATCTACTTGTGTTGATAGGTTAGTGTGTTAATGGTTGAGGGCTTGTGTACTGTGTCACAATGTACAGTGTCTGTGTTGTGTGGATATTGCAGCATGTCGAGTGTGGGTGTAAAAGTTTTGTGCAGAGCAATGTTGTCGGTGTGTGCTTCCTGTGCATTATAATCTTGGTTAGAGATAAGTGAGGGTGCTTCGAGTCCAAAATGATTTAGAAGAGGGGAAAGTGTAGTAATTATTGTGATTGCAGACATAGGCTAGTGGTGTAGCAGCAAGTACTGGAGAGTGTCTGCATGGGCATAACTAGTTGTGACTATGGTGTGGGATTAGATGTTCAGGTGCCTGTATTAAGATGCAGTAGGTAGATGAAGGGAAACAAATCTAGTGCAGGCCCTAGGTGCACTGCATTTTGGCAATATGCAGACCAGTTGAGGGAGCATATTGCATTAGTGCTTGAAGGGTGCAGTTGAGGGGTATTATGGGTTCCCTGCTGCTGTAGTAGTAACAAGTTGGGACTTGCAATAAGGTACAATTGGGTTGTGCCAAGGTGCACAGTGATAGCAGCTGTGTTGAAGAGGAAGGGAGCTCGAGTAGGTATGAGTATTAGTTGTGCTTTGAGTGTAGTGGTGAAGTGCATTGGGGACCCGGAGTCTCGGGTAAGTCCTTGGTTGGGGGTTTGAGCATAACATCAACTTGGAAGGAGGTTGTGGTATCAGTAGGATGTCATAATATCTGTGTTAGAGTTAACCTCGAGTGTCTTACAGTGTTCAGATATTGTAACAAGGTTAGTATATTTGTATATGACAATGGAAGAGGGTGTTAACAGTGAGGTGAGGACTGAGTGCATGCATTGTATTGGTTAAAGGGGTCCAGTTGTTATTGTACCTACAGGTAAGTTAGGAGTTGATTAGAGTGTTTGTAGTGTTAGTGTAATACCCCATATTTTTAAATATTGTATTTATTTAATTAATTAGTTATTGAATTTATTTATATTATTACGTAGCTATTTAGATAATATATACGTAGTGATTTAATTACCTAGATAAATACGCATTTAGAAATTTTTGCACAACTATTTTTGGGACCCTTGTGGGAGATTGTTAGATTTTTAAGATTTTAATTGTGTACAAATATATTTTATACCTTAAATATAGACGTAAATAATATATAGTTAATAATAATAATAATAATAATAATAATAATAATAAATAGTGTAATAGTATTAATAATAATTATAGTAGTAATAATAACTCATGCGCAGCACAAATCTAAGTTCAAGCCCGAGTTCGCTCCAGAGCAGCTAGTGCCAGTATTGGAGTGCAGGATAGAAGCATTTCTAGAGGAGGAAAGGAGCAATTCTAAAGCGGAAGTAGATCCGACGGAAAGCTGGCGAGGAAACAGGGATTTCATCTCATCCAGAATACAAAGACTAAAAGCGAAAATGCAAGATACAGGAGGAACGCAGGAAGGTGGCCTGATATATACTTCCTTTTCTATCTGTATGAATTTCCCAGCAGCACCAATCTGCCACCTACTTTGGAAGCTGGAGCATATATAGAATTTATTGGATTTTTATTGCTAGGAGATTATGCAATAGGGGATTTATGGAGCAACCGTAATTTCACCTTAATTTATTTCATATAGGAGACCTTGTGGACAGTTGATAGATTAATTGTATACTCTAATATAAATTTCTAGAGTTATATATATATATATATATATATATATATATATATATATATATATGTGTGTGTGTGTGTGTGTGTGTGTGTGTGTCTGTGTGTGTGTATGTATGTATATACATATATATATATAAAGTTTATTAATAGAAAAGAATAGAAAAAGAAAAGAAAAAAAATAGAAATAGAATAGAATAGAATAGAAAAAGGAATAAGAAAAAGAATAAAATAAAAAGAAGGAATAAAGGAAAAAGAAAGAAATAAATAGATTACTTAAAACCCAAACCCATTATCTACCCAAAATCCTGGCCCGCAAACACCCAACAACAACAGCAGCTATCCTACCCAGACCCGTACGCAGTTTCGACCCCTCCTCTCCTAATATATATATATATATACTTCTTCTACTCCTAAACCCTAACCCTAAACTCTTTATATTCCCTCAACCCTGCGACTGCCGCCGACCCAGAGCCACCGCCGGAGTAGCCGCCAGCCGCCGCGACCACCGTGCGTCCACGTCAACCCCGCGCCGCGACAGTGAGTACTGAGCAACTTACCCATGTTCAGGCCACGATTCCTGGGCCATCGCTCGACCAAATTAGACCCCGTCTTTACCGGTATGTTAAGGACCTATCCCTCTTCCAACTCTTTGTGTTAGTTTACTTCGAATAACGCGTAACCCTAGGCAAAAACTGAGACCAAGTTGGAGAAAAAAACGATAACTTTTAATTCCAGAAAAACTGTTGTAACCATCAATGTTTACGGACTCGTATCTCCTACCACAGAGATCCGAACTTAGTTTTTTTCTTGCTATACAAAGACCACCTAACCGAGATTAATTCCAGTCAATTATAATATTTTATTTATTGTTGTATGCTGAATTAAATCAGATTAAACATCACGAAAACCTGTTTTTCCAACTTCCAAAATTTTTGATACGGAGCGCGCTCCGCCAAACAGGACCGCCCCATCGCATACCAATTACACCGAATGACGCGTATGGTATGTCCTGACATGTGGGCTTTCGTAGAAACTGATTTGGACGTATGTGCGCGTCGAAATTACCCCGTATCCGTAAAAAGGCCCCGTATCGTGACTTTTGTAAAATACTGCACCATTTAGTGTATGCTTGTCAGAACGTGACGAAACTTACGCCATTGGACTCATGGTATCGCGCTGGTCCTGTGACACAAGTTTCACGCAATTCTGAGACAGTTGACCAAGCCACCTATATGCGGGCCCTACGGTTAATTTTTTGGGCGAATTTGTGTTCAGCTCACCGGAATCCAAAACTATACATACAGTTGATTTCGTATTGACATTTAGAGTTTGTTTGACCTATAATTTGTCCCATTTAGAGACCTTTACCCCTGGCACGCTTTTCAGTACAAAGTGGGCCACATGTGGACCCCGCTTTGACCCGAAATTATCGTTTTGCCCCTGTGTCCAAATTGGACGAAAGGGTAGTGTTTTCTAGCTATCTCGCTTATTCTGGAAATGTGGGTGATGCTTATTTCAGCATCCAGACACGTTCATTCTGAGGTCGTAGTTTCTGATCTTGTGTGCTTGACTCCTGGACATTCCCTTTTGCAGCTTTCTTACCAGGCAAGATACCTTGCCAAATTTGCTTATAGTACTTTGCATGCTTATTATATTTTTATATATTCATTGCATGTGTATTTTCTTTCAGTTATATTTACATACTATATATATGTTGATACACACTTGACACATAGTATCATGGGAGGGGAGGACAATTAGTAAGCGTATGGGCTATAACCACTCTAGTAAACTATAGTAACTAGCACGCACTATGGTAGTCGTGTCCGATGGTCGCTACCCCTACGGTATATCGGTTGATGGTGTCACGATGGTCGCTACCCCCACGGTATGACGGCTGATGATGTTCCTGACGTGTGTGTGAGTTGTGAGATTAGATAGAGTAGCCTACCCATGCCCATACGTCGAAAAGTTGTCCACATTATGCATTTCATATAGATTATCTTGTACAACGTACTTATATATATTTTTGTCTATATTGCATGTTTACTGTATTCAAATTAGCATGCTTCTATGTATCTTGTTACATCCCTCTGATGACCTGGTCCCTTTCCAGGTGTAGATGTTCATGACTATTTGCAGGAGCACGGATCAGGACTTACTACTTATCTCTTTCGAGGAGGTCTTACCTTCTGAGCATCTTTGATTATCTCTAGCGATGGATCACTTTGCTGATACCTTTATATCATCATCTTATTTATATTGGAGATTTTCCCTTCTTCCTTATTTTAATATTGATATAGTCATTGGAGGTGGATTTGTCTCCACCCGACTATTATTTTGGATTATTCAGACTCATTATTTTAGTTTAGTTATTTCTTTTCTATGACTTGTTGTGTGGATAAGATTAGTATATCTGTGAGTTGTGACACTATATTTATACCACATGTGAGTTTATATTCATATTACAGCGTATATGTGTATCATGGTATCCATATATTAGAGTTGTCATATACATACGACTGACATGCTTACGTGTTCCTAGTCCTATGTATTTTGGGACTGGGCGTGATATGTTTTAGTGGTGGCCCATGCAGGTCGAAAGCATATTGTCTTGGTTACGATACTGTACCGAGCAAGCCTACGCATAGGATTAGAATTGTCATGACCCGCACCCGGTTTAGGGGCACGAGTGCGTGGTTACGTCCAGCCTACGCCGCAGCATCGGCGGTAGAACGCTGTCAAGGTCTTGATACTATCTAGCCAATCTCACACAGCATCCAATCTCCATAAGGAGGCACGGATGACACAAATAAGACGATCACATACTCAATCACAGGATTACAACACGATAAGATAGTAAAATAAAATTAAATACAGCACAAGTCTAAAGTAATAATCAAACTCAATAATATCCAAGTCTTAATAAAAATGCCGGAGACAAATCCGGTACCAAAAAGTCTACTAAAAGAACTAACTAGAATATTGGTGATTCCGGCTAGACCTCCCGGAATCACAACTAACTATCAAGCCCAAGTGCAGCTACTCACCATATGGTCCATAAAGTGTTGGCTACCGATCCTCTAAGGCATAGTCTGGAAAAATATTTCCAGTCAGGAAGAAGCAAAGTACAGTCTCAAATAACAGTTCCATTTAATTGATAAGGACTATAAAGCAATAAACATGTGATGCTAGCTACTGAGAAGACAGTAAAATAAATGCAATGGCTATTAAAGAGAGACAGGCAATATAAAGAGACAGGCAATAGGCAATATGATACAGTCAGTGCATGAATGAAAATAAAAAGAACAAGGAACAGTATCATATACGGGTGATGTAGTATATGATTTAAATTGGGAACTGTAATCTACTCTAAGTGTTTGAAATAGTAGCTTCGAAATGTGATCGGCTTGGGAATATGTACGATAGCTATAGGGCCTGGCTAATCATGGGTGAAGAGCATGATTAACACTTACATTGTTCTACACTACAATAAGTACACTACAATAAGAGGTTATGATCACATTTCTTACTAACTACTTCCCCGCCCCCAACTAGTACTGTGGATCCAACCATGACACGTCACGATACACGAGCAAGTCCAATCTATCATGTACGATATCTAATATACATGTCGTATACAATGTCAATACGGTAATCCATGTAACATCTCATGACTGCAGATCCAAGCTATACTAGTTCGTGTAACACAGTGTCAAGGATTCAGATGTAACATTTCATGATTATTGAATTTATAGAAATTATCAAGGAATTGGAAATTATCAGAGAATTGTACTTGCCTTGGTCCTTAGCTGGTAGTTATTGATGTCCTGTCCCAGAATATCCCCTGGGTGAAGCAACAGTCCTAAAAACATATAATAAATAATACAATATTTGCATCAGAAGCTATACTAAACACACAAGCAAATACTAACTCAGGGGCTATGCCAGGTATGGCACTGGTCAATCTAGGGTCGTCTAGTAGAGATATGTAAATATACACCTCATTAACTAATCATATATATAATTTCCATCAATTTCGATAATAGATATATGTATAATTATATATTTTAAAATAAAAATAATACTTGTATATATATAAACATAATAAAAATAATACTTGTATATATATATAAACATTATTCATGAAAAGGGATACAATACGTATATATATATGTCTATATAAAATAGAATTTAACATACTGTATTTATATGTCCTCAAAATATATATGCCAAAATACGTACATATATATATATATGGGTATATATATATATATATATATATATATATATAGATATATGTATATATATACCAAAAAATGTATTAATATACGTACTAAATACATATACTAATATACACTATATATGTACATATCTACTAATTTGAAAATACACTATATATATATATAAACATGTATATATATACTAATTTAAAAATACACATATACATTTACACATACACATACACATATACATATACTACAAATACGTATTTATATAATATACATATACATATATTAAATACACATATATATGTATATACGTATGTATATATATATATACTAATTTATATACATAGGAAGAAGGAAGAGGGAGAAGAGAGGAGAAACCTCATAGTGGTGGAGCTCCTGTGGGTTGCCGGACTGCAGCAAGGGGCCGCCGGACTGCAGGCTGGTCGAGGAGGGGATGAAGGGGAGTAGTCGGAGAAGAGGTTGGCCGGAGTTGGTCGATGGTGGTGGAGGCTTGAGGTGGTGATGGTGGTAGATGTAGATGGAGGAGGGAAGAGCAGAGGGAGGTGGTCGACGATGGCCGGCGGGAAAGTGTGCAGGCGGAGCGGCGGGGAGTACTGCACAATCGAGTGAGGGAGCAGCAGCGCTGTCTGTGCACAGCCGGAGTCAAGTGGAGCAGGCCGGAGTGGCTGTCCTTCCTGGCCGGAGCGGGGGCTGCTCCGCCGGAGTGGACGCACGGGAGCGGGGGTCGACGTCCAGTGGCGGGGACGCACGCAGCAGAGGCCGGATCGACAGCGCCGGCGGGACGCACTGGAGCGGGAAAGCCGCGGGGTGGTCGGCTGGCCGGACGGGCTGGAGTGGGGTCGCACGGCGTGGCTGCAGCGGAGGGAACTGTGGGGGAAGAGCAGTGAAGTCGGGGTACTGTGGAAGACGGGCTCGACGGCGTGGCCGGTGGGACGGTCAGCCGCCGGAGGACCGCGGGGTGCTATCTGCTCGGCCGGGGTGGCAGCAGTTCCCGGCCGGAGGGTGAAACCGAGTAGTTGGGTTAGGGTGAAGTGATGTGGAAGAAAGGAAGGAGAAGAAGAAGAGAAGAAAAAGAAATAAAAACTATGGAGGAGGCTCGATTGGGTTTGCATGGAGAAGGAGGGAGGAAAGAGAGAGAGGGTGGGTTTTCTAGGCATGGGGATTAGGGCCTGCCTTGGGGATTGTGTGAGGGTGATATGATGGCTTTATAGGGGAGTGTGTTGGGGATTGAAGGGTTGGGATCCATCCATTCAAAGTGGATGGATGAGATTTAACATGAATAGGAGAGGGGTTTCTTCATGTGAGGATGAGGGTGAGGTTTAATTAAAAATTAATAGGGATTCCTCATTGTTTTTAAACAAATGAGGTGATGACAAAAGTGTAAATTTGCAAATTAACCCCTTAAATTTGGGTATTTGCACAGGCGCATGAAATGACAAAAATTTGGCGGGCGATTCGGTGTCCAGTATTTTGTAGGGTCAGGGGGCGCTGTAAGTTTGGTGTGGGCTAAAAAAGCAGGGCACTGGAATTAAATTAGGATTTTCAAAATTGGTTAAAATAGTATCCTCAATTTAATTAGAAATAAATGCAAGCTGTGTTCAAAAATTAATTAGGAGTACATGGGGCCAAAATCAGGTCAGGTCATCAATACCAATAATGAAGAAGACTCAGAACAGAATATTACTCTAATTTGGGCCGCACGAAAAATAGTTCAAGATTGCCTCCAATTTCGATTGAAACGCACAACGATACAAAATAGAAATTTATTAAATAACGTCCGCGACAATTTTTGTGCGGCTAGAAACAATGCACAGGGAGCATAATTATGAGTTGCAAAAATAGCAGAATGGAAGACGGGCATGTCTAGGGCAAGATGGTGAAATTTGTTGGGAGGCAAAAGCTAGGGTAGTGCTCCAAATATTGAAGCAAGGACAATGCGCAAAAATATTAAATAAAATACGGTAATTAAATACAAACTCCAAGAATTAAATTCTAGATAAAAATAATTAAATATAAAATTCTATAATTCAGACAGGTGGTCATCTACTAGGCTTCTAGGTCAAGTCTACTAGCTTAAAATAAATGAACACTGTATATAATACTATATTTAAATTACACATCACACATTTATTTAAATTAATATACTATCATGCAATTAATTAATTGTAACTACCATAATATTAAATATTATAAAAAGTCGAAAATACCCCTATTTTCGGGATGTGGTAGTGACAAGTCTACCCTCCTTAAAAGAATTTCGTCCTCGAAATTCAAAATCCTCAAAGTAGCGTTTAATCATACTCATTATTATTTTCCTCAAATTTTAAATTCTTCCACCACGAAATCAGGTAATAATCCACAATATCTTTTCACAATTTTCAAAAATTTCTGAAATTATTGCATTCCGGAAAAATCCTCGAAATAAAATCAAAGTCCATTTTTAAAAATTTTACTTGAAAGTTTTTAGTTAATAATTCAAATACTCGGAATTTAATATCCACTCCTCAAATTTGATTTTAATCAATGCTCGTATATAAAATAAAATCTCGTCCAAAAGTTTAAATTCAAACATTTAGTCCATCAATAATTTTATTTCTCGATTTCCTCTTCCTCAAAATACTCAACAATACGATACTTAAGGATTCTCCAAATGCAACATCCAAATATAAAATTCTAAAATTCATAACTTGCAATTTAATAAATATATTGATAAATCTCCCAAATTTCCAAATTTAATAACCAATTTAAGCATGTCATAATCTTCCTAGAATTAATAAATCATAAATTCTGCCATGTTAAATTCTTAACCCTCTATTTAAATTAATGTTTATCCTAGAATTTTAATCATCTTGTCTCTCTTTTCAAGTCATAACTCCTTCATGAATCTTCGTCAAGGTCAAACCCCCAATAATCATGGTCTAGGAAGAATCTTCCTACAATCATACAACATGCAACCTAAGGGGATATGTGCGGTCATAGTGTCTTTTGTCATGGTATTGCAGTCTCTGTCAGGGTGTACTACTAACTATCTCCTAACAAGAAAAATAATGAATACGAACTACAACACTAGTAAAATCAATCAATCAAGAGACGGGAACATTAGGAAGAAAAAGAAGAACCTGTTAACATATTACTTGCAGTATCCCTTATCTCTAACATACTCTTAACCCTGGCATATTTACTAACTAACTCCTATTCTTGTACACTGATATCCATATCAACTAATCATTAGTCCACATGACATCCATGATTACATCCTCATTACATACACCTGCTTATTAATACTTAAATCTAATACCAAGATTCTCTAATATAACCATGGTTCAATAATGCATCCAAGTTTGATTCCTCTACCCCTTTAGTACCACACTCCCTGTTCTACTTTAGTACACCACTGCTAGTTCTCGTCCCTACTACAATTGTCCAAACTATTTGTTCTTATCACTCAAGTGCACACCAAGTGTAACACACCATACTAAGTGCTAAACCCTTTCTAATACAACTCTAGATGGACACCCAAGTCAGCCTGCGGTGCTACCTCAATCATGCTCAAGTCATCTGATCCTTACACATGTATATCATCTACTCATATATTAATATTCATATCTCTCATCTACCATAAAATTAATCCTCAAAATAATCGTCAAGGTTTAACTTCTCGAACAACCTTAAATAAAATGCATATATTTCCTCAATAGTCAAATACTCAACATCGAAATAAAAATTTTAATCACTTCTAAAATCTTTGTAGCCTTGACCATGTTTATTGAATTCATATTTGAAATCCAAAAAATTTAATGACATAATCTCAACTCCTCAATTATTCCTAAAATAAAATCTTATTTCCACTTTTATTTATAAATCCACAAATGTACATATCAGTGCTCACGGTCTCTGATACTCAAGGTGCACTCAATGCATCTAGTGTCTATAACTATGTACTAAAATTGTACTGCCTGAATCACTTGCACCATTATCTCCAATGATCAAAGTTATCATCACCTGTAATTTCTTTTATGATTTTAATTTATGTCAACTGGTATATTATCCGATTATCATTACGCAGAGTGCTTACTATTTTGAGCGTCGTTCTCGAATAATCCTCGATATAGGACCATTAGCACTCTTGGTATTATATCACTAGCTTCATTAATGGATCATTCATCAAGCTCATTATAACTCATGATTACATGTATCTACTATAACACTCATGTTTCTTTACTCTCATGGGTATGTATATGGTTCCTCATCTCGATTATTGTATATGTATTTCCTTTTAACCTTTATAGCCTGTTAAACTAATCCGTGATACGCTTCACCATTTTTATTACTAATTCCGATATTTCTCTTCTCATGACATCTCATTAATATCCTTTATGCATATACATTTATTTACTCTTGACACACCCAAGTAATCAATCATCAAATTGAACATCATGCTCCATTAATCTTTAACACAATTCCTTGATACTTAATTGTTTACATAGATCATCCCATTACATAAATTCATGACTATCCAGGACGGGTATGCTGACTCTGATACTAACTCTTGGAACCATCATTGATACTCTTACTCCTTCTTCTACCTATAGTACCAATATTAACTATAATAACACCTATCATAGAACTATTGCTACAAGGTACTATGCTATGGGTATCTCTAGATTAATGTCTACTGCTCACTAAGAACACTTACAAACTCACAAGTCACACTTAGTCAAACTAATACAAGACACAACCAAAATTACAAGTCACTAATTATCATACTAACAAGGAATCCTCAAAGAAAATAAGCTAAAAAAGGAACTGGATCAAGGACTGAAGGTATCTTTACTACTAGTAAAGAAAAGAAGCGATGGAACAAAGTCCTGGAATAACAGAAATAGATAAGTCTTGAGATGATACTTTAAGAACCAATTTAAGATACAACCTGATAATCATACACGTCTATCAGAAATCATGATACTCAGAATCCTCGCCACGCCAGTAAGCATAGATGCGATAAACGACAGGTTCCGTAACTAAGGTATGCCACTCTATAATCATGTCATCTAGAATCTTCGCCACGCCAACCGGTATGGCTGCGAGAAATTCTAAATTTCATAACTATAGTATGTACATCCAAGTCAGGTTCCTACGTTCTCGTCACCACAGCTAATATGGCTGCGATAAACTCTAGGGTCCATAACTAAAGTAGACGTTTTACCTTTCTCTCTGTCCTCATCAACATATGTCATCAGATGACACCGTAAATTTTAGCCCGTAAAATTCATCTCGATATGAAATCAACTCAACAACGATACCAAGAATTAAATTTAACAACTGGTCAATAAGAATCAAACTCAACAATGATACCAAGATTTTAATTTTAATAATTGATCAACAATAATCAAATTCAATATCAATGAGGGAGGACAGACGGAAACAAGGCGAAGGATTTAAAATTAGAATTTATAATGAGATTCTCAAGGATCATCCCAGGAATCTCTCAAGGAATTGTGATTGAGTATTCGCTCTCGTCCTAGTATCCTATGTCCTAGATCCTATCCCAGGCACGCAATAGTGTAACAAAGATGCCACACTACTACGACATCGCACAACTCGCAAAGTCTGACCTGGATGGGTCACCACTAAAAATGTGTCACGACCCGCACCCGGTTTAGGGGCACGAGTGCGTGGGTACGTCCAGCCTACGCCGCAGCATCGGCGGTAGAACGCTGTCAAGGTCTTGATACTATCTAGCCAATCTCACACAGCATCCAAACTCCATAAGGAGGCACGGATGACACAAATAAGACGATCACATACTCAATCACAGGATTACAACACGATAAGATAGCAAAACAAAATTAAATACAACACAAGTCTAAAGTAATAATCAAACTCAACAATATCCAAGTCTCAATAAAAATGCCCGAGACAAATCCGGTACCAAAAAGTCTACTAAAAGAACTAACTAGAAGATTGGTGATTCCGGCTAGACCTCCCGGAATCACAACTAACTATCAAGCCGAAGTGCAGCTACTCACCATATGGTCCATAAAGTGTTGGCTACCGATCCTCTAAGGCATAGTCTGGAAAAATGTTTCCAGTCAGGAAGGAGCAAAGTACAGTCTCAAATAACAGTTCCATTTAATTGATAAGGACTATAAAGCAATAAACATGTGATGCTAGCTACTGAGAAGACAGTGAAATAAATGCAATGGCTATTAAAGAGAGACAGGCAATATAAAGAGACAGGCAATAGGCAATATGATACAGTCAGTGCATGAATGAAAATAAAAAGAACAAGGAACAGTATCATATACGGGTGATATAGTATATGATTTAAATAGGGAACTGTAATCTACTCTAAGTGTTTGAAATAGTAGCTTCGAAATATGATTGGCTTGGGAACATGTACGATAGCTATAGGGCCTGGCTAATCATGGGTGAAGAGCATGATTAACACTTACATTGTCCTACACTACAATAAGAGGTTATGATCACATTTCTTACTAACTACTTCCCCGCCCCCAACTAGTACCGTGGATCCAACCATGACACGTCACGATACACGAGCAAGTCCAATCTATCATGTACGATGTCTAATATACATGTCGTGTACAATGTCAATATGGTAATCCATGTAACATCTCATGACTGCAGATCCAAGCTATACTAGTCCGTGTAACACAGTATCAAGGATTCAGATGTAACATTTCATGATTATTGAATTTATAGAAATTATCAAGGAATTGGAAATTATCAGAGAATTGTACTTGCCTTGGTCCTTAGCTGGTAGTTATTGATGTCCTGTCCCAGAATATCCCCTGGGTGAAGCAACAGTCCTAAAAACATATAATAAACAATACAATATTTGCATCAGAAGCTATACTAAACACACAAGCAAATACTAACTCAGGGGCTATGCCAGGTATGGCACTGGTCAATCTAGGGTCGTCTAGTAGAGATATATAAATATACACCTCATTAACTAATCATATATATAATTTCCATTAATTTCGATAATAGATATATGTATAATTATATATTTTAAAATAAAAATAATACTTGTATATATATAAACATAATAAAAATAACACTTGTATATATATATAAACATTATTCATGAAAAGGGATACAATACGTATATATATATGTCTATATAAAATAGAATTTAACATACTGTATTTATATATCCTCAAAATATATATGCCAAAATACGTACATATATATATATGGGTATATATATATATATATATAGATATATGTATATATATACCAAAAAATGTATTAATATACGTACTAAATATATATACTAATATACACTATGTATGTACATATCTACTAATTTGAAAATACACTATATATATATATATAAACATGTATATATATATACTAATTTAAAAATACACATATACATTTACACATACACATATACATATACATATACTACAAATACGTATTTATATAATATACATATACATATATTAAATACACATATATATGTATATACGTATGTATATATATATATACTAATTTATATACATAGGAAGAAGGAAGAGGGAGAAGAGAGGAGAAACCTCACAGTGGTGGAGCTCCTGTGGGTCGCCGGACTGCAGCAAGGGGCCGCCGGATTGCAGGCTGGTCGAGGAGGGGATGAAGGGGAGTAGTCGGAGAAGAGGTTGGCCGGAGTTGGTCGATGGTGGTGGAGGCTTGAGGTGGTGATGGTAGTAGATGTAGATGGAGGAGGGAAGAGCAGAGGGAGGTGGTCGACGATGGCCGACGGGGAAGTGTGCAGGCGGAGCGACGGGGAGTACTGCACAATCGAGTGAGGGAGCAGCAGCGCTGTCTGTGCACAGCCGGAGTCAAGTGGAGCAGGCCGGAGTGGCTGTCCTTCCTGGCCGGAGCGGGGGCTGCTCCGCCGGAGTGGACGCACGGGAGCGGGGGTCGACGTCCAGTGGCGGGGACGCACGTAGCAGAGGCCGGATCGACAGCGCCGGCGGGACGCACTGGAGCAGGAAAGCCGCGGGGTGGTCGGCTGGCCGGACGGGCTGGAGTGGGGTCGCACGGCGTGGCTGCAGCGGAGGGAACTGTGGGGGAAGAGCAGTGAAGTCGGGGTGCTGTGGAAGACGGGCTCGACGGCGTGGCCGGTGGGACGGTCAGCCGCCGGAGGACCGCGGGGTGCTGTCTGCTCGGCCGGGGTGGCAGCAGTGCCCGACCGGAGGGTAAAACCGAGTAGTTGGGTTAGGGTGAAGTGATGTGGAAGAAAGGAAGGAGAAGAAGAAGAGAAGAAAAAGAAATAAAAACTATGGAGGAGGCTCGGTTGGGTTTGCATGGAGAAGGAGGGAGGAAAGAGAGAGAGGGTGGGTTTTCTAGGCATGGGGATTAGGGCCTGCCTTGGGGATTGTGTGAGGGTGATATGATGGCTTTATAGGGGAGTGTGTTAGGGATTGAAGGGTTGGGATCCATCCATTCAAAGTGGATGGATGAGATTTAACATGAATAGGAGAGGGGTTTCTTCATGTGAGGATGAGGGTGAGGTTTAATTAAAAATTAATAGGGATTCCTCATTGTTTTTAAATAAATGAGGTGATGACAAAAATATAAATTTGCAAATTAACCCCTTAAATTTGGGTATTTGCACAGGCGCATGAAATGACAAAAATTTGGCGGGCGATTCGGTGTCCAGTATTTTGTAGGGTCAGGGGGCGCTGTAAGTTTGGTGTGGGCTAAAAAAGCAGGGCACTGGAATTAAATTAGGATTTTCAAAATTGGTTAAAATAGTATCCTCAATTTAATTAGAAATAAATGCAAGCTGTGTTCAAAAATTAATTAGGAGTACATGGGGCCAAAATCAGGTCAGGTCATAAATACCAATAATGAAGAAGACTCAGAACAGAATATTACCCTAATTTGGGCCGCACGAAAAATAGTTCAAGATTGCCTCCAATTTCGATTGGAACGCACAACGATACAAAATAGGAATTTATTAAATAACGTCCGCGATAATTTTTGTGCGGCTAGAAACAATACACAGGGAGTATAATTATGAGTTGCAAAAATAGCAGAATGGAAGGCGGGCATGTCTAGGGCAAGATGGTGAAATTTGTTGGAAGGCAAAAGCTAGGGTAGTGCTCCAAATATTAAAGCAAGGACAATGCGCAAAAATATTAAATAAAATACGGTAATTAAATACAAACTCCAAGAATTAAATTCTAGATAAAAATAATTAAATACAAAATTCTATAATTCAGACAGGTGGTCATCTACTAGGCTTCTAGGTCAAGTCTACTAGCTTAAAATAAATGAACACTGTATATAATACTATATTTAAATTACACATCACACATTTATTTAAATTAATATACTATCATGTAATTAATTAATTGTAACTACCATAATATTAAATATTATAAAAAGTCGAAAATACCCCTGTTTTCGGGATGTGGTAGTGACAAGAATATAGGATCTCATCTACTTAATTATCACCTCCCTTGATTTTGTTCCGCATTCTTATTTGCTTGCTTGCATTGCATCTTATTTGATCCTTTCGTAACGTTAATCTTAACTTTTCTTTCGTGCTTGATAGGGGTTAGGAAGGTGCCTTGTACTAGTATATACACTTTAGTATTCAAAAACACTATTAGTTAAATTATTGTAAGTTAGATAGTATGCCTCATAACCTAGTAACACATAGTCCTGTTGACTCATTAATGAAGTATAATTGAATGACACCAACTATAGACTTGCATAAGAAGATAGTGTTTATCTAGACTATAGAACTTTAGTGTTTATCTAGACTATAGAAATTAGAGGCCCATATACCCATTTGGTTAACTTTAGACTTAGACAAGAAATTAGTATGGCAACTATAGAGGCACGATACCGGTCTTCTTGGTGAACTTAAATTATTCCGTACCTTCCTACATCATAATCAAGCGTACTTATATTATTTTTTACTTTACTACCTTGACTTATGCTGCTATTGTCACGCCCCGATCTCCCACAGGCTATTTCGGCCGTTCCCGCTAGGCGGGAATCACGCTCGCCAGCGCTCCCGCGGAACGATCGCTTTGACCCATCCGGGCGTGATGCCGCACGAGCGTGATCCACGCCCGTGCAAGGCCATGGTTCATTGGCTGACGGCAAGAGTTCTAAGCCACAGAGTCGCACAGATTGTCCGAGTGCAGCGGAGTCATAAACGCATAGCGATTCGGTAACAGGTTCACTGAGTCGACAATATAGCGGAAGCATTGAAACAAAAGTTGAAGTAAAGCAAGCTCTTTTATTAATATGAACATGTGTTACAGGCAGTGTATAGCCGAGATTACAAGTCGCTCAAGCCTCTCTCTGAAACAGTAAAAGCGTGCCAAGTGGCTACAACAGTAGAATGATTGTACAGGAGATGGTCAGGCGACGCTCCAATATTATGTCTTGTATATGTGCTTCAGTCCCGGACGCACCGTTGCAAGGCTTCAGAGGGAACTCCTGGCCTTAGCACGCACGAAGGAGGCATCCGCACCGAACGAGGTTCTCCCGCACCTTGCAAACAAACTGGTGGATTATCAGTACATTGAATGCACTGGTGGGGAAGCTACTCGCCCGCTTGACAAATCCAAACACGTAAATACAGGTTCCGTGCACAACTATTAAGTTGTCTTTCTAGTTGCCTTAGGATCAGTTTCATGCAAATATTGAATAGCCTAACGTGTCGGGCAGTGCACCGTGCAACATGAGAGGAAACACGGCGAGACTTACCAACTTACCATCTCCTTCCCTGTCCAAGGCAAACATTGAGGCAAATATCGTTAATTCAAGCACGGGCAAGTATAACATTCAGGAGGCATAGCATATGCAAACATGAGAGTCGTTTTAACATGATCGTTCAGGTGTTAAGTCATTCATTGATGCGATGGAGTAACTCGCACGCGGATAGCCGCTAAGCGAGGATGACTTATCTATATGAACAGTTGTCGCTGGCATAGCCATAAAGGACCAATTTTAGTCTTTAACGAGAATGGGATGCAGCGAGAATACAGGATGCGCTCCACACCATTTCTTCTTTGCACAGGATGACTAAACAGGAGAGTTACCAATTTTAGTCACTAACGAGAATGGGGTGCAGCGAGAGTACAGGATGCGCTCCACACCATTCCGTCTTTGCACGGGATGACTAAACAGGAGAGTTCCATCCGGATCGGGTCGGCCCCAGCGCCCCGATGACCGCCCGTGGAACGGTGCCTCGTTTTCGAGTTGTCCGCGACATGCAGGTCTGTATTCAGGTCTGGCTAGGCACAGGATCAAGTTCAGGATAGGACATATCATATTCAATGTACAGGCATGATTGTTCACAGTAGTATATCGATTGCTAGGCCAGTTGATTCAGTAGTTTGCTTCTCGAGCTGTGATTCAGTGATTTATTCATTCAGGGTGCAGATTCCCTAGTTCAGAAATTGCCTTGGTGACCTAACGGTCCCGGATACTTTTAGGTTCTTCCATGTGCGGAACGACTACTTAGTAGTCTCCTGGGGTTTGGATGAAAACATGGCAACATTCAAGCAGACAAGCATGCATTTCTATGGGAACATAAGCAGGCACGTTGCTCGGACCCGAAGGTAAGCCGAGAAGTGAAACCGTTAAAGGACTTAGCATGCGAGGGTCTGAATATAAGCAGTATTTCCATTTTCCATGTTCTAGCAAGTAATACAAGTTGGGATTAATCCCTTAGCTAGGTGCGTTAGATTTATTAGCATGTAGGGGGTGATTCACCTAGCGACTAGCATGAATATTATAGATTTTATGTGTGCTGGCTAAGCAAAGACAAGTTCACCATAGCCACCCACCTTAGCAATGATTCGCCTCGGTAGAGCGATACGTCTGAGCGAGCCTCTGAAAGCCTAAGCCGGATTCCTGTAGGGACAAGTCTGGATATCCTTTGCTTCTCCTTTGAGGCAAAGCGGGTCGGGACAGTTGCACTATTGCCGTTTGAGATGGCAGTCCGCTTGAGCGGAACAGGATGTTACATCCTACCCAACTTAGAAAAAGGCTCGTCCTCGAGACTTACTAAGGATAAGCAGTGATCTAGGGCTGAGGCAATCCTAGATAAGTCATTGTACTTGTTCATTTGGATATTCACTTGCACAAGCGTCAATCTTAGCATATCGCTTAGACTAGATCGTGCGCAATTTTGAAGGTACCCTCTAGCGTGAACACGTCAACCAGCTCAGTGATAGCGAAATCTCAACACTCGAGTTTTACCAATTCTTCAGTCTTGGATGGTGCACTAGTTCAAGGCGTCCCTCGAATAGATGCATTCAACCAAACTTAGGGTTAGTGAAAATCGGACAAGCTACTAGCGATACTCTCAAGGGTTCGCACAGGTTGGCACAAAGGCCACTCACAGCATACAACCAAACAAGCAATCATATCAATCAAAACACATTTTGAAAGTATTTAGACTTATTGTTGGAACATCCCATCGAGGCATTGAGAGAGAGCGTGCACATAACCCACGAATAAGCTTTCGAAACAGAGATATCGAATTGAAGTCCAAAGTCGTAGAAGCCAGGCTCTGATACCAACATGTCACGTCCCGATCTCCCGCAGGCTATTTCGGCCGTTCCCTCTAGGCGGGAATCACCCTCGCCAGCGCTCCTGCGGAATGATCGCTTTGACCCATCCGGGCGTGATGCCGCACGAGCGTGATCCACGCCCGTGCAAGGCCATGGTTCATTGGCTGGCGGCAAGAGTTCTAAGCCACAGAGTCGCACAGATTGTCCGAGTGCAGCGGAGTCATAAACGCATAGCAATTCGGTAACAGGTTCACTGAGTTGACAATATAGCGGAAGCATTGAAACACAAGTTGAAGTAAAGCAAGTTTTTTTATTGATATGAACATGTGTTACAGGCGGCGTATAGCCGAGATTATAAGTCGCTCAAGCCTCTCTCTGAAACAGTAAAAGCGTGCCAAGTGGCTACAACAGTGGAATGATTGTACAGGCGATGGTCAGGCGACGCTCCAACATTATGTCTTGTATATGTGCTTCAGTCCCGGACGCACCATTGCAAGGCTTCAGAGGGAACTCCTGGCCTTAGCACGCACGAAGGAGGCGTCCGTACCGAATGAGGTTTTCTCGCACCCTGCATACAAACTGGTGGATTATCAGTACATTGAATGCACAGGTGGGGAAGCTACTCGTCCGCTTGACAAATCCAAACACGTAAATACAGGTTCCATGCATAACTATTAAGTTGTCTTTCTAGTTGCCTTAGGATCAGTTTCATACAAACATTGAATAGCCTAACGTGTCGGACAGTGCGCCATACAACATGAGAGAAAATACGACAAGACTTACCAACTTACCATCTCCTTCTCTGTCCAAGGCAAACATTGAGGCAAATATCGTTAATTCAAGCACGGGCAAGTATAACATTCAGGAGGCATAGCATATGCAAACATGAGGGTCATTTTAACATGATCGTTCAGGTGTTAAGTCATTCATTGATGCGATGCAGTAACTCGCACGCGGATAGCCGCTAAGCGAGGATAACTTATCTATATGAACAGTTGTCGCTGGCATAGCCATAAAGGACCAATTTTAGTCTCTAACGAGAATGGGGTGCAGCGAGAATACAGGATACGCTCCACACCATTTCGTCTTTGCACAGGATGACTAAACAGGAGAGTTACCAATTTTAGTCACTAACGAGAATGGGGTGCAGCGAGAGTATAGGATGCGCTCCACACCATTCCGTCTTTGTACAGGATGACTAAACAGGAGAGTTCCATCCGGATCGGGTCGGCCCCAGTGCCGCGGTGACCGCCCGTAGAACGGTGCCTCGTTTTCGAGTTGTCCGCGACATGCAGGTCTGTATTCAGGTCTGGCTAGGCACAGGATCAAGTTCAGGATAGGACATATCATGTTCAATGTACAGGCATGATTGTTTATAGTAGTATATCGATTGCCAGGCCAGTTGATTCAGTAGTTTGCTCCTCGAGCTGTGATTCAGTGATTTATTCATTCAGGGTGCAGATTCCCTGGTTCAGGAATTGCCTTGGTGACCTAACGGTCCCGAATACTTTCAGGTTCTTCCATGTGCGGAACGACTACTTAGTAGTCTCCCGGGATTTGGATGAAAACATGGCAACATTCAAGCAGACAAGCATGCGTTTCTAAGGGAACATAAGCAGGCACGTTGCTCGGACCCGAAGGTAAGCCGAGAAGTGAAACCGTTAAAGGACTTAGCATGCGAGGGTCTGAATATAAGCAGTATTTCTATTTTCCATGTTCTAGCAAGTAATACAAGTTGGGATTAATCCCTTAGCTAGGTGCGTTGGATTTATTAGCATGCAGGGGGTGATTCACCTAGCGACTAGCATGAATATTCCAGATTTTATGTGTGCTGGATAAGCAAAGATAAGTTCACCGTAGCCACCCACCTTAGCGATGATTCGCCTCGGTAGAGCGATACGTCTGAGCGAGCCCCTGAAAGCCTAAGCCGGATTCCTGTAGGGACAAGTCTGGATATCCTTTGCTTCTCCTTTGAGGCAAAGTGGGTTGGGACAGTTGCACTATTGCCGTTTGAGACGGCAGTCCGCTTGAGCGGAACAGGATGTTACATCCTACCCAACTTAGAAAAAGTCTCGTCCTCGAGACTTACTAAAGATAAGCAGTGATCTAGGGCTGAGGCAATCCTAGACAAGTCGTTGTACTTGTTCATTTGGATATTCACTTGCACAAGCGTCGATCTTAGCATATCGCTTAGACTGGATCGTGCGCACTTTCGAAGGTACCCTCTAGCGTGAACACGTCAACCAGCTCAATGATAGCGAAGTCTCAGCACTCGAGTTTCACCTATTCTTCAGTCTTGGATGGTGCACTAGTTCAAGGCGTCCCTCGAATAGATGCATTCAACCAAACTTAGGGTTAGTGAAAATCGGACAAGCTACTAGCGATACTCTCAAGGGTTCGCACAGGTTGGCACAAAGGCCACTCACAGCATACAACCAGACAAGCAATCATATCAATCAAAACGTATTTTGAAAGTATTTAGACTTATTGTTGGAATATCCCATCGAGGCATTGAGAGAGAGCGTGCACATAACCCACGAACGAGCTTTCGAAACAGAGATATCAAATCGAAGTCCAAAGGCGTAGAAGCCAGGCTCTGATACCAACATGTCATGCCCCGATCTCCCGCAGGCTATTTTGGCCGTTCCCGCTAGGCGAGAATCACCCTCGCCAGCACTCCCGCGGAACGATCGCTTTGACCCATCCGGGCGTGATGCCGCACGAGCGTGATCCACACCCGTACAAGGCCATGGTTTATTGGCTGGCGGCAAGAGTTCTAAGCCACAGAGTCGCACAGATTATCCGAGTGCAACGGAGTCATAAACGCATAGCGATTCGGTAACAAGTTCACTGAGTCGACAATATAGCGGAAGCATTGAAACACAAGTTGAAGTAAAGCAAGCTCTTTTATTGATATGAACATGTGTTATAGGCGGCGTATAGCCGAGATTACAAGTCGCTCAAGCCTCTCTCTGAAATAGTAAAAATGTGCCAAGTGGCTACAACAGTGGAATGATTGTACAGGCGATGGTCAGGCGACGCTCCAATATTATGTCTTGTATATGTGCTTCAGTCCCGGACGCACCGTTGCAAGGCTTCAGAGGGAACTCCTGGCCTTAGCACGCACGAAGGAGGCGTCCGCACCGAACGAGGTTCCCTCGCACCCTGTATACAAACTGGTGGATTATCAGTACATTGAATGCACTGGTGGGGAAGCTACTCGTCCGCTTGACAAATCCAAACACGTAAATACAGGTTCCATGCACAACTATTAAGTTGTCTTTCTAGTTGCCTTAGGATCAGTTTCATGCAAACATTGAATAGCCTAACGTGTCGGGCAGTGCGCCGTGCAACAAGAGAGGAAACACGGCAAGACTTACCAACTTACCATCTCCTTTCCTGTCCAAGGCAAACATTGAGGCAAATATCGTTAATTCAAGCACGGGCAAGTATAACATTCAGGAGGCATAGCATATGCAAACATGAGGGTCATTTTAACATGATCGTTCAGGTGTTAAGTCATTCATTGATGCGATGCAGTAACTCGCATGCGGATAGCCGCTAAGCGAGGATGACTTATCTATATGAACAGTTGTCGCTGGCATAGCCATAAAGGACCAATTTTAGTCTCTAACGAGAATGGGGTGCAGCGAGAATACAGGATGTGCTCCACACTATTTCGTCTTTGTACAGGATGACTAAACAGGAGAGTTACCAATTTTAGTCACTAAAGAGAATGGGGTACAGCGAGAGTACTGGATGCGCTCCATACCATTCCGTCTTTGCACAGGATGACTAAACAAGAGAGTTCCATCCGGATCGGGTCGGCCCCAATGCCGCGGTGACCGCCTGTGGAACGGTGCCTCATTTCCGAGTTGTCCGTGACATGCAGGTCTGTATTCAGGTCTGGCTAGGCACAGAATCAAGTTCAGGATAGGACATATCATGTTCAATGTACAGGCATGATTGTTCACAGTAGTATATCGATTGCCAGGCCAGTTGATTCAGTAGTTTGCTCCTCGAGCTGTGATTCAGTAATTTATTCATTCAGGGTGCAGATTCCCTGGTTCAGGAATTGCCTTGGTGACCTAACAGTCCCGAATACTTTCAGGTTCTTCCATGTGCGGAACGACTACTTAGTAGTCTCCCGGGCTTTGGATGAAAACATGGCAACATTCAAGCAGACAAGCATGCGTTTCTAAGGAAACATAAGCAGGCACGTTGCTCGGACCCGAAGGTAAGCCGAGAAGTGAAACCGTTAAAGGACTTAGCATGCGAGGGTCTGAATATAAGCAGTATTTCCATTTTCCATGTTCTAGCAAGTAATACAAGTTGGGATAAATTCCTTAGCTAGGTGTGTTAGATTTATTAGCATGCAGGGGGTGATTCACCTAGCGACTAGCATGAATATTCCAGATTTTATGTGTGCTGGCTAAGCAAAGACAAGTTCACCGTAGCCACCCACCTTAGCGATGATTCGCCTCGGTAGAGCGATACGTCTGAGCGAGCCTCTGAAAGCCTAAGCCGGATTCCTGTAGGAACAAGTCTGGATATCCTTTGATTCTCCTTTAAGGTAAAGCGGGTCGGGACAGTTGCACTATTGCCATTTGAGACGGCAGTCCGCTTGAGCGAAACAGGGTGTTACAGCTATTATAGCCTAGTTTTGCAAGATTATTCTTTTATTGAGCTTGTTCATGACATATTTATTATTGGGGGCCCATACTAATACATTGTCTAAATCAGAATCAGTGCACTATGGTCTGATCAACCTTAGTGCGCTTGGTTTGCTCTTCGTATTACTACTTTATGTGGATTGAGATATAGTTGACTCAACTTGTTTGACGAATATACTTTCCCTCTAGGCTAGTCAGAGCATAGCATGTCAGGTACATAACTGTTCTGATATGAACATGCGAATAGGAATTTACCAAAATAAGATTTCAATCCACAACTGCCTTGGCAACTCCCTTTGAATTCTTTAATCCCTTTGAATCCCGTACTTGTATTCTATCACCTCCTCTTTGAATTCTTTATTGTTGTTTTCCGTCTTCCCCTATTTCGGAAAGACGAACGTTCGTGCTTAGTATAAGTTTGATACACGAATAGTACTAGATATACCCCATAGGCCAAGCACTCATGATGACAAACAAGAGAGCGCATGCACAGAAAGTCATAGATACAGGTACAACCTTAGTTATATGTGTCATTTCATACTCATGACCCCCTTTATGACACGATATCTTAGGTGCATAGTAGACATAGAATTATATATATGGTGGTTTAGTAGTTATGAGAAGATATTGATATTCTAACCAGATAGCATAAATGCGATGCTAATAGATAACGCGAGTAGCAGTAGTAGTATTCTTTCCCTATCACCATCTTGCCCCTTAGGGTGGCTCATCTTCTCTTCTATATACATTCCTTATCTCGTACTTAACTCTTCCTATCATAGTCGTATCCTATCATGCCATTATGAATTGTTCGAATTACTTCAACCTCACCCTTATTTTGTTAGTTAAAAACATAAATAGTTTAGTAAATAATTAATAACTAAAAGATGAGTACATAATGATAACCCTTACGTATATGTACTATAGCAATATCTGTATCCTTTTATCATTTTAAAAATATGTATAACATCCCTTAGTCTAATAGGAATTAGTTGGATTGTTGAAATAGTTTATACTTCTAATAGTTTTATAAGTTAGTCAAGACCTTAACTATTGCCGAAAAACTTAGACTAAGCTTAGGAAAGAGTTGAATGCACTTGTTACGAACTGACAACTATGATAATTCGCTGGCGAAGTAACCACAGCCGTAGCTAGACCGTTATAGTAAAGTAGTTAAAGTATTTGCAGACATACTGGTCAGGTGGCATGGCAATATTAGACTACGATACTTGACGGTTACAGCAAAAAATCATAGTTATGAGATTCCAGACGGGTATCCTAAGATACTCAACCCAATAAATAAATTCGTCCTACAACCTAGACAATAGCCTCAAGAGACTTTGACTACTAGTAGAATTCTTGTAAGTTGGATAGTGTAGATGAGTTAGAAATAGAATAGTGTATGGACAATAAATAAGGAAGGTTAGAATGGCAGACCATGACTTTTAGGAAACACTTCTAGATAGCAATGTAGTGTAATAGCTATAGTGATTATTATGAATACGGGTTAGTGTCAATTTTGAAGACAAAATTTTTGTAAGTTGGGTAGAATATAAAACCCTAAATTTTAAATATTGTATTTATTTAATTAATTAGTTATCAAATTTATTTATATTATTACGTAGCTATTTAGATAATATATACGTAGTAATTTAATTACCTAGATAAATACGCATTTAGAAATTTTTGCACAAAACCATTTTTGGGACCCTTGTGGGAGAGTGTTAGATTTTTAAGATTTTAATTGGGTACAAATATATTTTATACCTTAAATATAGACATAAATAATATATAGTTATTATTAATAATAATAATAATAATAATAATAATAATAATAATAATAAAAATAGTGTAATAGTATTAATAATAATTATAGTAGTAATAATAAGAAATAGAATTTATTGGATTATTATTGCTAGGTGATTAGGCAATAGGGGATTTATGGAACAACCATAATTTTACCTTAATTTATTTTATGTAGGAGACGTTGTGGATAGTTGATAGATTAATTGTATGCTCTAATATAAATTTCTAGAGTTATATATATATATATATATATATATATATATATATATATATATATATATATATATACATATGTATGTATAAAGTTTATTAATAGAAAAGAATAAAAATAGAATAGAATAGAAAAAGGAATAAGAAAAAGAATAAAAGAAAATGAAGGAATAAAGGAAAAAGAAAGAAATAAATAGATTACTTAAAACCCAAACCCATTACCTACCCAAAATCCCGGCACGCAAACACCCAACAACAACAGCAGCTATCCTACCCAGACCCGCGCGCAGTTTCGACCCCCCCCTCTCCTTATATATATATACACTTCTTCTGCTCCTAAACCCTAACCCTAAACTCTTCATCTTCCCTCAACCCTGCGACCGTCGCTGACCCAGAGCCACCGCCGGAGTAGCCGCCCGCCGTCGCGACCACTGCGCGTCCACGTCAACCCCGCACCACGACAGCGAGTCCTGAGCAACTTACCCTTGTTCAGGCCTCGATTCCTGTGCCATCGCTCCACCAAATTTGACCCCGTCTTTACTGGTATATTCACGACCTATTCCTCTTCCAACTCTGTGTATTAGCGAATAGCGCGTAACCCTAGGCAAAAACCGAGATCAAGTTGGAGAAAAAATGATAACTTTTAATTCCAGAAAAACTGTTGTAACCATCAATGTTTACGGACTTGTATCTCCTACCACAGAGATCCGAACTTAGTTTTTATTCTTGCTATGCAAAATTCCTGTCAATTATAATATTTTATTTGTTTTTGTATACTGAATTAAATCGGATTAAAAATTACGAAAACCTATTTTTCCAACTTCCAAAATTTATGATACGGAGTGCGCCCCGCCAAACGGGACCGCCCCATCGCATAACAATTATACCGAAAAGTACGTATGGTATGTCCTGACATGTGGGCTTTCACAAAAATTGATTTGGACGTATGTGCGCGTCGGAATCACCTCCTATCCGTGAAAAGGCCCCGTATCGCAACTTTTCTAAAATACTGTACCATTTAGTGTACGCTCGTCAGAATACGTCAAAACTTGCGCCATTGGACTCATGGTATCGCATTGGTCCTGTGACCCAAGTTTCACGCAATTCTGAGACAGTTGGCCAAAATACCTATTTGCGGGCCCTACGGTTGACTTTTTGGGCGAATTTGTGTTCGGCTCACCGGAATCAAAAACTGGACATACCGTTGAGTTCGTATTAACATTTAGAGTTTGTTTAACCTATAATTTGTCCCATTCAGAGACCTTTACCCCTAGCACACTTTTCGGTGCAAAGTGGGCCACATGTGGACCCCACTTTAACCCAAAATTACCGTTTTGCCCCTGTATTCAAATTGGACGAAAGGGTAGTATTTTTTAGCTATCTTACTTATTCTGGAATCGTTGGTGATGTTTATTTTAGCATCCAAAGATGCTCATTCTGTGGCCGTAGTTTCTGATCTTGTGTGCTTGACTCTTGGACATTACACTTTGCAGCTTTCTTACCAGGCAAGATACCTTGCCAAATTTTCTTACAGTACTTTGCATGCTTATTATATTTCTATATATTCATTGCATGTGTGTTTTCTTTCAGTCATATTTACATACTATATATATGTTGACACACACTTGACACACAGTATCATGGGAGAGGAGGACAATTAGTAGGCGTATGGGCTATAACCAATCTGGTAAACCATAGTAACTAGCACGCACTATGGTAGTCGTGTCCGATGGTCGCTACCCCCACGGTATATCGACTTATAGTGTCAAAATGGTCGCTACTCCCGCGGTATGACGACTGATGATGTTCCTGACGTGTGTGTGAGTTGTGAGATTAGATAGAGTAGCCTACCCCTGCCCATACGTCGAAAAGTTGTCCTTATTATGCATTTCATATAGATTGTCTTGTACAGCATACTTATATATATATTTTTGTCTATATTGCATGTTTACTATATTCAAATTGGCATGCTTCTATGTATCTTGTTACGTCCCTCTGAGGACCTGATCCCTTTCCAGGTGTAGATGTTCATGAATATTCGCAGGAGCACGGATCAGGATTCACTACTTATCTCTTCCGAGGAGGTCTTACCTTCTGAGCATCTTTGATTATCTCTAGCGATGGATCGCTTCATTGATACCTTTATATCATCATCTTATTTATATTGAAGATTTACCCTTCTCCCTTATTTTAGTATTGATATAGTCATTGGTAGTGGATTTGTCTCCACCCGACTATTATTTTGGTTTATTCAGACTCATTATTCTAGTTTAGTTATTTCTTTTCTATGACTTATTGTGTGGATGAGATTAGTATATCTGTGACTTGTGACACTATATTTATACCACATGTGAGTTTATATTCATATTGCAGCGTACGTGTGTATCATGGTATCCATATATTAGAGTTGCCATATACATACGGCTAGCATGCTTACGTGTTCCTAGTCCTACGTATTTTGGGACTGGAGCGTGATAGTTAGTAATATGACTGTGCACCTATGTTCAGTGTGTGTGTGTGTGTGTATGTGTGTGTGTGAGAGCCTGTATTTCCAGTGAGGGAGAGGAGACTCATGTCTGTGTTATGTTGGTATGGTATTCGAGCATTGGGGTAAGTGAGGCTAGTGTGGGAAGATTGACACATTGTGCTAGACTTGTGCACAGTGGTTGTGCACTGCGAAGGCAGCAGGATCATGCCACACACAGTGCTGCAGTACAATATGCAAGTGTTAGTACTACACAGCAGTTTGGATAATGTTTGTGTACAGGTTGGGGGTCGAGAGAAGACCTAAAGTCGAGTATCAGCACATTAATTGGTACCAACAGGATACATGCTTGGGTCAAGGTGTCCTAAGTGTAGTGGGGTGTCCGTAGATGTGATACCATGGTGATTCATGAGTGACAAGTATTTTGGTCATGTGGAATTTTTGAAGTGTACATGTGGGGTATGTGGAAGTCAATTTCTGTATGTGTAGGAAGTTAGAGATAGAGGTTTAAAGTAATTACTAATGTGATGAACACGACAAATTGTGTTGGAGAGTACTGCAATATCTCGTACCCCACCCTAGAGAGTTGGTGCATAGTGCATCAGTAGTGGAGGGTACCATTGGTAAACATGAGGATGGACTGAATGAGGTATATCTAAAATGGATGACCAACAACAGTGATATTACAGTAAATGCATATGCTTAATAGGTGCTAGATCTTTAGAATGCATAGAATGTCCTATAGTGTGTTATTAGTTTGAAGATAAGTGAGGTGGGGTTTCATAATCTAGTTATGATATAGGTTTTGATGCTAGTATTGAGATATATGGTATATCTTGATATCCTTATTTACTGGTATAACTAAATACTTAAGTTAGATATTGGTATCAAGGTATTATTGATACCATGGTAATTAGTTAGGTTTTAGTATTAAGATATTAGAGGGTAGTTATACATGGGTCCTAAGATGATTTAGATAATAGATATAACTAGTACAAGGTAATATATATATGCTACTTAGTATTATTAAATAGTATAAGATATATACATTGATATTGGTAGATATGGTATCCTAATATCTAGTATTAGCTAGTATAGCTGCTATCCTTAAGATAAACTAGTACCACCTAGAACTTAGGCATAAACTAGTACCACCTAGAACTGACTCGACTGACCAAGTTTGACTAGTTTGACTTAGTTTGACCTAGTATTGACTTAGAAACCTAGTTTCCAACTAGAATATCATGTTTATGATTCCAAAAATATTGTTTTGACTTGATATTCATATCTAGGTTTCTGAGACACCCAGACGAACACTGTTTGATATTCCTGGCTCTGGACCTCAGGAGGTACATTCTCTGATAGTTTTTATTATTTGATAATTACTATAATGCATGTATTAAGAAATATTTTACATGACTCTTGACACATTGGTACACGGACTAGTATATACATGGATCAGTCATGGGATGTTATTTATTGTTTTATTATTCCTAGTGTTCTCATATGGTTAATAGACAATGTTTAATATTAGATAATATTCAATCTTTAATAATTTACAATGCCTTGAGTATCTTGTATTGTAACGTGTCATGGTTTGATCCATTCTACTAGTCGGGGAAAGGGGAAGTGTTAGCTAGATATGTGATCAAATCCTAGACAATATTTAATGCTTAAGTAGACAATATTTATCCAACATTTAAGTAGACAATGTTCTACCCATGCCGATCACATATCTAACTAGTATTTCAAACATTTAGTATAATTACAATTCTTTACCAGATTCTATTTCATTATCTCATTCTAGTTCATTATGATCAATATATACCATATTGCTTATGTTTACCTGTTCCTTTTTCCATAGTATGATATTGTTTATTGTTTCTTATCTTGTATTATATTCTCTATTTCTGTTTATAGTCATTATCAATTAATTAGAACTGCTATTGGGTTGTACTTCGCTCCAATCCTGACTGGATATATTTTTTAGATGACTGGTTAGTGAGGATGTGTCCCACTTAATACGGGCTAACAGATGGAGTGTCACCTGAGGATGTAGTGCCAGATACTGAGGCTATTTAGATTTCGATTTCTTGTAGTAGTTGTTTCTAGTTAGACTTCTGATTGTATTATTATTTTGAGATCTTGAGTTGTATTTAGATGTTGAGTTGGACTTGTGATGTATTGAGACTTGTACTTATTTTCTTTCCATTCCATATCGTACTTAAATCTTCCTTTAGTTTTTATATGTGATTGAGTATTGACTACCCTTTATTATATCATCATATTGCTCCTCTATTTGGAGTTGAGATGGCATGACAGGTATTTTATGTATATTATGTGAGATGTTAGATAGTATAGAAGACTGAGACAGTGTTCTACCGTCGATGCTGCGGCATATGCTGGACGTACCCACGTACTCGTGCCCCTATACCGGGTGGGGGTCATGACAGCTCCTTGTGCTCTTCATAGTTCTTGGAGTATACCAAGATATCATCAATGAACACAACTATGAACTTGTCCAAGTATTGATGGAAGACTCTGTTCATCAAACTCATAAATACAGTTGGCGTATTGGTTAAACCAAATGATATGACTAGGAACTCATAGTGTCCATACTTGGACCCGAAGGCTGTCTTTGGTATGTCTTTCTTCTGTACTCTAATATGATGGTAGCTGTATCTGAGGTCGATCTTTGAGAATATGCGGGCACCACTCAACTGATCGAACAGATCATCAATGCGCGACAAGGGATACCTGTTCTTGTTGGTTATGGTGTTCAGTGCCTTATAGTCAATACATAGGCATACCATCCCATCCTTCTTTGGCACAAATAGTATGGGTGCTCCCCACAGCGAGACACTAGACCAAATAAAACCCTTCTCTATGAGTTTATCAACCTGCTTCTTCAATTCCACTAACTCCTTAGCTGCTAAGTTGTTCACAGATGAGGTGATAGGCTCTGCTCCGAGTGTCAAGTCTATAGTGAATTCTATTTTTCGATCAATTTCTAAGCCTAGAAGATAATCAGGAATAACATCCATAAATTCTTCTACAACTCTTGGGTGCTCTCGTTCTCCTTCTACAGTGAGTATCTTAAGTGTAGACTGGGCACCTTGTTCTCTGGCTCCCAGAAGAAATTGAAACTACGGATGACCAAGTGGTCTAAAGATAACACGTTCATGCCGACAATCTAGAGTCGTATGGTACTAACTCAACCAGTCCATACAAAGTACAATATCGTAGCCCGTCATAGAAAAGATCAACAATTGGGCTCTCATCTCTCGGCCACAAACTACTACCAAGCAAGATCTACAAGTATCACTAACGGGAATGATTCTGTCTCCCGTAAGAATTTTTATGGTCTTCAAAAAGGGCACGGTAACTACTCTATTTGTGGCTACAAAACTAGTAGCTATAAAAGAATGAGATGCTCCTGAATCGAATAAAGCTATAACAGGTAATGAAGCTACTAATATGGTACTTGCGATGATCTCTCCTGTAGTAGGTTGCGATGATCTCTCCTGTAGTAGGTGCCTCCTCAATTGTTTTGGCGAAAGCATGTCCTCATCCCGGGGCTCCTCTATGCTGATGTGCCTGCTGGAATAGCGTCGCCTGTGAAGCCAAGGGTGGCCTCGTCTGATATCCTCCTGGAGATGGTAGTCTGACTCCTCCAACTCCCTCTTGTGGCACTCCTAGTACGGGATAGACTGGCCTAGGTGGTTGTAGTGTTGGTCTAGGTGCTAGTAAGGCTGGTGGGTGAATCATAGGTGCCCTCGTACAGTCACGTGCTAAGTGCTGTCCTGATTCACAAACCAAGCATAGTCCCAACTTGCGTCTGCACTTGCTCTCAATATGACCTCGCTTGCCATAATATTGACATATTGGCGGTGCCTGCAAGGCTGCTCTAGGTGGCTGGTGCATGTGAGGTATCTTTGTAGATCCTCCTTGGGGTACTCTGGCTAGTGCTAGTGGGTGTGGCCGTTTTTGGCTGGACCCTCTCCGGTTGACGCGCTCTATGCATTACACTGCGGTAAGGACGTCAGTGTATGAAGTTAGTGCAACGGAGCCGATCAAACTCTGTAGCTCAAAGCTAAGTCCGTCAAAGAACTTCTTAGCCTTCTCTTCTTATGTCGGAATCAGAGTAGGGGCAAAGCGACTCAAATAGATGAACTCTGTATTATACTCTTCTACCGTCATGTTGCTCTGGCATTAGCTGAAATGTACATCTCCTAGAAGAGTCTAGAGAACTCCTCCCAAGTAACTCGGTCTGAGCCTAGCTGACTCTCCTTGGATAGCCACCAATGATACGGATTGCCTGTCAACAACATCTTGACAGCAATCTCCAACGCTCTCTAGGAATCTCAGCTGCTTCCAATTGAAGTTGAGTATTTGTGAGCCACTCATGAACTTCAGTCAGTGTCTTCTTGCACGAAAAGGTACGTAGCTTCAACTGACAAAAATTTAAGATGGATCCTGTCGATGGTTGCCTAGCTGGTCAGGTCGAATGCTCTAATGCTCTCACTATGCTGTTCCTCAAGTTCTCCGCCAGACGTTGTTGGGCCTCATGATGAACCTGTTGTTGTGCTTGTATTAGTACCTAGAATATTTGGAACATCTGTTGTCCGTCCATAGGCTGTCCTGGTGGAAAAACTAGCATCAGTGGAGTAAACTACGGTGGTGGTGGAATATCGTCTTGCCGGAACCTCGAGTCATGCTAATATGATTGATTGCTTTATTGAGTGGAGGGATCTCCACCCGTTGGTGTCACCTCATCGTCGTAGGTAACCATAGCACCTTGTGGTGTACCCGCAGGAGTCTCGTCAGTGGCTCGTGGATCCATTACTCTGCACACAAGTAATCTATGCGGATCGCACAATGATTCAAAGCATGATACAAGTCAAATAATTATTTTGACTTCGATTTAGAGGTCAAGAAAGTGTCAATTTATAAATAGGATCCTATAATTTTATTCTATCTTAATTTGCAGGCTTGTTCAGTTCCTAAGTTGGAACCAAAACAATAAGTTATCAACTTGCGTGGGCCACCATAAAAACTATGTCATGCCCCAGTCTCAAAATACCGAGGGACTAGCCACGTGGCAATGGCAAGAAATACAACTCCAATGGGCAAACCTAATTTAATTGACCCGTTAGAGTGCACTTAAGCTATAATATAGATAAATAAAGTCTACTACTCCTGTCATAGTATATAATCTAAATAAATCTTATCCACAGACAGTAATCACAATACAAGAAGATTGAACAGTCAAGGAAATAAATAAGGGAAACTGTCCATCACAAGTCCAAAACTATATAATGTCACGGGGAATAACCCGTCATCAAAACTAAAGAAAAGAAATAAAAAAGAGTACATATATCCAGTGTCACAGAAACAAATCTCAATATCTAAAGAACATGGAAAGTAAATGAGATTGTAACTGTGCTCAAGAGAAGTCCTCGAGAACAACCTCATCCTCTGATGCAAGTACTGCTCCAACGTCAGCTCCTGTCTCGTAAACCTTGGGGTAACTCTCCTCAGCTATACCTAGAGACATAATCCAGATCCAGATCCTCAGGGGATATAGTAAGGTACAAGAATAACTCAAGCCAAGTACAGTAAATGATAAGAAATAATAAAAAAGGTGTGCTCTGGGTATCTAACTTAATCCATGTATGTGTATGGAAGTAAAAATATACTCGTCCACTAAACCATCGGGTTTCATACATATAATAGGGTACTAGTGATAGTAGTAATAATATTAGTAGGTACATACAAGCCCCATCAAGGTACTTGTAATACTATAATACTAGTAGAGTTTGGTAGCCCAGCGGTACGGTAAGTTCTCCCCAACGCCATGTATCTCACGCCTCATGTCCCAAAATGCAATACAATCTCTATCTATCAAGTGAAGGTGTAATAGCACTTGTACTAGTCTCCAGCCCTATCCTAAAACAGAAGCCAGGTTCCTCGAATATCTCAAGAGTGGCTCATGTTCATGAAAGTCGAGTACAGTGTCTTATGGTAAATCATGCAAGAGTAGCACGAGTAGGTAAGCGTTGATAATGCAACTAACGATATTCGAACTCCACGTACAAAAGTTGACACCCGAATGTAATATGAAAGCTAAGTATCGTGGCAGTCCTAGGTCATAACAATTACAAGCAAAAGAAGAAACATCAAAAATAAAATAACTAGAGCACAATCTACTGTGAACAAGGCAAGGTATTCTTGCCTTCTGTCTGCTGCTGCGATGTAACGAGTCCCAAGTCCACGTCCTATGGTGCTGCATCTCTGACGTGCCCTTTCAGTAATATATAAATAAATACTTAATTCTAATATCTACTACTTTTATATAAATTATAGTCGTCACTCGCTCGTCAACCACGTCGCATTATTGGTGCCAATGATACTATGCATGACTAGTGCGGTACATCGTACGCTGTCGTACACCCTATGTTACGTTCAACCATAACATGGAGAACACGCATACATGTATATAATATATATAATTTAATATTATAATTGTATGCATATTTTTATATATACATATTCGTTATGTTACGTATGCAATACACACGTACAAGTTCCTTACAACTTAGTGATCAATTGTCCATAGTCTAAGACCCTAATATACATGATTTAATATATAAAATCTGAAATAAAACCCAATAATTTCTGAAATTAATATTAAAATCTAAATTTTAAATTCTTTAAAATATAACAACTCATATTGTATTCTACAACTTAAACCAAACCTATGAATGTGCTTGTGTGATCAACTAGTAGGTTGCATGGGTTATATACAAGAAATGAGGGGCTTTTTGATAATACATGGATGAGTTCTTGGTTCTCTAAAATATACATACATACATGAAGGAAGGAGGGTTTGATCAAGTTACCAAGTCTTGATGCCTACGGGGTTCGGTTGAAGTCTGACTGCTTTTTGACTTCACGATGGAGTTAGTTCGCCTTTAGGTCGACCCGTAGTCGACGGAGAGCGACCGTGGGGTGGTGAAGAGATAATGTACGACTGCACAGGGGCGGCTGCTGCTGTGGGCCGCGGGTTAGGGGGGAGGAGGTCGAGTGGAGGCGTTGGGTGGTGTCGGTGGTGGTGTTGGTGTTGTTGGTGGAAGGAGGAAGAAGGAGATGGAGATGTGGAGAAGAAGAAGGTGGGAGGAAGAAGGAAGCACACGTGAGTAGTAGGGAAGGGTCGGCTACAAGTTTGTATGGGGGTGGGGTTCCTAGGTTAGAATAGGTTATAAATAGGTTGGTATTAAATGAATGAATGGATGGATGGATATAGGTTAAAATTCAATAGTTAACCATAGGAAAAAACTCCTTGGGTTGTGGGTTATCCCCCCCCCCTCTGCCATGTGGTGTACATGAGGTGCAATATAATTAAAATGGTCCATTAGAACATGCCAAAATAGGTAATTACTGAATTTAGATTAAAAGAGAGTAAAATATAGGATTTGGTGTGAGAAATTAGTGTTTGTTGTGTAAAAATGTGGTGGATGGGTGTGTGGTGTTGTTCATGGGCTAGACAAATTGGTTTGAGGGTTCAAGTTGAGCTTCGATCTCGGTTTGGTTTAATTATTCAAGAAAGGTCGGCTTTTAACTAAATAAATGCGCGCTGTATTTAATATTATTTTTTTGGAGCTTGTAGGGACTCGACTAAATGTGACACCGAAGTCATGCACTTAGTAGGTCATGTTTGGCTAGGGATTATATAAATTAGTTTTGGGATTTGAGGTCACACTGCCCATCTAAATTGATTGCAACGAAAAAAAAGGATTTCTAAAATCAAATACTATTTTGTAAATGCACTAATAAAATACTAATACTTTTTAAATAAAATAAAATATACCAATTTTACTGTAATAACCTTAGTTGAATTTTAGGGGATTACAACTTCGATTTGAATAACGTGAATCACCTAGAGAAGATGAAGTAGTAAAATTGATGTAGGAGAAGAATATTTCCCAAAACTAATATTTATTAGCAAGAGTCTTCCTAACGAAGATAAACAAGCTTTTGTCTAGCTAATAAATGAATATATTAATGTCTTCGCCTGGAGTTACGAGGATATGCCTGGCCTGAATCCTCAAATAGCCACACACAAGCTAAATATTCTTCTGAATGCTAAGCCAGAGAAATAGCCGCAGCAAATTTTTTGTCCGGATATGATGAATGCAATTGAAGCAGAAGTCAATAAACTGATAGCATGTGGCTTCATTCGAGAAGAGTAGCATCTCGACTGGGTAGTCAATGTTGTCCCAATTATGAGGAAGAATGGGAAAGTCCGGGTCTGCATAGATTATTGATATATGAACTCGGCCTATCCAAAAGACGAATTTCCTCTCCCCAGCACATATGTCATAATCGATAATACATGTGGCTTTGAATGTATGTCCATCATGGATGGATTCTTAGGATATAATCAAATTAAGATGTCACTTGATAACAAAAAATATACCTCTTTTTATACACTATTGGGAGTATACTGCTCTACAGTTATGTCCTTCGGATTGAAGAATGCGGGAGCAACGTATCAAAGAGCCATGAGTATAATTTTCTAGAAGTATTTAAGAAAGACAGTAGAATTCTACGTGGATGATATGGTTGTCAAGAGTCGTCTTAAATATAATCACCTTCAAGATTTGAAGACTGTGTTCGAATTAATGCGCCACCACCAATTGAAGAAAAATCCAACTAAATCTTTTTTGAGAGTCTCCAGTGACAAATTCCTCAGATTTTTTATAACCTCCAAGGGTATTCATGTTGACCCAGATAAAATCAAAATTATCCTCGAAATGCGGCCTCCATGCAATCTCAAAGAACTTTGTGGTCTACAAGGATGTCTGGCATGCATTATGATATTCATCTCCAATCTCTCGGGAAGATGATGATCCTTCACTCAGTTAATGAAAAAAGGTGTATCCTTTGTCTAGAACGAAGCATGTCAACAAGCATTCGATGACATCAAATGATATCTCAAAAATTTGCTTGTTCTTGAGTCTCCGATCGTAGGAAAGCCCTTTTTGCTGTACGTTCAAGCAATAGATCACTCCCTAGAAAATCTTCTTGCACAGAAGAGTAGCGAAGGCCATGAACAGGCGATTTGTTATCTTAGTCGCATGATGGTTGATCCTAAACATCAATACAATCCTGTGGAAAAATAATGCCTTACCTTGATGTTTGTTATTCAAAAGATGTGACACTTTGTGTCGGGTCAAACCATTCATGCCATATCCAGAGTAAATCTCCTCCGGGTATTGATGACCAAGTCGAGCACACTCAATTCTCGATTAGCTACATGGCCAATGCTGCTATCGCCTTATGACATGGTGTATGTCCCACAAAAAGCAGTGAAGGGTCAAGCGCTAGATGATTTTCTGGCAGCTCATCCTATACCAAAAACTTCTAAACTGTACAATGATATCCCAGATGAAGCCTTAGAGTCTAATATGGCAATGGAAGATGACACCTGACAACTATTCTGTGATGGCGCATCAAGAATAGGAACCAAAGCCAACATAGTTGCCAGAGTGGGCATAGTCCTAGTATCTCCTCACAAACTACTCATTCATCGAGCATATTCTCTCAGCGAACCATATTCTAGTAATGTGTCAGAATATAATGGTCTACTCATTGTTCTCCAATTAGCCAAAGAATTGGAAAGATTATCTTTAAGCCTACAGAGATTCCTAAACTGATAGTTAATCAGATCAGGGGAACGTATGAGGTTCGGCATGAAGACCACATCCATTATCATCAGGCGGCAATCAAACTGGCTTTTACTTTCAAAGAATTCTTCATCGAGCATGTGCCTCGGTTACAGAATATGGAAGCAGATGCTTTGGTCAGCCTAACAGCATCAATTTTTATTTCCCTAAAGAGACGACACTCAATTATGCTAATAGGTCGAGAGTTGTTATGTACCAAAAATAATCTGCACATTGAACATAGTTACGTCATAAATTTATCCTCCATGGATAAAGATTGGAGAAAACCTTTTATAGACTATGCTGCTTATGAGATTCTCCCAAAAGATAAGAAAGAAGCCACTTATATTAAAAGATGATCACTCCGATTCTACTATAACATCTCATCTAAAACATTATATCGTCATTCTTATAAGAGAATGCTGCTACGTTATCTTTCCAACCCTGAAGCAAGACAATCACTCCGTGAAGCTCATGATGGCATTTATGGGGCACATCTGCTAGGTCCTAAATTATAAGACTACCTTAGGAGAATGGGTTATTATTGGCCACCATGGTGGAAGATACCGTAGATTACACTCGTAAATGCAGATCATATCAAATTCATGCAGATTTATCCACCAATCAATATATTTCTTATACCCTAGAACTGCCTCATGGCCTTTTGAAGCATGGAGAATAGATATTATTGGTCCGATCAGTCCATCTTTTTCTAGAGGACATCGGTTCATACTAGCAATAATCGATTACTTCTCCAAATAGGTAGAAGCAGTCCCGCTCATAGAAGTAAAAACGTCCAACATGGTTAGCTTTGTCAAACACCATGTTATCTATTGTTTCAGTATTCCCCGAAGGATAATATATGATAATAGGCCATAATTTGTAAGTCAAGCATTTTATCAATTCTGTGACAAGAATCGAATCCAGAATGTAGCATCTACGACCTACAATCCAGCAGCCAACGGCTTAGCAAAAGCCTTCAACAAGACCATAATCAAACTCCTTGAAAATTTTGTTTCATCCAACAAACGCGATTGGAATGAGAAGCTCGAGGAGTGTTTATTGGCTTATCGTATAATAGCTCGAACTCCATCTAGTTGTATACCATTCTCTCTGGTCTACGAATATGAAGCAGTTCTTCCACTCAAAATTGTTGACTCAAAGTAGTCACAGTCAACCTGATTCTGATAATCGTCAAACATCAGATCTATGTAGAACCGTGTATGGCAACTCTAGAGGGGGATAAAAAGAGTGCAGCGGAATAATCTACCCAATTAAAAATTAAACATAGTGAAGGCAGTAAATAACTAGCAATGTATATGTAATATAATAAAGTAAGAGAAAGAAAGAGCAAACGCAAACACCGCGATGTATATTGGTTTCCCTCTGAGAGGACTAGTCCAGTCCCAAGAACTCAAGCTCAGAGTTTTATCCACTATAATCACACATAGTGAATCACAAGCTTTGATCTGAAGGTTTGTCGACTTCTTACAAGCATGAGGTTTGATCCAAAGTCTCACAAATTTACAGCTAGAGAGAGAGAGAGTAACTGATGGAACCAAGCTCTTTACAACTCTGAGGACTTCTAGACCAAGATCACACTTGGCACTAAGAAGGCTTGGGAGTTAATCTTGGAGATAAAAAAGTTTAGGCTATGATGGTTTACTCACTATAGGATAGAAAGATAGAGAATGGTTGAGTGAGTAAGAATAAAAAATCCAACAATATTTATAGGGTATTGGAAAACCAAATTCGGCCAGAGTTTTGTCAGGTATTAATTCAAATTTCCAACCGATGGGCCAAAAAATCAGGAGCTAATTTAACTGGTTAATTTTATACCAAAAGTGTAACTGAGTTCGGTCCAAGTTCGGCATGAGTTTGGTCCAAGTTTTGTTTCTAAGTATGGTAGACTTTGTTAATGAATATCGCCTAATTTGGTGGATAGGTTCTTTGGTTTATTTGAGTGGACTAGGTATCTGAATATAGGTACTTGGATTTGCTAGTATGACTCAGCTTACATCAGCCCTAGACTCAAATAAATAAAAGATTATATTTGAATATGGAACCAATAGCTAGTGTAGTGTCTGTATTTGGTACTGACGGAGTTGATATACTTTGCATCGAGTATCTACTTCATCTGTATTTTAGATCTATTATTTGACGATTATCAGAATCAGGTTGACTGTGACCACTTTGTGTCAACAATCTCCCCCATTATGATAATTGACAAACTATGCCAAAATATACGTAGGTGAGTCTGATGTAGCCTTTGATGCAAGTAATTAAAACGTAGACGAAGATTCCTTATACGTAGATCTTTCCGTTGAAATAAGCTTTTTAAGAAAAGCTCCCCGTAAGTAGATCTTTCCTTTGAATGGGAGCACTTGAATGACTTGTAACTTGTCATTACTTTATAGCAAAATTAGGTACAGGTATATCAAGAATATAGATATAATTATATTATAGTTATATGTAATCAACCAAACATCAACCATAATCGTCATATTTTATCATCACATTTTGTCATTTTTCCCCCTTTGTCAATATATCATAGTGGGAAAAAACTCTCCTGTAACGAGTAATTTTGACAAATTGAAGAAATAGACGTATTAACCAGATAAAAGTATCATGCATTATTTAATCAAAATAAGTATCAAGACAGGCGAATATCTAGATGCAAATAACTAAAATAGCATAAAGTTTTATGAATAATTTCAGCAAATATTTCTAGTACTCTGAAATAGAAAAATAATAAATCCACATAGCCAAATAAAACTATCACAAATCATCATCAACAACATCAGCAGGCGAGTGGTCATTATAATATGCTCCGGTAGGGTCAAAGTACTGCTGAACAAATGGATCATCGATCATGTAGCATGAGCGGGAAGGATCACGAGCCACTGAGTGAGGTGCAGTAGGATGATGGGCTAGGTGATAATAAAGACCTGCTAGGAAGTTGGCTAATGTGTGGGCCTGGATAGTGGTGTGATAAGACTGGTCGCGAAGTCGAGTGATAATTATAGTGTTCTGCTCCTAGCGTTGAGCAGTTATCATCTGATTTTGCATCCGTATCATATACTCTGCTATCATATAAAAGTATTGGTTGAAATAATGAGCATGAAACTTCTTGTCAGAGTATATGATACTTTTACGAACTTTACCATATCATATACTCTGCTATCATTCCCAAGCAAACCTCCAAAGATGATGTTACCTATAGGGAGATGTCTGTTTTATATCACTTCTACACATCCACTCCCTTTAGTCCTCCTAGGACCATGATTAGGCAAATGATTGACTGTTGTAAACACAAATGTCAACTTCCTTATTCTATGTATCTACCACTTATCTTTGAGCACTTTCACATTCTATCACTACCACATTCTGAAATAGGAATATTTTTGTCATTTTATATATTATAAGTATTGTGTGTAATTATTTTGAATAATTGTATGATATGTGTATTTATATATATATTATATATAGTGTTCTTTAATGTATGGGTTAGTGGACTAGACCTAGAAGCCCACTAGTTGAACCTCTGACCAGAATATAGGGTTATAAATTTAATTTGTATTATTTTAGAATTTATTTATTTAGGGTTATAATTTATTAGTGTGATTTTATTTCTTTGTAGTGGCTTACCGTTGCTTCGATATTTGGAGCGCTACCCTAGCTTTTGCCTTCCAACAAATTTTATACCCTTGCCCTTGACGTGTCCGCCTTTCATTCTAACCTTTATGTAACTTATAATTATACTCTCTTGTGCTTCATTTTAGTCGCACAATATTTGTTGCAGACGTTATTATTTAATTTCAAATAAATCCAACTTTGTATCCTTGTGCGTTCCAACCAAAATTGGAGACACAATCGTGACCCATTTTGTGCAATCCAAATTATGATAATATTCTATTCTGAGTCTACTATATTCATGACACTTATGTTCCACCTAATTTTATCCCCATGTACTTCCAATTAATATTAGAATACCCATTATATTAATTTTAATTAATTAATCCAAAATCTTACCATGTACAATTTTTCAATTGTTGGGCACTTTTATGCAAAAGTGTATTAAGGTGTCCACCCCATTGGACCAACACATGAAAAAACCCCAATTTCCTTCATGTTAATTTTCTCCATAATTTTTTGGAGTGTGTAACACTCAACATCAACCCACATTGAACCTTGGTCCTCCATTTTCAAACAATGCAATCCTAGCCCTCCAATACCTACATGACAAGCCAAGGCCCAATCCCAAGGAGAATGTTTACCAAGCTAACTTTTCTAGGTCAACCTCAACACCAATCCTAGTTTTACACATATATATATAACTTTCTTTTCCTTTATTTTTCCCATCAGCCGACCCCCTCCCATCTCCTGTGCATCTCCCTCTCCCCCTTCCTATCAATCAGTCGCCGGAGCTCTCGCCGGTGCAGCCGGAGCAGTCGAGTCCAGCAACCCCTTCCTGCCATCCTCCCGTCTCCTCCCCGACAAGCCCGCTGGCAACCGCCTGAAGTTGACCCGACCCTGCCTCGACCACCCGCAGACCTCGTCCCCGACCATCACCACCGCCATTGACACCCGGCCCGACCTCCTCTCCCCCGGTGATCACCCGCAGTCGCCTGAACCTCGACTGCACGACCACCATCTCCGCCATTAACGACCTCCTGGCCACTCTCTTCCCCGGCCACTGCTCCCAGCAACCACCCTATTCTCTCCCTCTTCCCTGTCATCCCCTCGCCGGACCCCAGGTCATCCCGACCTCCCTCTTCCCTGTTCTCTTCATTCCACCTCCTGTCGACCTCGCCTGAAAGTCCCTCACAGCCACCACCATCACCCTTAATCATCATCATCATCATCATCATCATCACCTTAATCATCATCATTATCACCTTAACTATCATCATCATTACCTTAATCATCATCATCATCAACATCAACCTCATCGTCATCATCATCGTCATCGCCGATCTCGTGCACATGCACGCCGAGGCCAAGGTGAGGAGTATTTCTCTTATGATTTTTTTGTGATATGTACGTGAATGATGATAAGATGTTAGCATGTCGTGTTATGACAACTCATTAGATGTTGATTTCAAGAGACCCTGTAAATAAACCCAACACGTATACGTATACGTACGCGTATGCGTATATTGTTTAATTTGGTATATATATATATTTAGTATGTGTATAGTATTCAATTTGGTACATATAGATATATATTTAGTATGTGTATGTTTTCTGTAAGGGAATTTAATGCAAATTCCAGTTATGACTATATATGTATTTATGCGGTGTGGCCATAAATGTTAGTAGTAGGTATCCCGTGTCTACATTTGACTGTAATATATACATACTGTATGACCATAGGTGTTAACTGTGGATATCCCATATTTACAGTTGACTATGTAATCCTGTATATTGTGAGTTGTCTGCCTTGTGTACACTGACGCACTGGCTAGACGTGTTAGTGTTTGACTGTCTGTTTTTACAGCATTTGAGGACGTGACACCCGTGCAGCTAGAGACGCACGCTTGAACCTATTAGATGACTAGGATCACCCTTAGCGTACCCTCTGAGTTCAGTGTAATTATGGTTGTGTATGTGCTAGTGTAATGGCTGATGTTGTATTGTATTATATTATATGTATATAGGACCATTGGATTATTCTACGAGACTTCAGGAGCAGGACATTGGTATTGCCAGCTAAGGACCCCAGGCGAGCATATTCTCTGATAGTTTCTTGTTTATGATATCCTCTATGTTCATTGTATTTAGTGTAGATATCCATATTTCTTGACACGATGGTTACACGGATTGGTATATTCGGATCTCGTCATGAGATATTATTCCTTGTATATGGTGTATCTTGTGCAAGTCTTGTTTCATTGATTATCTTGTACATGCACAGACACTGATTCTCGAGAAGACTAGCTATCTTCTTGGGGAATCTCGTGCCATAGCGTAACATGGTTGGATCTACTATACCAGTCGGGGGTGGGGAGTATTTTAGTGTAGATATATGATCATACCCTTCATGTACAAGTCTTATTTTTATGTTAGTGTTGGTCATACACCGCACGTATGACTAACTAGGCCATTATTCATGTACAAGTTCCTAAGTCGATCACATGTTAAAGCTAGTACTCACACACTTAGTCATTTGTATTCTTGTTCATTATCATATTATTCATTCTTGTATTTATTTCTAGTATTTCCTTTATTGTGTATCTCTTGTACATGTATATGCATCTTGTATATTTATATCTATTTACTGCTACATAGTTTATATCATTGATTTAGAACTGCTATTAGAGATGTACTTCGTTCCATCCTGACTAAATTTTTTTTTCAGACTGCATCTTGTATATTTACATCTATATACTACTACATAGTTTATATCATTAATTTTTTTTCCAGACTGCTACATAGTTTATATCATTACAGGTTAGACTATTATTGTTGTTAGACTTGTGATTGTATTTCATTTAATTCTTCGATATATTATCGTGCTCTAGTTATGTGATTGAGTATTTTTAGATTACATTGTGATATTTATCTCTCCTTATGGAGTTGGATATTCGTGAGAGATTAATTAGATAGTATTATGACCTAGACTGCGTTCTACCACCGATGCTGCAGCGTAGGCTGGACGTACCCACGTACTCGTGCCCCTATATCGGGTGCGAGTCGTGACACATTCCTACGGAAGAACCCACTTATCTATCTTAGCCAGCTTATCTGACCAAAGCCTGCAGGATTCATCCTACTTCTCTCGCTCCTGATGGGAATGACTCATCCAGATCTAATTCTGATGTACCAGCTGATCCAGCTCCAGTTGATCTAGCTCCAGCTAATCCAGGTCCAACTGATCCAGCTCCAGCTCCAACTGCTCCAACTCCTACTCCATCATCCTTTGCACAGCCTGCTACCTTGGACTCGATCCAAGATATATTCCGTGAGCAATTCAGGTTGTAAAATGAGATGATAGATGCTTAATACTAGAAGCAGAACACTATGATTATCACTCGACTTTGCGACCAGTCTTTTCGTACCACTATCCAGGCCTACACATTAGCCAACTCCCTAGTAGATCTTCATTATCACCTAGCCCATCATCCTACTGTACCTCACCCAGTGGCTCATGATTCTTCCCACTCAGGCTACAAGATGGATGATCCATTTGTTCAGCAGTACTTTGACCCTAGCGAAGCATATTTTGATGATCACCCGCCTGCTGATATTGCTGATGATGATTTGTGATAGTTTTATTTGGCTATGTGGATTTATTAGTTTTTCTATTTCAGTGTACTAGAAACATTTGCTAAAAATATTTGTAAAACTTTTATGCTATTTTAGTTATTTGCATCTAGATATTCTCCTATCTTGATAGTTGTTTTGATTAAACAATGCATGATACTTTTATCTGGATAATATGTCTATTTCTTCAATTTGTCAAAATCACTTGTTACGGGGGAGTTTTTTTCCCACTATAATATATTGACAATAGGGGAGAAATGACAAAATATGATGACAAAATGTGACGATTATGGTTGATGTATGGTTGATTACATATAATTATGATATATTTATATCTATATTCTTGATATACCTGCACCTAATTTTGCTATAAAGAAATGACAAGTTACAGGTCATTCAAGTGCTCCCGTTCAAAGGAAAGATCTACTTACATGAGAGCTTTTCTTAAAAAGCTTGTTTTCAACGAAAAGATCTACGTACAAAGAATCTTCGTCTATATTTCAATTACTTGCATCAAAGGTTACATTAGACTCACATATGTGTATTTTGGCATAGTTTGTCAATTATCATATTGGGGGAGATTGTTGACACAAAGTGGTCACAGTCAACCTGATTCTGATAATCGTCAAACATCAGATCTAAAATACAGATGAAGCAGATACTCGATGCAAAGCATATCAACTCCGTCAGTACCAAAGTCAGACTCTCTACCAGCTATTGGTTCCATATTCAAATATAATCTTTTATTTATTTGAGTCTAGGCTGATGTAAGCTGAGTCGCACTGGCAAATCCAAGTACCTATACCCAGATACCTAGTCCATTAAAATAAACCAAAGAACCTATCCACTAAATCAGGCCATATTCATTAACAAAGTCTACCATACTTAGAAACCGAACTCGGGCCGAACTCATGTCGAACTCGAACCGAACTCGGTTACCCTTTTGGTATGAAATCAACCAGTTCAATTAGCTCATAATATCTTAGCCCAACGGTTGAAAATTTAAATTAAACCCCATCCGAATTTTGGCCAAATTTTATTTGCCTACATACTATAAATATGATTGGAATTCTACATTTCTACTCACTCAACGGTTCTTAATCTTCTATCCTATTGTGAGGAAACATCTAAGCCTTAACTTTCCCATCTCCAAGAGCAACTCCCTAGCCTTCCTAGTGCCAAGTGCAGTCTTGGTCTAGAAGTCTTCAGAGTTATAAAGGGCTTGGTTCCATTAGTTACTCTCTCTCTAGCTGTGAAGTTGCGAGGCTTCGGATCAAACCTCATGGTGTAAAGAAGTGGCAAGCCTTCAGATCAAATCTTGTGATTCAATTGGTGATTATAGTGGATAAAACTCTGAGCAAGAGTTCTCGGGACTGGACTAGTCCTCTCAGAGGAAAACCAGTATACATCTTGGTGTTTGCGTTTGCTTTCTCTCACCCTATTGTATATATATAAGTATATTCATAACACTGCTAGTAGTATCACTTATACATGAGATATATTCTAACTGCTAGTAGTTGATCACCATTGCATGCAATAGAATTATATTTTAATAGGTGATTTTACTCTGTTGCATACATACACTCTATTCACCCCCATCTAGAGTTGCCATACACGGTCCTATAGAAATCCAAATACCTTCTCTTAGAGTAACTATTGCTAATGAGCTAATAGTAGAGAATAATGATTGATTGTTCCTGCAAGAATTAGAAGCATTAGATGATAAGTGCCTATACGCTCAATAACGCATTGAGCTATACCAAGCACGCATTTTCAGAGCTTTTAATCAAAAATCAAGGAAAGAATATTCTAAGAAGGTGAATAGGTCCTTACAGTAAGGAGACCTATGATTACAACCAATAAGAGTAAAGGCAAATTCTAAGCTAAATGGAAAGGTCCTTATGTGGTGGAGACAATATTCTCCAACGGAGCCTACATGCTCGCTAAGCCTAATGGAGACTTGATAATGATATATTTCAACGACAAATTCGTCAAAAGTATTATGTCTAGGCGCGACATATTCTTATCCATCTTCAACATATTAAGATAAGATGTACAACAAGTACGTTTTTCCAATCCCCAGTAACTTGTAGCCTACACGGTATCTCGAACTATTACCTATATTCACTCTTGAATAAGACATGGGTAATGGGTCCTCAAAGTTTCCTAGTGTGATAATCCTCACGTCCAACATAACGCTCTCGTTGAGATCATATAAACAATTTTCTCCAACAAAAATATCATATTCTTAAAGTCCAGTTGTTTTAAGGATGTCCTATTCTTGATCCCTAGTTAGATTGGGAATAATCATAAATGTTTACTCACCAGTCAAGAGGTGAAATACGATTCATGTCTATATTACCTCTTAATTATATTCTATTTATTATCCCCAACAGAGAAGATAATAGTTCACCCCTGAATGACCCTTTCTTCTTTTCTCCAGTGGAGTAAACTAGCGAGCTATCACGTCCATATCACCTCTTATAGTATTACATCATGCAAAAAATTATCATTTGTACTCAGTATTACGCCACGGGTGACAAATCCAACAAATTCTCCATAAAATTATATTTTGGCATGTCCATGTTACCTCTGATCAGATATATTCAGTGGGATCCCGTTCAAAATTATATCAAGTCCACATTACCTCTGATCTTGATTTCACTCTAACTATTATTTGTATCTAATATTAGATGTACAATAAATAAATGGGTCTACAATAAACAATTGTTCTTTGAAAAGCTAAATGTTTTAATTCATTTTTATTGAGAAATATACAAGAAAATAAAACAAGGAAAAGATGATAGAGTTATATGCTTCTATGGCTCCTTTTGCTACAAATGACTCCAGAATGCCCGAAGCACATAGGAGAGCGACATAGAGTAAAGACTAGCAACTAACTCGACTGACACAGTTCTTCCTTGATTTTTTTACTCCACCTGAGTGAAATCTATCTTATGCTTTTAGTTCTCCTGATTTTAGTTCTCTTGCTTCTTTGTTTTATTATTTTGCCATTATTGGATCTTATATTGTATATGTAAAAAGAAAAAAGGAAGATAAGAAAAAAAGTCATTCGCCATGCCTATCAGTGGAGGGTATGCTACAATCTCTGATGCTACTCTTGACGGCGGCATGTGTAGCCACTCTTCGATTGACTGAACCACCGTCGACCTCGTCGGCAGCCTCGCCGTCATTGCTTGAGCAGAGAAGGCCAATCCCTTCCCCTTGCTACCTTTCTTAGTCACCTGAGTCTGCTTGGAGCCATTGTTGTTGCTCGAGAAAGAGGAAGACAAAGACATTGAGAGTAGTAAAAAAGTTCTCTCTCTCTCCTCAACCCGTGTATATATAGATTTTAGGGGAAAAATCTTCGATTAATGACTCTTCGAATCCCGTACATTAATCATGTTGTTCATCCACGCCAGCAACCCGTTAGGATTTTGTCCAAAATGCGCGCACAAAATCTCAACAACTTTTTATGCTTCTAATTCAAAGTATTTTGAATTTGTTTAGACGAATTCAAAATCTATGAAGGGGTTCTTGTAGAAGCATAAAAGTGCGCCTTTTGAAGATGGCACAGTTTCCTACAAATAATCTAAATATAGGAAGAACGACATACTTTCTCTCAGTTCTAATGGATGGCGCATTTTTGACTTGCTTCAGAGGATGGTGCACTCTTTCAAAGAATAGAAGGGTGGCGCACAATAAGGCTGTTCTTATCTAGCCCAATACAAGAGCACAATTGGCCTATAATTTTTTTCTCTCAAGCATTAAATATGATGAGCCTGATAACTGAACAGTAGTCGAGGGTGTTAGAAGCTATCATTACAACTGAGCTACGACACGCAGACCCAGATTATCATTTAGCGGCCAGTACGAATCAACTTCTTCAAAGTGCGCCATAAGGCCAACCACTTAAATAGTGCGCCAACACGGCTACTTCCTCAAAAGTGCGCCATCATGGCTACTTCCTCAAAAGTGCGCCATCACAACTACTTCTTCAAAAGTGCACCATCACGACTACTTTTTCAAAAGTATGCTCAAAAGTGAACCATCATGGCTACTTTTTCAAAAGTGCGCCATGATGGCTACTTTCTCAAAAGTGCACCATCATGGCTGATTCTTCAAAAGTGCGTCATCACAGCTATTTTCTCAAAAGTGCGCCATCATGATTGCTTCTTTAAAGTGCACCATAAAGCCAACCTCTTCAAAAGTGCGCCATCATGACTACTTCGTCAAAAGTGCGCCATCATGGATATTTCTTTAAAAGTGCACTATCACGGCTACTTCTTCAAAAGTATGCCACCACGGCTATTTCTTCAAAAGTACGCCATCACGAATATTTTCTCAAAAGTGTGCCATCATGCCTACTTCTTCAATAGTGCGCCATCATGGATACTTCTTCAAAAGTGCGCCATCACGGGTATTTTCTTAAAAGTGCGCCATCACGGCTACTTTTTCAAAAGTGCACCATCACGGCTACTTTTTTAAAAGTATGCCTTCATTGCTATTTTCTCAAAAGTGTGCCATCATGGCTACGTCCTCAAAAGTGTGCCATCATGGCTACTTCTTCTAAAGTGCGCCATCACGACTATTTCCTCAAAAGTGCGGCATCACGGCTACTTCTTCAAAAGTGCGCTTGTATAGCCAATCTTTCCAAAAGCTTCAGTCTTCAGACCACTTCTAAAGTGCGCCTACGATCCTAACTGAGAAAAAGAAGTTACAATTACGTGTCCTACATGTCATGTTTCTCATAAAACATGCATAAATAACTGTCCCATGAGCTACGCTTTCCTCGTATACATGTCAAGAAGGCAGCAAGTTGTGCACCCACTCACTAGATCATGGGATATCATCCTATCAAAAGTGCACGCACAGTGCGGACTATCTAAAGTGTGCACACACTGTCATAACTGCTCTGAAATCCTATAAATATAGGATTATTGTGTACGTTATAGAGGCTAAAATTTTACGTATTTGAAATTCAAGAATAGAAGGAGAGAAATAGAAGATGCATGTATCGTTGTTGCCAAAGCTTTCTCATTGGCCAACTCTTCAAGTTGTTCACAACATCCTTGCATTTCTTCATCGTCGTGTAGTCCAAGGAGTAAAGTGATCGTTTACAGATCAAATTTTTATAGCTATACTTTCTCAGGATCAATTGTATCAAGATTTTTGTCTAGGATCTATTGTACTCTTCTTTCTGTTAATAGTTTGTAAAACAAAGTTCGTAAAACCTTTATTCATCGCAAAAAAATACTTTATCGTTATACTTTGTATCATTTAAGTTATATTAATCCATCAAGTCATGTTCATTAAATAACCGTTCGATCAATCCCTAGTCTACCTCTAGCATTCCTTAACAACTAAGTTCAAATCCTCAAGCCAACGTCTATTCACCTTCTACACGTCCCATTTTATCGAGTTTATCTATATAATCATCGAACATGTTGGCCTTGATCTTTCGTGAGTTCGATCATCCCCGTTGGATGTGCAATCACTACACTAGCGCTCCCGCGTGATATTCATTCTCATTCGGACCTGATGTCTAGTGCTATCTTTCGAACTAGATTCATGATCGTTCGTCCAAATTAAAGATTAAATTCATTATTTCCTACCATAATTATAGAACCACACTATTCCTGAACATGTATCAATCATTGCTATCTTCCAATTATTAATATCGTATCAAGTATATTAATTCGGAACCATAATATCCATACTCAAGATAAATTCTATCGAGCGATATTCTACTAAATCCAAACTTTCCATACACGATATCCTTCGTTCGCGCTATCGTTTCACTCAGGCTAACTTTCATCACATCCTTGAGTATTCAATTTCAAACTTAAGTTTCAATCTATTTGATTCAATTCAAAATAGCTCATAGAATCCACTAAGTTTTCTCAACTAATATATCAATTTTATTATTATGAATTCCTATCCGACATGAGCCCTAACTTTTACTTAACTCATCCTCAATCGCTCGAACATTTCTAAAACCATCTATACACCCCTCAGATTTTAAGGTACAAGAAAAATTCGTAAAACTCACTACATCCTCAGATCGCTTATTCGTTCCTGAGCTCTCGTATACATCACCCAGGAATCGAGTCATCCAAAAAAGTTCTCAATAGAGTTTGCATCACTTATATATCCATCCAATTCTTTCTTCAAACTCATATACGATCCCCTAGCGTCATCTCGATAATCATAGTTTTGTATATATCTTTATCGATAGTCATCCAGGTAAACCATAATTTGATTCGTAACTTATTTACTCAAGTATCTGTTTAATCCATTTCTAAGAATCTAAGCACGATTCTTTATATTCTCCTTAGCGCTAATCCAATAATGTGTCTATCGATAGCCATTCTAAGTATAACTTATACTTGTCCGAACGATATTCCAATCTCGCTCACAAACTTGCTCACACCAAAGGTTATAGGTATGCGATACCCGGCTTGACTTAGCCAAAAGGCTACGTGTATAGCCATCCCATCCGAACGATATTCTAATTTTGTATGCTAATTCGTTTAGCATTTTCATAAGGCTTTCATGGTTCGCACGTAACTTGCCAATTCTAGCACGAGTCTACTCCCATAAAGTCCGACACAGATTGGCACAAAGGCCTTTGCATCACTATCTTGTTCAATTAATCATTCATATGCACTTTTTTAAAATATTTAGACTCATTGTATAGAAAATCCCAACGGGACAACGAGAGAGAGCGTATGTAAAATAACCCACGAATGAGCTTTCAAAACTATGAGAATTGATTCGAAGTCCATGGACGTAAAGTCGTGCTCTGAGACCATTATGTCACGCCCCCGGTCAGGAAGGGCCGGAACATCCTTGCTTGGGTGTGATGCCACGCGAGCCTGACGTGCGCCCGCCCAAGGCCATGTCCGAACCGGCATTTGATAACTAGTTCACAAAGTCGTTATAGCGGAAGCATTGAATATACACAAGTATAGAAGTAAAATAAGCTCTTTATTGATAATTAAGAAATATTACAAGCGGCACTAGGCTGAGATTACAAGTCGCTCATGCCCTCTCTCTCAAAAAAATAAAGGTACAACTTTAGAATGATAACATAGGCGGTGTTCCAATATTATGTCATGTATATGTGCTTCAGCTCCAGACACAACACTCCAAGGCTCCAAAGTGAACTCCATGCCTTACCGCACACGAGGGAATACTCCCACCGAACGTGGTTCTCCCGCAACTTGCACATAATCTGGTGGGTTATCAGTAAATTGAATGTAATGGTGGAGATGCTTCTCGCCCGCTCAACAAATCTAAACACGTTCATATAGGTTCTGTGTACCATCTATTATGTAGTCTTTCTAGTCTTGCCTCAGGATTATTTTCATGGGATAAGATACAAAGCCTAACTCGTATTACAGAAATAGAGTGTTGCATAAGATATAAGTAATACGACGTGAGTTACCAACTTACCATTTGTTCTTCCCTATCTAAGATAAATCAAGTTAACCAAGCACGAATATAAAATAGGATCAAAAGATCGAATAAGCCAACACAAGTGTTATGAGCACGTTATCGACTCAGTTGAATGAGTTACTCATGTACTCATATTTTGATATACTAAGATTCTGTTTTATTCAGATGTGTCACTTAGATTATTCGGATGTCTTATACTCAGATTGATCAGGCATGTTATACTTCTTTATGTATGTTAAACTCAGATTATTCAAGTTTATACATAGGTTCAGGTTACTTGGTTCAATTAACAATCTACAGGCAGAGTGCACCATGCATTCGTTACTTGCCACAAGTCTATACGAGCCCATACGCGGGTTGCTGCCACGTATGGAATATACTTTATAATACATATTTGGTCTTATGACCTAATGAGCCACCATTGACAAGTTATAGTCTTAGGACATAAATGTGATGCAATCCAGGTAGCGAGCCCCACTACACGCCTTTCCGTTGAAAGCAAACGACTATCATAATATTCCTGTCCGGGTCGGATCAGCCCCGGTGCCTCGGAGTACCGTCCGCAGAAACCATAAGCTTGTGTACAGGTTATCAATGACCAATGACGATCTATAAACTAAGTTAACATACGAGGCATTTCAAGAAACATGAATGGAATATATTGATTCAATATAGGTCTATATCATAGTTTATCTGTTCAAACAATTCAGTATAAGTTTATAACATAGTATGCATGTTCTAATCATCATATAATCCCGTGCGTTCTTTTTAATGCATAGTTAAGTTAATATTTTTACTACTTATTGCATCTCCTATTTTGGGAGTTGCCTTGGCGACCCAACGGTCCTGAAGTCTTTCCATGTTTTCATTACTTGGCTCTGAAATGACTATTTTGATAGTCTTCATGTCTCAAGTGAGTGAATCATTTTAACTGAAGTGCTTTAACTCTTACTATAGACTAAGTGAAGTAAAATGCAGCAATGGGCAGGATAGTGCTAAAGGAATAATCTATACTTTAACACTAAAAAACATAAGAAAAACTCTATCGAGGCAAACAAATATTTTTATCACTAGTAGTAGATTTATATTCCATGTTCTATACAAGTAATACGAGACGAGATTATTCCCTTAGCTTGCTGCGTTGAGTTATTAGCATACAATAAGTGATTTGCCTAGAGAATAGTATGTATCGTCCGTATTTTAAGTGTGCAGGATAAACAAAGACAGGTTCATTGTAGCCACCCACCTTAGAGATGATTTGCCTCTGTATAGCGATACTCCGAGCACGCCTTTGAAAGTCTAAGTCTGAACTCCTGAAGGGCCAAGTCTGAATTTCTTTGCATTAAGCGAGTCTTTCTCCCGGAGCTAGGCGTGACAGGTCGTCACACTTGCACCGTTTGAATTGGCTCTCCACCTTCTGTGGAATAGGTTGTTACACTTTGTCTCACTAGGAATGTGAACCAACACTCTCTTTCCCACTTATTCAACAGTCGTATTGTAAGCCCCTAGCCAATACAAATATAACCATCCCTGCAAATTGAACTAGCAGACAAATCTACTCCCAACGGAGTATTGATATTAATATTCATATCTAGCAGTGTCTTACAAAGTTTATATTCATTAGCAAATTTAGATGATATGAAGCTATGTGTAGCACCATAATCAAATATTACGCGAGCAAATATTTCTCTATAAAGCAGTATACCTGTTATAAAAGTGTTTGTGCAAAGCACTTCTTTTTGAGTCAGTAAAAACACTATATCTTGTGCTGCAGGACGAGGGTTCTGAGCATTCACAGGTGCTGTTGGAGGAGTCCGTAGCGCTTGTCCATGATTTTGTGGAGTATTCTGATTCCTACCTCCATTGTTGGATTCATAATGTTTGTGACCCAACTTTCCACATTTGTAACATCCCACATGGCACTCTTCCACATGGTGTCTAGGACGATTGTACCTAATGCACCACGGTCTCTGATAAGGACCACGATTGTCATTTGTGTTAGGATGCTTGGAGGCCTCAGACTCGCTTGCTGCCATGGGTCGTTTATAGTTGTTTCCATGACTGCTCTGTGTCTTCCCTCGAGAATAAAATGTCTCTATCTCGAGAGCCACTTCATAGGCATCCATCTAGGTTGTACACTTCTGATTGAGCACGTTATGTTGTAGGCCCTCATTCAGACCATTAATAAATCATAACCATTTTGCCTCATCGTTCGGTAGCATGTATCCGCTGAACTTGGATTTCTTCAGGAACTCTGCTTCATAGTCATCAACGGACATATTGCCCAACTAGAGAGCTACAAACTCCTTTTTATTCTTTTGGCGGACATATGGTGGGATAAATTATGCGATAAATGCCTGTTTGCATGTCTCCCAAGAGACTTTGGCTTCTTTGTTGGCACCACAAAGTGCTTGCCTTTTTTATTCCCACCAGTCTTCTGCTTTCAAATAAAGCTGCACAGTCGTACAGTCTACTCTTTTGGTGCCCTAAACGTCCAACATACGAAAGATTCCTTCCAAGGTTTTTAGGAAGCCCATTACTTCCTATGGTTCCGTCCTACCATTAAACTAGGGCTGATTGTATGTCTTAAACTTAGAAAAATTAAACGTCGATCTTTTCCTTGTAGGCTATTCGGTTTTCTTTGGCTCGACTACCATTATTTCTTTAGCTACGGTCACCTCGTGGCTGTCGGTCAAAGAAGTGACTAGTTGAGTCAAGCTATCGACTTGCTGCTGTTGTGCATCAAATTATGCTTGGAACTGAGTCATTAGTTGTTCTTGAAGCTCATAATACTGTGCCTCAATCATCATGTGATGTGCATCGCTATGCTTATTCTCCACCTCTAATATTTTTATCACTTTTTGCATTGAGTTAGATGATGATGTCGCCTTTGAGTTATCCTATTTTTTCATCTGCAAAAGAAATAACTTCCATTAGCCCTTATAAAATATTTATAGGCTTATTGTATGGAATATTATTTCATACAGCGCTATCGAAAAGCAAATCATCTAAGAAAATTGTTAATGTTTGAAAACATCAATTGAAAATCAATTATGAAATTCGAGAAAGATTAAAATATGCTCTAATACTAACTTGTCATGACCCGGTTATGCAGAATTAATCATCCTCGCATTCAGTTTCGCAAAATCGTTCGTCCTCGCTAGGGCATGATGTCGTACAAGTCTGGGGTTGCACTTTACAAGGCAAGAACATGCACATGTGTCAAAATCTTTTAAACATTTTAGCAACACAACAGCAGAATATTGAACATACATTCTAGAGAAAGAAAATATTTTTTTTATTGAATCATTGCAACATAGTATAATTTTCTCAGTACTGAAATGGAATGCTTGAACGGCTTACATAACTTTGTATAAAATAAAAGATTGATAGGTTGACATGAAATAATATTCTTATCTCATACATTATGCCTATTTATTATATTCTTGAGAATTGCAAAGCTGCAACTTGAAATCTTGGAATACTTTGAAGTAATGAAGAAGCTTTGAAAAGAACTGCAGCAAAAACTTTATCTTCCTTGAGATCCCGCGGTACCTTGGTCACCTAGGTTGCCCACAGAGACGTGGGTTAGTACTTAACATGTATTAGTAAACAGAACTAGCCCACTTACCTAAAATAATACTTCTTAATTAATATAAGCAGTTTAATAGGCAACAGTTTAAATAGGCAACATATAAAATTCTTACCCAGGCCAATGGTCGTTCTTGTATAAATTATATGATTATTCTTACCGCCCCTGCGTAAGACATCATTAGCATGCTCTCTTAGGGTCATTGGTGTTGTTTTACCATATAGGACTTTTACCACGGTATGCAGTGGACCTCCTCAGGAAGGTAGCTAGCCTCCACTGAGAATCCCGTAATACCTCGGGCCTATAAGCATGTCCGAATGCCTCCCCCTAGGTCAAAGCAGTCACTAGTGCCTTGGGTCCAGATCAAGGAAAATTATTACCTTGTGCATAAGTTATCCTTGACCATGCGAATGCATAATGACTAAGTTATAAACAGATTGGATGGTAAAGTAATAAAATATTCACAGCCAATATTATTCTCAATGGGGACTTCTTAGTCCATACTTTTCTCGCTTGGGGACATATACAGTCCATACTTACTTGCCTTCATACTTTTCTTTATGGGGACTTAGACAGTCCATACCTGCCTTTCTTTATTGATTGATTACAGCATAGCATAACATACTCTTGATAGTTTTGAAGGTATTCTCTAATTGCGTCTCAACAAGATGCAACAATGGTATTAAACTTGTGGCATTAGTGGTTTTATCGATCATTGGACTTAGTAAGGTTATAAGAGAACTTTATAATTATTGGCATGAAGGAGTAGAGAAGAAGGGACATAACTGCTCACCAAATAGTGAATGCCGAAAGAAAGAGGACGCTTGCTCGCTCAGGCTCCGGTCACACATTTATCTAAATTGGCACAAATATTTGGTCATATTACCATCTTCCTTTCTCTCAGGGTTCTCTAGAATGAATGCATTCAATCGATAAAAATGGGCTAAACAATCAATCATCGAAAACCAATCAGGAAAACACATTCATCAAACCAAGAAGTACAAACCCAACCAAAAAGCCAACAAAAATTTAATAAAAACTATTGGACTCATTCTAACCGAAACTGATCCATTAATTGGTAAGGTTAATTGCATTTTTTTATGGTCAATTATGCCAAAAAGTTTCCCTAATACTCAATTTTGACTGAGTCAATTGAGCCACAAGCCTTATATAGTGAACCGCTAGGAGCAGGGCACTACACACTAGTTCAATGATGGAATGCTAGACTATGTTGTGATATAGGCTTTGTATAATTTTAGTGATCTTTAGACCATTGGACTCTTGTGTTTTCTTGAGGCCATGGATTGATGACATGGCTAGATCTAGGGCTAAGCAACACCCACCCTCCATATAAAAGTACTACTTTTCTCTCTCCTCTCTTATTTTTCACTCTCATTCCTTCTATTCTCAATTCCTCTTAATTTACCTCTCCCTGAAGCTTGGACCCCAAACCCTAGGAGCTAAGTCTTGAGACTTGGTTGTCATTTCTGAACCCCCCTTCGAGGAGGAGTAGAAGACTAGGCTTGGATTGTTATTCCCAGGAAAATACATCTTACACCTAGTGGAGAAACTATGATTTCTTTCATACTTTATTTTTCTTTGATACCTTGCATATTTTTAGTCTATAATGTATATTCTGAGATTTTCTACATCTTTAGTATATGACATTTTTAGTTTTGATTAATAGTTTGGAGTAGATCTAAGTTTTTAAATGGTTGTAGCACCCACTTCCCGAATATAAAAATAATAATATGTTAAATAATAATATGTACACCTATAATATTTATACACTAATAAGGGAACATTAGATCCTTAGTACTCAATAAAGCTCATTTTAGGGTTTGGAACCATTGTTAGGCCATTAGGAATTTTTTGGGAATTCTTTGTAACTATTAATAAATAAAATCTAACTCTATAGGAATTCTAAGAATTTTTGTGGGAAATCGAGACGCCAAATTGACCCCAAATCAATTTTTCATGGTCCAATATTCTATTTTACATTTTTCTAGAATTTGTTTATATTTTTTTAAATATTTATTATTTATTAGGAGTTATTAAACTAAAAGCTGAGTTAAAAACTATTTTTGATTAATAAACTAAAAGGATTACACAGTCAGCAACCCTGGGCCCGCCTGTCAGCCTCCTATACCAATAGGGCGGGGCCGGCCTGTCAGCGACTAGCAGTCGCAGGTGCGGGTGCAGCTCAGGCTCCCGAGCTGAGCTGAGTCCGAATTTGACTCGGACTCGACCGAGCCAAGCCGCGCCAAATCGAGACCGTTCGACCCCGAACAGGATTGCTCGGATGCTTGCCATATGTATATATGAGCTGCGACTCCCTCTACTTTCTCTCTATATACATAATAGTATAGTCAGGGTGTTAGTTAATCTGCCGAATTAAGGAGAGAGAGAGAATGAGGAGGTTGTCATATACGGTTCGTTCGACTTCGCGAGGCCATTACTTCTAGCTTCGAACGAGAAATGCGTTCCCGTTTCTTACTTGGAACCATCTTGAGGTATACTTTTTGAATATATAATTTATATCATAAATTCTAAACATATTTTTTGAAAAATTCGTGGAGTTTTAGTCGTCCAAAATCTAACAAGTTTTGGTGTTTTCGAGATTTTGGGAGTTCCCGAATTCGAAATCTTGAACCGTTTGAAGTTTTAGAAAATTAATACGATAAAACACGACATATATATTTTCTCATAATTAAATATTCTATTTTACTATTATGTAAAATTTATGCAACATAGATATAGTCAGAAAACCGACGAAACTGTCATTTGAGCGCCATATTGGCCATAACTTTTTACCTACAAGTGAGTTCATAAATCCATCGATTCCAGCGTTCAATTAGTGCTAAAATCTACAAAAATCTACACAAAAACCTGGATTTTATGTCAGTTGACTTTTTGTTCAACAAGATGTCTCGATTTGCATGCCACAAGTCTCAAGTTAGAAAATTTTGTTTCTTTAGAAAAATTAAGATTTAATCTAAAATTCCGAATAAAAGGATTAAAATAGGATTTTAGAGTAATTATTTCAGAATTAAAAAAATTAAGATAAATTATCTCTTGACATGGTAATTCATCAAACGTAGGATTTGGACTCTAATTTGGGATACGATTCGTACTACAGCTAAGGACCACAGGCGAGTACATTTCTATGATTAGTTTTAGTATTTGATAGTCTCTATAACGCATGCTTAGTATTAATTATTTGATTCGTGACACTTGTTACACGGATTAGTAATTAGTGGATTCTTGTATGAGATATGTGACATTCTGGACTATTGTTATTTTATCATGTTTGGTTCGGAATTCATGTTGTCCTAGTAGAGAGGGAAAATACTTAGTGGGCGTTTGAACTACCCTTTCCATCCCATGGTCTTACTGTAATAATAGCAGCCATGCACAACACATATGGTTTGCCTGATTTTATCCTTAGCCGTTCACATATCAAGAAGGTATTTTAAATCACGTAGATTAGTTTATGCCTATTTGTTTCTCCCATACTTTCAGTTATATTCTATGATCGCTTGTGATTACTATAAATCATTGCCATGACAGGACTTCAACATTTAGTTATTCTGGTTGCCTTATTGTGATATGTTATTTTGTTGCCATCATATATTATTTACTATTTATTGCCGTATAGCTTCTACCATGTGTTGGAACTAATTTTACTTTGATGTACTCGTTCTAATACTGATTGGATAACAAAATTTTAGGTGACTACGATGAGGATTAGATCCTTATGATTTTATAATTTCAGTGTCTTTGATTGAGTTTAGTGCGGATATGTATATATGCTGTAAGTTGTATATTATACTTGTGGCTTATGGTACAACGTTCTACCGCCGACACTACGACGTAGGTTGGGAGTGCCCATGACTCATGCCCAAATCTAGGGTACGGATCGGAACACATTTTTATGGTGGCCCATGCAGGTCAGATTTCGTATAAAGTTGCGAACTCATGGTGGTACCTAAGTTTGTAGTACTACTACGAGCCTGCCATAGGATATAAGATATTTGGAATCCTTATTGTTGTCCTTCTTGAATACTACCTTATCTTTTGCCATATCAATTGAATCCTTATTGTTTCTACTTCTCAGAATGCCATGCAAGACTAGAGCGCGCGGTTCCAGAGCTAATGGTGCTCTTCCCACACCTCCCGCATATCTGGAGGCCTCATCAGTTGGATCTGGAGGCCTTCCTCTATCTCCTCCTCCTCCTCCTCCACTACATGAGATCTTCAAAAGTATAATAGAAGAACAGAGAGCTCAGGCAGAGGCCCCAAGGCAGTAGACAAAAATGTCGAGGGCAGAAATAGAAAATGGCCAATAGGTTGCTCTAGCAGCCATGGAGAGGATTTCGAGTAGATGGAGCCACAAACTTTCAAGGGGATCGAGGGAATCCTCTATGCTGATGAGTGGCTCAAGGATATCGAGTGGATCATGATGGTTTTCCTATTTTCATAGGACCTGGACATTGAAGGGTGGGCTTGCAGCTTCACGATATCGCCCGCACAAAGTTAAAAAATAAGCCCGATCTGACTTGGGACAAATTCAAGGTTCTCTTCTGGAGAAAATTCTTTCCTGCAGTGGCCAAAGGAGTTCTGGATAAGGAGGGAAGCTTCTAGTCTAATGGTTTAATTAATTTAATTATCCTCCTAATTAATGGGCTTTCTAGTTGGGCTCAATTCTAATAATTAATACATGTTGGTCCATGGATCTATTCTAACTAGTTAGGTCCACTAAAACAAGTCCAAAAAAAAATCTAACATGCTAATATTAAATAAGTAATACAATAAATAAATATTTAACATGCACAATATTTAATTAATTATAAAGTGACAAAAATATCCTTTTCTAGAAAATACGGTAGTGACAAGTCTATCCCCCTTAAAATAATTTTGTCCTCAAAATTTAAGGGTGATCGTACTCCTTCTAGGTCAAACCCCCAGCAATCATAGTCTAATAAGGTCTTATCTCACCAAGAACAGTCCTATCCAAAGAATAACATGCATGGTCATGGTCTCCACCTGTCTTATTACTGTTGTCTCTGTCAGGGTATTCTATAGCTACACTAACTATATAGCACAAGCATCTAAAAGGTACTAAAGAATTAATCAATCAAAATAGATGAAAGGAACAAAAAGAAAAAACAGACTCTCTAACCTATCACCTGTAGTATTGGTCTCCTCGACCGTCATCGCAAATGCTCTGCCCTGCCGAGGTAGCTCCCTATGTGGGTGATGAGCAATCTGTGGTGCTACAGGTGGCCTAAGCCCACCTCTCTGCCCTCGATCTGCATCCTGGCCTGGACGTTGAAGTATCCAGAGACAATCCTTCACCATATGCTCCGTTGATCCACAATGTAAGCATGCCCCAAGTCTCTTCCGACACATCTCCTAAGTGTCCCCAGTCTTCTTGCAATAGGTGCATTGAGGAGCCTGTTGCACCTGTCTATGAGGCTGCTATGGTATCTGTTGTACTGGAGCTTGTACTGGATCAACAATTAGTTCTGGCATCTGATATTGCTGCTAATAGGCTCCGAATTGTACTGGAAACTGCTGTTGCTGGAACCGTGACCTCTTTTGTCATTCCCGCACTGCTACAGTTACCCCCAAATATATCATGGTCCCTCTTCGGCTTCAAGTTCCACCCCCGCTCGACCTTGCGTGCCTCCGAAAGTATCTCAGAATATGTCTCGTAGAAAGACGGAATGAGAATCTTGACTTCCCAATTCAGACCCTCGTGGAAACAGATAGCCCGAACTTCTGGCTCCCTCACCAAGTACTCCGCAAATCAGCTCAGCCTCCCGAACTCTGCGGCATACTCCTCTACGGACATGCTCCCTTGTGTAAGGCTCTCAAACTGTCTTCCTAATTCCAATCTGTCCGTCCGAGCAAAGAACTTCTTCTTAAAGAGATCCTTGAATATCTTCCAGGAATGCCCCACATCAGTAAGAATTGGCTCATTCCTGAACCAAGTGCGGGCAACGTTGAACTGTTGAAGTCCTACCGCCTCAACCTTCAAATCCTCCGTAAGACGGGACACCATCATGAGTCGCTAGATATCTTTAAGCCAATTGTCAGCATAGACTATACCTTCTGTACCCTTGAAAACTCGAGGCTCAAGCTTCTTAAAATTTTGAATATTGCCTGGCTTGATCTGAATATCCAGTGGCGGTGGAGGAGCCTCTCTCTGAACTACTGCTATAGCTACCTAATGGGCATTTTCCATACTCTGCCGCATCATATCTGATTGCCTGTGCTGGGCTTCTATCTGTGCCCTCTGTAATTCCATCATCTCTCTAAACAGTGCAACCATCGACGCGGTATCTCCTGAAAATGGAGGTGGTGGAAGTCCCTCCGAAGCAACTGGAGTAGTACTCGGAACAAGTGGAGGAGAACCCCAGGAGGCAGCTAAAACTCCTACGTGAACTGATATCGTAGGAGGTACAAACCCTACTGCTGTTTTGGATAATATAAACGAGAAAAGATTTGATGAATACGGAAAACGAGGTCTTGTACGAAGACCCGCCCTTCTTTTATGTTTACAAACAAGATTGTACAAATTTGATCCTACACGAGGATGTCTAAGTACAATTTATTTAATCTGGGTGAATATTGCTATAGGTGTCTGATCTGCAGTCGATCACTTTAGCCCTTGGACCACACGATGTTGAAGAAGTACCGTGAAAGACTGGTAGCAGCTTCGAGGGTTGCTAAAAAGGGTGGACGCCCGATGCCAAAGTCGTCGATCCCTTCTCTTTGCCTGAGCTCTGGATTCTCCTCTCTCTCTCTCTCCTTTCAATTTGTTGACCTACTCCTGATCGTTCGACTAATTTTTCGACCTATTTCTTATCGTTTTTCTCCAATTCTTCGACCTTGTCCTCTGTTAATAGAGGTCTCTATTTATAGAATTTTAGTGACAGTGACCACTTAATCGGTGTAAAAACCGAGTAGTGGAAAATAAAGCACCCTTTTACACAACGGTTAAAATAATCAATGCCTGCATATAGATGATCCTTTGAATGAGCGTGTGACGTGGGTCTAACTAAGGGACAAAATGCATATAACCGCTACAAAGATCACGGCGTAGAAGCCACGCAGGTAGGTATCCCTCGTGTAGAAGAGGTTGGCAAAGAAGCCAATGTCTGTCACCATGGCATAGAAGCCAAATAGTTATCAAACTGGCATAGAAGTCGAATAGGCATAAAAGTCGAGTGGTCATAAAGGCCGAGTAGGCATAGAAGCCGAGTGGTCATAGAGGCCGAGTAGGCGTAGAAGCCGAGTGGTCATAGAGGCCGAGTGGGCGTAGAAGCAGAGCAGGCACCGAAGCTGAATAGGCGTAGAAGCCGCTGCGTAACGTGCCAGAGTAATGATGTGGACGTTTTAGCCAAAATTAAAGCTCTTAGAGATAATCAGATCTCTTGCATTAAATGCAGAGATCTGCCCCCATCCTGTGCATTAAATGCAGATGCTTGTCTTTAAGATTTGCCATCATTCTGCACATTAAATGCAGATACGCACCTTGAACCCTGTACGAAGAGTAACCACTGTCATGGCAGTCTGTTCGTCTTTTGTGGAGCGTAAGAAGCTCATGTTTGCCTGTGTAAAACTAGGCAGCATATTCCCTTGTATGCGTAGGAGCAGCTCTCGCAAAGGGGATGTCACTAAACGACGGTTCGTTGATATTTAATCAAATCTTCTGCATTAAATATGGAGATCCGCCATCATCCTGTGCATTAAATACAGAGGCGTATTTTGAAGGTCTGCCACCCTTCTGTGCATCAAACGCAGGGATGTACCTCAGGCATCTGTCAGTATTTGGCGCATTAATTGCAGAGACGTGCCTTGAGGGTATGTCACCACCCTGTGCATTAAATGCAGAGATGCGCCTCGAGTCCCGTACGGAGTGCAGCTTTTGACGTGGCAGGTGGTTTGTCTCCCACGGAGCGTAAAGAGCTCTCATCTGCCCATGTAAAACTAGGCAGCGTACTCCTCTATGTACGTAAAAGCGGTTTACGCAAGGGAAATGACAGTAAATGACAGCCTGGGTTGCCGCGCCATCATTATAGTCGTCGCCTGGGTAGTCGAGCAGTATCCCTTTGTCAGAAGTCGAGACGTCAGGTTCATTGCAGGTTCTGACAGGTTTATTGCAGAGAATACGAAGCGTCCCTCGTACACTTTAATGCTGCATTGAAAGCGGATGAGTTTTACGCCATAAAGGCGATGAAGCACCTTGTTTATGCCGAAGTAGCCTGGACATACTGCCCTACGCGGATGGTCCTCGAGCCTATATTTTCACGCTGTGCTTGGCGGAGAAGCTCTGTTTGTACGTTGAAGGCTCTGAAGTCCTCTGTTTACGCTGCTTTGCATCAATATGCTGCGTAGAGCTATCCAGCATATTTTTCATGCTTCTACAAGACCCCCTTCAAAGCTTTTAAATTTTTCGTAATTTGAAACGCTTTGAATGAAGCATGCCCCGCTCCTCGTAACTCAAAACGTTTCTGAATGGAGTTTTGAAACGATCGAGGCTGACTTTATGGCAGATTTATTGGGGATCGGTGCTCTCTCTTGCCTATAAAAAGGCTGAGTAGTTCTCCTGTTCTTCCCACTTCCTTCATAATTCAGAGATGATGGCCGGAGTTCGTCGGGTCGACTTGAGGAAGAAGGAGATCATGCTCTTCCAGCATGTAAGGAGCCGATAAAGACGGCATCTTCGAGCAAATGTCCTCTGCAACGATGGATCATGGAATGATATCATAGCCTCCTTTGCTCGGGATAATCAGCAACTTTGTATAGTGGTTCTTCGGGAGAGAAAAAGAGTCGCATTTCACCACGCTGCTTGTAAGTGGCACCTTCTCCCATTACCTCCGGGGATGAGAGCAGCAACTAGCTCTGACCTCGGGTATTGAGTTGGGTGAAATACCTTAACTCAATCTGTCAAGGTGCACGGAGCATGGGATCTGCATAATTTAGGCAGGCCCAGTTCCGTATTCTCCCTCCATTTATCATTTTAGTCGATTGCAGAAACCGACCAACTGTTGGAGGAGAGATGAAAAATTAGCGCCCATGCAAGAACCTGGTAGAGCAGATTCTGGGGGGTGGCCTTCCGACGACGACGAGAAAAATCCTTTTGTAGACGGGATTTTCCTCATATGTAATCATGAAAATGAAAAAAACCCTTGTAGATTGGATTTCCCTCATATGTAATCATGACTTTAATCTTTAATAAAATCATCTTTCTTCTTTATATGATCATGTTGCTATACTTTGCTGTGAAGTCTGAATATGTGTAGCTTCGACACGTCTGATTTTTTACGCCGACTCTGTTTAGAAAGAGTGCTAGGTCCTGTCCTGTCTTTTATGCATAACTAGGGATGCGTAGAAAGTCGCTTTAGCATTCGAGTGTTCGAACTGTCCTGCTGTTTAGGAGTGAGGAGCCGCATAAAATTCTGAATTGTTACTTCTGATAAACAGAATTTCTTTTGTTCAGACATCATCTTCAAGAATGATTTCTCGAAAATCCCTTGGAACAGGGCAAGAAATGGCTGTCAAACTGATTTGCCATCTTGGTAGATGAAATATTCAGACTGGAGTCTGGATGAACTTTGAATCGACCCATGAAGAAGAGTAATTTTTCAAGGTTGAACTCTGTATGCTTCGGGTACTTGGGATATCTTGAGGTCAAGAAGGAGTATCTTCTGTGTGAACTCCTGTAATTGACCGCCTTGAGGATCGTTCAGATGTATGCGTACTCTGGCCTGCATATCTTTCAGATGTACGGGAAGTCATGGAGCGCAAAATCATAAGTTGGCAGCCTCTAAGCAAAAACTAAACACCATCGAGCGTAAAATCGTAGACTTGTAGTTCCTGAGCGTGAAGTCGTAGGTTTGTAGCCTCTCGAGCATAAAAGCTACCGAACACAAAGGCATCCGAGCGTAAAACCCGACTTGTAGCTGTCGAACGTAAAGCCGTAGATTCGTAGCTGTCGAGCGTAGAAAGCTCCTTAGCGTAGAACTGTAGATTTGTTGCTTCTGAAAAAAAGATTTTCCGAGCGTGAAGTCGTGGATCCATCGCCTCTGAGCGTAAACTAAGCGCCACCGAGCGTGAGATCATCGATTTGTTATCTGCTTAGCGTGAAGTCGTAGGTTTGTAGCCTCTTGAGCATAAAAGCTACCGAGCACAAAGGCATCCGGGCATAAAACTATAGACTTATAGCCTGCGAGCGTAAAATCGTAGATCTGTAGCTATCTAGCGTAGAAAGCTCCTTAGCGTAGAAACCACGAACCTGCTTTGCGCGAAAAACTTTTTTAATTCGCTGACTGTCCGTCTTCTCTGAATAAATAGGCTAACGTAGGACCCAATCATAACTGAATATTAATTAGGAGATTTGGTTCGGGGTCCGAGGAGTCCATCCAAACTCTATATATATCCCAAGTTTCTGAGGGGAAAATTTTTCCATCCGTCTTCTGCGAGAGAAAGCTTTCGACTGTTCGAGTTATTCTCCGTTTCTTCTTCGAGTCTTCAAAGTTTCTAGTAATGGCTTCGAAACAAACTTCCTCCGCTAAGGGAAAGAAGTTTGATTCTACTTCTCGTTCTTCGGCCCAAGCGAGAGCATCTCTGGTGGGACAAGGCAAACTTCATTCTGAGCGGAGCATCCCGCCGACGAGTAGTGCACCCGGCCTGGAAGGTAGAGCTTTTTGGAAAAAGAGAATGGCTGAAAAATCCTTCGCACATGTTGAACGTGACCGTACTAGGTCGTCTCCTGTGCTGATAGCCTCTTCGAGGTAGATGACGCATGGAGACGTTTCATCTTTTATGCCCACATTTCTAATGTGTCAGCGTAAGAACTCCATTTTTTTTGCAGTCGAGCGTAGAGCGTCTCTGGTTGGACAAGGCGAATTTTATTCTGAGCGGAGCATCCCGTCGACGAGTAGTGCACCCGGCCTGGAAGGTAGAGCTTTTGGGAAAAAGAGAATGGCTGAAAAATCCTTCGTACACGTTGAACGTGACCGCGCTAGGTCGTCTCCTGTGCTGATAGCCTCTTCGAGGAAGATGACGCATGGAGACGTTTCATCTTTTATGCCCACATTTCTAATGTGTCAGCGTAAGAACTCTATTTTTTTGCAATCGAGCGTAAAAGCTTTGACTGCCGAAAACTTGGTGTATACTATTAAAATTTGAGTTTTTTGCTTGTGGATGAAAATCCTGGTGTAATAACTCAATTTAATCAATCCGGCGTAGAGCACGGACCGTATACTGCCAATCTTGAATTTTACGTTAAGGAAATGGATTCCAGCATAAAAACTCAAGTTTCACAGTCTCGGCGTAGAGCACGGACTGTTGATTTTTTTGTGGATGCTGCAAGTCCCAAAATGTCTAGTTAGGAACTGACGTGTTTCTTTTGTACTTTTGTAGTTAACTTGCATGAGTTTTCGCTAGCTGAGGTGATGGGCTCTGCCGCCGGGATGCTGCACTCCAACTATCTGGAGGATCTGTCGCACGTGACATTTCCTATCTCTGGGCCCCAGTATCCCGAAGGAAGGGCATTTCTGATATCGGCTCAGGGCGAGCAAACGCTGCTGAATTTGATCAATGGGGAGCCTCTAACGTACGTAGACGGGGAGCAATCTGAAGCCGACTTTCCTCTTCGGGGACATGATTGACAAGCGGTCCCAGACAAAGCCCAAAAGAGAACTCTGGATTTTCCCTGCCGAGGGTTTGGTCTTTTATCTGCCCAATATGCCGAGAGACTACCCTATCTCGGCCTTCTTCCATGCTACGCATCCCAGGAAGATGTCGTGGACGCTGACCCCCGATCTTCACGGCAAGCCAGGGAAGATCTTTCATCTGAGAGGAGTTGACCAGGGATCGTTTGTCAGCCACCCTTCTGGCTCTGTGACGCTGTTCAGAGGGCTGTACCAGGGCAGTGTCCCGAGTGAAGACAGTTTGGTGATCCAGCCGGTCCAGTTACCGGCTTTCTATAATGATTTTATGGGGCGCGGGGGAGTATACCCTAAGGTGAACCCACGGTGTGGCGGGTGGATCACCCCTTCAAATCTTCGATGGGCTCGCTTAGTTGATTGGGCCTTGAAGCATTTTTAGACCGAGTTGGAGAACATCGGTCTGTTTGTCGCTGTGAGTGCCACCAGTATTGGGTTATCTCCTAACCCTAACCTGTTCCTGGCACTGATGGAGCGATATATTTTGCTTACCGGGACTTTCGCCACTCCACTAGGGGAGTTAGGATTGGCCCTGCATGAGATGGCAGAGATCTCAAGACTGCCAATGGGGGACACTCTATACGAAGAGTATGTTCCCACGAATCGGGAGCTGGGGGGTTCAAACCCTCGGGTAGTGGAGGTCTATCAGGAGCTGATGTGTCACTACCTCGCCTGTACCGCTTTTTATGACGAGCCCTCAGATTTGGCTCACATCAGCAAATGGATGTCCTACCTCTTCTTTCACCGGTCCAGGACTGCTAAGCCAGAGAAGGTATTGGAGGGCAAGGATCTGCCTGTGAATCCCCTGAGTGCGCTTAATGCTCAGGTAGTTGACGATCTCATTGTGGATGCTGGGGCTCCGGACCGGTTCCTCCACGAAGGGACAGGAAAGTATCCTGAAGGCACTAAGGCCTATAGTTATTTGAGGCGCTGTCGCAGGCCTCTGTCCAGGGAGGCTCAACTGGCTGGCTTCCTTTCCATATGGCTGCGCTGAGTAGTAGTGCCTGGCGTCGCATCTGCGAACCGCATTCATCGCAACACGCTATGGCCTGCAGTACGTCTGGTGTTCGGGGCAAGACTGGGCTTACTTCCTGCCATGGTGTGCCGTATACAAGCTGGCCTGAGGGCCATAATTGACGGGCTGCTCGTCAATGAAATTCGGCGTGATAGCTTTCCCAGGATAGAATTACCATACCTGTATTTGATGGGGTGGTTAATTCTCCATAACCCCCGGGTGATGTCTCCCGGTTCCGGCAGTAGTTCGGGGGGTAGTTTCTTGTTGAACTATCGGAAGTCTTCCTGGAATGTGAATACAGTTATAGACTGTCGGCGGGCGCTAAGCTTCAGTCATAGTTGGAAGCTTTTCTGCACCGTCCCTCCCGTACATCGTAATCAATCGGGGATTAGGCTCGAGGATTCGGGTAGAGAGAAGACCATTCTTTCTCCCGAAGCTTTTAATTGGTTGGTCTGTATTAGACCATCCCATCTGCTGTACAGAAGCTAAGATCATTGCTTCTTGGAGCCCTACTTGCCCAGTCGGTTTGCTCGACAGTTTGGGTATGATCAGTTGCACGTGGGCAATGCCATCACCAGCTTTAGGTCCAGAGGTGGACTCATTGATGGAGCGAGGGGATGGCGATATTTTATCATGGGCTGTACTGGGGCAATTTTTATCGTGCCGGTCATCACACTCTCCACGGAGCTGCGTATCCTGCATTCGTATGCCCAGTTCTATGTGGCAACGAACACCTTCCATCGTGATTTTGATATACATAGAAGTTTTAGGGTGCCCTCTTCCAAGCCTGGGGGAAGAGTTGAAGTCCCCTCGGTTTCTTCCAACGAGGGTGAGGAGTCTGTTACCCCGGATGATCCCCTAGTATCGGTACCTAGGGATGAAGTACCTCCGCCTGCGGGGGCTTTGGTAGTTTCTGGGAAGAGAAGGGCTCCTGCTCCCAAGGTGGCTTCCACTCATAAGAGGAAGAAGAAGGCGGTAAATCGTCCTCTCCGGACTCCTGGCATTGAGGCTCCTGGAAGTGAGCTTGTATCTCCCAGTGTTGGGGATGATCCTTCGATTGGAGGTTCCTTGCCTTTTAGAGAGGGACTTTTTACAGTTCTGGCTGGTGGAGCCGGAGAATCTCGGCTGGACGCTGGTGTCGCCGTTGTTGCTTCAGGTAGTAGAGCGAGGCCGCCTTCGGGGCTGAGTATAATAAAGTTCCGTATACCTCTAGCCGGATTGGCATCGGGAGGGACTTCTGCCGCGCCTGTGAGCGCACCTAGCGAGATTCCAGTTGGTGAGCCTAGGTTGGATTTTGAGGAGGACCTGGAAGACTACTTGCCAGTGTCAGTTCGCAGACCCCTTTCTCCAGGTATGACAGCTCGCCTAGCATTATTAAGAAATAATTTAGCTGTACAGGCTGCAGATGCGACGTATATGCCGTCGGCCATGGGTAAATATCGTCTTTTATGCCTCTTTTTTGGGAAAATTAATATTACGTTGATATTAACTTCCTTTTGTCTTTTTTTCAGGGGAAGACCTCTTCGGAGAGGGTGATGTAGACGCGCCCTTTGGCTCTGTGTCAGGTCCTAGTGGTGACACAGAGGCACCTGATTTTGAAGAGGAAACATCTTTGGGTGTTGGCTTGCCTGTCGAGGAGACTCTTAAGATATCTTAAGAGGAGGACGAGCCTGTCATTGCGACAGTGCCTCTTTTGAGTACGTCGGTTACTTCGTCCGGTGTTGGCAATTCTTCTTTCGTCGCACCTCCTGTTGAGGCGACGGCCGTGGCGACATCGTCTATGGTGATTCCTGGGGGGGAAGTCGCCACCATCGTGGATACTTCCTGCGTTCATGCGGACCTAGTTTCGCTGACCGAGCAGTACACCGGTATCTTCTACACCACTTTTAGAACGCTAATGTCAATGGTGTTGGCGAAGAAGCTGGATTTTGCGTTGCTGAAGAGGTCTTCTCGGTTCTCGATAGAGGCGATCAGGGAATTTGGTGATGCCGGGGTAGCTAACGCGCTGGAGGCGATGGTTAATGGTTTGGAGCAACCCATTAACGAATACCTACAGCTAGCTCGACGCAATATTGAAGCTCTGGTCCAGGCCAGATACGACTCCTTGACTGCGCATCTTGTTGAAAAGAAGGAAGGTTTGAATAAATTCATCGAGACCAATCAGCAGGAGATGGATAAAGGAAAAGTCATCTTGGAGGAGACTCTCGCCCTTCAAACGAAGTGCCAGGCCGAGCATGACGGCAATGTAGCGAGGGTCCGCAAACCGGAGACAAAGCTTGCTCATGCAAAGGAGTGGGCTTCTCAGTCGTCGGAAGGTCTAGATGTGGTGAATGGCCGACTGGTCGCAGCACAACAAAACTTGGCCAGTGCAGGAGTCGCCCGTGCCGGTCTCCTTCGGGCTAGAGCCGAACTGTCCCTCCTGATAGATGACGAGGCACGGTTGGAGCGGGTCCGCACTAATGTCTTGGATTCCGGGGCTGAGAGGATGGCCGTACTGGCACAGCAGCTTCGCGACCTGACCGCTCCCCCGTCATGATGTACTTTTTCTTTCGCTTTTCAATATACTTTTGCTCTTTTCTGGGAATAATAAAGAGGCTTTTCATCTGACTTTGTAGACCCATCATTTCAGAATGTAAATGGCAGGTTTGGGTAAAAGTGATATCAGAGGTAGTATGGACGTGATATACTTTCGGTAAGCTTTAGCAGAGCATATCTATTCAGAGGTCATATGGACATGATAGAATATGATCCAACTAGTTTTATTTCAGAAGTAGTTTTGTCAGAATGAGGTCTTCGCCATATTCCACTTGAGCAGAGGAGGTTTAAGCATAGTACCTTTTCAGGAATTTGCCATTGATAGGAGCCATTAGCAGGTCTCCATTAGGCTGGGCTAACCTATAAGCGCTATTTGAGAACGTTGTCTCGATCACGTAAGGGCCTTTCCATTTGGGCTAGAATTTGCCTTTACTCCTGTGAGTAAAAATCATCGGCCTTCTTACAGCCAAAACTAGCTCGCCGACTTTGAACACTCTTTCATTTACTTTTTGATTAAAAGTTCTGGAAATATGTGCTTGGTAGAGCACGATGCGCTGCTGAGCTTGGGGGCGTTTCTCATCTAATCCTTCTAGCTCTTGAAGCCTTAACAGGTCATTCTTTTCTTGAGTTAACTCGTTAGCCAAGGCTATCCTGAGTGACGGAATTTGAATCTCGATGGGGAGAACTGCTTCACTCCCGTAGACCAATGAGAATGGTGTGCAACCTGTCGGTGCTCGGACCGTTGTGCGGTATGCCCAGAGACATTCTCCTAGCCTCTCGTTCTAATCTCTCTTGTTCGAAGAGACAAACTTCTTCAAGAGTTTGATAATAGTTTTGTTGAAGGCTTCCGCCAAACCATTAGCAGCCGGATAATATGCCGTAGAGGCTACATTTCGTATCCGATTTTTATCGCAAATTGGTGGAACGCATGGCTGATGAACTGAGGCCCATTGTCATAGATTATCCTTCGGGAAACCCCAAAGCGGTAAATGACGTGATGCTTGATGAAGCTGTTCACATTAGATATCTTTACCTCAGCAAGAGGGATCGCCTCTGCCTATTTGGAGAAGTAATCCGTGATGGCCAGTATGAACCGGTGACCTCTGGAAGAAGACGGGTGAATAGGACCGATGATATCCATACTCCATGCTTCGAAAGGCCAGGATGCAACCGTAGGATGTAGATGTTCGGACGATTGATATATGAAGTATGCATAAACCTGACAGGCTCTGCATCGTCTGGCATACTGGATTGCATCTGCGATCATAGCGGTTCAGTAATAGCCCATTCTCCTGATACGATCCTGTAGCTTAGGACCGGGTTGATGCGCACCGCACACGCCGTCGTGAGCTTCACGGATAATCCGCTGTGCTTCATCACCAGAGAGACATCGTAATAATAGCCCATCATAAGACCGGCGATATAGGCATTGTGACGATGCGTCAAAGTAGAAGCGTAGTGATCATCTTTTGACAGATATTACTTTTTTAGGGTCCTTCGACAAGATTCCGTTTGCTATGAAATCTATAAAGGGGCTTCTCCAGTCACTCCTAGGAGGATCTGTGTCCACCGCGTGGCTGCGTTCGATGTGGAAGTTATTTTTCACACAAAATAAATCTCTGTTAAGAAGGATTACCGAATTCTGCCTTCTTATAGGAGTAGCAAATTTTACAGCTAGACTTGCTAGGGCATCAGCTTCCAAATTCTGAGATCGAGGTACATGCTCAAGGAAGAATCCCTTGAATGTCATGGCTATCTCGACCGTTGCTTGGTGATAGGGGATGACTTCGAGATTCCGGACTTCATATATTCCTCTGACTTGATTGACGATCAGCAGAGAATCACCGAAGGCTTCCAGAGATTCGACCACTCTAATAATAGGATCCCACAGGGAGGAGCACAAAAGAAGGATCATGCCGCACCCAAGCACATGCGAACCCCTATGTACACTAAAGCTGGAAAGAAGGATTTTATCTTCTACCGGATCTTATCGGCAAATACTCCAAGCGCTAGCTTCCCGAAGATGGGGATAACTTGGACTCTGTGTACTATACGTACCTATGTGCGCCAGATGAAAAAATTCTAGGCCAATGCAAGCCATGCGCGCTCAAGCGACTGGTCAAACAACCGACCAGAAGCATGCGCCATTAACTATTATGTGCGCTACTTATGGGAAGTTATACAGGACTGACCCATGCGCTCAGCCTGTCCGCGCGCATGAAGTGGGTCGGTCCAATAAGTCTTCCTGGACAACTTGAACCCGAAGTATGAGCTAGAATCAAGTAGAGAAGCAAATACTGTGACAACAGACCCATTCATCCAGTGTGGCTGCGCGCATGAAGTGGGTCAATTTTACGATAAGTCTTCCCTAAAAGACCTAGGTGCAGTCTCTGCATATGAACCAGGCCAGGGAGCAAAAATCTAGCCTACACACCCATGCGCATGGTCCGGTCGTGCATATGAAGTGGGTGTAAAGGTAAAATATCCCTCGTCAAATTTATGGGATGTATTAAGTCACAAGCGTAAGATGAGAGAAACAACTACTACACATGAAGTTCCCTCTCTAGGGCACACTGGTGCTAGTATCATCATCAATTGCTACTGTGCCAAAGTAGCCACCCCTCCAACAAGGAGATTCGTATTTCAGTGACTGCAGACACTTGCACCGATCCGATAGTATCTTAAAAAATAGACGCAAATTAGAGAACCAGAGGACGAAGATGAGGTACCTTTTGCCTTTTGCTACTCCACTTGGAAGTCTCCCTCCATAAGGAAGAACTCCAAATCAAGCTCATCCAATCCTCTGCTCTCGACCAGCGTATCGAGGAACCGACCTTGTCACTCTACGTTCACGATATACGTATTTGAGACATATTATTTCTTTATTGTATGTTTATTAGGTTGCATGGAAACTAGACCTATTATTTGGTTTGACTTGGTCCATGGTTTATTTGTTTGGGTTGGTTTGGTCATGAGTTGAGCCCATGTTCTAAACCTCAAGCTCTAACTATATAAGCTAACTTATTTCTCTCTCTTCCCTTATTCTCTCATTTCTCTTCCTTCTTTCATTTTAGGAAAGTACACCTTGCATGATATGGAAAAACCCTTAGATTTTAATTCTTGCTCCTTTCTTGCTTTTTATTAGTCTAATATGTGTATATTATGATTCCAAGCACTTTTAATACTTAGGGTTTTCAATTTTGATGGATGGATTAGTGTAGATCTACATTTCTAACTTAGGTTTATTTATGGGTTTTATAATTTTTTCTTGGTTTTAATCTATTAAAATTTGGTATTTTATAAAACCAGTTTTCCCACATGATATAGCATTCCATTTCAGGCATTTTGGCTTTTGGTTTACTTGATTAGGAGTTAAAATAAACTTTTTATGAAGGAAACAAGTTTTTGGGTTCTTGTAGTTTTTTTATGGCCGAACATGCTATTCTGGGACAATAGAATACCATGCGGCCTAGCAACATGTGTCCCCTCTATTATGCGCCAATATTATTGGACGCATGTATGCTCTGTGCATATGTTCTAAAGTCGGATGCATAGTACCATGACCGCATGGTTATTCACTAAGGCCAGACTCCATGCGCCTAGAGTCCATACGACCAAGAGACTATGCAACCACGAGCCATACATCTTTTCTTTTGGGCGCATGCCTCTACACGACTTTTGTGACTCTGTACAACTTTTTATGCTTTTGTCTTATCTCCTGACACTTTTTGGCATGTCATATCAAGTCACATCAGGCACTTCTCTAACTTGTATTTATTGCCTATCACTCAGCACGTATCTTGAGGTATGAACTTTGCCTTGCCCATGTTCCCCATGTTGCATGTGCCCCGATTCTCATATACCATGATCCCCATGCGACCTTGATCTTCATATGCGTATTGCAGCCCCTTTTTACATTTTATTTAATTGATTGGTTTGAATGTTCAATAGGACCTTATGATTTCTATGATTTTGATGACTGTGAGAGTGTTAGACCTGACTATGCGCCTGACTAGACTATGTGTAGACATAGACCATGCACCAAGTGACTATGACTTTCCATGTGCCTGACTTGACCTATCTATTGCAATGTTCTAGAACTCATGCGAATGACCAATGATTAGTAACTTGGCTCGACTATTGGTATCTGTGCTGATACACTTACTACGTGTTTATGTGTTCCTACGTGCTATGTGTTCCTACACGATTATGTTACATATTTTATACTGAGGTGTACCTACGTGCTACACAATATGTGATATAATACGATTCCTCTAAGCATGGACAAAATGGTTTAGTTAGTTTTCAAGCATGGCTAGGACTTGTTTGATTGTTGCATCACGCTGGGGTGAATCCAAATTGGACAACCAAGTAAAAAAGTGTATTTGTATCTAGCGTGTCCATACTACGGTACAACACATAAGGGAAATATTATATGTCTATGCTATAAGATTTTAGTAATAATAGGGTTAACTAGGAAACTAAAATATATAGAGCATTGGAGGGGACAAAATTTCGAGATCGTGCTTAACTTGCCACCCTCAAATATTTATCTGGGGAGTGCAGGCTGGCCCCCATGGATATTGTTTAAATTCTTATTAGTAGATGAAAATATTTGACTATTATATTGTACTATGTGTTCTATGCGATCTTAGCATTGTGGCCTTACGAGGGACCGGTACATAATACTATGTGCTATGCGGCGATTCATGGCTCGACTAGCCCTACTAGTACTTGGTTCGATCTGAGGATTCCTATTATATGCATTAATTCTGGGATAACCCATACTTCATCTAGCAAGTCGTAGAAGTTATTGGCCAATTTCTATAACTGAACTTGTTTGTGTTTGTACCTTCTGTTAAAAGTTAGGAACATGGACAATCATGGTGTGGCGGCTTAACCCTTTTCTTTGTTTGGTTGTAAAGTTAGATTGTTGTATCATGATAGGCTATGGATAGAACTACGAGACAAAATTATATATATATATATATATATATATATATATATATATATATGATCATCCTCTCTGGTTTTGTTTCTTTATTCATACTTCGTTTGTGGTACTTGATATTTGGGGTCTAACCCCATTGGTTTTGCATGGCCAGGTTTTAAGCCAGCACCTGAGGATCTAACTTACTTTTCCCTGAACAATGGCGTGCACCCAATGGATGGCCCCTGAGGGACACGGGTGGGTTTGTTAATTACTGCTCGTTATTGGATTTTTTTTCTCTTTTGGGCGTTTAGCCACCGGCACTTGTTAGCCGTAAATATGGACATTTAGTTTCTTTATATGATTGTAATTAATCCGACTGCAGCTGACCACGGTCATGTACTTTTTCTTCTCCGCCAACTTCTTATTTTCTACAGTTGGTTTCCAGAATATTTTGGCAGAGCATTTGGGACGCCTTACTTCTTTGTCATATATGTTATGTGTTTATTGTCCTTAATTGAGTGATTGAGACAGTAGATATTCTGTGTGGCCCTAAGTAACTTGGTTGTAGTATGCAACCCCTTGTCTAGTTACAATCATGACCGTCGTACGATATTTTATACTTTGTATGGGATAGCTGGCCATGTTGGTCTCCGTATTTCGGTAATAGGGCATGACAGACCTCGAGGAGGAAGGCAAGCAGTACCTACGGAGGGGATATTTCAAGGCGCCCGTTCAAGGATAAGGTCTTCCTATAGAGAGACCGACGTACAACTAGCAGTACAAGATGGGGTTTGCAACCTCCCGATTCTCCACAATAATTTGTCGTTCCGTGAAGACAGTGATTCTCAGGGAACCGACAATGACATATTTGGGGTACTCATCCTTAACGAGTTGATGCTACCCCTTGGGCAAGATCCGCCTGAAGTATCAGATTAGCGATCTGCAGACTGAGGTCATTTGCTAAGTCAATGATGTAGACATATCCTATAACGTCTTATTGTTATATCCTTGGATACATCATATGGTCATGCCGTCGACTCTTTATCAGTGCCTAAAGTACGTCGATAAAGAAGGAGTCATCAGAACTGAGTGCGCTGACGTCAACCCTTTCAAGGGTATAGAAGATTTTGGTTCACTTGATTTGGAGTTATTCTCTGTGATAGATCATTCAATTCCAGGCATTTTGGATTTTAGTTTACTTGATTTGGAGTTGAAATAATGATTTTATGAAGAAAGTTTTGGAGTTCTTGGTGTTCTTGTTGGTTCTGGGACGATGCAGTGCATATGCCGGGAGGCCATGCGGCATAGATGCCATGTGGCTTAAGCTCCCTCCGCAGCACTTCGTAGCGTACGCATCTCTTGTGATGTTCATGACTATTTACATGTACGCTCTGAGCCTTAAGCCCGAAAAAGCCATGTGGTATATCCTGCTTTGGGACTGATCTTTCCATGCACTTGAGGGTACATGCACCAAGCCGTTATGCGTCTAGTACTGAACGCCTAACTTGCCATGGTATTTTTATGCACATGACTTGCTATGCGCCAAACCGCTATGTTTCAGGCTCACCTCGGCTACGAGGATGTGTACATGATCTATACGGTGACTCAACTTGTATATGTGCCATGCAGCAGGCTACTATGAGTTTGTATCCATGTCGTAGCTTTCCCATGCACGTATGTGCTTTATCTTAGAGCATTTTTTTGGATTTTGTGATTTCATGTGTGGTCTTGATGATTCTAAGTATATGAGAACTAAGCGACCATGTGTTAGACCTAACTATATGCCTGACCATACTATGTGCAGAACTAGACCATGCGTCAAGTGACTATGTGTACCCATGTTCATAACATGACCTATGTATTGTAATGCGCTAGAACTCATATAAATGACTGACTGGTAACTTGACTCGACTACTCAAATCTGTGCTAATACAGTTATTACTTTCTATGTGCTCCTATGTGCTATGTTTTACATGTGCATTGAGGTACGACATATCTTGCTACGTGTTATATGTTACATGTTCTGGGTTGTGCACCAAGTTGCCCCTATCCTACGTGATAAATAATACTATATTACTTCTCCAGCATGGACATGATAGTTAGTCAATAGCCAAGTGTGGCTAGGAATTGTTTGATTGTTGCATCACGCTCGGGTGAATTCAAATTGAACTATCAAGTAACAAAGTAGATTTGTATCTAGCGTGCCCGCACTATGGTACGACATATAAAGGGAGTAACATAAAACCAAGCTATGTGATTCCAGATAACTATAGGGTTAACTAGGCAACTAAAACTTATAGAGTATTAGGAGGGATGTACGCGTGATTTACCTCAAACAATCATCAAGACATGCAAGGTTGGCCCCCATGGATATTGTGTCACGTTCCCACTAGGGGCGACAATATTCGAATATTATATTGTACAAGTGTTCTACATGATTTAGCACGGTGGCGTTAAGAGGGACCGATACATATACAACGTGTTATGTGCTTGACATGGCTCGGCTAGCCCCGCTTAACAGCTAACGATATAAGGATTTCTAGTTATGCATTAATTCTGTGATAACCCAGACTCTACCTAGCTAGTCTTACAAGTGATTGGCCATTAACTGAGCTTGATTGTGTATTGTATCTTCTATCAAATAGTTGGGGACATGGACTATCATTGTACGGTGGTCTAACCCTTGTCCTTGTTTGGTTATTGGGTTAGATCGTTGTGTCACGATAGGTTATGGACCAAAACTAAGAGACAAATATATATATATATATATATATATATATATTTTATAGCATGGTTTTTATTCCTTCATTCGTTCTTCCTATGTGGTACTTGTTATTTGGGGTCTAATCCCACTAGTTTTGCATGGAAAGGTTTAGAGCCAGCACCCGAGGATCAACCTTTCTTTTCCCAAACCATGGAGCGTACCAGATGGATGGCTACTGAGGGACACGAGTGAATTTCTTCTTTCGTACTCATTTTTAAACATTTTACACTTGTAGGCATTTAGCCACCTGCACCTGTTAGCTGGCATGTCTGGACATTGGTTTCCTTTACATGATTATAATTAATCAAACTATAGCTGATCACAGTCATGTACTTTTGTTACTTCGCTAGCTTCTCATTTTGTACAACTAGTATTCCACAATATTTTCACAGAGCGTTTGGGACATCTTTCTGCTTTATCATATATGTTCTATGTTATTACTTCTTGTTCGATTGATTGAGACAATAGATTCTCTGTGTGACCCTAAGCAACTTGATTATAGTATGTAACCCTTGTCTTTCTACAGTCGTGACAGTCGTACGATATTTTATACCTTGTACGAGGGAGTTGGCTATGTCCGTCTCCTTATTTTGGTACTGGGACGTGACAAGGGCTATCTTTGAACTACTTGAATTTGGAATATATGAAGACTATGTACTCCTTAGAATTCAGTCTAGGTCCATAACTGCATATGTCGATAACGGCAACCTATGTGGTCAACAAGATACTGCCATATGGGGATAATTACTTTATTATTCCGGCAAGGAAGAGGGAAGAAAACCATATCATCTTCGGTAATTTTGATGGCTTTAAAGACTTCTTTCCAGACAAACCGGAGCCCAACAGCGGTAAAATATAGCTTTACCATTACAACACGCAAGCCAAGCGCCTCGTCCAAGCAATGGGCTATGATCTAAAGAGCGACAAAGGCCTAAATTATGTCAAAGGGTGATGCCTATCATTGAGTCACTTCACCCCTAAAGGCAAAACTAAGACATAATATCAATGAACTGGCCATGGTTTAGGGTATGTAACACCTCCAACAACCCCCGAGTGCTCGAAAGCAGAAGTTGAGATGCATTCACACTCTTTAGGGTCTTCAAACTAGGACTCTAATACGAGCATCGGAGAGATATTCAAGCAAATGTTATCTATCAATATTACATCAGTGGATCAAATTAAGGATGATGATCAAACGCTAGAATTATTTGAACTTGAGCTTGGGCTCGACGGTTAGAATCTTAGTTGGAGCTTCATTTAAAGCAACGAGAGCCTCCCACCGAAGACGAGGCAGTACAAGTCACTTAGGTGATGAATCCTCTCCCAAACACATCTTCGTCAGCAAGAGTCTGTCCGAAGAAGATCGTGAATCCCTTATACAGCTCATAAGAGAATACATCGATGTATTCATATGGAGTTATGACAATATATAACTACATAGTTTCTGAAAAAGAGTATTTTTGTTGTTTTATATTATTCATAGATTGTATATAAAAAAATTATATAATGTATTTTATTTATTGGTTAGTATACTAGATTATTTATTAGACCTAACATTAGTGGACCAAACTAGACTTGACTTGATCCATTGATTCAATTAAATAGTTAGTCATAGTTTGACTCATTAGTTTAGGATAATGAGTTAGTTATTGAGTTTAGACTATTTGACTTGAGTCATTAGTTAGTCATGACTACATTAAGTCAATTAAACCTATTTTGACTCAAGAAAAGAATATTTCATCTATAGGATTATTTGATCATATTCATGAGAGAATGAGAGGGGCCTTTGTATCAATTTAAATATTTTTTAACCTAACCCTAACCCTAACCCTATTAGGAGGCTCTATAAGTCTCTTTATTCATTAATAGCCTCCATTTGCTTTTCTAATTAACTCATCCTCCAAATTTGGGAGTAAACCCTAATCTACATATTCCCAAATCTTATTCTTCTCATTTCCATTCCAAGGAGGATAAGGAGCTTGTCATTGCTAGAGGAGCACTTGAGGAGGGAAGCATTGGCTTGAGGGTTGTATCCAACCTTTATTTGTGTCCATTTGTGGTGATATATTGGGAATCCATCTTCCAATAGGTAAAATTTCTATTTTCCTATCAATGTCTATTCAAATTGATGTATTAGACCTATAGGAACCCTCCCATGTCTAAGGACTACCCTTAGGAAGAAGAACTAGGTTCTTTGGGGGCTTATTGTGATTTCTATATTAGTTTTGTGTCCATTTGGAGAAAACTCCAAAATTTAGACACCAAGTGTTTGATAATAGGTTAATTAGGTTTAATAGAATATATTAGTCTTAGATTGAGAGTGGGAGAGAGCTCATGTGTCCACAATTGGATATGGAGAGCCAATATCACGATACTTCATAATACAGAGGTATAAAATTGGTATTTCTCTCAAATTGGGCTTTAAGAAGCCAATTCCCTGTTATTGATGATTATTTCAGTTATTATAACTAGTATATATCATATATTATATGAATTATTAATATTGGCAGGTGGTGGCATCATGGAGAGGAGTTTGGAGGGTGTATCATTGGGTATCCTAGTGTGATACTAGGGTGCACATCAAGTGTTTGGTGTTTGGCTTGAGGGAGCATTGTATATGTGTATTATATATATATATATATATATATATATATATATTCTTGTGGGTTATGTGTGCGTGAGAGAGATAGGGAGAGGACAGGGGATTGTGTTCAGTGGTGTGCATATCTGTGTGTATTGTGATATTGTGTGAGAGTATTTTAGTGTAGAGGAAGGTTGGTGTTGGGACTGAATAATAGCAGCAGTATTTAGTTATGGGGTAATGTATGAACTAGTATGCAATAACTGAGTATGTACAATAATGTAAGTGTTAAGATGGCAGTATATTGTGTATGGGTGCTAGTGTCAGGTGTAGTGCACAGGGTGTATCAATGGTATAGGTAGGCATGTGGGTAGATATCAGTGCAAGTGTCTAAGTGATATTAAGAGTTAAAGTTCAATGGTTAGTGAGTAAAAGGTACCAACGTGTAGTTAGGAAGTATCTTGGCATCTAGGTATCAAGCGCAAAGGGTAGTTGAGTGGAGTATGCATGAGGTTCAGACAAGAGATGTAGGGGTGGGGGTACATATGTGCTGTGAAGCATGAGGATCGGGTGTAGGATGTTAGCATTGTGCAGTTGGTGTGAGGAGTCAGGTGGTGCATTATAGTAGTGAGATGAAGAAGTATTAGTAGGTTAGGAAATAAGGGGATTCAATAAAGGTATTAGGATGTGGGTATGTGTGGGTGTTTGCATATAGGAATATGTCGGTGTATTGATATAGTGGTGTGTGTTGTACACACATAGGTGGTTAAGTGTGCAACTATTGAGTAGAAGAATGTTAGCCACTACAATAGAGACAATGAGGAGGGTGCTAGTGTGACTTGTGGTGGTGTTAGTGTGGCTTGAGTGTTATGAAGGTAGTATCAAGGGTATTAGTTTTTGAGTGATAGAGTGGTGTGCATGTGGGTAGTTGTATCAGAATTGGGCATTCTTGTGTATTTCTACAGCAGTAACTGAAATAATAGAGCAATAACAGGCAGAAGGATATGAAGGGGTTAGGACCAAGACAGGGGTGGTGGAAGCTCAGGTAAGGGGAAGCAATGGTTTCCCTACAGCAAAGGTAGTATACCCGAGCAGTTTCTCATGTAAGAAGTTCTTACAACATACTTGACAGTAGTCGAGTATGGGGGAGTATCAAACCTGAAAGATTGATACTGATATATAGGGTATCCATGCACTGATTATACAGCAACTGAAGTATGTTCCTGATTTGATGTGTGGTGTACTACAGGATTGGTGGCAGTGTAAGTGAGAAGGAAAACTTTGCTCTCAGTAGTAGTAGCAAAAGTGGTCTCAGTTGCTAAGGGTATTGAACTTGGGTAGGGGTACATGTATGTGGGCAATATCCGTATCATTATCATATGTGCTTCATGTTTCAGATAAGAGCAATTATGTATAGGCATGTTTGTGTGACTTTGTATCAAGCCATATGAGTGTTTGTGCACGGATTTGTGTGTAAGGGATAGGAGAGTATTGGGTTAATTTCAGATTATTCAGGTGAGGATGAGGTGCAAATTGAATGGGGAAGCAACTTCCTTGGCAAATCTGGAGGAATGGGCAACCCCCTTAGCACTGGAATGTGTAGTACTGGGTTACAGCAGATACAGGCTTCCAAATTGAGTGTGGTGTGTAGAGATTCATGGGGCATGCGCATGTGTATAGAGTTCTAATGGGTATCAGTGGGTAGGGGGTTTAAGTAAGAGTGTCTTAGTACAATTAGTATATGTGGATATTAAGGATACTTAGATACTATATATATATAACTATATGAAATAGTTTTATAGTCAATATATATATATATATATATATATATATATATATATATATATAAGTGTAGTGTGGTATCTTGTAATACCCAAATATCTAGGTAAGGGTAATTAGTGTCTTTTGAGTGAGGGTATTGGTTAAGTTATTGAGAAAGTATGGTAATAAGCTCATAGTATTAGTTACATTTTATATATTAAGATAATAATAGATACTAGATAGTACTAGTATATTTATAAGTTATATATATATATATATATATATATATATATATATATATATATATATATATATATATATATATACACATTAGCTAGTTTGGCTAATACCTTCAAGATATTAACCTAGAAACCTAGTTTAGTCTAGTATCAACTAATCTAGCTTTGTATTCAACCTAGAATCTAGGTATGGATCTAAAACCAAGGTAAGACCTAGTTTGACCTTGTCTTTACCTAAAAAACTACATTTTTAGCTTATTTAAGCTTGTTTTCATTTTATTACACCAAGTGAAGAATTTCATATATAGGTTTGTGTGATATCAGTTTGACACTGAGTCGCATTATTTGCTCAGGACCACAGGCGAGTACATTCTCTAATAGTTTTTATTATATGACATTTACTATAATTCATGTACTTATTGATGTTCTACTTAATTTCTGACATGATGGTACACGGATTGATATAGTATAGATCCCCATCATGAGATGTTGCTTTTCCTGCTTACTTTATAAGTTAACATTACTGTGTATGTTATTTCTGTGGGACATGTCATGGTTTGGATCCACTGTACTAGTCAAAGGTGGGGAAGTACTAGCTAGATGTGTGATCATACCATTAATGTGCATGAGAAAGTACTATGAATATTAATCATATACCTCACGAATGATTAGCCAGGCCCTATCACATTGTGTAAGTTCCCAAGCCGGTCATATGTCAACACTAACACTTCAAAGCACGTTGTCACTACCATATTATAAAATAGGGGTAATTTTGATATTTTTATTTAATAAGTATTGTGTGTATTTATTTTAAATAATTACATGATATGTGTGTATATATATTATATCTATAGTATTCTTTAATTCATGAGTTAGTAGACTAGACCTAGAAACCCACTAGATGAACCCCTGACCAAAAAATAGGATTATGGATTTAATTTGTATTATTTTGGGATTAATTATTTAGGGTTATGATTTATTATTGTGATTTTATTTAATTGTTGCAACTTACCGTTGCTTTGATATTTAGAGAGCTACCCTAGCTTTTGCCTTCCAATAAATTTCACACCCTTGTCCTAGACGTGCTCATCCTCCATTCTGATCTTTTTGTAACTCATAAATATGCTTTCTTGTGCTTCATTTTAGTCGCACAATATTCGCTACAGACATTTATTTTTAATTTCAAATAAATTCAACTTTATAACTTTGTACGTTCCAATCGAAATTGGAGACACAATCTCGACCCATTTTCTGCAACCCAAATTATGAAAATATTCTATTCTGAGTCCTCTACGTCTATGACACTTGTGTCCCACCTAATTTTAGCCCCATGTACTTTCAATTAATTTTAGAACACCATTTACATTAATTATTAATTAAATTGGTGTAAGGACCCAACTTGACCCAAAACTAGACCCAACACAAAACCAAACCACCATTCACACCCTCAAGACTCATACTAAACACCAAACACCCTTTTAACCATTGCATCACACCAAACAAGGTATTTTCCCTCATCCAATCCCAAAACCCACTTTCTGTACAATTTTTTAATTGTTAGGGACTTTATTACAAAAGTACAATGATGTATCACCATCCTATTGGTCAAGACCAATGAAGAAATCAACCCCCTCCTCCCTTTGACCGTTCAACTCTCTTTCCCTCTCTACTCTTTTTGTTTGTGTATTTTCCTCCATGTTTAATCTTGGCCACCTATCTAAATGGAGCAACATATTCACCACACAACACCCTCCTATATATATATATATATATATATATATATATCATCCTAACCCCTTTCCCAATGCCAACCCCATCCCAAGGCACAGTCAACCCTAATCCCTAGGATGTCACCATCAACCTTTCCTTCCACATGCCAAACTCCTCCATTATTATTTTCTACATCATCCTCACCATCCCTCAAGAAAACAAAACCCTAACCCAACTCTTCATCCCCTCTCCGGTGCCTTCCCCGGCCATCTCCAGCCATTCCCTACCGGAACACCCGACCTCCTCCTCTTCTTCTGTCATCTTCTTCCCACTGCAGCACCGTTACCAGCCATCCTCCCCCACATCGTCCCCGCCTGACCCGGCATTCTCCATCTTCTTCGTCCATCCTGACCTCCACGCTTCCCTTCTGACTTCACCATCCCGCCATTCTCCCCTCGACTCATCTTTCCTGGTGATCCCTTCGACCTCTACAACCACCAAGCCCTCCATCGACCACAGTATCCTCCGCCAGATCCTCGCCTCCGCATCCCCGTCTCGACATCGTTCCCTTTATCCACCGACGACAGCCTTCTCTTCCCCAGTCCTCCTCGTCCTCGACTCCTTTTCGACCTCCCCATTACCACCTCCACTCCACAGCGTCCCCACCATGCCACTACACCTCCCCGCAGCCCCCGCCTCTGAACCATCACCGCCTTCCTTTATCTTCTCCTCTTTCTTCCTCCAGTCGACTCGCTCACCCCCTGACCCGACCATCACCACCATCCCCAACCTCCCGAGCCACCTCCTCGCCTGAGACTCCACCACCGCCACCCAGCTGCCATCATCCCCGACTGCCGGAGATTCCTCTCCCCGACTTCCTTCTCCTCTTCGGCCATCCCCGAAGCATCCTTAATTGACCTTCATCATCACCATCATCATCACCTTCATCATCATCATCATCGTCATAATCATCACCATCAACATCATCATCACCTTCATCATCAACATCATTATCAACTTCATCATCATCATCATCATCATCATAATCATAATCATCACCATCATCATCACCATCATCGTCACCTTCATCACCATCATCATCATCATTATCATCACTATCACCGTCGTCATCGTCGAACTCGTGCGTGCACGCAAAGGTTTGACTGCCCTCCTTCGTGATTTTATGTGTATGTATGTGTGTAGTGTAGGGTTAACATATTGCTTCATAATAGGTTTAGTTGGTTGATTTTAGACCCGTGTCGGTGAACCCAATGACTAGTATGCTCGTACGTGTGTGTGCGTATGCATATAATATTAGTTGATATATATATATATATAAAGATATTGATATATATATTTAAGTAATTAAATGCTAATACTAGTTATGACTATATATGTATTTATGTTGTGTGGCCATAAATGTTAGTAGTAGGTATCCCGTATTTATATTTGACTGTAATATATATATATGTATGTTGTCTGACCCTAGGTTTTAACTATGTATATCCCGTAGTTGCATGAGACCATGAGTGTTAATTATGGGTACCCTATGTTGCATATGACCATGTGACCCTGAATATTAGTGAATTATCTGCCTCGTGTACATCGACGTACTGGCTTATACATGTGTTAGTGATTGACTGTCTGATTATGCACATCAATCAAAGACATGACACCCGTGCATTTAGACGCACACTTAACCCTGCTCGTTGACTACTTGTTGTAATACCCCGTTCCGTTCTAACGGACTGCCGACTCAATCAGCAATAGTGCAGCTGTCCCGACCCGCTTTGCCTCGATCAAGAAGCAAAGGATATCCAGACTTGTCCCTACAGGAATCCGGCTTAGACTTTCAGAGGCTCGCTCAGACGTATCGCTCTACCGAGGCGAATCATCGCTAAGGTGGGTGGCTACGGTGAACTTGTCTTTGCTTAGCCAGCACACATAAAATCTGGAATATTTATGCTAGTCGCTAGGTGATTCACCCCCTGCATGCTAATAAATCCAACGCACCTAGCTAAGGGAATAATCCCAACTTGTATTGCTTGCTAGAACATGGAAATGAAATACTGCTTATATGTTCAGACCCTCATATGCTAAGTCCCTTAACGGTTCCAACTCTCGGCTTACCTTTGGGTCCGAGCAACGTGCTTGCTTACGTTCCTTAGAAATGCATGCTTGTCTGCTTGAATGCAACCATGTTTTCATCCAAACCCCGGGAGACTACTACGTAGTCGTTCCGTGCCTGAACGAACCCGCAAGTATTCGGGACAGTTAGGTCACCAAGGCAGTTCCCGAACCAGGGGACTGCATCATGCCAAGTAAGAATCATGCTCCTGTGGCAAGACTCATTCAGGTATTTAGATCTTCCTGCAAGTCTCCCTCGTGTGCGGGCTTACAGCAGCCCAGGAGACTGTGCATATCCAATAGCTAAATGAATCTCGTGTGCTCGTGTGTAAATTAACAATAGTGTTCGATCATGGACAACTTGTGCACAAGGATATAAGTTCTGCGGACGGTGCTGGGGCACTGGCACCGATCCGATCCGGGCAGACTTCGTGTTTATAGTCAATCGTGTGCGGACTGGGTAACTTGCAACGTATCGTATTTTATGAGCTCCTCGTGTTTTCTCGTTGCATGTTATTCACGTCCTTGACTAGTCCATAATGGCATCAGCCAGTGATCATCGTGTGTTTATGCTTGCAATGCCTCGTGTGATTATCGTGTGAATATGGCTTGCAATGCATCGTGTATTTATCGTGTGTATTTAACCTGTCGCATGCTTGCCTGTGAAACAAAGATAACAAGTCATCCTCGCTTAGCGGCTATCCGCGTGCGAGTCATTGCATAGCATCAATGAATAACTTAACACCTGAACGATCATGTTATAAGAACCCTCGTGTTTGCATATGCTATGCCTCCTGAATGTTTATGTTTGCCCGTGCTTGAATTAATAATGTTTGCCTTGGACAGGGAAGGACAAATGGTAAGATGGTAAGTCTCGCCGTGTTTCCTCAACATCGCACGGCGCACTGCCCGACACGATAAGCTATTCAATGTTTACATGAAACTGATCCTAAGGCAACTAGAAAGACAACTTAATAGTTGTGCACGGAACCTGTATTACGTGTTTGGATTTGTCGAGCGGGCGAGTAGCTTCCCCACTAGTGCATTCAATGTACTGATAATCCACCAGTTTGATATGCAGGGTGAGGGAGAACCTCGTACGGTGCGGACGCCTCCTTCGTGCGTGCTAAGGCCAGGAGTTCCCTCTGAAGCCTTGCAACGGTGCATCCGGGACTGAAGCACATATACAAGACATAAGTTATGAACATCGCCTGACCATCGCCTGTACAATCATTCCACAGTTGTAGCCACTTGGCACGCTTTTACTGTTTCAGAGAGAGAGGCTTGAGCGACTTGTAATCTCGGCTATACGTCGCCTGTAATACTTGTTCATAACAATAAAGAGATTACTTTACTTGTTTCAATGCTTCCGCTATATTGTCGACTCAGTGAACCTGTTACCGATCGCCTATGCGTTCATGACTCCGCTGCACTCGGACAATCTGTGCGACTCTGTGGCTTAGAACTCTTGCCGCCAGCCAATGAACCATGGCCTTGCACGGGCGTGGATCACGCTCGTGCGGCATCACGCCCGGATGGGTTAAGCGATCGTTCCGCGGGAGCGCTGGCGAGGGTGATTCCCGCCTAGCGGGAATGGCCGATTGCCTGCGGGAGATCGGGGCGTGACACTTGTCACCCTTGCGTAGTTCCGAGCGTAGTGTAATTTTGGTTGTGTATGTGGTAGTGTAATGGCTGATGCTATATTGTATTATATTATATGTATATAGGACCATTGGATCGTCTTGCGAGACTTCAGGAGCAGGATATTGGTATTGCCCGCTTAGGACCCCAAGTGAGTACATTCTCGGATAGTTTCTTGTTTATGATATCCTCTTTGTTCATTGTATTTAGTATAGATATCCATATTTCTTGACACGATGGTTACACGGACTGGTATATTCAGATCTCGTCATGAGATGTTATTACTTGTATATGGTGTATCTTGTGCAAGTCTTGTTTTATTGATTATCTTGTATATGTACAGACACTGATTCTCGAAAAGATTCACTATCTTCTTGGGAAATCCCGTGCCATAACGTACCATTGTTGGATCTACTATACCAGTCGGGGGTGGAGAGTATTTTAGTGTAGATATGTCATCATACTCTTCATGTACAAGTCTTATTTTCATGTTAGTGTTGGTCATACACCGTACGTATGACTAACCAGGCCATTATTCATGTACAAGTTCCCAAGCCGATCATATGTTAAAGCTAGTACTCATACACACAGTCATTAGTATTCTTGTTCATTATCATATTGTTCATTCTTGTATTTATTTCCAATATTTCCTTTATTGTGTATATGCATCTTGTATATTTATATCTATTTACTGCTACATAGTTTATATCATTGATTTAGAACTACTATTAGAGATGTACTTCATTCCATCCTGACTGAAAATATTTTTTCAGACTGCGACTTAGAGGAATGATATCCGACATATTATGGACCACAGGGAGAGTAGTTATAGCCTTGGACCTTGTAGCCAGGTGTGATTCCGGGAGGTCTAGCCGGGATCACTAGTTATTCAGTTAGTTTCTTTTATAAATTTATTGGTGCCGGATTTGTTTCCGTCATACTTGAGACTTGGATGTTATTGTTTTGAGTTAGATTATTTCTATTTAGACTTGTGATATATTTCGTTTATTTTGTTCGCTATCTTATCGTGCTTTAGTTATGTGGTTGAGTATTTACATATTATATTGTAATATCTGTATCTCCTTATGGAGTTGGATACTCGTGTGAGATTAACTAGATAGTATTGTGACCTCGACAGCGTTCTACCGTCGATGTTGTGTCGTAGGCTGGATGTACCCACGTACTCGTGACCCTATATCGGGTGCGGGTCATGACACATTTTTAGTGGTGGCCCATACAGGTTAGACTTCACAAGTTGTGCGATGTCATAGTAGTATAACGACTTAGTTATACTACTACGTGCCTGCGATAGGATCTAGGATATAGGATACTAGGATGAGAGCGGTTACTCAATCACCAAATTCCTTGAGAGATGTATATAGTAGTGTTCGAGAAGTTAAATTTTGAGAATTTTATTTTGAGGATAAAATTTTATGGTAAGTAAGAAATGTATATCAGTATGTGAGTGAATGAAGTGCATGTGTAAGGATCTGTTGGCTTGAGCATGTCGAAGATGGCACTGCAAACTGACTTGGATGTCCATCTAGAGTCGTATTAGAGGGAGTGGTATTTAGTGTGTTGTGTTGTACTCGGCGTACACTTGAGTTATAAGAACAACTAGTATAAACAATTACAGTGGGTAAGAGAGTTAGCATTGGGTGTGCTTGTAGTAGAAACAGTGGTACCAAAGGATAAAGGTATTAAACTTGGATGCATCATTGACCTATGGTTGTTAGAGGTTCTTGGTATCAGATTTTGGTATCAATAGACATGTATGTGCAATGTGGATGTATCCATGGATATCTTGTGGACTAATGATTATTTGATGTTGGTATCGGTGTATAGGGATAGGAATTAGTGAATGAATGTGCCAGAGTTAAGTGTATGATAGAGGCTGAAGATGTCCAAGTAATGGGTGAGAAGGCTATGTTCTGTTCTTTTCTTTCCTTCTGTTCCTTTTCCATTTGATTGATTGATTGATTCCTTAGTACCGTAGCTTGTATCAGTAATTTTTTTTTTACTAGAATGTAGTTAGTAGTATACCCTGGCAGAGACTGCAATACCATGACAAAATAGACCATAAACCACACATTTTTTTCTAGATTGTATGTTGTATGAGGTAGAATTTTCTTAGACTTTGATTGTTGGGGGTTGACTATAGTGAAGATTAATGAAGAGGTTATGACTGGACAGAGAGAGACAAGGTGCCTTAAATTTCGAGAATAAATATTAGTTTAAATAAAGAGTTGAGAATTTAATATGGAAGAATTAATAATTTTGTTAAATCATTGATTTTTATGAAGATTATGATATGATTGAATTTGTCATTAAAATTCGAAGAAATTAAGGAGATTATCATTATATTTATTTGACTGCAAGATATAAATTTAAATTTATACTTAAATGTGGTATTTGAAGATTTCATAAGTATTACATCATTGAGTATTGTTTGGAAAAAAAAGAATTGAGGAATAAGATCACTAATGGATTAGTGTTTGAATTCAAATTTTGGGAGGAGATTTTAAATTTTCTAAATATACATTGATTGTATTTAAATTAGAGGATTGGATATTAAATTTTGTATTTAGTTATTAACTTAAAATTTTAGAGAAGATTGTAATAAGAATGGAATTTGATTTTACTTTTAAAGATTTTCAGGAATATGATATTTTTTTAGAATTTTGAAATAGCAATATAGATTTACTTCATAATTATATGGCTTGATAAATTTAAATTTTGATGGTAAAATAAATAAATAAATAAATACAACTATTGAGGATCTTAAATTTTGAGGACAAAATTTTTCTAAGGAGGGTAGACTTGTCACTACCACATTCTAAAATAGGGGTAATTTTGATATTTTTATTTATTATAAGTACTGTGTGTATTTATTTTAAATAATTGTATGATATGTGCATATATATATATATTATATGTATAGTGTTCTTTAATGCATGAGTTAGTAGTCTAGACCTAGAAACCCACTAGATGAACCCCTGATTGAAAAATAGGATTATGGATTTAATGTGTATTATTTCGGGATTAATTATGTAGGATTATGATTTATTATTATGATTTTATTTAATTGTTGTACCTTACCGTTGCTTCGATATTTAGAGCGCTACCCAATCTTTTGTTTTCCAATAAATTTCACACCCTTGTCCTAGACGTGCCCGTCCTCCATTCTGACCTTTGTGTAACTCATAAATATGCTCTCTTGTACTTCATTTTAGTCGCACAATATTTGTTATGGACGTTTATTTTTAATTCCAAATAAATCAACTTTATATCTAAATATATTCTAATCAAAATTGGAGACACAATCTCGACCCATTTTATGCAACCCAAATTATAATAATATTCTATTCTGAGTCCTCTATGTCCATGACACGTGTGTCCCGCCTAATTTTAGCCCCATGTACTTTCAATTAATTTTAGAACACCATTTACATTAATTATTAATTAAATTGGTGTAAGGACCCAACTTGACCCAAAACTAGATCCAACACAAAATCAAACCCCTATGCACACCCTCAAGACTCATACTAAATATCAAACACCCTTTTAACCATCGCATCACACCAAATATGGTGTTTTTCCTCATCCAATCTCAAAACCCACTTTCTGTGCAATTTTCCAATTATTGGGGACTTTATTGCAAAAGTGCAATAATGTGTCACCATCCTATTGGTCAAGACCAATGAAGAAATCAACCCCCTCCTCCCTTTGACCGTTCAACTCTCTCTCCCTCTCTCCTCTTTTTGTTTGTGTATTTTCCTCCATGTTTAATCTTAGTCACCCATCCAAATGGAGCAACATCCTCACAACACAACACCCTCCTATATATATATATATATATATCATCCTAACCCCTTTCCCAATGCCAACCCCATCCCAAGGCACAACCGGCCCTAATCCTTAGGATGTCACCATCAACCTCTCCTCCCACATGCCAAACTCCTCCATTATTATTTTCTACATCATCCTCACCATCTCCCAAGAAAACAAAAACCACAAAACCCTAACCCAACTCTTTATCACCTCACCGGCTCCTTCCCCGGCCATCTCCAACCATTCCCCACCGGAACACCCGACCTCCTCCTCTCCCTCCGTCATCTTCTTTCCACTGCAGCACCATTCCCAGCCGTCCTCCCCCGCGTCGTCCCCGCCTGACCCCGCCTTCTCCATCTTCTCCGGCCATCCCGACCTCCCCACTTCCCTTCCGACTTCACCATCCCGCCGTTCTCCCCTCGACTCATCTTCCCCGGTAATCCCTTCGACCTCTGCAACCGCCGAGTCCTCCATTGAACACAGTATCCTCCGCCGGATCCTCGCCTCTGCAACCCCGTCTCGACATTGTTTCCGTTCTCCACCGACGACAGTTGTCTCTTCCCCGTCCTCCTCGTCCTCGACTCCTCTTCGACCTCCCCATCACCACCTCTACTCCACAGCGTCCCCACCATGTCACCACACTTTCCCGCTGCCCCCGCCTCTGAACCATCATCGCCTCCCTTCATCTCCTCCAGTTCCTTCCTCCAGCCGACTCGCTCACCCCCTGACCCGACCATCACCACCGTCCCCGACCTCCCGAGACACCTCCTCGCCTGAGACTCCACTACCGCCACCCTGCTGCCATCATCCCCGACCACCTGAGACTCCTCTCCCCGACTTCCTTCTCCTCTTCGGCCATCCCAGGAGCATCCTCGACTGACCTTCATCATCACCATCATCATCACCTTCATCATCATCATCATCATAATCATCACCATCACCATCACCACCATCATCATTACCATCATCATCACCTTCATCATCATCATCATTATCATCATCACCATCATCATCACCATCATCATCATCTTCATTATCACCATCATCATCATCATCATCACCATCATCATCATCATCGTCGACCCCGTATGTGCACGCCAAGGTTTGACTGCCCTCCTTCATAATTTTATGTGTGTGGATGTGTGAGTAGTGTAGGGTTAACATATTGCTTCATGACAGGTTTAGTTGGTTGATTTTAGACCCGTGTCGGTAAACCCAATGACTAGTGTGCTCGTATGTGTGTATGCGTATACATATAATATTAGGTGATATATATATATAAAGATATGGATATATATTTAAGTAATTAAATACTAATACTAGTTATGACTATATATGTATTTATGCTGTGTGGCCATAAATTTTAGTAGTAGGTATCCCGTATTTATATTTGACTATAATATATATATATATGTATGCTGTATGACCCTAGGTTTTAACTATGTATATCCCGTAGTTGCATGAGACCATGAGTGTTAATTATGGGTACCATGTGTTGCATATGACCATGTGACCCTGAATATTAGCAAATTGTCTGCCTCGTGTATACCGACTTACTGGCTTAGACATGTGTTAGTGATTGACTGTCTGATTATGCACATCAATCAAAGACATGATATCATGCCCCATTCCCAAAATGTCGAGGGACTGAGCACGTGAGCAATGGCCAACAGCACGCACCGATGGACAACCCAATTTAATGGATCCATAAGGGCATGCTTAAGCTGTAGTCTAGCTGTGAAATGTTACAAGTCTCAAGTATCTCTAATCTCATCCACAGAACAACGCAGAGTAATGCCAGAAATAATGCAATAGAAATAAATGAGCAATATCAAATAAGCTTATCTCGGGAAACAATCCGAGAATTAGTCTGTTATATTTAATGAGAATAGACAGAAAATAAAATACTAAAAATGGAAATACTGTGTAGATGAAGTCGGTGCTCAGGAGAAATCTTCTGCCACTATCTCGTCCTCTGTTCCTGGTTCTGCTCCAAGGAGTGCTCCTGTACTGTACACCTCGGGGTAGTTCTCTTCAGCTGTACCTGGGGACATAATCCGGATCCAGGTCCTCAGGGGACAGCAAGGTACAGAAAATACAAGCCAAAATAAATGCAGTGCAGCAGATAATTAAACAAGAGGGTAGGCTATGTAACCAGCTAAGTGATATACAATATGAGAGCAGCACTAGAACTTTAGGCTGAAGCCACTACAAGCTTTGTGTCGGGGAGCCGGTAGCGACAATAACTATGAATTATACTCTGAAATATACTATGTTTTATATATATAATATCAGCCTGTAGTCTGTGTGTCTCTCCCCACCCAATATAATCCCACGTCTCATATCCACGATGCCTCATGTCCATGTCACGCACGATTATAACTAATGCAATAAGTCTGATAGCTATGAATCAAATGTCTAAGAATGTAAAATCTATGTCATAAAATATGCCTCCTATACAGAGTTACCTTGAATGTCTCAGGAAGACTCTGTCTCATGAAATAGTGTCAAGTGTCCTGGGTTCAGTAGTACTTGATAAGACAAGTACGAGAATTATCGGGTCTCGATAACCATGTCTATGTGACGTTACCCAACCCAGCGTACGGAGTCGGCACCCGACTATGATCGGACACTAAGCACGTCACCCGTTTCCTAGGTTAAGCAGTTAAAACAAGTTTACATATAATTCCACAAGAAATTAAGTAAAATAGTATATCAAGAATTACTGAGATTTGGCCAGCTTTACTTGCCCACTAATGCATAATTAAGTCCAGAAAAATAATTAGCAAGCTGCAGGGTTTGGCAAGGTACACTTGCTTGTGGTTCCGGCTCTGATTTCGGCTCTGACTTCAGTTGGATTTGCAGGCGGTACTCCGGTTGCTGAAACAAATATCACCATCAGATCCAGAAAATATCAATCATCTAGAAACGCCTATCCTTGGGTCCAATTTGGAGACAAGGGCAAAAATGACAGTTTCGGGTCAAAACGGGGTCCACATGCGGCCCGCTTTGCACCGAAAAACGTGTCAGGGTCAAAAGGTCTCCAAATTCACAAACTTAGTGTCAACAGGTCAGGAACGATGATACGAACCCAACGGAACTTCCAGAATTGGATTCCGATGAGCCGATCACAAAATTGCCCATCGAGCGGGCTGTGGGGCCCACGACACGTGATTTCGTCAACGTTCTCAGAATCGAACCAAACTTGGGTCACAGGACCAGCGTATCGCTACGAGTCCGATGGCGCAAGTTTCGTTTCAATCCTACGTGTGTACACGAAGTTAGGGTAAATTGTAGGAAAGTCGGATACGGGGCGATGTCCGTGGATACACGTTGATTCCGGTGTGCACGCACACCCGAATCAGCTTCTGTGAAATCCCGCACGTCCGTATCGACGATGCGCACGTATCTGTGAAGACCGCGCGCGACCAAGTCATCCCGTTTGGCGGGGCGTACTCGGTTCTGGGGTGAAACAGGGTCTGGTTTTTCCTGTTTTTTGATCGCGGTGTGCGATCACCACAGGACGCGATGCCCCGAACAGTTTATCCGGGCACCGATAGGGTCATACAGGCTTCGCAATGCAATTTGCGGAATCAAAATCCGAGCTACGAACAGAAAGTTACAAGTACCTGAAGGGGACCCAAAAAACCGGGGGCGAATCGTGTCCGACACGTGTCCGACACGTGTCGGATTCGAGATTCAAATCTAGGGTTTGGGTTTGGGGATTCAGGCCGAGCTCCGGCGGCTGGGCTGCGGCGGAGGGGTCGGAGGCGACGCGGCGGCACGGAGGCGGTGCTGAGTGGCCGGACGGGCGGAGGCGCCGGCGCTGCTGACGGCGGAGGCGACGCGGCGGCGCGGAGGCGGTGCTGAGCGGCCGGCCGGGCGGAGGCGCCGACGCTGCTGACGGCGGAGGCGGCGCTGTGCGGTGTGGGGCTGCTCGCTGTCGACGTCGAGGGGAGGAGAGAGGAGGGAGGAGCCGGAGAGAGGCGGGGACGGCACGGCGGCGGCGCAGGGGCGTCGGCTGTGCTCGGGGAGGGGTCGCCGGACGTTGGGGTAGCCGAAGTCAGGGTCGGCCGGAGGTTTAGGGTTCAGGTGTGGTGGGGATTAGGGAGGAGAAGGGAATTTATAGGGGAGCTAGGCGGAGGAGGGGCCGAGCGAGGCGGTAATCGAGGCGGAGCTCGCGGGGGTCGTGGGGCGAGGCCTGTCAGCGCGGCGTGAGGCGGGCGGAGCGGCGCCGGACGCGGGCGCCGCCGGAGAACGCAGGGGGGCTAGGGTTCGTGGGTGAGAGAGAGAGGGGCCGGGTCGGGTCGGGTTCGGGCGGGCGGATCCGACCCGACCCGCTAGGCAGGGTCTGGGCCGGGTGGTTTGGGGCTGGGCCGGGCCGAATGGGCCGCGGGCTGGGTTTGGTTCTTTTCTTTTTAAAAATAATAATAATAATAATAATAATAAATAATAAATAAATAAATAATTAATTAAATTATATTTAGGTGTTTTAAAAATAGGTCCGGGGTCCGATAAATTCCAGAAAAATTGTCCTAAATCTAGTTTTTCGTTTTACATTCAAAAATATTATTTTCATGATATTTTAATACCATTTATTATCAATTAAAAATCATTGAATAATTAAAACTCTATTTTTAAATTATAGAAAATTCTCAGAAAATTCCAGAAAATTGTGAAAAATCCAGATTTAAAAATTTTGAAAAAATCAGGGGGTTTACACATGACATCCGTGTATTTAAACACACACTTGACCCTGCTAGTTGACTTCTTGTCACCCTTGCATAGTTTCGAACGTAGTATAATTATGGTTGTGTATGTGCTAGTGTAATGGCTGATGCTATATTGTATTATATTATATGTATATAGGACCATTGGATCTTCCTGCGAGGCTTCAGGAGCAGGACATTGGTATTGCCCGCTCAGGACCCCAGGCGAGTATATTCTCTGATTGTTTCTTGTTTATGATATCCTCTATGTTTATTGTATTTAGTGTAGATATCCATATTTCTTGACACGATGGTTACACGGATTGGTATATTCTGATCTCGTCATGAGATGTTATTCCTTGTATATGGTGTATCTTGTGCAAGTCTTATTTTATTGATTATATTGTACATGTACAGACACTGATTCTCGAAAAGAGTCGCTATCTTCTTGGGGAATCCCGTGCCATAGCGTTCCATGGTTGGATCTACTATACCAGTCGGGGGTGGAGAATATTTTAGTGTAGATATATGATCATACCCTTCATGTACAAGTCTTGTTTTTATGTTAGTGTTGGTCATACACCGCACGTATAACTAACCAAGCCATTATTCATGTACAAGTTCCCAAGCCGATCACATGTTAAAGCAAGTACTCACACACTTAGTCATTTTTATTCTTGTTCATTGTCATAGTGTTCATTCTTGTATTCATTTCCAGTATTTCTTTTATTGTGTATCTCTTGTACATGTATATGCATCTTGTATATTTATATCTATTTATTGCTACATAGTTTATATCATTGATTTAGAACTACTATTAGAGATGTACTTTGTTCCATCCTGACTTAAAATATTTTTTCAGACTGCGACTTAGAGGACTGGTGTCCGACATATTATGGACCACAGGGAGAGTAGCTGCATCCTTGGACCTTGTCGCCAGGTATAATTCCGGGAGGTCTAGCCGGGATCACTAGTTATTCAGTTAGTTTATTTTTGCAGTTTATTGGTACCTGATTTATTTCCGGCATACTTGAGACTTGGATGTTATTGTTTGAGTTAGATTATTTCTGTTTGGACTTGTGATGTATTTTATTTATTTTCTTTGCTATCTTATCGTGCTTTAGTTATGTGGTTGAGTATTTACATATTATATTGTGATATCTGTGTCTCCTTATGGAGTTGGATACTCGTGTGAGATTGACTAGATAGTATTGTGATCTAGAGAGCATTTTACCGCCGATGCTACGGCGTAGGCTGGACGTACCCACGTACTCGTGCCCCTATATCGGGTGCGGTTCGTGACACACGTAGTTAGTATAGTTCCTTTATGTCTATTTTATTTTCACTATGATATTCTCTATTGCTCTGTCTATTTATTTCGCTGCCATGTAGTTGTGTTTATCCATTTCCCATATTGATACTATCAAGTATGGTTCAGTTATTTATTCTCTTGTATTGCACTTACTATTATTATTTTATAGTCTTTGTAATTTAATTAGAACTGTTGTTAGAGGTGTGCTCATTCTATCCTAATTGGATATAATTTTTAGACGATGACTTAGAAGACTGTTGTCCGATATATTACAGACCACAGGAGGAAGTGGCGACCTTGGGTCCTGACATTCAAGAGTGATTACTGGGAGGACTAGCCGGTGTCACTTGATACATTAGTTTTATTTACTTAGCATTTGTACTAGATATTTCTCCATCTTAGACATTAGGCATATTATTTGTATTTGAGATTCATTGTGCTTTGTTGAAAAACTATTTAGACTTAGATTTGGTTATAGTTGTGACTTTGTGATTTTATTCTTCTATTTAATATCGTGTCATTATCTTCCTCTAGTTTATTGTGATTGAGCATTGATTTTTATATCATTATAATCTTGTCCTCCGTATGGAGTTGAGATATCATTGACAAGTTTAAACATTCTAGTATGAGATGATTAAATAGTATAGTTGACCTAGACAATATTCTACCATCGATGATGCGGCGTAGGATGGACGTACCTACATACTCGTACCCTCACACTGGGTGTGGGTCATGACACATTTTTTGGGTAGCCCATACAGGTCAGGCTTCATAAATTATACAATATTATGATAGTGCAACAGCTTAGTTGTACTACTGCGAGCCTGCGATAGGATATAGGATATATGATATTAGGATAAGAGAATACTCAATCGCAAATTATGATTTCTTGAGAAATTCATAGGATGACCCTTGAGGATCTAATTTTGAGTCAATTTTTACTTACTTCATTTTGCCTTCGCCTTTGTACTTGTCTATTGTTGAATTTGATTCTTGTATCGAGATAAATCTTAAGGACTAAGTTGAGGTATATTCTGATAACGTAAATTGATATCAACAGTGGAAAAGATGACCGTCTGCCTTAGTTATGGAGTCTAGAGTTTATCGCAGCCATATATTTGCTAGCTTAGAGAAGACATATAGCCTAATTTTGGATATATTTCTATTGGTTATGGAATTTAGAGTTTTTGCAGCCAAGCATACGACAGGGCAAAAAATTTAGATACCATAATTCTAGAGGTATGTACCTTAGATACAGACTCTATAATTTATCGCAGCTATACTTACTGGCATGGGAAGGATTCTGGATAATATGATTTCAGATAGAGGTTTATGATTATCAAATTTTATCTTAAAATTGATTCCTAATATATCTTCTCTATCATCCAATTTTGTTATCATAAATTCTATTACATCACCCTTTTTGGCTCAGGATGGAGATATTATTAGTTTCTCTAGTTAGTTCCTTATAGGACATCACCTTCAGTAGATCCTGAGGCAGTTACTTTAGATAGTGTAGTAGTTTGGTAACTTACAGGTAGGTTGGTGTCAAGTTGAGTATCATTGTTGATTGTTGAAAGTGTAGCGTGTGCGTTTGAGAGTGATTCCTAGTTGGATAGCTGAGCATTAGGTATCAGTGTATAGGCCTATAAACAACTAATAGTGTAGTACTCTTTGTAGAAATAGTTCTACGACAAGTATCAGAGTATAGTTAGTAGTTGGTATCCTAATATGTTAGTACTATATTGTAAGTAGTATGAGTAGTGGGTTAAGTATGCTCAAGGCCTATATCTATAGTGTATCACCAATACCAGCACTGGTAACCCTTTATATCAAGTATTCTGGCTAGGTTGATGCTTAGTCAATAACTGGTATAAGTATCAGATATAGGTAGGGGTCCATCTAGGCCACCTGTGGCACAACATCAGGCCCACCACCAACAAAGGGAGATACCCCAACAGTGCAGGGCTTTTGTGATGACGGTCGAGGAGGCCGATGCTACAGGTGATGGGTTAGCATGTTTATTCATTTTCTTCTGTTCCTTTCCTTTCCTTCCTTTCATCTATTATTTTTTATGATCCTATAGTATTTTATATTTGTTTGTGCTTTAGTGTAGTTAGTAGTAACCCTGATTGAGACAGCAATATCATGACATATAGAGACCATAACCATGTATGTTTGTTTTCTTTTAATAGAATTGTATGTAGTATGATTTTAGATAGGATTTCCAAAGACCATGATTTGTTGGGGGTTTGACCATAGCAAAGATTATGATGAATAGGTTATGACTAGCCAGAAGAGAGAGGCAAGGTGATCTAAATTTTTAGGATAAAATTTTTCTAAGGGGGTAAGATTGTAACTACCTAGTTCCCGAAGAGGGGTATTTTTATAATTTTATATTATTCATAGAATGTTTGCAATTTTTTTTATATAATATATTTTATTTATTGGTTAGTATAATAGATTATTTATTAGACCTGACATTAGTAGACCTAACCCATTGATTCAAATAAATAGTTAATCATGATTTAACTCATTAGTTTAGGAGAATGAGTTAGTTATTGAGTTTAGACTATTTGACTTGAGTCACTCGTTAGTCATGACTAGATTAAGTCTATTAAACCTATTTAGACTCAAGAATAGAATATTCCTCCTATAGGATTAGTTGATCATATTCATGAGAGAAAGAGAGGGACCTTTGTGTCAATTCAAATATACCTCAACCTAACCCTAACCCTATTATGAGGCTATATAAGCCTCTTTATTCATTAATAGCCTACATTTGCTTTCCTAATTAACTTATCCCCCAAATTTGGTAGAAAACCCTAATCCATCCATTTCCAAATCTTATCCCTCGCATTTCCATTCTAAGGAGGCAAATGAGCTTGTCATTGCTAGAGGAGCACTTGAAGAGGGAAGCATTGGCTTGAGGATTGTGTCCAATATTTATTTGTATCTATTTGGTGGTGATACATTAGGAATTCATCTCCTAATAGGTAAAACTTCTATTTTTCTATCAATTTCTAATCTAATTGATGTATTAGACCTATAGGAACCCTCAATTGGCTAAGGATTACCCATAGGAAGAAAAACTAGGTTCTTTGGAGGCTTATTGTGATTTCTACATTGAGTTTTATGTCCATTTTAGAAAAACTCCAAAATTGGGACACTAAGTATTTAACAATAGGTTAATTAGGTTTAATTGCATCTATTAGTATTAGATTGATAGTGGGGGAGTGCTCATGTATCCATAATTGGATACGGAGAGCCCGTATCACGATACTTCATGATACGTAGGTGTAGAATTGGTGTTTTTCCTTGAATTAGACTTTTAGAAGGCAATTCCTTGTTATTGATGATTATTTCAGTTATTATAACTTGTATATATCATATATTATATGTATTATTAATATTGATAGGTGGTAGCATCGTGGAAAGGATTTTGGAGGGTGTATCATATGGTATCCTAGTGTGATACTAGGGGGCACACCAAGTGTTTGGTGTTTGGCTGGAGGGAGCATTTTATATGTGTGTGTGTGTGTGTGTGTGTGTGTGTGTGTGTGTGTGTCTATATATATATATAAGTGTGTGTGTGTGTCTATATATATATACATATATATATATATATATATATATATATATATATATAAGTGTCTGTGTGTTAGTGTAGTGTCTTTCTTGTGGGTCGTGTATGCGTGAGAGAGCTAGGAAGAGGATAGAGGATTGTGTTCAGTGGTGTGCATATCTGTATGTACTGTGATATTGTGTGAAAGTATTTTAGTGTATAGGAAGGTTGGTGTTGGGAATGAACAACAGCAGCAGTATTTAGTATGTGGGGTGATGTATGAAACTGTGTGCAATACCTGAGTATGTGCAACAATGTAGGTGTTAAGATGGAAGTATATTTTGTATGGGTGCTAGTGTCAAGTGTGGTGCACAGGGTATATCAATAGTATATGTAGGCATGTGGGTAGGTATCAGTGCAAGTGTCTAAGTGATGTTAAGAGTTGAAGTTTAATGGTTAGTGAGTGAAAGGTACCAAGGTGTAGTTAGGAAGTATCTTGGCATCCAAGTATCAAGTGCAAAGGGTAATTGAGAGAGTATGAGTGAGGTTCATACAAGAGATGTAGGGGTAGGGGTAGATGTGTGCTGTAAAGCATGAGGATCGGGTGTAGGATGTTAATACTGTGCAGTTGGTGTGAGGAGTTGGGTGGTGCATTACAGTAGTGAGATAAAGAAGTAACAGTAGGTTAGGGAATAAGGGCATTCACTGATGGTATTAGGATGTGGGTATGTGTGGGTGTTTGCATATAGGAATGTGTTGGGGTGTTGATAGAGTGGGGTGTGTCACAGGTGGTGAAGTGTGCAAATATTGAGCAAAAGAGTGTTAGCCACTATAATGGAAATAATGTGGAGGGTGCTAGTATAATTTATGGTGGTGTTCGTGGGGCTTAAGTATTGTGAAGGTAGTATCATGGGTATGTATTTTTGAGTAATAGAGTGGTGTATGTGTGGATACTTGTATCATAATTGGGGGTTCTTATATATTTCTAAGGCAGTAACTGAAATAATAGAGCAATAATAGGCAGAATGATATGAAGGGATTAGGACATAGACAATGATGATGGAAGCTCGGGTAAGGGGCAGCAAGGGTTTCCCTGCAACAAGTATAGTATACCAGAGCAGTTGCTCATGGCAGAAGTTCTTACTGTAGACTTGACTATAGTCGAATATGGGGGGGGGGTATCAGACCTGGAAGATTGATACTAATACATAGGGTATCCATGCACTGATTATAAATCAATTGAAGTTTGTTCCTGATCTGATATGCGGTGCACTGCAAGATAGGTCTCACTGGCAGTGCAAGTGAGGAGGAAAGCTTTGCTCTCAGTAGTAGTGGCAGAGGGTGGTCTCAGTTGCTAAGGGGATTGAACTCGGATAGAAGAACATGTATGCGTGCAATGTCTATATCATTAGTGTATGTGCTTCATGTTTCAGATATGAGCAAGTGTGTATAGGCATGTTTGTGTGACTGTTTATCAATCCATATGAGTGTTTGTGCTCGGATTTGTGTGCAAGGTATAGCAGAGTATTGGGTCAATTTTAGTGTATTCATGTGAGGGTGAGGTACAAATTGAATGGGACAATAACTGCCTTGGCAAGTCTGCAGGAATGGGTAACCCCCTTAGCACTGGAATATGCAGTACTGGGTTACAGCAGATGCGGGATTCCAAATTGAGTGTGGAGTGTAGAGATTCAGGGGGGGCATGTGCATGTGTATAGAGTTCTAATGGGTATCAGTGGGTAGGGGGTTTAAGTAAGAGTATCTTAGGACTATTAGTATATGTGGGTATTAATATATATATATATATATATATATATATATATATATATATATAGTGACATTAGCTAGTTTTGTCATGACCCACACCCAGAATTTGGGCATGAGAAGTGAGTACGTCCAGCCTACGCCGTAGCATAGAAGGTAGAACGCTGTCTAGGTCTCAATAATACTAAACATAACTCACAACCTGTCAATGATATCAACTCCATAAGGAGGACAATGAATAATATGCATTGCTCAACAGTTCACATTATATACTCAATCATAATAGCTTTAAGAAATAATGACACGATGAGATAAAAATATAAGAAGTACTGACATAAGTCAAGCACAACAACTCAAAATAAAGATAAAACTAAAGTCTAGCTGTCCAACATAAATAGTCTCAACAAAGTCTCAATATAAGTCTCAACATAAGTCTCAATATAACTCTCAAAGATACATAAAATATAACTGACTAAATAGCTGCAGGTAGTATCTCCTCTAAGGGAAGGGACTCTTCTAAGATCTCTGGTACGTAGTCTCCTTCTATACCTGGTCCATAGTGTGTAGGACAGAAGTCCCCAAGATCCTCTGGAAAAATATATCCAGTCAGGATTGGAATGAAGTACAAGCACTAACAGTAGTTCCATATATATTGACAAAACTATAATACAGTATAAAGAAATACAAGATGGAGATAAATACTAGAAATAAGAAATACTGGTGAGTATGAAATACTGGAATAAGAAATACTAGAGAATATATCATCATCAATAACTCAACTAGCAATGAACAAAAATACAAGTGCATGCTAAAACAATAAACTGGAAATACATGAATATAGTATCTAGCCAAGTGTGTGAAACATCAGTCTATCATGTGATCGGTTTGGGACAGATCAGTCTTGTTACATATGATTAGCTATGATTCATGTATGGTCAGACTAACCATCCGGTTAGCTATGATGCGAGCAATAGTCAGGCTAATCATATATAACAGGCTATGAGGCATGTAATGGTCAGGATGCACCCGACGTGAGGTATGGGGTGAGCTATGATGCATGTAGAGTGGGGTATGATCACATAATCTACTAATATTTCTCCGTTCCCAGCTAGCACGATGGATTCCAATCATGACTCCTCGTAACAGGTCTCGATGATGCTAACCCGTGTATCTATAGTGTCAGAATCAAGTACGCTATACAACTAGAATCATAGAGATGATCAACATAATAAAAACTGTCAGAGAATGTACTCACCTGTGGTCCTGAGCTGGCAATACCAATATCCTATTTTCGAAGTCTCGTCTGAACAATCCAACAGTCCTATATATATAGTATAATAATATAGCATCAGTCGTTACACTAGCATACATACAAACATAATTATACTGAACTCAGAACTACACTAGGGGTGATAATGGTCATCTAGTAGGGTCAAGTGTGCGTCTAAATACATGGGTGTCATATCCTCGATTATTGTGCATAATAAGACAGTAATTGGCACTAACACATGTCTAGCCAGTACGTTAGTGTACATAAGGCAGTCAATTCACTAATACTCAGGGTCATATAGTCTTATGTAATTACGGGATACCCATAATTGATACCTAGGGTCATACATCATATATATATTACAGTAATACATAGTACTAGCAACCAGTTTTTCCATGAAATATATATATATATATATATATATATATATATATATATATATATCAAACTAATTATTATACACACATACACATACTAATTACTAGGTTCACAAACACAGGTCTTGCAATCACATCAACTAAGTTATCATGAAGCAATATGCTAATCCCTAACACTATTCACACATGCGCAAACACACAATCATGAAGGAAGGGCAAATCAAACCTGCGCGTTATCGTGCACGTATACGAGGTCGAGGGAGGCTGCTGCAGGTCATCGAGGAGAGGTTCAGGCAATCGGGGTCAGGGCTGCTCGAGTCGTGCTAGTGGCGAGCGGTGTAGTCGGGAAGAAGTGCTCGACGGTGATGGGTCGCTGCCCAAAGGGGAAAACTCGGGCGAGTGGTGATGGGGATGAAGTTGACAATGATGATGATGGCGGTGAAGACTCAGGCGGTCGGGAAATGGCGTAGGGAGTTTTGCGGTGTCAGCGGTTATCCGCGGGTGTTCAGGCGGTGGAGACGATGGTGATATTAATGGTGATGGAGACGGTGGTGTTGATGATGATGTTGGGGTTATCGTCGGTGGAGGTGATGATCAGGTCGGCTGCTCCGTTAGAGGTCGATGGGATGGGAATTCAGGGAATGGCGTGGGGAGATGATGATGATGAAGGAGGCGGTGCACCCGGCTGTTGTCGGTCGGGTGATGGCGGTCAGAGTGATGGCGTTGCCTGGGCTAATAGCCAGGGGGGTGAGTCGGCTGCTCCGGTAGTGGAGTCAGGGTTGTTCAGGCAGTTGGGATGGTCGGAATCCGGCGGGGTGTGGGATAAAGATGATGGGGATGATGAAAGTCGGCTATTAAACTAGGTTTAGGGTTTAATATTGGTGATGGTTGATGGAAATGCAATGATAAAAGTGTTTATATATATGGGGAGAAAAGTGGGTGATGTAAACCTAGGGAATTGGGTTCGGCCAAGTACTCTTTGGGATGGGGTTTGCTTGCTACATGAAGGAATTTGGAGGGCTAGGATTGAGTTGGGTTGAAAGGGATGGCTAAGATGGTGAGGGGGAGTGTTTTGAGTGTTGCACACTCCAAAAATATGAAAAAATCACATGTGACCGATAAAAAAAAAGGGAAATGTTTCTTCATGTGTTGGGTCCAATGGGATGTGGATACCTCACTGTATTTTGCATAAAAGTCCTCAACAATTAAAAAATTGCACAAAATTGGGAATAAAAATAAATGTTTACGACGAATATTGTGCGACTAAAATGAAGCACAAAAGGACATATTTTTGAGTTACACAAAAGTCAAAATGGAATACTGGTACATCTAGGACAAGGGTGTAAAATTTGTTGGAAGGCAAAAGCTAGTGTAGCGCTCCAAATATCGAATTAACGGTAAGGTACAACAATAAAATAAAATCACAATAATAAATTATAATCCTTAATATTAAATCCTAAAAATATACTAATTAAAATCCATAATCCTATATTTGGTCAGAGATTCATCTAGTGGGTTTCTAGGTCCAGTCTACTAACCTATACATTAAAGAACACTACATATAATATACATATATATCATGCAATATATTAACACAATACTTAAAATAAGTAAAAGACGAAAATACCCCTATTCTGGAATGTGGTAGTGACAAGTCTACCCTCCTTAAAAAAAATTTGTCCTCGAAATTAAAATAAACTAGCACAAAAACAAACAATCAAACAAGGAATTATACCTCAAGTCTCGAAGAGATACGGAAATTGATCGCGTATTTCGTCCTCTCTCTCCCAGGTTGACTCGCCTGGCGAGTGATGTCTCCATTCAACACGAACCAAGGGAATAGTCTGGTTCCGCTGTACCTTCTCTCTATGATCTAAGATCTCTATGGGCTCTACATCTGTGTAATAAATTATTCTCTTGGCACTATGTTAACTCAAAAGAGTGATACGGGACATCAATAAGCCAACTACAACCACATCAGGATGATGGTCGGTGCCAAGCACAGGTACAATCCTGTCGAGAAGGAGTAACTCACCTTAATCTTTGTCATCCTGAAGATGCATCATTACATGACTGGGTAGGTAATTCATGTCATTTCCTAAGTCAACCCCCTCAGAGTGCTCATGACTAAGCCAAGAACACTAAATTCTTGCCTAGCCATATGGCCAATGCTGCTCTCGCCATATGACATAGTATTTGTTCCTCAAAAGGTAGTCAATATGCAAGCGTTGGCCAACTTTCTGGCAGCTCATCCCGTACCAAAAATGTCAAAACTCTATAACTATATTCCAGATGAAGATTTAGAGTCCAACACGGCAATGAAAGAGTTTATTTGGCAAAAGTTCTTCGACGGTGCTTCGAGGACGGGGCCGAAAGGCAATATTATCGCATGAGTAAGGGTCATGTTGGTCTCTCCCAAAAACTTAGTCATCCACTACACGTATTCTCTCATTGAGCCGTGCTCTAATAATATGGTGAAATATAATGCTCTTATCATCGGCTCCAACTGGATAAATAGTTAGGGGTGGATTACCTAGAAGTCTATGGTGACTCCAAGGTGATAGTCAACCAGGTCTGAGGCGAATATAAAGTCTGGCATGGGGATCTGATCCCTTATTATCAAATGGCAATTAATATAATCTCCACCATCATCATATTTTTTATAGAACATGTACCCCGGTTACATAATGCTGAAGTCGACACTTTAGCCGGTCTCGTAGCTTCCCTGGCTCTCCCAACCAGAACCCAATATTCGATCATGGTGATTGATTGAGAACTGGTTCGTGTCAGAGATGACCTTTCTGGTTGTCAAAGCTATGCCGCTGAGAGGGGCATCAACATCAAGGATTGGAGGTTTCCATTCGTAGACTACGATGTCTATGGGATCCTTCCAAACGACCCAAAGGAAGCGACTTCTGTTAGGAGATGCTCCCTCAGGTTATACTATAATACAGCTACAAAAATATTATATCACCAATCATATGACGAACTCCTTCTACGATCCATATCGGACACAGAAGCGAAGTAGGCACTTCGTGAAGCTCACGATGGTACATACGATACACATCAACTAGGTCCTAAGATGTAGGATCATCTCTGACGCATAGGCTATTATTGGCCCACTTTGGTGGAAGATGTCATAGAGTATGCAAATAAATATAAGATATGTCAAATCCATGCTGACTTCATCCAGCAATCTTTGGAGTTTCTACACCCGACGGTCGCATATTGGCCATTTGAGGCATGGGGATGGACATCATCGGCCCGATCAGCGTACCTTCAACCAAAGGGCATCAGTTCATTCTAGTCATAACTGATTACTTCTTAAAATAGGCTGAAGCTATGCTGCTCCCGAAGTAAAGGCATCAAACATGATCAACTTTGTCAAATATTATGTCATCTATCATTTTGGATTGCCTCGACGGATAATCCATGACAACGACCCACAATTTGAAAGCCACGTGCTATATTTGAATGCCCTTATTGAAGAAGCACTATTATTCATGAGCCCGAGCCCCTTCTTGTTGATTTGTGTGGGAGGTTAAAAATAGCTACTACGTGGGGGGGGGGGGATAACACCTACGAGAAGATCACTTAGATTTACAAAAGGGTTGCTTGGATTTATCCTTTGGTTTTTTTCTCAGTTTTGCGATAAAAATCGAATCCTGAACGTAGCTTCAACAACATATAATCTAGCTGCGAATGGATTTACAAAAGCATTCAACAAGACGATCATTAAGCTACTCAAGAAGTTTAATTTTTTCTAAAAAATGACTGGAACGAGAAGCTTGGAGAATGTCTCTAGGCCTATCGCACGACGGTCCGATCCCCAACTAGTGGTATACTATTCTCCTTTTTTTACGGGAGCAAAGCAGGACTTCCCCTGGAAATCCAAATTCTTTCCCTCTGGGTAGCCCTCACTAATCAGCTGACAATCGAAGATAATCATCGTCGGCGGCTTTCGAAGTTATAAGCACTCGATAAAAAATGTCTCTTGGCCCAACAACATATTGAGCTATATCAAGTGCTCATTTTTGGCACTTTTAAAAATAGAGTACAGTAAAGGGAATTCCAAGTCGGTGACCTCGTCTTAATTATAAGAAAACCGATGGAGATGAGGCACAAAAGTTATGTACAGGCTCGCAAAGCCTAACGGAGACTTCCTAATAATGCCGATCAACGACAAGTTCCTCAAAAGTTACTATGTCTAAGCCAGACTGGTACTATCCTCAGTAGTATTATTTAACCCCCAGCAATAAAATATACAGCATGACATTTTTTCCATAAGTGCGTCGTGAAATCTATTATCTGTATTTGAGAATCTTGAATACGTTATAAGTAATAGATCCTCTCAAAGTTCCCTAATGGAGCAGACTTTAGGTACAATAAAACACCCTCATTGAGACCACCCAAAATTAATGCCCTCAAGTAAATAAATGTGCCCTCGGAGCCCAGTTGTTTCCAAGACGTCTCGTTTACGATCCCAGTCAAGTTCGGAGATGCTCTCTCCTCCGATATTTCTTTCCCGGTTAAGATGCAAATTACCACCAATAATAGTTCACGTCCATACTACCTCTGAACTATCCTCGATTCATTCTCTCCAGTAGAGTGAATTCAATTTCAGAAGAAAATAGTAATGTCCAAATCACCTTTGCCTTGTTTTTTCCATCCCCACAGAATTATATTTTATCATGTTCATACTACCTCTGAATAAGGTATTTCTAACAAAAATTATGTGTTCAAGAAAGTTTGCCAGGTCCACATTACCTCAGAACAAACATTCATGCCTATCGACTTTCTATCGTCACGTCCAGAATACCTCTGATGGTGTATGTCGTTTCAACTTATTGTCTATACTTAGCCTTAAGTACGTTTGTCACACTCATTCCCAGATTTGGTATTCGTGAATTTGTGAAATTTAAAATTATTTCCTGTAGATGTATTCATGCTATATTTTATAGGTTGGTTCCTGTTAATTATATTTTATTTATTTAATTATAATTATGTTTATTGTGGGAGACTACCCGAGACCAGTACTGCACATTGGCAATTGCTATGAACCAGTACTAGGAACCATATGTGGGATGGATATCTGACCCGGTTCACTTTTGGAACTACTAGACTTATTTTGGATGGTTAGGATAACATGAGGATTAGTCATGACTAGAATACCATTTTCCCCTCTTGTGTATATATACTCTTATTTCTCTCTTCTTTCTTTTATTTTTTTATTTATTTCCTTTACTTCTTCTTTTCTCTTCCTTCTTCCCTCAAGAGCTTCCAACCAAAACCCTAATCCATAGCCCTAGACTTGATTCTAAGAAGAGGTTTGTTAGTCCACTAAGGTAAGTACATCTTGCTCAAAGTAGTAAAGCCATAGATTTTTGTATTTTTAGATGTATGTAGTAATAAAAATGTGTTTGATGGGAAATATTCTCCTTGATGTTCTTATTAGTTTTATTTCTTGGAGTGTTTGGTTTTAATGAACGGTTTTGAGTAGATCTGAGTTTTAAATTTAGGGTTTTTTTTATGGGTTTCAATAGTTTTTTTTGGTTTTGATCTATTAAAACATGGTATTTTAGAAAATAGTTTTTGTGGTTGATGGAGCACTTTATTTCGAGCATTTTAGATTTTGGTTCACTTGATTTGAAGTTGAAATAAAGTTTTTATGGAGAAAATAATTTTTTGGTTTTTGGAGCTTTTCTGCCATGGCTGGACTTGCTATCTGGAGAAGACGAAGTGCTCATGGGGCCAGCATCATATGCGGCAGAGAGTGCTATGCGGCCTGAGCTCTGTGCCACATATACCTTCCAGCATGCGTCCATCTTATTGGATGCATGACTGATTATTACACAAAGTGTTCTGAAGCTAAGTGCTTGGAAATGTCCTAAGTGACAGAACTCCTTGTGTTTTACTTCATGAACGAATAAGAAATTCGCTAAGTCCAAGAGACATATATGCGGCAAGCAGAGCATACAGTAAACAGACTTATGCGACATTGGCACTATGCACCTCTTCTCTTTTGAGGCATAATACTGCTTCGTCCTTACACATTTTTCTATGATTTTGCCTTTCCTCTGATATACTTTATCACTTGTCACATCCATCACTTCAGTCACTTCACTGAAACGTATTTAATGTACGTCACTCGACACTTGTCCCAAGGAGTGGACTTTTTCTTGACCTATGCGGCACCGATCCCTATACAGCACCGACCTCTATGCGGCCTTGACCTATATGACATTGATCCTATATGTCCCTGGTTCTTATGTGGCCCCATGTTCATATTTTATTGTTTTGCTTAGTTGGATATTTTATTAGATTTTGTGATTCTATGCGTGTTATAAATGATTATAAATACATGAGAACTAAGTGACCATGTATTGTACCTGACTATATGCTTAATCCGACTATGAGTAGAAATAGACTATGCCGCCAAGTGACTATGACTACCTATGTGTCTGACTCAACCCATGTGTTGCTATGTGCTAGAACTCATGTGAGTTAACAATGATTTGTGACTTGACTATTGGTATCTGTGCTGATACACTTACTACATGATATGTTTTCCTACGTGCTAAGTGTTCCTACGTGATTATGTTATATTTTTACACCGAGGTATACCTACGTCCTAAGCGATATATGATATAATACGATTCCTCTAGCATGGACATGATAGTTGGTTAATAATCAAGTATGGTTAGGACTTGTGTTGATTGTTGCAACACACTGGGATAAATCCAAATTGAACTGCTAAGTGACAAAGTGGATTCGTATCTAGCGTGCCCGTACTACAGTACGACATGTAAGAAAAATAACATGTGACTATGCCATGTGATTCCAGCTAAATATAGGGTTAATTAGTCAACTAAAATATGTAGAGCATTAGGAGAGACAGAATCCCATGATCGTGCTTAACTAACCCCCCTCAATCATATAGGGAGTGAAGGCTGGCCCCATGGATATTTTTAAATCCTCATTAGTGGATGGCAATATCTGATTAATCTGATTATTATATTGTACTATGTATTTTATGCGATCTTAGCATGGTGGCCTTCCGAGGGACCGGTGCATACTACTATGTGTTATACGACGATTCATGGCTCGGCTAGCCCCTGCTATAACATGGCTCGACTTGAGGATTCTAATATTGCATTATTCTGCAAAGATAATTCAGGCTCCACATAACATGCCGTAGGATTGATTGGCCGAATTAAAATAGTATGTGCTAGTAGTCAATGGAGATGAACTATTGTAGTGTGATGGTTCAACCCTTGTCCTTTTTTGGTTGTAGGGTTGTGCCAATGTGTCATAATAGGTTATGTACCCAAGCTGCATATTATACCTATATCTTAGCTTGTATTGTGTCATGTGTGTTCTGGATTATATTGATGTATTGTATCTTCGTCGTATTCACAATTGGTGAGTCATACCCCGTCTCGACGTAGTGCGATACCTCTTGTCCTTGTTTGGTTATAGAGGTATCCTACTGCTCTGATGAAAGGTCATACGCTTGCAGTTATGGCACAAATTCCTATTTTATACACTTATTAGTTTTTCTTTATTTACCTGTGCTCCTTTGTGATACTTGCTATTGGGGCCTGACTTTGCTGGTTTTATTTGGCCAGGTTTATTAGCAGAGCTCAAGAATCCTGTCATGTATCTGACCAATGGCGAACGCTAGGAGGATGTCCGTCGAGGAACTTGAGTGGTTTTCTTCTCCCCTACTATGAGTATCATTTTGTATTACCTTTTGGCGTTTAGCCGACTATACTTGTTGGCCAGTTTATCTAGATATTAGTTCCTTTACATGATTGTATATTATTCAGACAGTGGCTGACTTATAATTATGTACTCTTAACAGAGTACTAGTTTATCATTCTGGATAACTAGTTTCATGACCATTTTGATAAAGCATCAAGGACGCCTAACTACTTTATCTTATATGTTCATTCTTATTGGTTCTTGGTTGATGATTGAGACTTAGATGTTCTTGACCCTAGGTGACTTGATTATAGTATGCACACCCTTGTCTAGTTACAGCCGTGACCGTCGTACGATGTTCTATACCTTGTAAGGGAGAGCTGGCCATATTCGTCTCCGTATTTTGGTACTGGGGCGTGACAAAGTTTTAGTGGTGGCTGATGCAGGTTTGTCTTTTTAGACTTGTGGGGTATCTTATTCTTGGAGTCTCAATCAATATTGTTTCCTTTGATATCCTGAATTCGCCTTCTACGATACCGAGCTTGAACTATCAACAATTTGCTTTCTTGTTCTTTCTTGTCCTGTCATTTGATGTCTTGGTGTACTTTTCCTTTAGGGGCACCTCTTCCCCGCCTGTTTGGACAACAAATATGGTAGAACAACTAGCAGAGAAAGATCCTATTAAGCGCTAGCAAGAGACAGTACTTCATCAAGATCAGCTTCGAGTAGAGCCAATAGGTGGGCAACATGTACTAGAGATCCCGGTACCCCTTGCACTTCTAGTAACAACATCAGCACCTGATACCTCGGCACTGTTAAAAATTATTAGAGGTATAATAGCTACACAATAGCATCAGATAGCAGTGCAGCAGCACCAACATCTTCGACTACAGGAGCAGAACGTCCTATTAAACCAAGGACTTCATGCGGCTCTCTACGAGAGTGCAGAAGAAGATTATGGGACGTCATACAGATTATGTTGACTCAACCCAAGCTATTTTGAAGGCACAGAGTGTCATGACCCAATTCCGTAGAATCAATTGAGGCGTCCCCCGAATCGTGACCGCCGTGCGGGCCTGGGGTTGCGCCCGCACAAGACTTTAATGATTTACATAGCAAGCACATATTCAGAGTACACAGATAAATTGAAACACAGATTTGAAACATGGAAAAGTTCTCTTTATTGATAATGAACATCTATTACAAACTCCTGAATGAGTCAACTAATATGTCGAACGGCTTACAAAAGAGATGACTCAAAATGAGATAGCAGTCCTGTACATTATATCCCTTTTATAAACTCAAAATGATAAGGACCTCCAGGCTGGAGGATAGCTTTGCCACGGAGCTGCATTTGTATATGAAGAGTTGCAGCTCCGGTCTTCAAAATGCTTCAAGGAGCGCGGTGAAGATGTGCCAACAGCTGGACTGGATCGGGAAGACGACTTCGGCTCCTCGCTCGGTTCGCCTTGGTGCGGAGAACCTGTTTCAACGAGGGCCAGCATGTCGAAACATACTGGTGAAGGCGAGCTAACCAAACTATACCAATTAATACGTTGTTTTAATGAAGCATGCATATTTGTGGGTTTCTATCTTGCCTTAGTTTATTTACAAATAAGCAGCATATAGAATTTACTAAAAATGAACGTGCCACCGTTCGGTGGATTTTACCTGACCGTTTGAATTACCTGTACAATACTTACCATGCCTTCCCTGCCACGAAGACACAAGTTAGTTTGTAACAGGTTTAAATATACACGATGATCACTGGCATGATTGCCATAGTGGACTAGTCCGAGACAAGGATAGCATGCAACGATAGTACACGAGGCGCTGCAAGCCATCTTGTCCCGTACACGATGACTATTACACGAGTTTCGCCCAGATCGGATCGATGCCAGTGCCCCAGTGACCGTCCGCAGAACTATACCTTATGCATAAGTTGTCCATGATCGAACACGATTAACAAGTTAACAATTTATGCAGTTGAGGCAACACGAGTGCAAGAACACGAGTGCACGACAAGTAGTAATGCATAATTCATTTAGCATAGCTCCCTGAACAATTATGCACAATACAAGGTGTGTGTCATACTTAGCATAATTCATAGAACATTTGCACGAACAAGCATACGATAAGGCAATATTTCACAGGTTTGATTGACAAGCATAATAACCAAGTATATTCCCTTTTTATCTTGGTTTCTTTTATTATTACTTGGTATCGTTTGATCGAGGCAAAGAAGATTGTAGATTTATTAGATGTGAAGCTTGGAAGCAGGGCTAGCTAATCGGGTTGATAGCCACTCACTTAGATTATAGGAAGGGAGAAGGAAAAGGTGCTTTACGACTCCGCACGTAAGCCGCCTACTGCTCGTTCACCTGCACATGAACAGCTCGATTAATACTTCTTTCTCTCTTTCCAATCTCGGAATAGAAGTGCAAGTCAATGAACGAAAGCAATAAAAACCATCAAAACCATTCAAGAAAAACAAGCAAATCCCTAAACCAACTCAAAGCACAAAAATAACAAGCGACATCGAAAACCGAGGCAATAAAAGATAGCAGCGGAGAGGTCTCTCCTGACTCTGCCGCTAAGTCGATCCTTGGGGCGCAGTCCACTGAATATGGGAATCGATTCCGAAGAAACAAATCCATAACGAGGACGAGTTCTTAATTCAATCTATCCCGATCGAACGATACCGTCTTGTGTTTCTTAGCCGCGATCTCCGCACCGGGAGAACGGGGCGCTACATCCTACCCAACTAATTGGAAGTTTCGTCCCGAAACTTAAAAATAGGCCCTACCGTTAGGGAGCATTTCGTTGGGGATGACGATCAGGAAGGTTCGGACAGGAATTAATGGCATGGCCTGATTGTCCACACGATAGGCATAACCCAAGTCTCAAGCGACAATTGTTGGCTGTGTGCTCAAAGTTTTTACAGAAATTATACGATGGCCCTGGGTTCCCTCTTTGGTGCCCTCCGTTGTTAGGGCACTTTGCAGCAGTATTTCCTCTCTCGTTGCTTTGGCGTTTGTGATTGTAGGTATGTACAGCGCCGGCAGGAACGTGAGGATAGTGTGGTTCAAGCGATAGGGCATGATTCATGACTTCACGCATTGTATGATACTGATGAACAACTATGTGCGAATGGATGATAGGGCATAGTCCACCTTCAAAACTTTTAGCTCGACTCGCTACATCAGGTAAATAGGCCCCAGCGAATTTGGAGAGTCGGTTGAATTCGGATGAGTACTCTTTAACTGTCATACTGCCTTGTCTCAGTTGCACGAACTCGTTCTCCATCTGACATTGTACTGGAGGGGGTATAAACTCCTCTTCGAACGCGGCACGAAAAGTCATCCACGAGATCGTCTCCTCTCCGTGATCAAATTGGAGAGATCGTCGATGCACGTCCCACCAATCGTGCGCGTTGAGGCAGAGCTGTAGTTGCGCGCAGGCGACACATTTCTCTTCGGGACCTCTAGCAGAGCGAAGTGATCTTCAAGTTTGGCCAACCAATCTAGAGCTACGACTGGGTCCTCAGTCCCGTTGAAATGGGTGTTGCAGACTTTTTTGAAGTGGCCAAAGTCGAAGGTAGTCACGTCCCTCGTCTTTGGAATTTTTGGTATCTCTACTTCAAGCACGGGCTGTTCCACCGGAGTCGCTGGCGTTGCCGCTGACTGGTTGGATGCCAAAGTCTGAACGATCTGCTGCAGGGTATCTACCTGCTTCTGTTGGACTGAGAATTGTGCTTCTATATTGTCTTGAAACTTGAGCTGACTCTCTTCCGCCCGCTTCTCGACCCGTTCATAGCGAGCCTCGTCCCTTTGTTGGTTTGCCTCCAACATCTGCAACATTTGCTAGATGGGATCGATGCTTGGCATGGCTCGCTGGCTCTCTGAACTTCCCGAAGTGCCCGAACTACTTTCTTGGCTTTGCGTTTCGTTCGGTGCTTGCGCTGCAGATTGCGCTGGAGCCATTCCTTCAAAAGAAGGTAAATTATATTAGGATCATAATGTATTATGCACTTATTGCATGAACGTATCTCATTTTGGCCTAGCGAGTTCAAGAGTTCGCACAGGAATTTGATCGTTAAAGGAACTTTTCCAGCATAAAGTCTAAGAAACTTTGAATCTGTGCTCTGATACCACTATGTCACGATCCAATTCCGTAGAATCAATTGAGGCGTCCCCCGAATCGTGACTGTCATGCGGGCCTGGAGTTGCGCCCGCACAAGGCTTTAATGATTTGCATTGCAAGCACATATTCAGAGTACGCTGTTAAATTGAAACACAGATTTGAAACATGAAAAAGTTCTCTTTATTGATAATGAACATCTATTACAAATTCCTGAACGAGTCAACTAATATGTCGAACGGCTTACAAAAGAGATGACTCAAAATAAGATAGCAGTCCTGTACATTATATCCCTTTTATAAACTCAAAATAAGAAGGACCTCCAGGCTGGAGGATAGCTTTGCCACGGAGCTGCATTTGTGTATGAAGAGTTGCAGCTCCTACCTTCAAAATGCTTCAAGGGGCACGGTGAAGATGCGCCAACAGCTAGACTGGATCGGGAAGACGACTTCGGCTCCTTGCTCGGTTCGCCTTGGTGCGGAGAACCTATTTCAACGAGGGTCAGCATGTCAAAATATACTGGTGAAGGTGAGCTAACCGAACTATACCAATCAACACGTTATTTTAATGAAGCATGCATATTTGTGGGTTTCTATCTTGCCTTAGTTCATTTACAAGTAAGCAGTATATAGAATTTACTGAAAATGAACGTGCCACCGTTCGGTGGATTTTACCTGACCGTTTGAATTACCTGCACAATACTTACCATGCCTTCCCTGCCACGAAGACACAAGTTAGTTTGCAACAGGTTTAAATATATACGATGATCACTGGCATGATTGCCATAGTGGACTAGTCCGAGACAAGGATAGCATGCAACGATAGTACACGAGGCACTACAAGCCATCTTGTCCCGTACACGATGACTATTACACGAGTTTCGCCCGGATCGGATCGGTGCCAGTGCCCAGCGATCGTCCGTAGAACTATACCTTGTGCACAAGTTGTCCATGATCGAACACGATTAACAAGTTAACAATTCATGCAGTTGAGGCAACACGAGTGCAAGAACACGAGTGCAAGAACACGAGTGCACGACAAGTAGTAATACATGATTCATTTAGCATAGCGTCCCTGAACAATTATGCACAATACAAGGTGTGTGTCATACTTAGCATAATTCATAGAACATTTGCACGAACAAACATACGATAAGGCAACAGTTCACAGGTTTGATTGACAAGCATAATAACCAAGTCTATTCCCTTTTTATCTTGGTTTCTTTTATTATTACTTGGTATCGTTTGATCGGGGCAAAGAAGATTACAGATTTATTAGGTGCGAAGCTTGGAAGCAGGGCTAGCTAATCGGGTTGATAGCCACTCACTTAGATTAAAGAAAGGGAGAAGGAAAGAGGCGCTTCACGACTCCGCACGTAAGCCACCTACTACTCGTTCACCTGCACACGAACAGCTCGATTAATACTTCTTCCTCTCTTTCTAATCTCGGAATAGAAGTGCAAGTCAATGAACGAAAGCAATAAAAACCATCAAAATCGTTCAAGGAAAACAAGCAAATCCCAAAACCAACTCAAAGCACGAAAGCAACAAGCGACATCGAAAATCGAGGCAATAAAAGATAGCAGCGGAGAGGTCCCTCCTGACTCTGCCGCTAAGCCGATCCTTGGGGCGCAGTCCACTGAATATGAGAATCGATTCCGAAGAAACAAATCCATAACGAGGACGAGTTCTTAATTTAATCTATCCCGATCGAACGATACCGTCTTGTGTTTCTAAGCCGCGATCTCCGCACCGGGAGAATGGGGCGCTACACAGAGGATGCTATTACGGTGGATGCTTGGCTTCAAAACATTGAGACGATCATGGTGGCAGCTAAGGTTCTAGCAGAGGAGCAAGTCAATCAACTCAAATTATAACTATAAGATCTTGCTCATGATTGGTTAGCAACGGAGAAAGTTGGCTTGAAGCATCCTATCTCTTAGGACAACTTCTGTCATGACCCGTACCCAATGTAGGGATGCAAGTCGGAAACAACGCCCAGCCTATGCCGCAGAATCGGCGGTAGAACGCTGTCTGGGTAATCTATCTAGCAATATAGAGAAGCACCAACAATAACAATATACTCAATCACAGATCTAAGATGGAAACGAGCACGAATAAGATAAAGAATAGAAATAGTCACATATAACTCATGAGTCTTAAATAATACATCAATGAGTCAGAAAGAATGCTAACAAAAAGCTGGAGACAAATTCAGTACAAGAAATACTAAGAAGGTACTAATCCCGGGTCATCTGTCTCAGTCGGGATAAGTCCCTCCTGAGCTAGGGTCTCTAACTCTAAGTCCACAATATCCTGAGGTCCATAATGTGTAGGGTACCACTCCTCAGTGTCATCTGAAAAAAATATATCCAAGTCAGGAAAGAAGTAGAGTACATCTCTAACAGCAGTTCTAATCAATGATAAAAACTATATAACAGTAAATAGATGTGAATATACAAGATGCACAATAGATATGAGAGATATACAATAAGGAAATACTGGAACGAATACAATAGTGAACAATATGACAATGAACAAGAATACTAATGACTAAGTGTGTGAGTACAAGCTTTAACATGTGATCGGCTTGGGAACATGATACAATATATATTGCCTGGCTAATCATACGTGCGATGTTTGATTAATACTATTCAATGAACAATACTTGATATAATGAGGGTATGATCACATATCTACTCTAAAGTACTCCCCACCCTCGACTGATATAATAGATCCAACCACGGTACGCTTTGGCACGAGATTCCCCAAGAAGATAGCTAGTATTCTCAAGAATTAATGTCTGTACATGTACATGATAATGAATGAGACAATGCTTACACAAGATACACCATATACCAAGGAATAACATCTCATGATGAGATCCGGATATACCAATCCGTGTAACCATCGTGTCAAGAGAACATGGATATCAATACTAGATATAATGAACATGGAGGATATCATAAATGAGAAACTATCAGAGAATGTACTTGTCTGAAATCCAAAGAATAGTCTCATAGATATCTGATATGTTGTTGTCGTTGTAGCTCCTATTTGCTACTGTCACTGATAACTTGTAGCTAAAACTCTTGTTCTCTCTCTCACACACTTATATATATTCACAATAATATATATATACTAATTATATGTATATAACTACTACTAGTAAATATACATACACACAACCTCCTCACATACATATATATGTACATCATAAATACATACACATACATATAGTCTCACACTACCAAAAAAAGTCAAATTAGCTACGCAAAAAAATGCCGCTAAATGATCAATAAACGTCGCTAAATAATTTTAGGGACGCAATTAGCGATATTTTACTGAAGTCGCCATTAAGCTAGTTGCTGACAGAAAAAACATCGCCAAACGTCGCTATACTGACGTTTTCTAGCGACGTAAATGCGTCGCTAGATTAGCGACGTTTAGCGACGTAAATTCGCTAATTAGCGACGTATACATTTGTCACTATTTGTCACAAATTAGCGACGTAAGTAGCAACTTTTATAGCGGTGTTACTATGACCTGGCAATACTGCCATATCAGCAATTTGCGACGTATAGCGACATTTTTAGCGACGAGTTTAGCAACGTCATTAGCGACATGAAGAATGTCACAAATTAGCGACGTATTTAGCAACGTGTACGAACGTCGCTAAATGTCGCTAAATGTCGCTAAAAAAGTCGCTAATGATGTAAAAAAAAAAAAAAATTTGATACAGAATTGTTTCCAAACTATTATTCCTGCAGTTTATTAATTCACAATTTGTACAAATAGACCCGGAGCAACCCTCCGTTGAATTTTTGGGTTCGCTGACCCCCTTGGGTTGAACACTCAACACCGGTAAATTAACATATATTTAATATGAAAAATATAATAAAATTTGAAGAAAATAAAGCATCCAGCAAATATCATCGTAAAGAATACAGCAAATATATATCCATACAACTGAGTCTCATCCTAAATAATACAAAGAAGACCAATATTCAGCAAATATCTATGCAAATATTCATACTACTGCGGATCTGCAGGAGGATGACCACCAGCGCGCATGAAGGATAAGAACAGATCATACTGCTCCCATGAAATCGATACCGATGTCGATGGACAAGGCAGTGACATTGGTGGAGTCTGTGTCGATGTAGGCGCACAAGGAGGACGTATCCGCTCCAACTCTACGAGTCGCTGGTTGTAAGAATCTATGGTAGATAACAGCCTCGTGCTACTATAAACCATTAAATCCTGCATCATCGTCAGCCTCTCGCCCATGGATAGCTGTGATGCCTGCAGCTCCATCACGATGCGCTCTGTCGAGGCTCTAAGATCATTTGTCAAATTCCGGAGCTCCGTGATGCTGTGGTCGAGCATATTAAATCGTGCGATTAGCGTCGGATCATCCGACTGCAGTTGGGACCGGGGCTGCTCCTCCATCCTTCGTAGCAACTCATCATAGAGAGATGCAATCTGACGGTCAACGGCCTCATGGACTCTGGCCGACGACTGCAAGGGCTGTGGGGAATGCGCACTTATCGGGGAGGCCCTAGAAGATTGCGTCGTAACCAGGGCGCCATAGGATCCCGTACCGTAGTACGTACTCCTCTGGAGACCACCAACGGTGGTCACCCACAGCTCGTCCGTCGACGGAGCTGGAGCGGGCTGCTAGGAAGTACCAGCCTCTCTAGGTGTAGGTGCACTAGCAGTCACCCGCTCACGCAGCCTAAGATACTCGGCCTAGAAAATTTTTGATACTCGATAATTGCCTAAGTTATAATAAAATTAACACAAAGTAAAGTAATACTTACATAGGTCTGCGAGGCCCTCTCATCAATGAGATTTCCGTCCTTTCTATGGGTGGCCAAGAAGACGGTCACCATATTTGCATCATCACCTCTGTACCTGTTAAAAATATATTATTTAGTACTAAAATTAGATATTTTGTCCTACTACCATGCATTTTATCATACTTATATTAAAATAATATATCTTAAATAAAAAACAAACCAAACGATGGAAATGTTCTATCATCGGAATCGAGCCACCACACCACTTTGCAGCATTCCGCCTAGCCACCTTGGCCTTCTCAGACCTTTCCTTGTACCTCGGATCATCGAATCTAGCCCTCATCGCAGTCCACTGCTAAGGCGTGATCCAACCTTGGATCGGTTTTCCAGCACGATCATGAGCCTTCTGGTCATCTAGAGCATCGCGGATAAGGTTGGTGGCAACGGCAGGAACCATCCGCTCGATCAACTCGGCCCGTTGCGGAGGATAGAAATACGTTTGCTACAATAAATAATTTAGTAAGTGAGCATCACGAATAAGTTATATAATATACATAAATTAGAGGATTTATATAATATACTTTGACCTTGAAGTACGCAAAACAGAACGCCTTCCTCTCCTCCTGAGCTTCAGAGTAGTTGATCCAAGGGCCACCATAGTTGTTCCTCAGAAATAGGCCCAGGCGTCTCTGAACCGATGATGGACGATATCTATATAGAGATAATTATTTTGATCAAAAAAGTCAATATATGATGAATAAAGAAATACACGATATATATGATGCTAAACCATCTAATTGACTTACTTTGTACCGTCGGCCCAAATCTCTGTCCTCGTCACCTCCGAAGGTGCGCATGGAGGATCTAGCTGATGCTGGGACAACGTCGCCACGGCCTCCTCCACATGCTCATCTGTCTCCATGGTTCTGTCAGCAGGAGGAACGCTGGATGAGGGATTATCATGCCTGGAACTACTCGTCCCAGGAGTGATGCCACATAACATCGTCGCAGTCAGAGTTGTGACTGATTGATATACTGGAGTACTAGGCAACGACAATCCGGAACCAATAGTAGGCAATACCAGAGAAGCACTCTGTCTACCTCAGGACCTGTCGAACCCTCCGCGTCGTCCTATCGTACCTGATAACAATATATAATGAATAACGAATTACACAAATATATAGTACATTCTACAGTCAAAATGTTATGCATATCTCACAACATTCATAGAATTGTATAGTAAATAACTAGTGGTGTCACAAGTCTAAATGGATAGTACATTCTATAGTCAAAATATAATACATATATTCATTAAAATAGTACATTCTACAGTCAAAATATAGTTACATTCTACAGGCAAAATATTTTATTTTCAATCATCTTCAGAAAATTCATCTTGTTTGCCTTCCTCGTCCTCCTCTTCCTCCTCCTCGTCTTCACTTTCATCTACTTCGTCTTCGTCTTCGTCTTCGTCTTCGAATAATTCTACATCTTCTACATTATTACTCGTGTAATGAGTAACTTCCGTTGAGTCCACATCTACAATATTTGTTACAAGAGGTAGCTCGTCCTCCTGATAAGCTATTTCGTCAATGTCAAAGGTATTTCTAGCTTTAGTCTTGCATACTGCCTACCAATCCGACCTCGTTATCCCCCATCTAGGATAAGTTGTGAAGTACACGAGCTAAGCCTGACTTGATAGGACAAATGGTTCGTAGCCTTGATATCTACGCTTGTAGTTTATATCTACAAGGCCATGCTTGTCAATTTTTTAACCTTGATCTTGAATCGGATCGAACCATTCACACTTGAATAGCACGATATTAGTAGGTTATGTGCCATAATTATATGTCAACTCCATAATCTCTCTTTGGATGCCAAATAAATTATTGCCTGGATCGACGTCTTTGTAGTTCGAAGATTTGATACACAAACAACTGGTTTTCGTAGAATCATGATCTAGAAAGCTGTTTCTGATAGGAGCATTTGTTAACTTGAACTTAAACCCATTCACACAGAAACTTGGCCATATTTTAACGGCAGTAATTAGTCCCTTGGCTAGAGTTCTAATAGATTCAGTCTCGGGTGTTATTAGACGATCGACCTAAATACCAAAGTAACAATAGTATGTTATTTATTTTGCAAGTGCAGAAATAAAAAGTAATTACCAAGCACCTTACATATGCGCTCAACCAAGACAGAAAATGGCATCTTATTTCTTGTTCTACTTCTTCGTCTGTTATGTAGGGTCTAACTGACCTCAACTCATCATTATATGTGCTAAAAAATAATGAAGCAACTGCTGATTAGTAGCATAATAGTAGCTTATACTATTACATTGAGATGATGTAAACGTGGACGTATTAATTACTTATCCCTCTAGCTTCTCCACTTTATCCTTTTCGTAATTGAGTAATATATACAACTGAGCAGCCCTTAGCTCATCATCATTCAAATATCTCTTCTTCATTTTTCTCGAAGGCTTTCCGGATGCATTGAATACTTTGAGTATTGCATCATTAGATTCCTGATATCCGTCGTTATTTCTCAGAGCTTTCTTTCTATTAGTAGCAACATGAGGTTTGAAATACGTCGAGCAAAAGTTTGTAATCTCCTCGAGAACATAAGCTTCACAAATAGAGCCCTCAACCCGTGCCTTATTTTTTACCTTTCTCTTTAGGTGATTCAGATGCCGCTCGAAGGGGTACATCCATCGATAACCGATAGGACCACCAACACGTGCCTCATAGGAAAAAAGAATTGGCAAATGCTCCATAGAGTCGAAGAATCAAGGAGGAAACACCTTCTTGAGCTTTCATAGTGTTACTGCAATGTCCTTCTCTTGCTTTTCTAGACGATCGACGAGCAACTTAGTAGAACAAAGATCTCTGAAGAATATGCTGAGCTCTGTCAATGGATCCCAAATGACCTGCGGTAAGAATTCCTGAAATACAATCAGAATTAACCTCTCCATGAGGTCGACGCATCTTCTCAAGTTTGACACGTATCTGTCTGGAAACTTTAGACCCTGAATCCACCTACAAAGTCTCCCTTTATCCTCTTTCTCTAGTGAGAAAACTGACTTAGGTTGCTTTAATTTCCATTCCCATCCTCTATCAAATGCAACACAGGACGTCTACATATTTCTTCTAAGTCCAACCTGGCCTTCGGATTATCTTTCGTCTTCCCCTTTACCGCCATTACAGTATTAATTATGTTATTAAATATATTCTTCTTGATATGCATGACATCAAGGTTATGTTTGATCAGATTGGGGCTCCAATATGGCAGATCCTAGAATATACTCCTCTTCGTCCAGTTATGGGTGCGACCAAATTCGTTATACTTGTACCCCTTAGCAGGCTCTTCGATAGCACTTGGTAAATCTTTTACCTCTTCCCATATCGTGTATCCGGGCCACCTTGGCGGTGGATTGGCCTTCTCCATAATGCCCACACGAAAAGCATTCACGTTCCTCCGGTACGGATGATCATTCGACAGAAATTGTCGATGACAATCGAAGAAGCACGATTTACCTCCGTGTTTCAAACGGAAAGCCTTAGTACGGTCCATGCAATACGGACATGAGAGACCACCATGAGTGCTCCATCCCGATAATATTTCATAGGCCGGAAAGTCGTTGATGGTCTATATAAGTGCTGCCCTCATATGAAAATTCTCCTTTCTAGAAACATCGTACGTGTTGGCACCTACTTCCAACAGCTGATTCAACTCATCTATCAAAGGCTGTAAATACACATCGATGTTCCTCTTCGGATTATTTGGACCTGGGATAATAACGGTTAGGAACATATACGGAGTCTTCATGCACATCCAAGGTGGTAGATTGTACGGAGTGACGATCACAGGCCAACATGAATACTGGAAACCCAAAAGTCCGAATGGGGTAAAACTGTCAGAGGAGAGCCCCAATCTGACATTACGCGGATCCGAAGCAAAATCTGGATACTCTCGATCAAAGTATTTCCATGCTTCTCCAACGGATGGATGATCAAATACTCCTTCGATCTGTTTTTGCCTGTGCCAACTCATATTTTCTGCAGTCTCCTTAACATATACAACCTCTGCAACCGCGACGTCAAAGGCAAGTAGTGCATCGAATCGATAGGCTTCCTTGCACCGATAGACTTTTCTCTACCAGTGCCCTTGTAGCGATCAGCACCACAGAATCTACATGCATCTTTAACCTTGTCGTCTTTGTAGTACAACATGCACCCGTTGCGATATGCATCAATTTTCTCGTATCCCATCCAGAGCGATCTCACCATCCTCTTAGATCAATAGAAGTCTTTAGGCAACTTTGCACCCTCGGGCAAGATCTCTATAATCAAATCGATCAGTCGATTATAGCATTCTTACGACATGTTAAAATCGGACTTGATGCTCAATAATCTTGTAACCACCTCCAACGGTGAATGATCCTCACAACCAGGATATAGTGGAGTCCTTGCATTCTCCAGCAACTCCATAAACTTTGCAGCATCGGCATTCGGTGCCTCCTCAACTGCATCATAATTGTCCGAATTGAAACTAGGCTCCGCCGTATCAAAAATCATGTTCACCCACCCGTCGTCATAAGCAGCGTGGTCGTGGACATCCATATACGGCTCCACATAAGGCTCCGACTCCAATGCTAGAGATACAAGTTCTCCGTGTGCGGTCCACTGATAGTAATTCGGCGTGAAGCCCTTCTAGTACAAATGATATGTGACTTCCACTTCTGGATGATATTTCAAGTTGCGATATCTCACACACAGACACTTAATTTTGGTACCGTCCATGAACTGAGGGAATGTCTTAGCTTACTACAGGAACTGCTGTACACCCTCAATGAATTCATCCCACACACCACATATGTCATCAGGATGATGGTTGTACATCTACGAACGATGACACAGATAGTAATTCATATCCATTTCTAAATACTTCTATAAAAATGATAGTATGCGTCCTATAAATCGTTACATACAGTATGATTCATAGTTTACAGAGTGCATTATTTGGCAGTGATCAACTGAAGGGAGAGCACCCATTGGACCTAGAGGAAGCTTGAAGAGGTATACTACAATGTATCATGAAGTACCCCTCAATGTATCATGAAGTACCTCATTGGTGCACTACAAGTGCGGATTGTAAGTTATAGTACAATATGTTTTCTGTTGGATTAAATACAGGGATGCATTCAGTTGGGTATGAGGGTAGGTGTTCCTGAATACAGGGTATCGAGAAGAGGTTTGCAACACTGTAAGGGCAGTGGGGGAGGCCCTGTAGGCTGAGCACAATTTATGTGCAACAGTATGCATAGGTTGTGGAACCTGATTTGGGGTAAACAGTGTTATTACTGATAAGCTTGAATGTCAGGTTCTAGGAGACTTGAGGTATCAGTAGATTGATATCTCAACTGATACCAAAGTATCAGTCATAAATAGATATCAGTAAATAATAGGCAGTCTAATAGAGTTTAGGGATTTGGTGCATCGATACAGGCTAGTAGCAACTAAGGGCAGTAGACAGGCCAAGATTTGAGTGTGAGATGTGGGATTGTTGTGCAGGCTAAGAGGGAGTCGCAGTGCACTCTTGTGCACCACAGTAAAAAGCAGCAGCAACAAGGGGATACACAATAGCAGCAAGGGAAGCAACTGCTGCAGCAAGAAGAGCAACTGCAACAGTAATGCACAGCAAGCAGCATGTCGTGTCCGTGTTTGTGTAAAAGCAAGAGCAGTATTCCCGTATCCGTGTGTCCGTGTCAGTATTAGGGTTAGTGTCCGCATGTGTTAGTGTGTACGCGTGTGTGTGTGTGTGTGTTCGAGTTAGGGTTAGGGTTAGTGTGTGTCGTGTCGTATCGTGTTGTGTCTTGTCATGCTAGAGAGAGAGAGAGACAGAGAAAAGAGACAAAGAGAGGAGCTCACCGGGGAGGGGAGCTGGAGGAAGGACGCCAGAGGGAGAAGGGGAGCCGGGGGAAGGAGGAGCTGACGGTGGAGGGGGGAGGACGCAGCTGGAGGGGGGTGGCTTGGAGGGAGGAGGGGACGCTGGAGGAAGAAGGTGAGCAGGAGGGGGAGGACGCGGCCGGAGGGGGGTCGCCGGAGGGAGGAAGGAAGCCGGAGAGAGAAGGAGCCGGATGGAGGGGGGGTTTTAAATTTGGAAGAGGGAGAGATAGAAGGAAATGGAGGGAATCAGCCCTAAATGAAACTAATTTAGCGACATTTTAGCGACGCCATTAATGACATCGCTAAGTTAGCGATGTCTTTAACGTCCCAACTGACGTCGCTAAATATCTAAAAGAAATACGTCGCTAAATACGTCACTAAACATCGCTAAATAAAATATATTAGCGACGTTTAGCGACTAATCTTTTAAAAACTTAATTACAGTCGCTAAACTTTGCTAAATGTCACCAATTAGCGACGTCTAGCGACGTTTTTACCTAGAGTCACTAATATATATTATATTAGCGATATTTTTTATTGACGTCGCTAAAAAATATCGCTAATCCCGCTTATTCTGGTAGTGTCGTATATATAACAACACGCATACGTATATGTATATATAATCATACACAATATATAACATATATCATATAAATATAAATATATATATAACAACATATAAATATTCACTTAACATATACATATCTATACATACTATAATATATAAATATATCTTACATGTAGAAGAATAGCTACATAGCAATATATACACAATATATTATATACGTAGATCTATGACACAATAGTATATAATATATATACAATATATATATACCAAATCATGCTTCACCATATCTAAGAGCAAAAGAGAATTAGATCTAAAATTAAATTGCACAAACACATGGATCTTATCACCCCGTATCCTACTAGATCTAGGATACGCTTGTGACACGAGTCCACCACACATCCAAACGTGCCCCGAAGGACACGAGCAAGTCTAAAATATCATTTATGAATAATACGAAGAGTCAAACACAAATCTACGTGTCCGTATCAAAATATGACATGCTCAAAGTCCCGTATCGGAAGGAAAACCCCAAATCAACACGTATCACCCAATTATTAGGATACGACCTACACGTACCCAATTATGGATATGACACTATCCCCAAACACACAAGCTTATGCCAAATTGATCTATAGGACCAGTTGATACACACAACAATTGTCAATCTCGAAATTCCCCCAAAATTGACACAAAAGTACCATAACTTCCTCAATAGGCCTCCTATGAACACAACAAAATCCTATGGGTAGCCTATGCATATGGATTGATTTCTTATAGTTAAATCTCAGATTTAAAACCTAAATTAAGGGGAAAAACTAAATTTTACCTATTGGGAGATGGATTCACAATACAACTTTCAAATATGATAAAATTGGCCTCCAACTTGTAGATCCTTACTCCTCTTTGTAGATCCTTGCTTCCTCCTTCTAGATCCTTGCTCCACTAGCCTCCAATGGTGATTTCATCCTCTCTCTCCTAGGTAGACTCCCCTGGAGAGTTATGCCTCCATGCGACGCGAACCAAAGGAATAGTCTGGTTCCTCAGCACCTTCTCTCTCTGATCCAGAATCTCAACTAGATGCTCTGTATAGCTAAGAGTATGGCCTACCTCTATCTCTGAGTGATCCAACACATGACTAGGATCTGCCATGTACCGTCTCAACTATGACACATAAAACATGTTGTGCACTCCCACTAATGCAGATGGCAAGTCCAGTCTATAAGCAACTCCACCAACCCTCTCTAGAATTGTAAAAGGTCCAATGAATCACGGACTAAGCTTCCCACCTCCACCGAAGCGAATCGTGCCTCGTGTCGAAGAAATCCTTAAAAATACCAAATCACCCACCTAGAACAAAATACCACCTTAAGAACTTAATCTATAACAACAACAAAAAACAAGCACAAAATAAAAATCTAAAACTATACCTCGAACTCCAAAGGTCTCCAGTGGCTAACGGCCCAATGCCGCTGTCTGTCCTGCACCATACGAAGTCTTTCTCTGATCAACTGAACCTTCTCCGTTGTATCTACAACCATCTCTAGCCCAAGCAAAAGTCTCTCTCCAATATCGTCCCATGACAAGGGAGTACGACACCTCCGTCCGTACAGAGCTTCAAAAGGTGACATCTCTATGCTAGCCTGGTAGCTTTTGTTGTAAGCAAACTCTACCAAATTGAGATGGTCCTCCCAAGAACCCCCAAAATCTAGTACACAAGTGCGCAACATATCCTTGGGAGTCTGAATAGTCCTCTCTGGCTGCCCATCTGTCTGGGGATGATATGCAGTACTGAACTTGAGCTGAGTGCCCAAATTCTCCTACAAACTCCTCCAGAAATGAAAAGTAAAATGACTATCCCGATCCGAGACTATGTTGATGGAAACTCCATGTATCCTAACGATCTGCCTCACGTACATCTCTGTCAGCTTCTCCGTAGACAAACCCACCTTGAAAGGCAAAAGTGGGCCAACATGGTCAACCTATCAACGATGACCCAAATTACGTCTTTCCCTCATGGAGATCATGGAAGTCCGAACACAAAATCTATAGTAATATGTTCCCACTTCCACTCTAGAATGGGTAATGGCTGAAGTAAACCTCCAGGCCTCTGCCTCTCGGCTTTCACCTGCTGGCACACTTAGCATCTAGATACAAACTGTGCAACTTCCCTCTTCATGCCATACCACCACACACTCTCTCGCATATCCCGATACATATTGTTGGCACCTGGATGTATGGAATACTAAGAGTGATGCGCTTCCTATAATATCTCCTTACGCCGTTCCCCACTAGGCACACACAACCTAACTCCATGCCTCAAAGATCTATCCTCAGCAATGGTAAAATTATCCTCCAATCCTGCTCTCACCTGAGCTCTAATGCTCCTCAGAGATACATTCTCATACTGTGCTGCCTTGATCCTGTCCATTAAATCTGAATGTATCTGCAATCCCCACATCTGCATAGCACAACCAGGAACTATCACCTCGATGCCCAAGTTCTCCAAGTCCTCCAGTAAATATCGATCCTGCGTCAAGAATATAGCTATCGAATACCTACTCAAAGCATCGACAACTATATTAGCTTCCCCAGGATGATATTGCAAAGCTATATCAAAATCCTTCATCAGTTCCAACCACCGATGCTGCTTCATGTTTAACTCCTTCTACGTTAAAACGTACTTCAAGCTCTGGTGGCTGTGAAGATCTCCACACGCTCTCCGTATAAATAATATTTTCACAACTTCTGGGCGAAGATGACTACTGCCAACTCCAAATCATGGGTAGGATAGTTCTTTTCATAATGACGCAATTACCTGGATGCATAGGCAATCACTTTCCCATTCTGCTAAAGAACACAACCCAAACCTTTCCCTGATGCATCACTATAAATAGTGAAACCTCTAGACCCTGATGGCAATATCAAAATAGGAGCAGACGTCAACCTCTTCTTTAACTCCTCAAAAGCAACCTGGCAATCCTCCGTCCAAAAAAACTCTATATCCTTCCTGGTGAGTCCGGTCATCAGCTCGACAATCCTCAAAAAATTTTGCACAAACTTCCTGTAGTAGCCTGCCAATCCCAAGAAACTCCTGATCTCTGATACCGAACTCAGGGTCTTCCAAGATTCTACTGCTGCAAACTTCTTCGGATCTACTGAAATGCCATCACCAGTCACAATATGCCACAAAAATCCACCTTGTCCAGGAAGAACTCAGACTTGGACAGCTTCCCATACAGCTTCTCCTTTCTCAGCACATCCAACACAATCCGCAAATGCTCCTCATGCTCCTCCGGTGTCTTCGAGCAAATGAGTATGTCGTCGATGAACACCACCATGAACATGTCAAGGTACTGATGGAAAACCTTATTCATCAAGTTCATAAATACCGCTGGTGCATTAGTCAACCCAAACGGTATCACCATAAACTCGTACTGACCATACCGAGTTCTAAAAGCAGTCTTCGGTATGTCCTTCGGCTTCACCTTCACCTGGTGGTAACCTGATCTCAAATCTATCTTAAAAAACACCTTGGCACTAATCAACTGATCGAACAGATCATTAATCCGTGGCAAAGGGTACTTATTCTTGATAGTGAGATTATTCAATGCCCTGTAATCAATGCACATGCGTACTGATCTATCCTTCTTTGGTACAGACAATATCGGGGCTCCCCACGGTGAAGAACTCGATCTGATAAACCCCTTATCCTGCAATTCGTCCACCTATTTCTTCAGCTCGACCAGCTCGTTGTTGTTTACTCTATAGACATGTTGCAAATTTGGTTCTGCACCTGGCACCAAGTCTATAAAAAATTCAACATCTCGATCTGGTGGCAATCCTGGCAATTCCTCAGGAATCACATCTAAGAACTCTGCTATCAACGGATGCGACAACTCCTTATTTTCTACCATAGCTCCACAAATAATGCCTTCTCCCTGCTCTACCGCACCTCTAGCAAACTCGAACACTTGTAATGCCACTTTCGATCTACGATATTGTACTCGGGATGGATTGGTTAAGTAGGCACCATGCTAGCATAGATTGTAGAGGAGGTAGAGTTTTATTTGGTCCACCAGGAGAGACATAAACTCAACTCCTGGCCTCCCAGAGTAACTCTTCGATCCTTGCAAATATTATTAACCAGGATAATGCCTCCCCCGGTCATGACCTTGCAAGTCCTAAGTAAAGACTCAGCTACCAAACCATGCTTCAGAGCAAAAGAAACAGATACAAAACTATGGAAAGCACCACTATCAAACAAAGCTAAAGCTGGAATAGAATCAAGAAGAATAGAACCTGCGATGACATCTCCGGTGAGTTCGTCCTCCTCGACGGTCATAGCAAGCGCTCGTCCCTGACGTGCACCTCCCTGCTGCTGATGCTGGATATAACGCTGCTGCTATATCGGAAGCTATCCCCTCGGCTGTACTACAGGTGGTCTCGTATATGCTTTCGGAGTTGAAGCTGCTCCCTGAACTGCACGACAAGGACACTCTCTCGACTGATGCCCAAACAAACTTCCAGCCTCCTCCTACAAACTTCCAAAATATGGCTGGTCTCAGGAAGCTTACTGTAACTGTCTCTACTTCTATGGTGCCTGGTGAAAACGCATCCTAGCTGGAGTCTGGTGCTGTTGTGGCTGCTGGAAAGGTCTGGACTGGAAATGAGGACGTTTGACTGATACTGCACTGCTATTTGCCCCAAAAAAAAGAATCACGGTCTCTCTCGGGCTTCAAACCCAACTCCCACTCAACCTTGCGTGCCTCCGCAAGTATCTCCGAGTATGTCTCATAAAAAGATAGAATGAGGATCAATATGGCACATGATGTAAGACACTCAAGGAAAGGACAGTTTAAGAGATCAAGTATCAATATCAAAGGAGAATAGTTGAATAAAAAGAATTTTTCTTGATGTGATTGAATATTCTCAGCCTATAGCCTAATCCTATATCCTATCGCAGGCTCGTAATAGTACTCAATTCAGAGCACCACTACCAATCGTACTAATTGTGACCTCGAATAGACCTGCATGGGCCACCACTAAAAATGTATCACGACCCGCACCCGATGTAGGGATGCAAGTCGAAAACAATGCCCAGCTAACACCGCAGAATCGACGGTAGAACGCTGTCTGGGTAATCTATCTAGCAATATAAAAAATCACCAACAATAACAATATACTCAATCACAAATCTAAGATGAAAATGAGCACGAATAAGATAAAGAATAGAAATAGTCACATACAACTCATGAGTCTAAAATAATACATCAATGAGTCTAAAAGAATGCTAACAAAAAGCTGAAGACAAATCCAGTACAAGAAATACTAAGAAGGTACTAATCCTGGGTCATCTGTCTCAGTCGGGATAAGTCCCTCCTGAGCCAGGGACTCTGACTCTAAACCCACAATATCCTGAGATCCATAATGTGTAGGGACTCTGACTCCTTAGTGTCATCTGGAAAAAATATATCCAGTTAGAAAAAGAGCAGAGTACATCTCTAATTGCAGTTCTACTCAATAATAAAAACTATGTAACAGTAAATAGATATAAATATACAAGATGCACAATAGATACGAGAGATATACAATATAAAAATACTGGAATGAATACAATAGTGAATAATATGACAATGAACAAGAATACTAATGACTAATTATGTGAGTACTAGCTTTAATATGTGATCGGGTTGGGAACATGATATAATATATATGGCCTGGATAATCATACATGCGGTGTATGATTATATATCTACACTAAAGTACTCCCCACCCTCAACTGGTATAATAGATCCAACTACGGTACGCTATGGCACGAGATTCTCCAAGAAGATAGCTAGTCGTCTCGAGAATCAGTATCTGTACATGTACAAGATAATCAATTAATAATACTTGCACAAGATACACCATATACCAAGGAATAATATCTCATGACGAGATCCGGATATACCAATCCGTGTAACCATCGTGTCAAGAGAACATGGATATCTACACTAGATACAATAAACATAGAGGATATCATAAATGAAAACTATCCGAGAATGTACTCGCTTGAAATCCAAATAATAGTCTCACAGATGTCTGATACGGTGCCTCGAAGACCTAGATATGGAATACATCAATATAAGGTTCAGGAAAGAAAATAAGTTAAACTAGTCAACTTCTAGGTCAATAAGTCAATTCTAAGTCAAAAGTCAAATTCGGCCAACTCTAAGTCAACTTTGGTCAACTATAGTCAAACTATAGTCAACTACCAATTTCTAGGTTGCATAAGTCTAATACAAAGATATTGGGTTCATATACTAAAGTCTAGGTCATAAAAACTATATCTTAGGATACTAGGATACCGTATCTCTGGATACGTAAATCAATAGGTAAAACATTACATATAAATATCAAACAATTATTAATTATAAAAATCCTAATTACACACATTAAATAGATGCCTTGGTTTTGAACCAGCTTGGTATCACAAGCTAAACCATAAACTTGCTACCCACACACCCAATACCTTGGGTATCCCTAAATACTTTGATACTTACCTTGGTATCTCAAGGTAATATCCAATACCTTACTTATGCTAACTATCCATTAAAATAATATATGCTACAACTAATTATTACACATATAGTATAATAAAATATAATTATCAATTAGAAACATATATACATATATATTAATACCATATATATACATATATATATCCAATATAATTATTTACACAAAATCTAATAAAAACTGTCATTAAAAGCTGCTGCCTACTGTCGCTGAAACTACTGATACTGCTGATATTCTGCTGCTTTCCACGATGAACTCCTGCTGCATCGTTGTTGCTGCTGTAGCCGTCGCTACTTTTGCTGATGTCACCGTTGCTGCTGTCGCTATTTCCTCTGTCGCTGCTGCTGTGTGCTAATGCTGCTGTCGCTGTAGCACCTATTTGCTATTGTCGCTAATAACTTGTAGCTAAAACTCTTGTTCTCTCTCTCTCTCTCTCTCTCTCTCTCACTTATATATATTCACAATAATATATATATACTAATTATATGTATATAACTACTAGTAGTAAAATACATACACACAACCTCCTCACATACATATATATGTACATCATAAATACATACACATACATATAGTATCATATATATATAACAACATGCATATGTATACGTATATATAATCATACACAATATATAACATATATCATATAAATATAAATATATATATATATATATATAACAACATATAAATATTCACTTAACATATACATATCTATACATACTACAATATATAAATATATCTTACATGTAGAAGAATAGCTACATAGCAATATATACACAATATATTTTATACATAGATCTATGACACAATAGTACATAATATATATACAATAATATATATATATATATATATATATATATACCAAACCATGCTTCACCATATCTAAGAGCAAAAGAAAATTAGATCTAAAATTAAATTGCACAAACACATGGATCGTATCATCCCGTATCTGACTAGATCTAGGATACGCTTGTGACACGAGTCCACCACACATCCAAACGTACCCCGAAGGACACGAACAAGTCTAAAATATCTTTTATGAACAATACGAAGAGTCAAACATAAATCTACATGTCCGTGTCAAAATAAGACATGCTTAAAGCTCCGTATCGGAGGAAAAACCAACAAATCAATACGTATCATCAAATTATTCGGATACGACCTACACGTACCCAATTGTGGATATGACACTAGTCCCAAACACACAAGCACATGCCAAATTGATCTATAGGACTAGTTGACAAACACAACAATTGTCAATCTCAAAATTCTCCCAAAATTGACACAAAAAGTACCATAACTTTCTCAATAAGCCTCCTATGAACACAAAATCAAATCCTATGTGTAGCCTATGAATATGGGTTAATTTCTCATAGTTAAATCTCAGATTTAGAACCTAAATTAAGAAAGAAAAACTTAATTGTACCTATTGGGAGATGGATTCCCAATGCAACCTCCAAATATGATAAAATTGGCCTCTAACTTGTAGATCCTTGCTCCTCTTTGTAGATCCTTGCTTCCTCCTTCTATATCATTGCTCTACTAGTCTCCAATGGTGATTTGGGAAGGAATTGGGATGAATTTTGGTAGAAAAATAAAGTAAGAATGAAGGAATTTGGTTGAGAGAAATTCTAGATCTAGTTTCCAAATGAAAAGAGGAGAGAGAAACAAATTCCCCCCTCTTTAATAGGTCGGCCCCCCTTTCCCCTTTCGCAAGTCACTATGTAATATCCATTATACCCCTTGGGGCCTCTCATGAAGAAATAATTAAGGAGGAAAGCTTCTAGTCTAATGGTTTAATTAATTTTAATCATCCTCCAAATCAATGGGCTATCTAAATGGACTAAAATCTAACAATTAATACATGTTGGTCCATGAGTCTAAACTAAACTAGTTAGGTCCACTAACACAAATCTAAAATAAATAACTAACATCTACAACATTAAATAATACAACAAATAATTATTTATCATGCATAATATTTAATTAAATATAAAATTACTAAAATATCCTTTCTTAGAAATGTGGTAGTGACAACTTAAGAACCCAATTTGGGACCAAGTAATTTAGATAGTGGCACAGTACGAGCTGTAGCAGAGATTTATTTATCTCAGGCAATTCGACAGAACTGTGGATGGATACACAGCAGAGTTCTGCAGGATGAGCAGGTTTGCTCCAGCTATGGTGAAGACGGAGAAAGAAAGGGCTATGCGATTCCAACAAGGGTTTTATCTCAAGATTCTGTAGCTGGTAGAAGGATATGACCACCAGACATTGGACGCCATGTTGATAGCGGTCATAATACATGAGTTTACCATCCAGAGGTTACCATCGAGGATAGGAGGACATAAGAGGTCTCATGCCAAGAACACAGGTGGAGGACCAGCACCCGGCATTCATATTCATGATTTGGAACCACGGGAGCCAATGGCATTAGATAAGACAATGACAATTTTGCAACAACAGCTGAGACAACATCAATAACGCCCGAAGAATCCAGTAGTTATGGCAAAGGAGGTCACAATCAGGATATGTGCAGGATGGCAAGTAGGAGATGGTTGAGGTATGGGGGATAAGACCATATGATAGCTGTTTTCCTGCAGATGCCGAGGAAAGGAGAACCATACCAGCAATTCTCAGCATTGCCAGCTCCAGAAGCAGTTATATATCAAGAGCCATCATTAGCAGTATGGTCGTTAGCCTAGCGTCCGATGCTGAAGCAGGCACAAATGTTTTATCAGAGGCAGTAGCAGATGGATCTGCAAAGGACACAATGGTAGTGTCACCCTTATAAAAGAGCTGTCACGACACCCAGACGTGAGCAAACAGAGTTTGGCGTACTAGAACAGATGTTGGACGAGGGCGGTCAAATCGAGGTTGAGTTTTGAGCTTCTTTCAGTCATATCTTTTGGGTCCCGTATATTCGGCGAGTGGAGTTATTTTTTGCCTCACTCATCTACCTCTGTATCTCATGATACATGATGGATGTCATATGTCCCGACTATGAAGGTATGTCATAGGCAAAATTATGTTCCTGACTAGGTTGTTGGTACCGACTTATCCCGAGACTTGATCATTGTCCATTTTTGGGAGTCAGTAGAGGCCAGCGAGGATGACTTCCTATTTTGACTGACTCAGGAGACATATTTATCTGTATTCCTCCAGTTCTCTCTCTTTTTTTCTAATTGTGTGGATTGATTGTGCATTTACTTGTAATTGATGTTGGCTATTTATCTACATGTCCCGTATGTGCTTGGTTTTTAGTTAGTTGTTGTAGCCTATGTGATCTTGTCGTGGATAAGTTATGATTCATGAGTCTCCTGCTTAGTTTATGAGTTCTGGATTGGATTATGAGTCTTCTGCTTGGTCTATGAGTTTTCTTACTTGGTGATCAGCTCGACTAGCCTAGCGAATTCCGATGACAAAATTTTCTAAGATGGGTAGAGATGTCACACCCGTTACCAGATTTGGTATTCTTGAATTTGTGATATTTAATTTTTTTTCATATAGATGTATTCATGCTGTATTTTACATGGTGGTTCTTGTTAATTATGTTGTATTTATTTAATTATAATTATTTTTATTATGGGAGACTACCCGAGACAAGTAGTGCACATTGACAATTGCCATGAACCAGTACTAGGACACGTATGTAGGATGGATATCTGAGTCGGTTCACTTTTGGAACCACTAGGCTTATTTTGGATGGTTAGGATTGCATGAGGATAGTCATGACTAGAGTACCCTTTTTTCTTCTTGTGTATATATACTCATCTTTCTCTCTCCTCTCTTTTATTTTTTATTTCTTTCCTTTACTTCTTCTTTCCTCTTCTTTCTTCCCACAAAAACTCCCAACCAAAACCCTAAGCCCTAGCCCCAGACTTGGTTTTAGGAAGAGGTTTATTAGTCGACTAAGACAAGTACATCGAGCTCAAAGTGGTGAAGCCACAAATTTTCCAATTTTGTATGTATATAAAAATAAAAATATGTTTGATGGAAAATATTCTCCTTGATGTTCTCATTAGTTTTAGTTCTTAGAGTTTATTGTTTTGATGAACGGTTTTGAGTATATCTAAGTTTTAAAGTTAGGGTTTTTCATGGGTTCCAAAAGTTTTTCTTAGATTTGATCTATTAAAATAGGGTATTTTAGAAAACAGTTTTTGTGGTTGATGGAGCACTTCATTTTGAATATTTTCGCTTTTGGTTCACTTGATTCTGAGTTGAAATAAAGTTTTTATGGAGAAAATATTTTTTTTATTTTAGAGCTTTTCTGCCGTGGCTGAACTTGCTATCTGTAAAAGAGGAAGTGCTCATGCGGCCAGCTTCATATACAGCAGAGAGTGTTATACGGCTTGAGTGTCGGCCGAAGCTCTGTGCCGCATATACCTTCCAGCATGCGTCCATCTTATTGGATGCATGATTGATCATTACACGAAGTGTTATGAAGCTAAGTGCTAGGAAAGGTCCTAAGTGACAGAATCCTTGTGTTTCACTTCCTGAACGAATAAGAAATTTGCTAATTCCAAGAGACATCTATGCGGCAAGCAGAGCATACGGCAAACAGACTTATGCGATATTGGCATTATGTGCCTCTTCTCTTTTGACGTATAACTCTGCTTCATCCTTACACATTTTTCTATGATTTTGTCTTTTCTCTGACACACTTTATGACTTGTCACTTCCATCACTTCAGTCACTTCACTGACATACATTTAATGTATGTCACACGATACTTGTTCCAAGGAGTGGACTTTGCCTTGACCTATGCGGCACCGATCCCTATGCGGCACTGACCTCTATGCGACCTTGACCTATGCGACATTGATCCCATGCGTCCCTAGTTATTATGCGGCCCAATATGCATATTTTATTATTTTGCTTAGTTGGATGTTTTATTGAATTTTGTGATTCTATGCGTGTTATAAATGATTGTAAATGTATGAGAACTAAGTGACCATGTATTGTACCTGACTATATGCTTAACCCGACTATGAGTAAAAATAGACTATGCGGCCAAGTGACTCTGACTACCTATGTGCCTGACTCAACCCACAAGTTGCTATGTGCTAGAACTCATGTGAGTCAACAATGATTGGTGACTTGACTCAAATATTTGTATCTGTGCTGATACACTTACTACATATTATGTGTTCCTACGTGCTAAGTGTCCCTACCTGATTTTGTTATATGTTTTATACCGAGGTGTACCTACGTGCTACATGACATGATATAATATGATTCCTCCAACATGGACATGATAGTTGGTTAATAATCAAGTGTGGCTAGGACTTGTGTTGATTGTTGCATCACGCTAGAATGAATCCAAATTAAACTGCCAAGTGACATAGTAGATTCGTAACTAGCGTGCCCGTACTACGATACGACATATAAGGGGAATAACATGTGACCACGCCATGTGATTCTAGCTAACCATAGGGTTAATTAGGCAACTAAAATATGTAGTGCATTAAGAGGGACAGAATTCTGAGATCGTACTTAACTAGCCACCCTCAATCATATGGGGAGTGAAGGATGGCCCTCATGGATATTGTTTAAATCCTTATTTATTGATGGCAATATTCGATTATTATTTTGTACTATGTGTTCTATGCGATCTTAGCATAGTGGCCTTCCGAGGGACCGGTGCATACTACTATGTGCTACGCAGCGATTAATGGCTCGACTAGCCCCTGCTAGAACATAGCTTGACCTGAGGATTCCAATATTGCATTATTCTGCTGAGATAATGCAGACTCCACATAACGAGACGTAGGATTGATTACTGATTTAAAAGAGTACATACTGGTAGTCTAGGGAAATGAACTATTTTGGTACGACAGTTCAACCATTGTCCTTGTTTGGTTGTAAGATTACGCCAATGTGTCACAATAGGTCATGTACCGAAGATGCATATTATACCTATTTCTTAGCTTGTATTATGGCATGTGTATTCTGGATTATATTGATGTGTTGTATCTTCGTCGTATTCATAATTAGTGAGTCGTACCGTGTCTCGGTGTAGTGCGACACCTCTTATCCTTGTTTGGTTTTAGAGGTGTCATACTTCTCCGATGAAAGTTCATACGCTTGCAGTTATGGTACGGATTGTTATTTTATGAACTTATTGGTTTTGCTTCATTCACTTGTGCTCCTTTGTGGTACTTGATATCGGGGCCTGAATCTGCTGGTTTTGTTTGGCCAGGTTTAGTAGCAGAGCCCAAGGATCCTTTTATGTATCTGACCGATGACAAACACCAGGAGGATTTTTGTCGAGGAACTTGAGTGGATTTTTTCTCCCCCACTATGAATATTATTTTGTATTACCTTTTGGCGTTTAGCCGATGGGACTTGTTAGCCGGTTTATCTGGACATTAGTTCCTTTACATGATTGTATATTATTCAGGCCGCGACTGAATTACAATTATGTACTCTTGACACAGTACTAGTTTATCATTTTGGATAAATAGTTTCATGATCATTTTGATAGAGCGTCAGGGACGCCTAACTGCTTTATCTTACATGTTCATTCTTATTGGTTCTTGGTTGATGATTGAGACATAGATGTTCTTGACCCTAGGTAACTTGATTATAGTATGCCCCCCTTGTCTAGTTACAGCCGTGACTGTCGTACGATATTTTATATCTTGTACGAGGGAGTTGGCCATATCCATCTCCGTATTCTGGTATTGGGGTGTTACAACGCCTTAGATGATAAGTTTATAAAATTTTCCCAACGAAATTATATGAACCTATCACGTCCATATCACCTCTGATAGGGTCTCATTTCAAACTTATTATCTATACCAGATTTTTAAGTACGCCTTAGATAATTAGTCCACCAAAGATCCCCAATAGAACTTCCATAATACTATGGTATTATACTACGTCCACACTCTAGTATAATATTCATTTTCACAAAACATAAGAAGTCCAAAAGAGAAGTTCTCTAAAAAAAAGAATTTTTATTGATATTCAAGATCATGAGTACATACGATGGGAACCTATTACATTTAAAGGTTTTTATTAGTATTCAAGATCATGAGTACATATGATAAAAATTTCTACATTCAGCACTCTCCATCAATGTGCCCTCCCTATACAGTTTCTACTACCGACGCGAGTAAACTTGGCAACAAAACTCAATACATTCTGGGTCATCCATCCATCAGGCTCATCTACACAAACCTCAGTATATGGAAAAGAACCCATATTGATGGATAATAAAGGAGGGAGGATCGGGTGCTCTTCTGCCATGTGAAAGGGCTGAAGACAGAGTTTTGATTGACAATCAATCCAAATCCTATAATCAGCACCACAGTCGCATAACCGATGGTAGGCTGTATAAAGGAGAGAAACACAGCTAGCATACTGACTAAACAGTGTGATCTCCACTCATAATGATGGATGTACATCCTCGCTTCTTGGACCAGTTCTTGACGAACTACCGCGTAAAGTTGGCATTCTCTTCGAATAACAGGATTTATGATATCCTTCTATACTCCATTGGGACTGGAATAGCAGGTCGGGAAGTTGATGATCTCTCAGAAGCTGCAGTTGATCCCAAGCTACAGGCCCTAGTCTTCGGAGCCATGCTGAAAGAGACATTGAAAACAAAATATGTCAATATGGCACAAGATAAGATATTATCAAAGAAGGACAACAAAGTTATGAAAGATAGTAAAGTATTCAAAATGAACAAGATTAGCAAATTCAAATTAGATTAGAATTTCTAGTTGTTATTGAGTATTCTCTTATCCTAATATCCTATATCCAATTGCAGGCTCGTAATAGTACTCTAAGCCTAAGTACTACTACGACATCGTACTAATTGCAAAGTTGGACATGTATGGTCCACCATAAAAATATGTCACGACCTGCACTCAGATATTCGGGCATGAGTACGTGGGTACATCCAGCCTAAACCCTAACATCGACGGTAGAACGATGTATAGATTATCACAAATATATAACCACAGTCCATGCAATAATATCTCAAACACAAAATCTAATAGGAAGAAAAAAGATCTAATAGGAAGATAAAAGTACGATATGATATACGAGAAGGAAATCTAAAGTCACAAATCTAACAAGTCTTGACAACCACCAACAAGTCTAAATCCAAATATAACATCCAAGTATCTCAAATAGTTATTGGAGACAAATCTGGTACTAAAATAGAAAGTACTAGCTACTAACTAAGCAGTCTCAAACTGGGTCTCTCCCTCAACTAGTCTAGGCTCCTCCTGAGCAACATGGTCAATCTCAGCACCCTCAACATCCTGGGGTCCATAGAATGTAAGACATCATTCCTCCAGGCAATCCCCTAAAAATATATTTAGTTAGGATGGAATGAGCACAACTCCAACAGCAGTTTCAATATATGATAAAGACTACAAAACAGTAAATAGTAAATGTGATACATGATAAGAAATATAGAACTATCATGGCATGGCAAGTAAAGAGAAATAGGTAAATCAGGGCAACATGGCATAGTCAGCATATATGAAGTAAAATAGAGAAGAACTATACTACACCAAGTATTTTAAAATACTAGTTTCGATATGTGATCGGCTTGGGAGATGCAAGGTCTATACTAAAAGGAAGCTAGCTCAATCATACATAAAGTTTATGATTAGCTAGTAGCCAAGGTCTATACTACCACAAGGTCTAAGGATATGATCACATATCTAACTAGCACTTTCCCACCCCCGACTAGTATAATGGATCCAAACCATGACACATCACGATAAATGAATCACCATACACGGTCTAATATATGTAGAATGATCAAGGTCTAAATATTAGTACAAGGTCTAAATATCAATACAATGCACAAGGTCTAAATACTAGTACAATAAACAAGGTCTAATATAAAAAACAACATCTCATGACGGGGATCCCGAATATACTAATAATAATAAATTAAATAATAATATGTACACATTTATAATTTATACACCAATAAGGGAATATTAGATCTTTAGTACTCAATGAAGCTCCTTCTAGGGTTTGGAACCATGGTTAGATCATTAGAATTTTTTTGAAAATTTTCTGTAATTTTTACTAATTAACATATATTTTTCCTAAGATTTCTAATATTTTTTATGGAACTATTGCAGCAGCAGCCACAGAGGCACGTATAACAAGCTTCCCTATGAAACTATTGCAAGAATCTAGGGCACTCATGGGAGGTCTGCAGGAAGAGATTGGGCGTGTGCTTATTATATGGATCTCTTGCACATCAGATGAGAGATGTAAACCCCCTCGACCAAATTTAGGTCTACTTAGCTTAGATAGAAAGACCAGGGTTAGTTTGAAGCCGATTAGAATTAGAAAGCAGTATTTTAGATTATTGTACAATAATTGATCACTTAGTGCACCTTACCATTGCTTCGATATTTAGGGCGCTACACTAGCATTTACCTTCAAACAAATTTCACACACTTTTCCTAGACGTGCCAACCTTCTATTCTGACCCTTGTATAACTCATAAATATCCTCTATTGTGCTTCATTTTAGTCGCACAATATTCGTTACAAACATCCATTTTTAAACTCAAATAAATCCAACTTTGCATCTTTGTCCTTCCAATCGAAATTGGAGACACGATCTCGACCCGTTTTGTGTAACTCAATTTATGACAATATTTTATTCTGAGCCTACTACGTCCATGACACTTGTGTACCACCCAATTTTAACCCTATGTATTTCCGATTAGTTAAAGAGCACCAATTACACTAATTTTAATTAAATTGGTGTAAGGACCCAACCTCACCCAAAACTAGACCCAACTCCAACCCAAAAACTCCCACTCACACCCTCAATTTTCATACTAAACACCACACACCATTTTAGCCCACTATATCAAACCAAACATGGTGCTTTGCCTCATCCAATCCCAAATTCCATTAATTGTGCAATTTTTCAATTGTTAAGGGACCTTTATATAAAAATGCAATGAGGTGTCCACCTCCCATTGGACCCAATACATGAAGAAACCCTTCCCTCCTCTTTGACCGGTCCACCCAAAATTCCCCCCTATTTGTTGTACTTCATACAACTTTATCCCCTTACATCTCCACCATCCATTTCAAATCCCCATCATCCTAGCCACTTATTCATCATGTGGAGGCTACCATCAACCCTAGAAAAATACCCACAGCTGGAGAGCCCCCCTCTCTCTCTCCTACATATACACCATCTTTTTCTCCTAAAACCACAGCCAACACATCCCTAATGAAACCCTAAACCTACTTCCACACCTTCACCAACAACCCGATCACCTCCCCTTCACCCGACCACCTCCTGCACAGCCCCGCCGCCTTAGCCACGACCTTCCTCTTCCGCCTGTCCCCTCCTCGACATCAACCTACCGCGACAGTACCACCGCCAGCCGTCTCCGCCTCCCTCAACCACCGTTATCGCCTCAACCCAACTCCTCCTTCCCCAGTCATCCCCACCGCCACCACAGGCAACCACCTCCACGGACACCGTCATCACCATTTCCACCACCACCATCATAACCATCTCCATCGCCACCGTCGTCACCATTACCACCGACATCATCGGCACGAATACCATCAACAACACCATCATCACCAACCCACAACACCCTTTCACCCGACTCCCCCTACGCTCATCTCTACCACCTTAGCCACCTTCGACCCCGGCCATCTCCATCACCGTCCTCCCACGGCCGTTCCCCCACCCCCAATAACCTGCCACTGCTGACCCAAACGGTGCCGTTGCCGTTGCGAGCTGTTGCTGCTACGTGCTATGCTAGCCGGAGCACCGCCCTCCTTCGTCGGAGGCAGGCCTCCCACGAGCCGTAGATATCCTCCCCTCGGCCACGAGCATGACTAGGTATATATATATTACCTTCTTTCTTCAGGTATTGTTGCGTTGATGTATTGTTGAATAAATTGTGTAGACGTGAATCTTTGTATAATGTGTACATGTTTTAGAATAGAAATTAGAGTTAGTGTTAACCTCATAGTAAATATAATTATTTAATAAGGAACACTTATGTTAACCTAAAGGTTTAGACAACTGGCCTTGTGCACACTAACATGTTAGCTAGGACTTATATTTTTGTATTATACGTTATTTGGTTTCGTAACGTATTTTGATAATTTGTTGTCTTGTTGTACACGGTAATTGATGATATAACACATGTACGTCTTAGCTGAGTGCACACGCGACCCTGCTAGTTGACCAGTCGTGACCCCTTTGCGTCAGTTCCTAAGTACAGTGTAGTTGTGTTCTTGTGCGTACTATTATAATGGCTGATCATTATAATATATTATATTATATGATATGTATAGGGTCGCTGGACCGTTCAGGCGAGACTTCGGGAGCAGTATTTTGGTACTCGCAGCTTGAGGACCCAGGCAAGTATACCTTGCCTGATTTACTGTTTAATTTAAATAAAAAATATTGTATGATATCTTGTTGCAATATTATATATAACTGTGCGCGTCCGAGAACGACTCGGGTGCAGTCGACGGATGCGTCGATGTGTAGTGTAATTGACTTAGTCACTAACATACTCACCTACCATTGGGAGGATATTTTGATATCTTCCTAGACCCTGACACTTTTACACACATTACGATGACAAACTCATGTTTGGAAGCGGGTTTGCGTACCCGACTAGCTATCGGTACGTGTAACATGCATCAAGGTTAGTACGTAAGTAGGGTTATCTAATTACTTGAGACTTGGCATGTAGTTACGTGGTATGCACGTCGTGTATTCTACTTGTATATTTGTATTGGGCAGTGAGGGCAGCTGGTAGGCATATGGGACACACACATTAGTACCCGTAGTATCCGTTGGAGCTACAGGGACTGATGACCCCTTTATTCAGATTCTACGTTCTACGAAACGATATGGACGTTATACTATTCAGATTCTACGTTCTACGGAACGATATGGACGTTATACTATACAGATTTTACGTTCTTCAGAATGATGGATGTTACATATACAGATACCACGCTCTTCGGAGTGCAGACATTATGCCTATACCTACCTATACGTACCAAGGTTGTCCTCACATTGCATTCACTTAGATGGTTAGCACACCCCTTTATTTTATTAAGTATTTATATATGGCATATATTTTTGTATCTTGTTACGTCCCTCTGAGGACCGGGTTCCCTTCCAAATTTGGACGAGGCTTACTATCCTACCATGTACGGGCCCGGACAGGAGACGAGGTACGCGTCCGGGGAGGAGCTTGAGGTGCTACCATCAGAGTTCCCTTAATCACTGGTAGGCCTTCCGCATAGGGCTGGAGCATCCTTATCTAGTTAGCTGATGCTCTAGTTGCATTTTCTTATCTGTCTTTCAGTACTCTTATTTCATTATTGTAGTGGGTTTGTTCCCATCAAAAATATCTGGATTGTACTATGACATTTCAGACTCCGCACTTATTTTTCAAATATTTATTTCAGTACTCCTTATTTATATTTATTGATGAGATTAGATATTACCTGATATATGTTAGTATATTAGACTTGTTAGTAATTTAGGACAGCGTAGTACGCTTTGTCGGGTCCATTAAATTGGGTAATCCCACGGAGTCATATTAGCTGGCCATTTCCACGTGGCCTAGTCCCGTATATTTTGGGATTGGGGCGTGACATAGTTTTAATGGTGGCCCATGCAGGTCTCTCATGTTTATCGCTCTCTTCCACTTTGATTACATCTTTGAACCTCCTTCATATTTTTAAATATCTGCATCATGTTTGCTTGTTTCCGTACTCTTTTAATGAAGTTCTATCGCTTGCAGCGAGATGAACTTGCGCAGCGGATGCGAGGCATACGGTGCCATAGTGCCATCCACTACCGCACCAAGTGAGGAGACATCCCAGGGACCACCCGGAGAGCAGCCACCACCACAGGCCCCGGTGATCCCACAGGCCCCGTTGATACATTGGCACCAAACTTCTCCTGATGACCCGACGCAGCAGCACAAGGGCCAGACTATCCCGACGCACCACCTAGAGGGCCAGACTTTAAGGGCTACACCGATGCCGCAGTCCGAGAGGCCGACATCTGAGAAGACACCTATGATGCAGCCGGAGGTACCACTGCCACCACCTCCACCCTTTCCACCTCAGATGTCGCATCTAGAGGGACAGCCACAGATGTTCCAGTTCTTCCAGGCTATGATGCAGGCACAGTAGCATCAGACCGAGACGTTGAGACAGAGCTTGATGGCAGTTCTGGAGAGGATACCTGCCCAAGCACCCGTACCAGCACCTACAGTTGTTCAGCCAGCTGGTACTATTCGAGGGTTTCACCAGATAAGACCGGATACCTTTTCGGGCAGCGAGACCATAGAGAAGATCTTCGATTGGGTCGCCAATACTACTAGAGGCTTCTCAGCTACATCCGAACCTTTGGATGACCGCAGTGAGGGCCCAACTGAAAGGCAACGCCCATCACTGGTGGGACTCCATAGAGCATAGCGTCGGCAAGAAGCAGACGTGGGAGCAGTTCTTATAGTACTTCAATGCGAAGTATTTCTAGGCTACGGTTAGGAATTCCCTATACCCCCGGTTCCTGCACCTGGAGCAAGGGAATATGACCGTAGATGCATACGATGCAAAATTTAGTCGACTTAGCCGATTTGGTGCTGCCTTGATACCCAATGATCCGGAGAAGGCCAGGAGATTCCATTACGGCCTAACTTTTGAGCTGTAGAGGTACACTACCACCCACACGAGGATCTCTAATGAGGAGGTCCTATCAGAGGCGAGGATCCAGGAAGATATTTGCAGAGGATCGAGGCATTCCAACGTGACCATACCAGCCAGAGCTCAGCCAGGAGCAGGAGGACCGATCCGTCGTTCGAAAGTGCAGACACAGTAGAGGATAGTACCGTACCAGCCCAAGGAGCATCCGACTTTCCACTACTGTGGTAAAAGAGGGCATGTCCAGAAGGACTGTCGAAAGAGACTGGGGAAATGTATAATTTATGGAGCGAACCAACACCAAGCCTGAGACTGCCCACAACATAGGGATGCAGCACCGCAGACAGGACAGAGGCCAGCACCACCAGTCTAGAGGATACTACCCCAGACAGGAGGTCAACGTCCACCTACACCCAGAGGATTTCAGAGGGGACCACCGCTGGTGTCACGCCCCAGTCCCAAAATACGTAGGACTAGGAACACGTAAGCATGCCAGTCGCATGTATATGGTAACTCCAATATATGGAAACCATAACACACGCGTACACTATATAATGAACAATAATTCATAAGTGGTATAACTATCACAAGTCACAGGGTATAACTAAATCTCATCCACAGAAAATCATATATAAATAATTAACCAATATCAAAATAACTAGATCTCAATACAAAGTATCTAAAGATGATAGTTGGATGGAAATAAATCCACTACCAACTCGAATATATAAGTGCAACATAACAAACACAATATAAGAATATCAGCTAACAATCACGGGCTCGAAGAAAAGACCTCCACAAAAATATAAGTAATTAGTCTGGATCTGCGCTCCTGCGAATACTCATAAACATCTAAACCTAGAAAGGGACCAGGTCCTCAGAGAGACATAACAAGATACATAGAAGCATGCCAATAAAGTACTAAAAATAAATATCCAATGGGTCGCCTAACAGTCTAAGTGAATGCAGTTTGAGAACAACTTTCCAACACGTGGGCTATCTGGCCATAAATGGGGTTGGCATGATTCTCTCGGAGAATCAGGGGCCTAAAAGCATGTCATCTTTTGAACGCCAGAGGCCGCCTGAAATAAATGGGGTCATCACCAACCGTCGCTCCAGCGGAGCATCCGGGCGAACAAAAGGAAAGTACAAATGAGCCCAAACACCTTGTTATTCTTCCCACCCCATGCTCTAAGCATGTAACATCCATGACACGATTTGGTTCATAGCCTATCTTTAGTACAATAGCCTAACCCTGCAACCAAATAAGGACAAGGATTGGACTACCGTACTACAATAGGCTATGTCCCTGAACCATTAATAACTGCTAAGTCTTCTAGCATACAAAGTTTTTAACAGCAGTTATCCCTAACGCACGGCTCATACGTACAGGAGGCCAACCCAGTACGTAGTCTGTGATCTAGATGAGACACACACTTGTGTAACAGCTGTGTCACGGCCAATGAAACCTAATGATGCTTCATGATAATAGGGCAGTCTCATAAAACAAGGTCAATGCATATACATAAATAAAAACAATCACGACGACACCGTCGTTGCACCTAAGTTTCCTTGGACGCGTATTTTATATATAGCAGTTAAAATATATGAACTAATGACAGAAAATAAAGATGCATGCAACATATTAAATATGAATAATAGTACAATGGCAAGGTATACTTGTCTGCTCTGAAAAATAATGAAGTCCCAACTCAAGGCGTCGTCCGATCTACCCGTCACATAAATTAAACTGGTTAGGTTACAAAAGTGGGTGAATATGTTCCTCCATTTTAATCTATTTTAATTCTGAATAAAATAACCTAAAATAGTATTTTAATCTTATTATAATCTAATTTTATTGTTAAATCCTAATTTTGGTCCAAAGAAAGTCAACTTTACGGATTTGTGATCCATGACACGCAAATCGAGACAATCTGTTGACCAAAAAGTCAAACAACTCAAATCCTTGATTTGTGTGTAGAATCCTATAGATTTTAATGCGTCATGAATGCTGGAATCGATAGTTTCATAAAATCACAAGTCGGTAAAGAGTATGGCCACAAGGGCGCACAGATAACAGTTTTTGGTGGTTTCCTATTTATGTCTACATTGCACAAATTTTACAGTAGATTAAACTTGTATATTAAATTCTAAAAAATAATTTTATGTAAGTTCATCATGTAATATTTTTGAAACTTCAAACGGCTCATAATTCTGAGGTCGTGATCTCCCAAAATCTCGAAAATATAGAAATGCGTCTGATTTTGGACAGCTGGCACTTTCAGAATATTCTGGAAAATTAGATTCTGAAATTATGGGAATAATTTATATATTAAGAAAACTAACCTTGATATGGTTCTAACAAAAAAATTGGAACGCATTTGGAGTCCGGAGCAAGGAGATATCGTCTTTTTAAGTCGTCATAACTACTAGAAAATGAGGCTGAATTTATGACGAATTTTGACTATTTTTGGACGAAAAAAGAGAGGAGTTTGGGGAAGAAAAATATGAAATATGTAGGTATTTATAAAGGTTGAGACTACTTAATTGAATACGACTAGGATTGGCTAATTTGGATATGATTAGAATCAGTTTAAATAAAGATAGGATATGCATGAAGTTGCTTTCCTAGTAGGCTCAGGATTTGAATTAATTTAAAAATAGAGTTTTAGTTTATCTCAATAATTTATAATCTTAAATAGAATAAAAAATAATATAAATAATTTATATATAATTTTATTAATAATCTTATTAATATCTATTAACAGTAAATTAGCATATATCCAATATTAAGACTATATATATCCAAATAAATCCTAAATAATTTTAAAAATCTAAATAAATTCCTTAAAATTCTAAATAAATTACAAAAAAATATATTTAAATATTTTAGCCCTATATTAAATATTTGGTAGTAACAACATGCAAGTATGGTCTCATAGTAAATCATGAAAGTCCTAAAAATTTATGTTTCCTAGGTTTTAATTATCAAAAAATCTAGAAAAATCTCCAATAATCTAAAATAGCATAAAAATAATTCTAAATAAATATTTATATCAGCAAATATATCAAGAATTTTATTTTCTAATTAACTTAGAGAATATTGTAAAATATTCAATATCTATAATAAATATAATAATATAAAATACACACAAAATACCTATTATGGGTGAGGGGGTTTACAATCTACCCAACTTAAAAGAATTTTGTCCTCGAAATTAAAAATAAGGCATGATTTGCTAAATCCTTCACATTCGTATATAAGGCAAGTCAATCACAATCTTTTCCAAAAGTTTAAATAACAAAATTTATTCAAATCTATCGCGATCACTTCAAAACTAGAATAATCACTGTTCAAATCAAAATTTAATCAATCATAATCTCTTCTCGGTTTTTAAATAATCAACATCCAAATCTAATTCAAATCTATAGGATATCTCACATCAAAATTTATATCATAATTTCCAACTATCATAATTTTTTTCTAGACTTTGAACAATACACAATTCTAATCAAATCTTATTCCTATTCTTAACTTATTAATTTCGTACTCTTCAAATTTAAATTTAATTTTTATCCTCAATATTTCAAATAGGTGATCCAATAATAAAAATTTTAATTTTAATTCAAATCATCAAATTATAAAATTTTAAATCAAATTCACCAATTGTTCAAGTCTAAAATTCTATATTTATCCTCAAAATTTAAATCGATGATACAACCTTCAATATTCAAAATTTAAATTATGTGCTCAAGTTATAATTATTTAGTCCGCAATATCAAGATTTCAAAATTCGTTAAATCCTCATTATCTTAATCATTCTTCTAAAATTCTTAACATTTAAAATGACTTAATCTCTTAATCTAATCTTACTTGATCATAATCTAAAAAAAATTCCTCTCAAGTTGATAATGCAACTTCTACCCAACTAAGAATTTACCCATCTATCACATAGGGCTATACATTTAAGAAAAATATTCCTCAAATTATTCAATCATGTTATTTAATCCTCAAAAATTTTAACACCAAATCTATCACATATGATATGCCCTTAATTACAAAAGATAGTCACCAAATAATACGGTTGGCCTATGGTGTATATCTAGTACTCCCTGTGTATCAAACTTATACCAAGCACGAGCGTTCGTCTTTCCGAAATAGGGAAAGACAAAAAACAATAATAAGGAGTTCAACTAGGAGGTGATAGATTACAAGTATGGGGATCAAGGCGATTAGAAAATTCAAAAGGGAATTATCAAGACAGTTGTGGATTAAAATCTTATTTTGGTAAATTTCTATTCATGCTCATATTAGTACAGTTATGTAACTGATACGATATATTCAGACATATCTAGAGGGCAAGTATATTCGTCTACTGGTCAACTATATATCTCAATCCACGTAAAGTAGTATTGCGAAGGGCGAACCAAGCGCACTATGGTTGATCAGACCGTAATACACCGATTCTGAAATATATTAGTGTATGCATCCAATAATATATATGTTGTGAACAAGCTAGATAAAAGAATAAGCTCACAAAACTAGGCTACAAAATAGCAGCATAAGTTGAGGTAGTACATAAAATATAAATACACTAGATTATGATGAAAGAAGGTACATAATAATTCAAGTTCACCAAGAAGATAAGACTCATTCGGTGTTGTGCCTCTACCGTTGTCATACTAACTTCTTATCTACGTCTCTAGTCGACCAAATGGGGGTATGGGCCTCTAAGTTCTATAGTCTGAAAAAATACTATCTTCTTATGCAAGCATATAGTTAATGTCATTCAATTATACTTCATTAATGGATCACAAGGACTATGTGATACTAGGTTGTGAGGTATACTACCCAACTTAAAGCAATAAACTAATACTGTAATTTCCTTAAGGGGAGTCACGCCCCGGACTCGCCAGGGCCGCCGCTCTGCCTTGCCTCGCCCCCGTATGGCCAGAATTATCGAACCGGGCACGAATCACCGCGCCTCGGCGCGCAGGACGCGAATTACCGCGCCCGTCCCGCGGCTGCGAGGAAGGAATAGACGACGTGTGGCCCGCACGAGTGTATCGGGGACGTGATGTCGTACGAGCCTGGGGTTGCGCCCGCACAAGGCCAATCGTTTAAGTTGACAGTTGGCTATCATCGCATCAATCGGGTAAGCAGCGGAAAGGGACGTTGTTGCAATATAATGCATTTAGCTAACTGAGTATTCGGGACAATCGAGGGACTTGGGTTCCTTTTCCAAAGGTATACGTTTGTTCCATACATTATGCCCCCTTATATGATAGCATCTCGGGGCAACAATCGAAACCAGGATTCTGGGTCTTAGGGACTGTGGCACGCCTATCGCTCCCTCGGACGATCCAGTACCTGCAAGCAAGTAAACTGTTGGTGGGTAACACTTTATACAAGTACTGGTGAGATAAAACAACTGAACAGAAGCAAGCATTCACTAAAACCAAGCACTAAGTAATCATGTTATAAAATATTACATTACTAGTGATCTTTCTAGTTTTACCTAGGTTCGTTTCATGTAGTTCACTAGCAGAGTCATATTACATTATTTGGAAACATGTTTGGAAACAGAGTTTCATATGCAATATATAATCAAACAAGCCGTTCATTTATGTTTCAGGGTATGCGTAGCGTGTCTCGTGAGACTCCAAGGTCAAATGCATAGCTAGACACACATGCACAATCTTAGGGGTAGTCCTCTATCCAAGCCAACACAATGACTTAGCTATATACAGGGCGGTCCCCGAGTATCTCAAGATCGGCAGCTGTTGTACAGCATACCAATGACTCTTTATCTGATGCTAGAGGCAGCTGTGACTCATGGTTGCTTTCCACTATCTCTGTAGCAATCTTGACATATGCAGTTCAGCTCTCCACCAATAGCCATTGTCCGACCGCATGCGAATACATGGAACACTATCAAATAAACTTTAGTATGCAGATGAGATGAACCATCAGAATAGTTATCTTTGTTATGGGGCAATCTGACTTATCACTTGAACACATTCAGGCACAATATGGTTCTCTCGAAGCATAGATGATAGTGAACATGTTCATGCACTCTAGGCAAGCGCTTCAGGATTCTCGTTTAGCAAACTTATCGTTTCAAGACAAGCTAGGTGAGTTCGTTCATTAACATGCAAGGCAGGTTCTATCATTCTCTTATGAAAATATTACAAGCAAAAACTATGGTTATTATTAAGGCGTTCAAGAATCAGAGAACGAAGTTCTGCCCACTCACCTGATACATAATGCCGACACAGAGCAGGGGATTACAAAGAGGTTCCATAAATTAACCTTGCACTTGCAAATAAAGTAGAAACTCTTATTAAGGTACACGAGGAAAAGATCTTGGTATTTATTAGGGTCTCCTATTGCATTATATAGGTAATGGTCATCTTAAGTCTTAATCATTATGCGTATAGAACAAGTATCACAAGTAAGAATGAAAAAGTTACTGGCCTTTAAGTGGAAAGAGGATATAACTTGTATCGAGGTGGGGGTACAAATTACGTGATCTACAACTAGAGAATAATCATCACAATCTAAATGAATAACTCAACTATCAGGTTCTAACTACCAAGCACATAATTCAAAATTTGAGATTACAACTATAATCCTAGCAAACTATATATCCTAATATAAAGCATTCACTTGGCCTACAATCAGAGAGGTCAGGCGGCATGAGTTGAAAGATAACAGGAAAAATTCAGTCGTCGCACTAATAGTGAGAGCTAAGTTTTCAAAGGAACAAGATTTGAATTTAAATAGAAAGAATCTAGATAAGATCATGGTTTCTTAAGGGAAGGTGGTATGCTAATCTCTATGTTCGAGGTATGATCAAGGATAATGTTATATTCATTCCTCTTGGCTTCCTAGGGTACTGTTCTGCTAATATTAAGACAAGAAGCTAAATTTGTAGTTCTATAATACTATCTCCCTATGGAAGTTAGGTTCAGTCCAAATATTCAATCTTGGATTTCTATTGGTTCCTCAATACTAGGTCAAACAATATGGTTAAATTTCTAACTAACTCTAGTAGTGTCTATACTCCCCTCAAGTCATTCATAATACATCAAAGGATAATGGTAAAACAATCTATAGATAAGGGATGCTAGGGTTCATTTGGTGTTCTAAACTTAGTGATGTGTCTATACTTTAGTTGTATTCTTAGTATAAAAATTACCCTAATTATCATCCTAACAACAGGGATTCCAATAGTCTAGAAGAGGCTATACTCAAGTAACTATTAGGGAAGCACATGAATCAAGCATGATGCGATTCTTCAAATAGAATGATTGGAAGGAAAGTGAATCATAGTTAATTGTGGATGAGATCCTATACTTTATTCCTAGGTGCAGGCTTGCTCGGCACAGTAACGTAACCGAGACAATATGCTCTCGACCTGCATGGGCCACCACAAAATATGTCATGCTCCAGTCCCAAAATACGTAAGATTAGGAACACGTAAGCATGCCAGCCACATGTATATGGCAACTCCAATATATGGAAACCATAACACACGCGTATGCTGTATAATGAACAATAATTCACAAGTGGTATAACTATCACAAGTTATAGGGTATAATTAAATCTCATCCACAGAAAATCATATATAAATAATTAACCAATATCTAAATAACTAGATCTCAATACAAAGTATCTAAAGATGATAGTTGGATGGAAAAAAATCCACTACCAACTCGAATATATAAGTGCAACATAACAAAAACAATATAAAAATATCAGCTAAAAATCACAGGCTCGAAGAGAAGACCTCCTCAAAAATATAAGTAACCAGTCTGGATCTGCGCTCTTGCGAATACTCCTGAACATCTACACCTGGAAAGGGACCAGGTCCTCAGAGGGACATAATAAGATACAAAGAAGCATGCCAATAAAGTACTAAAAATAAATATCTAATGGGTCGCCTAACCGTCTAAGTGAATGCAGTTTGAGAACAACTTTCCAACACGTGGGCTATCTGGCCATAAATGGGATTGGCATGATTCTCTCGAAGAATTAGGGGCTTAAAAGCATGTCGTCTTTTGAATGCCAGAGGCCGCCTGTAATAAATGGGGTCATCACCACCCGTCGCTCCGGCAGAGCGTCTGGACGAACAAAAGAAAAGTGCAAAGGATCCCAAATGCCTTACTTGTTGTTCTCCCTACCCCATGCTCTAAGCATGTCACATCCATGACACGATTTGGTTCATAGTCTATCTTTAGTACAATAGCCCAATCCTGCAACCAAACAAGGACAAGGATTGGACTACCGTACTACAATAGGCTATATCCCTGAACCACTAATAACGCTAAGTCTTCTAGCATGCAAAGTTTCTAACAGCAGTTATCCCTAACGCACGGCTCATACATACATGAGGCCAACCCAGTACGCAGTCCGTGATCTATATGAGACACACACTCGTGTAACAGCTGTATCATGGCCAATGAAACCTAATGATTCTTCATGATAATAGGGCGGTCTCATAAACAAGGTCAATGTATATACATAAATAAAAATAATCACGATGACACCGTCGTTGCACCCAAGTTTCCTTGGACGCGCATTTTATATATAGCAGTTAAAATATATAAACTAAAGACAAAAATTAAAGATGTATACAACATATTGAATATGAATAATAGTACAATGGCAAGGTATACTTGTCTGCTCTAAAAAATAATGAAGTCCCAACTCAAGGCGTCGTCCGATCTACCCGTCACATAAATTAAACAAGTTAGGTTACAAAAGTGGGTGAATAGGTTCCTCCATTTTAATCTATTTTAATTATGAATAAAATAACCTAAAATAGTATTTTAATTTTATTATAATCTAATTTTATTGTTAAACCCTAATTTTGGTCCAAAGAAAGTGAACTTTACGGATTTGTAATCCATGACATGCAAATCAAGGCAATCTATTAACCAAAGAGTCAACCAACTCAAATCTTTGATTTGTGTGTAGAATCCTATAGATTTTAATGCGACATGAATGCTGGAATCGACAGTTTCATAAAATCATAAGTCGGTAAAGAGTTATGGCCACAAGGGCGCACAGATGACAGTTTTTGGTGGTTTTCTATTTATGTCTATATTGCACCAATTTTATAGTACATTAAACTTGTATATTAAATTTTGAAAAAGTAATTTTATGTAAGTTCATTATGTCATATTTTCGAAACATCAAACGGCTCATAATTCTGAGTTCGGGATCTCCCGAAATCTCAAAAATACTGAAACGCGTCTGATTTCGGACAGCTGGCACTTTAAGAATATTCTGGAAAAATAGGCTCTGAAATTACTGAAATAATTTATATATTCAGAAAACTAACCTTGAAATAGTTCTAACAAAAAAAAATTGGAACGCGTTTGGAGTCCGGAGCTAGGAGATATCGTCTTTTTAATTCGTCATAACTACTAGAAAATGAGGCTGAATTTATCACAAATTTTGACTATTTTTGGACGAAAAAAGAGAGAAGTTTGGGGAAGAAAAATATGAAATATGTAGGTATTTATAATGGTGGAGACTACTTAATTGAATATGACTAGGATTGGCTAATTTGGATAGGATTAGAATCAGTTTAAATAAGGATAGGATATGCATGAAGTTGATTTCCTAGTAGGCTCAGGATTTGAATTAATTTAAAAATAGAGTTTTAGTTTATCTCAATAATTTATAATCTTAAATAGAATTAAAGATAATACAAATAATATATATATAATTTTATTAATAATCTTATTAATATCTATTAACACTAAATTAGCATATATCTAATATTAAGACTATATATATCAAAATAAATCCTAAATAATTTCAAAAATATAAATAAATTCCTTAAAATTCCAAATAAATTACAGAAAAATATATTTAAATATTTTAGCCCTAAATTAAATATTTGGTAGTAACAACTTGCAAGTATGGTCTCATAGTAAATCATGAAAGTCCTAAAAATTTATGTTTCTTAGGTTTTAATTATCAAAAATTCTAGAAAAATCTCCAAAAATTTAAAATAGCCTACAAATAATTCTAAATAAATATTTATATAAGTAAATATATCAACAATTTTATTTCTAATTAACTTAGAGAATATTCTAAAAAATTCAACCTCTATATTAAATATAATAATATAAAATACACACAAAATACCTATTTTGGGTGAGAGGGTTTACAATCTACCCAACCTAAAAGAATTTCATCCTTAAAATTAAAAATAAGGCATGATTTGCTAAATCCTTCACATTCGTATATAAGACAAGTCAATCGTAATCTTTTTCAAAAGTTTAAATAACAAAATCTATTCAAATCTATCACGATCACTTCAAAACTAGAATAATCACTGTTCAAATCAAAATTTAACCAATCATAATCTCTTCTCGATTGTTAAATAATCAACATCCAAATCTAATTCAAATCTATATAATATCCCACATCAAAATTTATATCATAATTTTTAACTATCATAATTTTTTTTCCTGGACTTTGAACAATACACAATTCTAATCAAATTTATTCCTATTCTCAACTTATGAATTTTGTACTCTTCAAATTTAAATTCAATTTTTATCCTTAATATTTCAAATAGGTGATCCAACAATCAAAATTCAACTTTTAATTCAAATCATCAAATTGTAAAATTTTAAATCAAATTCACCAATTGTTCAAGTCTAAAATTCTATATTTATCCTCAAAATTTAAATCAAAAATTCAACCTTCAATATTCAAAATTTAAATCATGTGCTCAAGTTATAATTATTTAGTCCGCAATATCAAGATTTCAAAATTCGTTAAATCCTCATTATCTCAATCATTCTTCTAAAATTCTCAACATTTAAAATGACTTAATCTCTCAATCTAATCTTACTTGATCACAATCTAAAAAAAATTCCTCTCAACTTGATAATGCAACTTCCACCCAACTTAGAAATTACCCATCTATCACATAAGGCTATACATTTAAGAAAAATATTCCTCAAATTATTCAATCGTGTTATTTAATCCTCAAAAATTTTAAAACCAAATCTATCACATATGATATGCCCTTAATTACAAAAGATAGTCACCAAATAATGCGGTTGGCCTATGGTGTATATCTAATACTCTCTGTGTATCAAACTTATACCAAGCACGAGCGTTCATCTTTCCGAAATAGGGGAAGACGAAAAACAATAATAAGGAGTTCAACTAGGAGGTGATAGATTACAAGTATGGGGATCAAGTCGATTAGAAATTTCAAAAGGGAATTATCAAGACAGTTGTGGATTAAAATCTTATTTTGGTAAATTTCTATTCATGCTCATATTAGTACAGTTATGTAACTGATACGATATGTTCAGACATATCTAGAGGGCAAGTATATTCGTCTACTGGTCAACTATATATCTCAATCCACATAAAGTAGTATTACGAAGGGCGAACCAAGCGCACTATGGTTGATATGACCATAATACACTGATTCTGAAATGTATTAGTGTATGCATCCAATAATACATATGTTGTGAACAAGCTTGATAAAAGAATAATCTCATAAAACTAGGCTATAAAATAGCAGCATAAGCCGAGGTAGTAGATAAAATATAAATACACTGGATTATGATGAAAGAAGGTACATAATAATTCAAGTTTACCAAGAAGATAAGACTCGTTCGGTGTTGTGCCTCTACAATTGTCATACTAACTTCTTATCTAAGTCTCTAGTCGACCAAATGGGGTTATGGGCCTCTAAGTTCTATAGTCTGAATAAACACTATCTTCTTATGCAAGCATATAGTTAATGTCATTCAATTATACTTCATTAATGGATCACAAGGACTATGTGATACTAGGTTGTGAGGTATACTACCCAACTTAAAACAATAAACTAATACTGTAATTGCCTTAAGGGGTGTCACGCCCCGGACTCGCTCGGGCAGCCGCTCCGCCTTGCCTCGCCCCCGTATGGCCGAAATTATCGAACCGGGCACCAATCACCGTACCTCGGCGCGCCGGACGCGAATCACCGCACCCGTCCCACGGGTGCGAGGAAGGAAGGGACGTCGTATGGCCCGCACGAGTGTATCGGAGACGTGATGCGGTACGAGCCTGGGGTTGCGCCCGTACAAGGACAATCGTTTAAGTTGATAGTTGGCTATTATCGCATCAATCGAGTAATCAGCGAAAATGGACGTTGTTGTAATGCAATGCATTTAGCCAACTGAGTATTCAGGACCATCAAGGGACTTGGGTTCCTTTTGCAAAGGCATACGTTTGTTCCATATATTATGCCCCCTTATACGATACCATCTCGGGGCAACAATCGAAACTAGGATTATGGGTCTTAGGGACTGTGGCACGCCTATCGCTCTCTCGAACGATCCATTACCTACAAGAAAGTAAACTGTTGGTGGGTCAACACTTTATACAAGTACTGGTGAGATAAAATAACTGAACAGAAGCAAGCATTCACTAAAACCAAGAACTAAGTAATCATGTTATAAAATATTATATTACTAGTGATCTTTCTAGTTTTACCTAGGTTCATTTTATGCAGTTCGCTAGCAGAGTCATATTACATTGTTTGGAAACATATTTAGAAACAGAGTTTTATATGCAATATATAAGCAAACAAGTCGTTCATTCATGTTTCAGGGTGTGCTCAGCATGTCTCGTGAGACTCCAGGGTCAAATGCATAGCTAGACACACATGCACAATCTTAGGGGCAGTCCTCTATCTAAGCCAACACAATGACTTAGCTATATGCAGGGCGGTCCCCAAGTATCTTCGGATCGGCAGCTAGTTGTACAGCATACCAATGACTCTTTATCTGATGTTAGAGGCAGCTATGACTCAAGGTTGCTTTCCACTATCTCTGTAGTAGCCGTGACAGATGCAGTTCAGCTCTACACCAATAGATATTGTCCGACCGCATGCGAATGCATAGAACACTATCAAATAAACTCTAGTATGCAGACGAGATAAACCATCAGAATAGTTATCGTTGTTGCAGGGCAATCTGACTTATCACTTGAACACATTCAGGCACAATATGGTTATCTCGAAGCATAGACAATAGTGAACATGTTCATGCACTCTAGGCAAGCGCTTCAGGATTCTCGTTTAGCAGACTTATCATTTCAAGACAAGCTAGGTGAGTTCGTTCATTAACATGCAAGGCAGGTTCTATCATTCTCTTATGAAAATATTGCAAGCAAAAACTCAGGTTATTATTAAGGCGTACAAGAATCAGAGAACGAAGTTATGCCCACTCACCTGATATATAATGCCGACGCGGAGCGGGGCATTACAAGGGGGTTCCACAAATTAACCATGCACTTGCAAATAAAGTAGAAACTCTTATTAGGGTACACGAGGAAAAGATCTTGGTATTTATTAGGGTCTCCTATTGCATTATATAGGTAATGGTCATCTTAAGTCTTAATCATTGTGCGTATAGAACAAGTGTTACTAGTAAGAATGGAAAAGTTACTGGCTTTTAAGGGGAAAGAGGATATAACTTATATCGAGGTGGTGGTACAAATTACGTGATCTACAACTAGAGGATAATCATCACAATCTAAATGAACAACTCAACTATCAGGTTCTAACTACCAAGCACATAATTCAAAATTTGAGATTACAACTATAATCCTAGCAAACTATATATCCTAATATAAAGCATTCACTTGGCCTACAATCAGAGAGGTCAAGCGGCATGAGTTGAAAGATAAAAGAAAAAATTCAGTCGTCGCACTAATAGTGAGAGCTAAGTTTTCAGAGGAACAAGATTTGAATTTAAATAGAAAGACTCTAGATAAGATCATGGTTTCTTAAGGGAAGGTGGTATGCTAATCTTTATGTTCGAGGTATGATCATGGATAATGTTATGTTTATCCTCTTGGCTTCCTAGGGTACTGTTCTGCTAATATTAAGACAAGAAGCTAAATTTATAGTTCTTTAATACTATCTCACTATGGAAGTTAGGTTCAGTCCTAATATTCAATCTTGGATTTCTATTGGTTCCTCAATACTAGGTCAAACAATATGGTTAAATTTCTAACTAACTCTAGTAGTGTCTATACTACCCTTAAGTCATTCATAATACATCAAAGGATAATGGTAAAACAATATATAGATAAGGGATGCTAGGGTTCATTAGGTGTTCTAAACTTAGTGATGTGTCTATACTTTAGTTGTATTCTTAGTATAAAAATTACACTAATTATCATCCTAATAACAGGGATTCCTATAGTCTAGGAGAGCTATACTCAAGTAACTATGAGGGAAGCACATGAATCAAGCATGACACGATTCTTCAAATAGAAAGATTGGAAGGAAAGTGCATCATAGTTAATTATGGATGAGATCCTATACTTTATTCCTAGGTGCAGGCTTGCTCGGCACAGTAACGTAACCGAGACAATATGCTCTCGACCTGCATGGGCCAGCACAAAATATGTCACGCTCCAGTCCCAAAATACTTAAGACTAGAAACACGTAAGCATGCCAGCCACATGTATATGGCAACTCCAATATATGAAAACTATTACACACGCGTACGCTGTATAATGAACAATAATTCATAAGTGGTATAACTATCACAAGTCACAGGATATAACTAAATCTCATCCATAGAAATCATATATAAATAATTAACCAATATCTAAATAACTAGATCTTAATATAAAGTATCTAAAGATGATAGTTCGATGGAAACAAATCTACTACCAACTCGAATATATAAGTGCAACATAACAAACACAATATAAGAATATCAGCTAACAATCACGGGCTCGAAGAGAAGACCTCCTCAAAAATACAAGTAACCAGTCTGGATTTGCGCTCCTGCGAATACTCATGAACATCTACACCTGAAAAGGGACCAGGTCCTCAGAGGGACATAACAAGATACATAAAAGCATGCCAGTAAAGTACTGAAAATAAATATCCAATGGGTCGCCTAACCGTCTAAGTGAATGCAGTTTGAGAACAACTTTCCAACACGTGGGCTATCTGGCCATAAATAGGATTGGCATGATTCTCTCGGAGAATCAGGGGCCTAAAAGCATGTCATCTTTTGAACGCCAGAGGCCGCATGTAATAAATGGGGTCATCACAACCCGTCGCTCCGACGGAGCATCCGGGCGAATAAAAGGAAAGTGCAAAGGAGCCCAAACGCCTTACTTGTTGTTCTTCCTACCCCATGCTCTAAGTATGTCACATCCATGACATGATTTGGTTCATAGCCTATCTTTAGTACAATAGCCCAACCCTGCAACCAAACAAGGACAAGGATTGGACTACCGTACTACAATAGGCTATATACCTGAACCACTAATAACTGCTAAGTCTTCTAGCATGCAAAGTTTCTAACAGCCGTTATCCCTAATACATGACTCATACGTACAGGAGGCCAACCCAGTACGCAGTCTGTGATCTATATGAGACACACACTCGTGTAACAGCTGTGTCACGGCTAATGAAACCTAATAATGCTTCATGATAATAGGGCATTCTCATAAACAAGGTCAATACATATACATAAATAAAAATAATCACGATGACGCCTTCGTTGTACCCAAGTTTCCTTGGACGCGCATATTATATATAGTAGTTAAAATATATAAACTAATGACAGAAAATAAAGATGCATGCAATATATGGAATATGAATAATAGTATAATGGCAAGGTATACTTGTCTGCTCTGAAAAATAATGAAGTCCCAACTCAAGGCGTCGTCCGATCTACCTATCACATAAATTAAACAAGTTAGGTTACAAAAGTGGGTGAATAGGTTCCTCCATTTTAATTTATTTTAATTCTGAATAAAATAACCTAAAATAGTATTTTAATCTTATTATAATCTAATTTTATTATTAAACCCTAATTTTGGTCCAAAGAAAGTCAACTTTACGGATTTGTGATCCATGACACGCAAATCGAGGCAATTTGTTGACCAAAAAGTAAACCACCTCAAATACTTGATTTGTTTGTAGAATCATATAGATTTCAATTCTACATGAATGCTGGAATTGACAGTTTCATAAAATCACAACTCGGTAAAGAGTTATGTCCACAAGGGCGCACAGATGGCACTTTTTGGTGGTTTCCTATTTATGTCTACATTGCACAAATTTTATAGTAGATTAAACTTGTATATTAAATTTTAAAAAAATAATTTTATGTAATTTCATCATGTCAAATTTTTGAAACTTTAAACGGCTCGTAATTCCGAGTTCGGGATCTCCCAAAATCTCGAAAATACGGAAATGCGTCTGATTTCGGACAACCACTTTCAGAATATTCTGGAAAAATAGGTTCTGAAATTACTAAAATAATTTATATATTCAGAAAACTAACCTTGATATGGTTCTAATAAAAAACTTGGAACACATTTGGAGTCCGGAGCTAGGAGATATCGTCTTTTTAAGTCGTCATAACTACTAGAAAATGAGGCTGAATTTATGACGAATTTTGACTATTTTGGACGAAAAAAGAGAGGAGTTTAGGGAAGAAAAATATGAAATATGTAGGTATTTATAATGGTGGAGACTACTTAATTGAATACGACTAGGATTAGCTAATTTGGATAGGATTAGAATCAGTTTAAATAAGGATAGGATATACATGAAGTTGCTTTCCTAGGAGGCTCAGGATTTGAATTAATTTAAAAATAGAGTTTAATTTATCTCAATAATTTATAATCTTAAATAGAATTAAAGATAATACAAATAATTTATATATAATTTTATTAATAATCTTATTAATATCTATTAACACTAAATTAGCATCTATCTAATATTAAGACTATATATATCCAAATAAATCCTAAATAATTTCAAAAATCTAATTAAATTCCTTTAAATTCTAAATAAATTATAGAAAAATATATTTAAATGTTTTAGCCCTAAATTAAATATTTGGTAGTAACAACATACAAGTATGGTCTCATAGTAAATCATTAAAGTCCTAAAAATTTATGTTTCCTAGGTTTTAATTATCAAAAATTCTAGAAAAATCTCCAAAAATCTAAAATAGCCTACAAATAATTCTAAATAAATATTTATATAAGCAAATATATCAAGAAATTTATTTTCAAATTAAATAAGAGAATATTCTAAAAAATTCAATATCTATAATAAATATAATAATATAAAATACACATAAAATACCTATTTTTGGTGATGGGATTTACATCTGGTACCATAGGAGGCACAGTTTTATCGAGCCAGACAGCAGACCGGAGGGTAGAGGTTCGGGCAGGCCTTTGCACTAGCAGCGATTGAGGAGGAACTAGAAGGGGAAGCTATCACAGGTACCATTTTAGTTGCATCATTGCCTGCGATTGCATTATTTGATTCTGGTGCTACACTATCTTTTATATCTAGTAGTTTTGTAGCTATGCATAGAGTAGCTACTTCTCCCTTACCTAAGAGTTGGAAGATTCTTACTAGAGGAGGCATCGTACCGGTTACCAGCACTATTAGAACGTGCTCGGTAGTTGTGTGTGGTCGGTAGATGAGAGCACGATTTTTGGTATTCCTGATGCCAAACTTTGATGTTATGTTAGGCATGGACTGGTTGAGCCAGTACAATGCCATACTAGATTTTCGGAGGGGTAACGTCATTTTTAGACCGCCAGATCACCCAGAGTTCGAGTACATACGGGGCACCATCGAGCAAGGAGTAGGGCAGACAACTGGAGCTTACATGGCTATAGAGACAGCACCCCCACCGATTGTTGCAGAGTTCGAGGATGTTTTCCCGGAGGAGTTGCCAGGCCTACCGCCAGATAGAGAGGTGGAGTTCACTATTGAGTTGTGTCACTACCACATTTTCTAGGAAATGGTATTTTAGTCATTTGGTAATTAATTAAATATTGTGCATGTTAAATATTTATTTGTTGTATTATTTATTTATTGTTAGCATATTAGATTTATTTTAGACTTGTGTTAGTAGACTAACTAATTTAGTTTAGACTCATGGACCAACATTTAATTCTAGTTAAAATTGAGCCCAATAATTAGAAGCCAATTATTAGGAGGATGATTAATTATGTTAAACCCATTTGACTAGAAGCTTCCCTCCTTAATAAATTTTTTCATGAGAGGCTCTAAGGGATATTTTAGACTTTATATAGTAGCTTGAGGGAGGGGACAAGTGAGGCCTATATAAAGGGGATAAAAACTTTCTCTCTCTTTATTTTTTATTCCAAATTTAGATCTAGAAAATTCCCTCAACCAAATCCCTACCAAATTTCTACCCAATTATTTCCCAAATCACCATTGGAGGCTATTAAAGCATAGATCTACAAGAAGAAAGAATGGATCTACAAAGAGGAGCAAGGATCTACAAGTTGAAGGCCAATTTTACCAATTTTGGAGGTTTCATTGGGAATCTATCTCCCAATAGGTACAATTTAGTTTTTTCTCTTAAATTAGGTTCTAAATCTGAGATTTAACCATGAAAAATCAACCCATATGCATAGGCTACCCATAGGAATTGGTTTTGCGTTCATAGGAGGCCTATTGATAAAGTTATGGTGCTTTTTGTGTCAATTTTGGGGGAATTCCGAGATTGACATTTGTTGTGTGTGTCAATTGGTCCTATAGATCAATTTGGCATGTGCTTGTGTGTTTAAGGCTAGTGTCGTGTCCATAATTGGGTATGTGTAGGTCGTATCCCAACAATTTGGTGATACGAGTTAATTTTGGGGTTTTCCCTCCGACACGGGACTTTGAGCATGTCACATTTTGACACGGACACGTAGATTTGTATTTGACTCTTCGTATTGTTCATAAATAATATATGTGACTTGTTCGTGTCCTTCAAGGTATGTTTAGATGTGTGGTGGACTCATGTCACATACGTATCCTAGATCTAGTGAGATACGGTGTGATACTCTTCATGTATTTGTACAAATTATATGTAGACCTATTTCTTTCGTTCTTGGAGATGTAATTATATATATATATATATATATATATATATATATATATATATAATATGGTATATATAATTATGCTTTTTGTGTCTTAGATCTATGTATTTATTTTGTATATTGTATGTAACTATTCTTATATATGTATATATAATTGTATATGGTAGCATGTATAAATATGCATATATAAATAAATATTTATGGGTTGTTATATTTATAATTATATAATGTGTTATATATATATATATATATATATATATATATATATATATATACATATAAATATGTATGTGTTTGTGTGTGTTACTATGTGTTTTATGTACATAATACTATTTGAGGGTGTATGTATAATTATTAGTAGTAATTATGCATATGGTATATATATATATATATATATATATATATATATATATATATATATATATATTGTGGGTTATATATACATAGGTTATTATATATATATTATATATGTATCAGCGACAACAGCAAAGGCGACAGAGCAGAGCGTCGCAACAGCAGCAGCAAATACGAATAGCAGCAGCAGCGGGAGCAACAACAACAACAAAAATGCCACAATAGCAAACAACAGGGAAGCAGCATCAGCGACAGTAGGGAAGCAGTGATAGCAGCCAACGACAGTTTCGCTGAAACAAGAGCATATCAGCAGCGTATCAGGAGCTTTAGTGATAGTTTTTAGCGACAGTGCAGAAAACTGTCACTAGAACAGCAGTGTATCAATATCAATAACAGTCTTCAGCGACAGCGGGTAGGATTTTTAGCGACAGTTTGGCAGTTTTTAGATATTTATATATATATATATAGATATATATGTATATATATGGTAATTAATATATACGTATATATGTTCCTAATTTACTAATTGTGCTTTAGTATACTATATGTATAATATATTTAGTTGTAGCATATAATATTATTGGAATAGTTAGTATATTTTAGTTATCTATTGTTATGAGTATATTTAGTTATATATTATATATTTGTAGATATGTATGTATGTACGTATATATGTATTAGTATTTAGTGTGTAGTTGGTAGTTAGTATTTATTCTATTTAGTACATACTAGAAGTTATATTAGATTGATATATGTATACATATAGTTATTGATGAATAGTTAGTATATATATATGAAGATTTTGGCAATTACCTTGAGATACCAAGGTAAGTATCAAGAAATACCAAGGTATGAGTAGTAGTTATTGGCATAGTAATAGGAAAGTTATAAACTAATTATGGGTTGGTATTAAGGTGACTAAAATAAAGTATATAGTATTGTATAAATACTAAATATATGGTAGTTTATATAGTTGGATAGTTAATATATATACTAGAGTGACATTACCTTGAGATACCAAGGTAAATGCCAAGGTATTAAGGTTACCCAAGGTATTGGGTTTGGGTATCAAGATAGAGGTTTAGTATTGCGATACCAAGTTGGTTCGAAACCAAGATATCCATTTAGCTTTTGTAATTAGGATTTTATATATATAATATTGTTTGATATGTACATATGTATTATATTTATCCCTTGTTTGCGTATCCTGAGATACGATATCTTAGTATCCTAAGATGTAGCTTGTATGGCCTAGATTCATAGTGTGTGAGCCCAATATCTTTGCGTTAGACTCATGCAACCTAGAAATAGGTAGTTGTCCATAGTTTGACTATAGTTGACCATAGTTGACTTAGAGTTGACCTAGTTTGACTTTTGACTTAGAAATAACTTTATGACCTAGAAGTTGACTTGTTTAATTTATTCTCTTTTCGAAAAACTTGTATTAATGCAATATTCCATATATAGGTCTGTGACACCAGTTCGGCCATTATTTCTCATCATTTGCTCTGAACCACAGGCGAGTACATTCTCTGATAGTTTCTATTATTTAATTACCACTATAATTTAAGTATTTAGAAATATTACTTATGATTCTTGACACGATGGTACACGGATTGGTATTGTTATTGGATCGTCAGTCATGGGATGTTACCTTAATTATGGAGATGGTATCAGATACTATCCTTGTTGGTATTGGATAACATTGAATATTGTGGATTAAACATTGGATAAATTGGCTAGTGACGTATCATGATTCGATCTATCATATCAGTCGGGGCAGAGAAAATACCAATTAAATATATAATCAAGAAACTATCGTCTAGTAGTGTAATCATTGGCTACTAACTAACCATGAAATTCACGTATGGTTGAATTAGCTCCTTAGTGTAATCATTGAATCTCCCAGGCCGATCACATATTTAGTTAGTATCTCAAAACACATAGTTATTGTAGATTTCATTATTCAGTTCATTGATTACCTTTTTCTATTTCTGATATTACAGTTCACTCCTTTATTCTTGTACACAATGATTATATTATGTTGCTAATATTGCCTATTCTCTCATTATTCTTGATTATCAGTTATATTATCATCGTAGCATCTTCTATATTATTGCTTTATAGTTTTTATCAATTAATTGGAACTGCTATTGGGTTGTACTTCGCTCCATTCCTGACTGAAAAACATTTTTCAGAGGATCCGAGAGATTGGTGCCCAACATACTACGGACCTCAGCCTATAGATAGTGCAGACTTGGACCCACTAGTTCTGGAGTGACTGTCAGGAAATTTAGCCGACTAGTTAGCATAGTTAGTTCCCTTTAGCATTTTGGTACCGGATTTATTTCCCGTATATATTTGTGTTTGGTTATTATTTCTATTTATTGTTGTTATATTTTTAACTGCATAGTTATGTTAGATTTCTGTGATATCTTCTCGTGTCATAGAAATATGATTGAGTATTGTGTTGAATTAAGTTGATTACTCTCTTCTTGGAGTTCAGATATTATTGGAGGTTTATGCATTTTATGAGATAATTAGATAGTATAGTTGACTAAGACAGTGTTCTACCGCCGATGTTGCGGCGTAGGCTGGGCGTTTTTCCCAACTTGCGTCCCTACATCGGGTGCGGGTCGTGACACATTTTTAGTGGTGGCCCATGCAGGTCAGGCTTCGCAAGTTATGCGATGTCGTGGTAGTGCGACGACTTAGTTGTACTACTGCGAGCCTGCGATAGGATATATGATATAGGATATAAGATATTAGGATAAGAGGATACTCAATCACAAATTTTTTGAGAGATTTCTGGGACGACCCTTCAGAATCTTATTACAATTCCCATTTTAAATCTTTTCCCTTTTTTTCGTCCGCTCTCACTTGTTGTTGTTAAAATTGATTCTTGGTGATCGATTGTTGAATTTGATTCTTGGTGATCAGTTGATTTAAATTCTTGGTGTTCGTTATTGAGTTTGATTTCATATCAAGAGAAATTTTATGAACTAAGTTACGATATCATCTGATGACATATATTGATGAGGACAGTGAGAAAGATGAAAAGTCTACTTTGGTTATGGAGCCTAGACTTTATCGTAGCCATATTAGCTGGCGTAGCAAAAACTTAAGGACCTGACCTTGGATGTACATATCTTAGTTATGAAATTTAAAATTTCTTACAGCTATACTAGTTGGCACAGCGAGGATTCTAGATGATATGATTATAGAATTGCATACCCTAGTTATGGAATCTATCGTTTATCGCAGCTATGCTTACTAAAGTGGCGATAATTTTGAGTGTCATGATTTCAGACGGACGTGTATGATTATCAGATTGTATCTTAAATTGGTTATTAAAGTATCAATACTTATTTATTTTTGTTATTTCAGAACTTTGTTCCATTGTTCTTTAGCTTAGCAGTAGAGATACCTTTAGTTCTCTAGTTCCATATATAGTTTATTTCTATTAGAGTCCTTGTTAGTGTGATAATTGGGAGTTGCAATTAGGTCTGTGTCTTGAGTATTAATATTGACTATTGAGAGTGTGACTTATGAGTCTGTAAGTGGTTCTTGGTTAGGCATGTGAGCAATAGGCATAAATCTAGGGATAACCCATAACATAGTACTTTGTAGCACTAGTTCTATGATAGATGTTATTATAGATAGTATTGGTACTATAGGTAGAAGGGAGAGTAGAGAGTATCAGTAGTAGTCCCATGAGTTAGTATTAGAGTCAGCATGTCAGTTTAGGATAGTCATGAATTCATGTAGTTGGGTGATCCATGTAATAATTAAGTATCAAGGAAATTATGTTGAAAAACAATAGAGCATGATATTCAATTTGGTCATTGATACTTGGGTGTGTCAAGAGTAGAGAAATATATATGCATAAAGGATATTAGTAAGCATACCATAGTAGAATGGTACTCATAAGTATATAGAAAAGTATGAGGGAATGATAATACATTGTGCTAAAGTAGTAGGACTTGTGCTAAGGTATAGTAGAGCATTGATAAGAGTGCACCAGTATATGACTAGTGATGGGTATATCACCTGATATTGAGGCTAGTGATGTGTTGGAGGCAATAGGTGAAAGAGTGTCTAGAAATTGTGTGCAGGATGCACAGTGGGTGATAAGTGTCAGTGTGGAAGTTCATTAGTATCAAAAAGTGGAAGCTGAAGTGTTAACATTATGTCATGGTGTTGTAATGACTAGAAGATAATTGTGTATTTATTGTGTATAGATGAGAACCTTAGGATAATTAACAAATGTTAAAGGATGAGTTGTACCAAGTATCAAATAAAAAGATATACCCTAGTAACAAGAGCCAGAGTACCTCACGTACTATGAAAGTTTAGGTACAAGCATAATAGAGGAGAGACATGAGTAACTTGGTATACGAATATCATCAAAATACATATGACAGCTGATGCCTTGTGTAGACAATAAAAAGATTTAAGTAAGACATCCTATAGGGAGTGATAAGTTGGACGAGGTTGTGCTAATAAAATACATGATTGAAAAGGTATACAAGTGTTCTTTGCAAGAGAATAATTGAGAAATTTTGGTGATTGAAATATAACAAGGAGGTAGTATCTTAGCAGTATCTTGAATAGTATCCTAAGTAGCAAGTGCCAGTGAGCTAAGCATGTCCATGACCTAGAATTAGAGTATATCACTAGTATTTAGTAACCCTCGGTATTAAGAAAGTCTTGACTAGGTTGATGATTAGTGAATGCTTAGTGTGATGGAATAGGCCACATGTGGCATAGCAGGTTATCCCGTACCAGTAGAGGGAGACACTTAAGCAGGACAGAGACTGAATTTCATGATAGTTAGAGACTATATCTAAGTATGATTTCTCTTTCAGTAGAATGACATGATTGTATGTTATAGGATATATACTATTTTAAACTGTGATTGATGGGGTTTAACCATAGTAAGATTTGTATGAATAGGATATGACTGGCCTAAGAGAGAGGGGTGAGAGTTTTAATTTTGAGGACAAAATTCTTCTAAGGGGGGTAGATTTGTCACTACCACATTTTCTAGGAAAGGGTATTTTAGTCATTTGATAATTAATTAAATATTGTGCATGTTAAATATTTATTTTTTGTATTATTTATTTATTGTTAGCATATTAGATTTCTTTTTGGACTTGTGTTAGTGGACTAACTAGTTTAATTTAGACTCACGGACCAACATTTAATTCTAGTTAGAATTGAGCCCAATAATTAGAAGACAATTATTAGGAGGATGATTAATTATGTTAAACTTATTAGAGTAGAAGCTTCCCTCCTTAATTAATTTCTTCATGAGAGGCCCCAAGGGGTATTTTAGACTTTACATAGTAGCTTAAACGAGGGGGCAAGTAAGGCCTATATAAAGGGGATGAAAACTTTCTCTCTCTTTATTTTTTATTCCAAATCAAGATATAGAAAATTTCCTCAACCAAATTTCTACCAAATTTCGACCCAATTATTTTCTAAATCACCATTGGAGGCTATTAGAGCATAGATCTACAAGGAGAAAGCATGGATCTACAAAGTGGAGCAATGATCTACAAGTTGAAGGCCAATTTTACCAGTTTGGGAGGTTTCATTCGGAATCCATCTCCCAATAGGTACAATTTAGTTTTCCACCTTAAATTAGGTTCTAAATCTGAGATTTAACCATGTAAAATCAACCCATATACATAGGCTACCCATAGAAATTTGTTTTGTGTTCATAGGAGGCCTATTGAGAAAGTTATGGTACTTTTTGTGTCAATTTTGGGGAAATTCCGAGATTAACATTTGTTGTATGTGTCAATTGGTCCTATAGATCAATTTGGTATATGCTTGTGTGTTTGAGGCTAGTGTCGTATCCACAATTGGGTATGTGTAGGTCATATCCCAACAATTTGGTGATACGTGTTGATTTGGGGGTTTTTTCCTCCGACACGAGACTTTGAGCATGTCACATTTTTACATGGACACGTAGATTTGTATTTGACTCTTCGTATTGTTCATAAATAATATATGTGCCTTGTTCGTGTCCTTCGAGGTACATTTGGATGTGTGGTGTACTCGTGTCACATGCGTATCCTAGATCTAGTTGGATACGGTGTGATACTCTTCATGTGTTTGTACAAATTATATGTAGATATATTTCTTGTGTTCTTGGAGATGTAATCGTATATATATATAGATATATATATATATAATATGGTATATATAATTATGCTTCTTGTGTCTTTGATCTATGTATATTGTTTGTAGCTATTCTTATATATGTATATACAATTGTATATGGTAGCATGTATAAATATGCATATATAAATAAATATTTATGGGTTGTTATAATTAGAATTATATAATATATGTTATATATGGTGAATGATTATATGTACGTATATATATATATATATATATATATATATATATATATATATATATATATATATATATATATATATATATACAAAGGTGACAAAGAAGAGCGTCGCAACAGCAGCAGCAGCGGAAGCAACAGCAACAGCAAAAATGTCACAATAGCAAACAACAGGGAAGCAGCAACAGCGATAGCAAGGAAGCAGTGACAGCAGTCAGCGACAGTTTCAGAAATACGTCGCTGAAACAGCAGCATATCAGGAGTGTATCAGGAGCTTTAGTGATAGTTTTTAGTGACAGTGTAGAAAACAGTCACTAAAACAGCAGTGTATCAGTATCAACAGCAGTCTTCAGCGACAGCGGGCAGGGTTTTTAGCGACAGTTTGGCAGTTTTTAAATATTTATATATATTTATATATATATGTATATATATGGTAATTAATATATACGTATATATGTTCCAAATTTTCTAATTGTGCTTTAGTATACTATATGTATAATATATTTAGTTGTAGCATATAATATTATTGGAATAGTTAGTATATTTTAGTTATCTATTATTATGAGTATCTTTAGTTATATATATTATATATTTGTAGGTATGTATGTATGTACGTACGTATATATGTATTAGTATTTAGTGTGTAGTTGGTAGTTAGTATTTATTCTATTTAGTACATACTAGAAGTTATATTGGATTGATATATGTATACAAATAGTTATTGATGAATAGTTAGTATATATATATGATAATTTGGGCAATTACCTCGACATACCAAGGTAAGTATCAAGAGATACCAAGGTATGAGTAGTAGGTATTGGCATAGTAATAGGATAGTTATAAACTAATTATGGGTTGGTATTAAAGTGACTAAAATAAGGTATACAGTATTGTATAACTACTAAATACATAGTAGTTTATAGTTATAGTTGGATAGTTAATACATATATACTAGAGTGACATTACCTTGAGATACCAAGGTAAATGCCAAGGTATTAAGGATACCCAAGGTATTGGGTTTGGGTATCAAGATAGAGGTTTAGTATTGTGATACCAAGTTGGTTCGAAACCAAGGTATCCATTTAGCATTTGTAATTAGTATTTTATATATATAATATAGTTTGATATGTACATATGTGTTATATTTATCTCTTGTTTTCGTATCCTGAGATACGGTATCTTAGTATCCTAAGATGTAGCTTGTATGGCCTAGATTCATAGTGTGTGAGCCCAATATCTTTGAGTTAGACTCATGCAACCTAAAAATAGGTAGTTGACCATAGTTTGACTATAGTTGACCATAGTTGACTTAGAGTTGACCTAGTTTGACTTTTGACTTAGAAATAACTTTATGACCTATAACTTGACTAGTTTAATTTATTCTCTTTCCCAAAAACTCGTATTAATGCAATATTCCATATATAGGTCTGTGACACCAGTTTGAACATTATTTCTCATCATTTGCTCTGGACCACAGGCGAGTACATTCTCTGATAGTGTCTATTATTTGATTACCACTATAATTCAAGTATTTAAAAATATTACTTATGATTCTTGATACGATGGTACACGAATTGGTATTATTATTGGATCGTCAGTCATGGGATATTATCTTGATTATGGAGATGGTATCGGATACTATCCTTTTTGGTATTGGATAACATTGAATATTGTAGATTAAATATTAGATAAATTGGCTAGTGACGTATCATGATTCGATCTATCATATCAGTCGGGAAGGAGGAAATACCAATTAAATATGTAATCAAGAAACTATCGACTAGTAGTATAATCATTGGCTACAAACAAACCATGCAATTCACGTATGGTTGAGTTAGATCCTTAGTGTAATCATTGAATCTCCCAGGCCGATCACATTTTTAGTTAGTATCTCAAAACACATATTTATTTTAGATTTCATTTTTCAGTTCATTGATTACCTTGTTCTATTTCTAACATTACAGTTCACTCCTTTATTCTTGTATGCATTTATTATATTCTGTTGCTAGTATTTCCTATTCTCTCATTGTTCTTGATTATCAGTTATATTATCATCGTAGATAGCATCTTCTATATTACTGCTTTATAGTTTTTGTCAATTAATTGGAACTGCTATTGGGTTGTACTTCGCTCCATTCCTGACTGAAAAATATTTTTCAGAGGATCCGGAAGATTGGTGCCCGACATACTATGGATCTCAACCTATAGATGGTGCAGACTTGGACCGACTAGTTCTGGAGTGACTGCCAAAAAATTTAGCCGGGTTCACTAGTTAGCATAGTTAGTTCTCTTTAGCATTTTAGTACCGAATTTGTTTTCGGCATATATTTGTGTTTGGTTATTATTTTTATTTGTTGTTGTTATATTTTTAACTGCATAGTAATGTTAGACTTCTGTGATATCTTCTCGTGCCATAAAAATGTGATTGAGTATTGTGTTGAATTAAGTTGGTTACTTTCTTCTTGGAGTTGAGATATTATTGGAGGATTATGCATTTTGTGAGATAAATAGATAGTATAGTTGACTAAGACAGTATTCTACTACCGATGTTGCGACGTAGGATGGGCGTTGTTCCCGACTTGCATCCCTACATCGGGTGCGGGTCGTGACAAGTTGGTACCCGGAGTAGCACCGATATCTTCGAATGTGTACCGGTTGGTGAAGAAGGAACTAGATGAGCTGAAGCTATAGTTAGAGGAGTTGCATATCAAGGGATTTGTCCATCCTAGTGCATCACCCTGGGGAGCACCAGTGTTGTTTATACCAAAAAAGGATGAAACATTTCGTATGTGCATTGATTACAGAGCCCTTAATGCTTTAACTATCAAGAACAAGTACCCCCTGTCACAGATTGATGATTTATTCGACCAACTGACAGGAGTAGTGGTGTTCACAAAGATCGACTTGAGATCGGATTATCATCAGGTAAAGGTGCGGAGAGAAGATATTCCAAAGACGGCATTCAGGACTCGTTATGGCCACTACGAATTCTTGGTGATGCCTTTTGGACTGACGAATGTGCCTGCCATATTTATGAACCTGATAAACAGAGTCTTCCACCAGTATCTGGACCGGTTTGTGGTAGTCTTCATCGACGACGTCTTGGTGTATTCAAAAAGCCACGAGGAGCACGGTGAGCACTTGAGGCTAGTGTTAGAGACGTTGAGGTGTGAGAGGCTTTATGCCAAGCTGAGCAAGTATGAGTTCCTCCTAGATTGTGTCTCTTTCCTCGGACATGTTATCTCAGGAGATGGTATTTTGGTAGATCCATAAAAGATTTCATCAGTAGAGACGTTGCTGACCCCTACCAACATCTCGGAGGTGAGGAGTTTCCTAGGACTTGCCGGATATTATCGGAGGTTTGTAGAGAACTTTGCAAGAATCGCCGAGCCGATGACCCGCTTGACCCATAAGGAGCAGGAGTTTATTTGGTCAAAGGAGTGTCAGACAACGTTTGATGACCTGAAGAAGTGTCTGACTACAACACCTATCTTAACAATACCTTCTGGACCTGGAGGATTCGTGATCTACAACAATGCGTCTTGGAAGGGATTAGGATGCGTCTTGATGCAGCATGGGAAGGTTGTGGCCTATGCCTCTAGAAAACTGAGGACCCACGAGAAGAACTATCCCACTCACGAGTTGGAGCTTGCCGTATTGATCTTTGCCCTTAAGCTTTGGAGGCACTACCTATACGGAGAGTGGGTGGAGATATTCACAAATCATAAAAGCCTGAAGTACGTCTATACTTAAAAGGACCTGAACCAGAGGCAAAGACGTTGGCTCGAGGTGATGACAGACTTTGAGATTGAGCTACAGTACCATCCGGGAAAGGCCAACGTGCTAGCTGACGCATTGAGCAGGAGGCCCATGGCATTCTTTTTGACTACCCAACAACATATGTTGAAAGATCTAGAGCAGTTGGGTATAGAGGTTATTATGCCCGAAGCAGACGGCCAGTTATTGAGTTTTTAGGTGCAATCGGCATTGGTTGAGAGAATCAAGACTGCCTTGCCAACAGATGCCAGATTCCAGAGGCTTTGACAGAGGACAGAGGCCGAGATGCAGACAGGATTGCACATACACGAGGACGAGACTTTGAGATGTGGAGATCGTCTCTATGTTCCGAATAGAGAACTTCATTAGTAGCTGATGACGGAGGCTCATAGTTCAACATACTCTATTCATCCAGGAGGTAGAAAGATGTACAGAGACTTGAGGTAGTACTATTGGTGGCATGGAATTAAGAGGGAGATAGCCCGCTTTGTGGCGAAGTGCCTGGTGTGTCAGCAGGTCAAGACTGAGCATCAGAGGTCTGCAGGTTTACTTTAGCCGCTTTCGATACCTGAGTGGAAATAGGATCACGTCACTATGGACTTCGTTACGGGCTTTCCGAGGAGACCTAGTGGTCGCAATACGGTATGGGTGATCGTAGATCGACTCACTAAGTCCGCTCACTTTTTACCCTTCAGAGTTGGGCAGTCTACAGAGGTCTTAGTAGATATGTATATGAGGGAGATCGTGCGACTGTATAGAGTTCCAGTCAATATAGTGTCTGACAGGGGTACGAGGTTCACATCTTACTTTTGGCGGAGTATGCAAGAGAGTCTCGGTACCCGCCTGAATTCGGCACATCGTATCACCCGTAGACAGATGGCCAGTCCGAGCATACCATTCAGACACTGGAGGACATGTTGAGGGCATGCATACTTGATTTCAGTAGATCATGGGAGGACCATTTATATTTGTTCGAATTTTCTTACAATAATAGCTATCAAGCGAGCATTCAAATGACTTCCTATGAAGCATTGTATGGCAGGAAGTGTCATTCCCCAGTGTGCTAGAGTGATATGGGCGAGAGGCAGATTCTGGGACCAGAGTTGGTTGTTCGTACAGTGGAGAAGGTGAAGAAGATCCAAGGGCACCTGCGAGCGGCATAGGACAGACAAAAGCATTGGGCAAACGCGCATCGACGACCCCTAGAGTTCCAGGTTGGAGATAATATATTTCTAAAAATCTTGCCTACCCGAGGAACCATCAGGTTTGGAGGCAGAGGAAAGCTGAGTCCGAGGTACATCGGACCATTCGATGTAATAGAACGCATCGGAGAGGTTGCTTACAGATTAGCGTTGCCACAGATATTATAAGTAGTTCACGAAGTCTTCCATGTATCTCAGCTAAGGAGCTACATGCCAGATTCGAGTCATGTACTTGACCACTTAGAGATCACAGTCGGGCTAAGTTTGTCATACCAGGAGGAGCCTGTAGAGATTCTGGACAGAAGCAAGAAGGTTTTGCGAGGTCAGACTATCCCCCTAGTTCATGTCGCATGGAGGCATCATGCACCAGGCGAGTCGATATGGGAATGAGAGAATAATATTCGGCAGCGTTTTCTCCACCTCTTCGAAGGCCTAGGTATGTAGTAGCTTTTAATTTCAGTCAATAGTTTTTACCATATGTATGTTTTAATTTCGAGGATAAAATGCTCTAAGGAGGGTAGATTATAAACCCCCTCGACTAAATTTAGGTCTACTTAGCTTAGATAGAGAGACCAGGGTTAGTTTGAAGCCAATTAGAATTAGAAAGCAGTATTTTAGATTATTGTACAATAATTGTATCACTTAGTGCACCTTACCATTGCTTCGATATTTGGAGCGCTACACTAGCATTTACCTTCAAACAAATTTTATACACTTTTCCTAGACGTGCCAACCTTCCATTCTGACCCTTGTGTAACTCATAAATACCCTCTTTTGTGCTTCATTTTAGTCGCACAATATTTGTTATAAACGTCCATTTTTAAACCAAAATAAATCCAACTTTGCATCTTTGTCCGTTCCAATCAAAATTAGAGACACGATCTCGACCCATTTTGTGCAACCTAATTTATGACAATATTCTATTCTGAGCCTACTACGTCCATGACACTTATGTCCCACCCAATTTTAATCCTATATATTTTCAATTAGTTAAAGAGCACCGATTACACTAATTTTAATTAAATTGGTGTAAGGACCCAACCTCACCCAAAACTAGACCCAACTCCAACCCAAAAACCCCCAATCACACCCTCAAGGTTCATACTAAACATCACACCATTTTAGCCCACTATATTACACTAAACATGGTGTTTTGCCTCATCCAATCCTAAATTCCATTAATTATGCAATTTCCTAATTGTTAAGGGACCTTTATGCAAAAATGCAATGAGGTGTCCACCTCCTATTGGACCCAACACATGAAGAAACCCTTCCCTCCTCTTTGACCGGTCCACCCAAAATTTACCCCCATTTGTTGTACTTCATACAACTTTATCCCCTTACGTCTCCACCCTCCATTTCAAATCCCCATCATCCTAGCCACTTATTCATCATGTGGAGGCTTTCCTCAACCCTAGAAAAATACCCACAGCTGGCCCTAATCCCAAGGGGATCCCCCCTCTCTCACTCCTATATATACATCCTCTCTCTCTCCTAAAACCATAGCCAACACATCCCTAACGAAACCCTAAACCTACTTCTACACCTTTACCAACAACCCGGTCACCTCCCCCTTCACCCGACCACCTACAGCATAGCCCAGCGGCCTCAACCACGACCTTCCTCCTCTGCCGTCCCCCCTCGACATCAACCCGCCGCCACAGCACCATCGCCAGCCATCTCCGCCTCCCTCAGCCACCGTCATCCCCTCAACCCGACTTCTTCACCAAATCGCACCACCCTCAACCCGACTCCTCCTTCCCGAGTCATCCCCACCGCCACCATAGGCAACCACCTCAACGACCACCATCATCACCATCTCTACCACCACCATCATCACCATCTCTACCGCCACCGTCATCACCATCACCACCGACATTATCGACACGACCACCATCAACAACACCATCATCACCAACCCGTAGCACCCTTCCACCCGACTCCCCTTATGATCATCTCCACCACCTTAGCCAGCGTCGACCCCGGCCTTCTCTACCACTGTCCTTCCACGGCCTTTCCCCCACTGCCAACAACCTGCCACCGCCGACCCAGACGCAGCCGCTGCCGCTGCAAGCTGCTGCCGGAGCTGCTGCTGCTGCGTGCTGTGCTCGCCGAATTACCGCTCTCCCTCGCCGGAGGTAGGCCACCCATGAGCCACAGAAATCCCCCCTTCGGCCACGATCACGACTAGGTATATATATATATTGCCTTCTTACTTCAGGTATTGTTGCGTTGATGTATTGTAGAATGAACTGTGTAGTCGTGAACCTTTGTGTAATGTGTACATATTTTAGAATAGAAATTAGAGTTAGTATTTACCTCATAGTAAATATGATTATTTAATAAGGAACACTTATGTTGACCTAAAGGTTTAGACAATTGGCCTTGTGCACACTAACATGTTAGCTATGACTTATATTTTTGTGTTATACGTTATTTGGTTTCGTAATGTATTTTGATAATTTGTTGTCTTAATGTACACAGTAATTGAGGATATGACACGTGTATGTCTTAGCTGCATGCACACGCGACCCTGCTAGTTGACCAGTCATGACCCCCCTGCATCAGTTCCTAAGTGCAACATAGTTGTGTTCCTGTGCATACTATTATAATAATTAATTATTATATTATATTATATGTATAGGGTCGCTGAACCGTTCAAGCGAGACTTCGGGAGCAGGATTTTGGTACTCGCAGCTTGAGGTCCCAGGCAAGTATACCTTGCTTGATTTACTGTTTAATTTAAATAAAAAAATATTGTATGATATCTTTTTGCAATATTACATATAATAGTGCGCGTCCGAGAATGACTCGAGTGCAGTCGACAAATGCGTCGATGTGTAGTATAATTGACTTTTACACGTATCATGATAACAAACTCATGTTGGGATGCGGGTTCGCGTACCCGACTAGTTATCGATGCGTGTAACATGTATCACGGTTAGTGTGTAAGCAGGGTTATCTAATTACTTGAGACTTGGCATGTAATTACGTGGTATACACGTCGTGTATTTGACTTATATATTTGCATTGGGGGGGAGGACAGCTAGTAGGCGTATGGAACACACATATTAGTACCCGTAGTATCTGTCGGAGCTATAGGAACTGATGACCCCTTTATTTAGATTCCACGTTCTACGGAACGATATGGACATTATACTATTCAGATTACACGTTCTACGAAATAATATGGATGTTATACTATGTATATTCTACGTTCTTCAAAACGATGGACGTTACATGTATAGATACTACGCTCGGAGTACGGACATTAAGCCTACACCTACCTATACGTACCAAGCATGTCCTCATATTGCATTTACTTAGATGGTTAGCACACCCCTTTATTTTATTCAGTATTTATATATGGCATATATTTTTGTATCTTGTTACGTCCCTCTGAGGACCTGGTTCCCTTTCAAATTTGGACGAGGCTTACTATCCTACCGTGTACGGGCTCGGGCAGGAGACAAGGTACATATCCGAGGAGCAGCTTGAGGTACTACCATAAGAGTTCCCTTGATCACTGGTAGGCCTTCCGCCTAGGGCTGGAGCATCCTTATCTAGTTAGCAGATGCTCTAGTCCCATTCTCTTATCTGTCTTTCAGTACACTTATTTCATCATTGTAGTAGGTTTGTTCCTATCAGACATATCTGGATTGTACTATGACATTTCAGACTTCGCACTTATTTTTCCAGTATTTATTTCAGTACTTATTTATATTTGTAGATGAGATTAGACATTACCTGATGTATGTTAGTATATTAGACTTGTTAGTAATTTATGACAGCATAGTACGCTTCGTCGGGTTCATTAAATTGGGTAATCCCATGGAGTCATATTAGTTGGCCATTGTCACATGGCCTGGTCTCGTGTATTTTGGGACTGGGGGGTGACAAGAGAGTGCCCTACCGCACCTCCTATAGGTGGAGCCTCAACCCAAAGAGGACCAATTGGACCGCTAGTGGCCCCGCAGCCGAGGGGACCACCACTTCCTACACAGCAGCATCAGCTTTCACAACACCAACAGAGAGGAGTTCCCCAGCAGGGTCGAGCTTTTGTAATGACGGTAGAGGAGTGTCACTACCATATTTTTTAGGAATGGTATTTTGGACATTTTTATAATTTAATAAAATTTAATTCTTGTATTATTTATTTATTATTAATAAGCTACATGATAATTTGTACTTGTGTTAGTAGACCTACCTAGTTTAGATTGGACTCATCGACGAGCCCAACAAACAATCCCAATTCATTAAGTTGGTGATTAATTAGTCAAACCATTAGAAGAAGAACCTTCCTTCCTTAATTAATTTTTTTATGACAAGCCCATATGGGTGTTTTATACATTACATACTTGCTTGCATCCTAAGCTAGGGTCGGCCATAGGGGGGAGGAGAGACTCTCTCTCTTCATTCATTTTATTTTAATTCTAGATCTAGAATTTCCCTCTTCCAAATTACTTCATCCTTATACCAATCCTTACCCAAATTCTTTTCCAATTCCTTCTCTACTCACTATTAGAGGATATTGGAACAAGGAGGAGGCAAGGATCTACAAGGAGGTAAAGAGTGCACAAGTTGAAGGCTCTTTGCATCCATTTGGAGACTTGTATTGGGAATCCATCTTCCAATAGGTATAATTCAATTTTTCCCTTCTAATTAGACTATAAATCTTTAATTTAATTATTAGAAATCCTCTCATGTACTAGGGCTATCCATAGGAAGAGAAATTAGGTTCATAGGAGGCCCATGGAGAAAGTTATATTGTGTTTTGTGTTAATTTTAGGGGAATTTCAAGATTGACACATCATGTGTTTGTCAATAGGTCAATTAGACCAAATTGATATGTGTTTGGTTGTGTAAGACTAGTGGCGTTTCCATAATTGGATACGTGTAGGCCGTATCATGATATTTTGGTGATACGGGTTAATTTGGGAGTTTTTCCCTTCGACACGGGGTTGGAGCATGTCATATTTTGACACGAGCACATAGATGAGTAGCTAGCACTTTATATCATTCTTAATTATGATATTAGGCTTGCTCGTGTCCTTCGGGATGCTTTTGGTGATGTGTTGGAACCGTATCACAAGTGTATCATAGAACTAGTATGATACGTGGGTGGTGCACTCTAAGCGTTTGATGAATTGTTGATACTCTATTTTAGTATTGTTTATATCTAATTTAGACTTACTTGATATATATATATATATATATATGTATATATATATATATATATATATATATATTAGAGTATATATATCTCTTAGTTTCTAGTTGGTATTGTTTGTATTAGTTGTAGAGAACGTAAGGGGCTAGAGGGCTCGATAGTAGTCCTTTGGGAGGAGAAGGAACATCTGAGATTTAAGGTGAGGCAAGTGGTTGATAGATTAGTTAGATACTGTAGTATGCATAGTGGCATGTGTTGGGGACTGAGGCACATTCGAGGAACTTCAGCACTTCTCTGTGTGCAGGGGTTTGCATTGGCCTGTATGTGTTATGGTGTATAAGTGATTTATAGGTGTACGTGTGTGTGTGTATGTTATGGTGTATAAGTGATTTATAGGAGGGTATGTGTGTTTGTGTGTGTGTGTGTGTGTATGTGTGTGTGTTACTGATGGACTGAGAGGTGTATAGGTGCAGTTACAGTGAGACTCTACAGAGCATTGTGAAGGATGAGGAGTGGCAGTGTGCAGACGGACACCAAGTACAGTGTACACTTGCACAACAGTTGTTCATATGTGCAATAGTGCAGTAGGAACCTGGTACAGGTCTGCGACAGTGAGCAGCAGTTGTGCATCAAGTGATGCACAGCATTGTGTGAGGGTTTAGTACATATGTTAGTATCTATTAAGGTATGTTTGAGAATAGTTTGCTAGTATAGTAAGTTAGTTGTATCTTGTATCTATTGTATGATATTGTATATATTGGGATGGTATCTATAAGTATGAACTAGTTAGTTAGTGATAAGGGTATTAACTAAGGCTAGTTTAGAATTACCTTTTGTTACCAAGATAATGTAAGGTTAGGGTTTTACTCTAAATTTTGAGTATTAAGTATCAATAGAGGGTGTAGCTAGTGTGATACCAAGTTGGCTCAAAGCCATGGTATCCATGTAGTATTAGATATAGGGATACTTGTATCTTTTATATATAGTATCTTGAGTATTTTATGATACTATTTAGCTAGGATACACAAGTATCCAAATATAGCTAGTATAACCTAGATACATAGCGCATGGGCCCAATATCCTGGAGATGGACTCATACGACCTAGAAATAGTTAGTTTGACCATGTTTGACTATTTTGACTAGAGATGGCTTTACGATCTATATCTTGACTAGTTTAACTTATTTTTTATTTCCAAAATCTTGTATTGATACTATAATCCATATTTAGGTCTCCGAGGCACCGTTCCGAACATTTATGATATTATTTGCCTGATTTTAGGCAAGTACATTCTCTGAGATTTTTTCATTTATGATATCAACTATGTTTCTTGTATTTAGTGTAGATATCCTTGACTTTCCTGACACTTGGTTACACGGATTGGTATTCCTGGATCCCATCATGAGATGTTATTATGGTAGTTCCTGGCATATCTCTTGTGCTAGCCCCATTGTTCTTATGCGAGTATGGACACTGATTCATGAGAAGAGTCACGACTTCTCATAGAATCTCGTATCATAACGTGCCATGGTTGGATCCACTATACCAGTCGGGACGGGGAGTATTTAGTATAGATATGTGATTATTCCCCCGAAGATCTTATTTTTCTTGAATAGTGTTAATCATACACCGCACGTATGATTAACTAGGCCCATGGTTCTTGAGCATTACCCAAGTCGGTCACATGTTGTTACTGGTACTCACTCACTTAGATAGTTGTTTTATTTTCCATATATGATGTTTGTATCATCTGTTTGTATTTTTCGTATTTCCTTATTTCAGTATATTCCTGCCATGCCTTGTTCCTCCTATTTATGCTCTCTATTTACTGTTACATAGTTTTTATCATTTATTGGAACTGGTTTTAGAGTTATACTTTGTTCCTTTCCTGACTAGATATATTTTTCCTAGATGACACTAAGGAGTGGTATCCTACTCACTACGTGCCTCAGGACGTAGTTGGCTTAGAGCTAGAGACTGGGCTCCGGAGGGACTCATCCAGGTTGAGACAGATGACACTTTACTAGTAGCTTAGTAGATAGGCTTATTTTGTACTGGATTTGTCTCCAGCTTTGACAGTTATTATTTTTATATTCAAGACTCATTGGATATTATTTTTGTCTTGTGAGTTGTTCTTGACTCTTCAGTTCTTTATATCATATTTTGTGCGTTATTCCATCTTATAGATCTGTGATTGAGTATTCATATATCATTGATGGCTTTTAAATATCTTGTTGATCATTATGGCTAGTTAGATAGTTTATCCAAACTGCATTCTACCGCCAATGCTGTGGCGTAGGCTGGACGTTGTTCACTACTCGTTCCCCTACATCGGGTGCGGGTCGTGACACATTTTTAGTGGTGGCCCATGTAGGTCCTCGAGGTCATAATTAGTACAATTCGTAGTGGTGCTCTGAATTAAGTACTATTACGAGCCTGTTTCAGGATATATGATATAGGCTATAGGCTGAGAATACTCAATCACAACTAGAAAAACTCTATTATTTATTTTGACTGTTCTTCCTTGATATTGATAATTGAGCTTTAATTGTCCTTATTTGAATACATTCAATCTTGTGTCATATTTATTCTTTTTTTGCTTTGCCTCAGGATGGCACCTAAGACTCAATCACAGTGTGGAGGAGCAACTTCTAAGGGATCGACGACTTCCCGAGAGCCTGCACCAGTCACTTCTCCGGTGATTGGCGTATCAGCTGCGTTCGGAAGTCCACCTCCAGTACAGAGGGCTGTTCCAGCCGTGTCTGAGGTACTTCCACGTCCACCTTCCGTGCCGACAGATGTGACTCAGATATTCGTACTACAACCCCGGTCTTATTTGTACCAAAGAAGGATGGGTCGGTGCGAATGTTCATCGACTACAGGGCCCTGAATAACCTCACCATCAAGAAAAAATATCTGCTACCAAGGATAGACAATCTTTTAGATCAGTTGAGCGACACAAAAGTACTTTTGAAGATCGACTTGAGGTCTAGCTATCATAAGCTGAAGGTGAAGAAGAAAGATATTCCAAAAACTAAATTTCAGACAAGATACGACCAGTATGAGTTTATGGTGATGTCGTTTGGGTTGACTAATGCTCCGACAGTCTTCATGAACATGATGAACAAGGTATTCCATTAATACCTTAACAAATTCGTGGTGGTGTTCATAGATGGCATTCTTGTCTATTCAAAGATGCAAGAGGAGCACGAGGAACATCTGAGGATTATGTTGGAGACCCTCAGAAAGGAGAAACTCTATGGCAAGCTCTCAAAATATGAGTTTTTCCTGGATAAGGTAGAGTTTCTTGGGCATGTGGTAACTGGAGATAGGATATCGATAGATCCAAAAAAGATTGCTGCTCTAGAGTCTTGGACCACTCCAAGTTCTTTTGCAGAGATCAGAAGCTTCTTAGGATCGGTCGGATATTACAGGAAATTTGTGAAGGATTTTTCTCGGATCGCAGAGTCATTGACTAAACTCACTCAAAAGGATTTGGAGTTCGTATGGACTAGGGAATATCAGGCTGTATTTGATGAGCTAAAGAAGAGGTTGACCATAACACCTGTCTTGATAGTGTCGTCAGGAATATGTGGATTTGTTATCTATAGCGATGCTTCGGAAAAAGGTTTGGGGTGTGTTCTAGAGCAGAACAAAAAGTTGGTGGCATATGCTTCTAGACAATTATGGCCACATAAGAAGAACTATCCTACTCATTACTTGGAATTAGTAGTGGTGATCTTTGCTCTAAAGCCGTGGAGACATTACATGTACGGGGAGCGTGTGGAATTATTTTTTGACCATAAAAGCTTGAAGTACGTCTTTAGCAGAAAATGCTGAATATGAGGTAGCGCGGGTGGCTAGAACTGATAAAAGATTTTAATATTTCAATACAGTATCATCCAGGGTAGGCCAACATAGTTTGCTGATGCCTTGAGCAGGTATCCAATAGCTATGTACCTGATGATGGATCACCACTTGCTAGCAGACTTGGATAGCTTGGGCATCAAGGTTATTATTCCGGGAGTAAAGACACAAATGATGGGCATGCAAATTCAATCTAGGTTGATGGACAAGATCCGAGAGATGCAGTATCTCGATGAGAGTCTGCGAAGCATCAGAGCTTAGGTGCAGGCAGGATTGTTGGAGGACTTCGCTATTGCAGAGGATGGTTCACTGAGGTATGGGACTAGGCCATATGTGCCTAGTGGTGACCTGCGGGAAGAGATCATGCAGGAGGCTCATCATTACCAGTATTCTATACATCTGGGAGCCAACAAGATGTACAATAACCTGAAAAAATATATATGGTGGTATGGGATAAAGAGAGAGATGGCACGCTTTGTCTCCAGTTGTCTAGTGTGCCAGCAAGTCAAAGCTGAGAGACAGAGACCCGGAGGGTTGCTCCAACCACTACCGATTCCCGAGTGGAAATGGGAACATATCACGATGGATTTTATTTTTGGACATCCACGTAGTCCAGAAGGGAAGGACGTGATTTGGGTCATCATTGACAGGTTGACCAAATCATCCCACTTTTTACCTTTGAAAGTGGGATTATTCACGGAGAAGCTCACCGATTTATATGTAAGACCGATCTTTAGGCTGCATGGAGTTCCATTAAACATTATCGCTGATCGGGATAACAGATTTATATCCTACTTTTGGAGGAGCATGCAGGCTAGCTTGGGTACCCAACTCAAATTTAGCACTGCTTACCATCCCTCATATGGATGGACAATCAGAGAGGACTATTCAGACACTAGAGATTATGCTTAGGACATGTGTACTAGATTTTGGTGGCTCGTGGGAGGACCATCTTCACCAGGTAGAGTTTGCATACAATAATAGCTATCAGGCCAGTATCGAGATATCTCCTTTTGAGGCTCTGTATGGTAAGAGATATCAGACTCTATTATCTTGGGACGATGTGGGCAAAAGAGCACTTTTTGGACCAGAGATGGTAGTTGATGCTGCAAAAAAGGTGAAGCAGATTAGAGAGAGACTTCGCGTAGCCCAGGATAGACAAAAGCAGTAGGCCGATAGCCGCCGTAGACCGTTAGAGTTCGAGGTTAGTAATTTGGTGTTCTTGAGAATTTCTCTGACACGTGGTATGATTCGTTTTGATGGAGGTAGGAAGCTTAGTCCAATGTTCATCGGACCCTTCGGTATTTTAGAGAGGGTCGGTGCTATAGCATATCGACTGGACTTACCGCCGACATTATAAGTAGTACACAAAGTGTTTCACGTGTCATAGCTGAGGCATTATATGGCTGATCCTAGCTATGTACCGGACCATTCAGAGCTCAAGGTTGGACCAAGTCTCCATTATCCGGAGAAGACGGTGGCGATCCTAGATCGCAGGGAGAAGGTGCTTCAAAACTAAGTGATTTCGTTGGTTCGCTTTGCTTGGAGGCATCACTCCCCTAGCGAGTCCACTTGAAAGAGAGAAGATGAGATGCATGAGTGTTACCCCTATCTTTTTGCACCATGAGGTATTTTTTCTTCTTGTACTTGTTCTACCATAAATTTTGAGGACCAAATTTATTTAAGGAGGGTAGGTTTATACTACCCACTTTCCAAATATATTAATAATAATATGTACACCTTCAGGATTTATACACCAATAGGTGAACATTAGATCCCTAGTACTCAATGAAACTGATTCTAGGGTTTGGAACTATGGTTAGGCCATTAGAAATTTTTTGGAAATTTTCTGTAGTTTTTATTAATTAAAATCTATTTTTTTCTAAGACTTCTAAGAATTTTTGTAGAAAACCAATAGACCAAAATTTACCCCCAAACATTTTAGGGTTCAATATTCTATTTTACATTTTCTGGAATTTTTTAAAATTTTTCTAAATATTTTTATTGTTTATTAGGAGTTATTAAACTAAAAACTGATTTAAAAACTAATTTATGGAAAAAGAAACTAAAAAGTAAAAAAACTAACCCAATCAGCAGCACTGGGGCCCACTCGTCAACTGCTGCATCAGGACAGGCAGGGCCCGCCTGTCAATGACTCATCCGTGCTAGTGCGGGTGCAACTCGGGTCCCCCGGAGCTGAGCCAAGCTGAGCCGAGTCCGAACCCGACTCGGACTCAGCCAACCGAGACGCGCTGACGCGTAACCGTCTGATCCCGAGCGGGAGAGTCCGGATACCCAACACGTGTCTCCCCCCCCCCCCCGAGCCAGGGTTGTTGCCCTGTCTCTCTCTCTATATATAGTATATTATAGGGTTTTGGCCGACTTTATAATTTAGGAGAGAGAAAGAGAGTGGTAGAGTTCTCATCTTAGGTTCGTTCGACTTCGCGTAGCCATTCCTCCTAGCTCTGAACTCCAAATATGTCCCTATTTCTTACAGTAGAATCTTATCGAGGTGTAGTTTCTGAATAATTTATTTTCATAAATTTTGAACCGAGATTTCTTGAAAATTCCTAGTGTGCCAGTTGTCCGAAATCTGATACCCTATGGTATTTTTAAGATTTTTTGGGATCCCGAACTCGGAATCATGAACCGTTTGAAGTTTTAAAATTTTGACATGATAAACCATGACATATATTTTTTATAGAATTAAATATGCTAATTTACTATTCTATAAAATTCATGCAACCAAAATATAGTCAGGGAATTGTTGAAACTGTCATCTGAGCGTCATATTGGCCATAACATTTTACCAACTTGTGAGTTTATGAAATCATCAATTCCAGCATTCAAGTATCGCTAAAATATACAAGAATCTATACAAAAATCTAGATTTTATGTTAGTTAACTTTTTGGTCAATAGGTTGTCTCGATTTGCGTGTCACGAGTCTTAAGTTGGCAAATTTGGTTTCTTTGGACAAAAAATTAAGATTTGATCTAAAATTCAAAATAATAGAATTAAAATAGGATTTTAGAGTAATTATTTCAGAATTAAACAAATTAAGGAAAATTATCTCTTGATATGGTAATTCATCATACATAGGATCTGGATTCTGGTTTGGGACATGATTCATACCACAACTATGAACCACAGGTGAGTACATTTCTGTGATTCTTGATAGTCTCTATAATGAATTTTTAGTATTGATTATTTGATTCATGATACTCGTTACTCAAATTAGTAAATGGTTTATTCTTGTATAAAATATGTGACTTTCTGGACTATTTATTATTTCATCATATTTGGTTCAGAATCCATGTTGTACTAGTCAGGAGGGAAAATACTTAGTGGACGTGTGAACTACCCTTTCCATCCCATGGTCTTACTAGAATAATAGCAGCCATGCACGACACGTGTGATTTGTCGAATTTTACCTTTAGTCGTTCACATGTCGACAAGATATTTTAAATCACGTAGATTAGTTTATTAATAATTATTTCTCCCATACTTGCCATTATTTTATATGAACGCTTGTGATAATGGTACTTTATTTCCATGACAGAACTTCATCATTTAGTTATTCTGGTTGCCTTATTGTGATTTTAATTTTGTTGTCATTATATATTCTTTACTATTTATTATCGTATAGTTGCTAACATGTGTTAAAACTATTTTTGCTGTGATGTACTCGTTCCAATCTTGACTGGATAACAATATTTTAGGTGACTACAATGAGGATGATATCCCTACACATTATGGACCGTGTGTTGGCGACATAGCTGAGCCTGATCTTGCCCTTCAGGAGGATCAGGGAGAGTTAGCAGCTCAGACCACGACTGCGATTGAGTAATTTAGTAAAGTAGTTATTTTAGTTAGTTGTTTTGGACCAGATTGTTATCCAAAATTTCTTGTTAAATTTTGGATATTATCATTTGGATCTTTAGTATTATTTGGGAAACTATTTGGACCCATGATTTTGAGACTATTATTTGATTATCTCCTTATGATTTTATTATCTCAGTGTCTGTGATTGAATATAGTATGAATATTGTGTTATGTGTGAGTTTAGAAAATGCTTGGGGTTTATTGTACGACTTTCCACCACCGACACTACGGCGTAAGCTGCGCCCAAATTCAGGGTACAGGTCGTGACAAATATACCAATCCGTGTAACATCGTGGCAGAAATCACGTATAACATCACTAAAATATGTATCTTAGTAGCTATCAAGTAAATAAAACTATTAGAGAATATACTCACATGTGGTCCTGAGCTGACAATACTAATCAGTGTCTGTATCGGAGTCTTGAAGACCTATATATGAATTTTTAATATCATTGAGTGATTTGGAATCATAAACAAGCTTAACTAGTTCTATTTTAGGTTTCTAGGTCTATTCTAGGTCAATAAGGTAAAACTAGGTCAATACCTATTTTTGGATTCTCAAATACCTATTTGGTTAGCCTATATAGTTTTATTAGCTAACACCAAGCTATTTCTAGGTTTTCTAGGTCATACCCTATAGGTATGGACATTATATATATATATATATATATATATATATATATATATATATATATATATGTGTATAGTTTGTGTATATATATATACCCTAGCTATTTATCTAATACCTTAACTCAAAACCTAGTATCTAGCCCTTTACCTAGTATCTTGACTCATTACCTTACCTATATCCAAGATACAACCCAATCCAATACCTTAGTAAATATTAGGATACTCAAACCCCAACTCATGGATACCTTAACACCAACCTAGTATCTTGATACCTACATACCTAGACCACTATAAAATACCTAGTACCTCATATAACCAGGTATTACCTATACTCTCATATACCTACACTTGATACTAATAATAATCACCATCCAATCCCCTTACTGATACTACCTCAACCCATATACACACACAAACGCTAACTCACTTCTCTGATGCACACTACAACGTACACACAGTTGCACTTGTGCACCCGGCACAGCGGTGCAACTGCACCTTGATACTAATGTTGTTGTTTCCCCTTGGCCTGCTGCCTACAAAACCTTATTCAAGCTTCTGTTCAGTCTTATATACCTTATTTTGATGACAGGTTGCCCGACCCATAAAGCTGTTGTTGTAGACTACCATTCAGCAACTGTACATCTAAAACCCCTACACTAGGACACCCTATCTTTGATGCTCGGGTTCTGCAGCCTGTACTGTGGCTAAATACACTGTAAGCCTGCATCTTGCTACTGAAAATTGGACTGCCGCTTAACTGCACACAAAGTAAGAGCACCCCTAAATGCTGATTCAAAGCATATGTGCATCCTTTGCACGTTGGCACCCATGATGTGCCCCTAGCACAGACACAACAACACACACTAAACCCTCACAACCCCAAACACCAATACACTCTCCTCAAACACAATGAAAATGCCACATCAAACACCCCGCATGCATACTCTAGTATCGCAACTACACCACTATACCGTGATAGTCTATTCATACACCAACACCACCATGATACCAACCCAAAACCATATGGGACACAAAATATTTATGAATGCATGGATATAGCTAGGATACTAAGATCTAGTGCAATAAAGAGTATTTGACACATAAAAGCTCTAATACACCCAAACTACCAAATCCACCTACACGTATCAGGACGTATCATGATACAGATACTAAGTATCCAATTGTGGACACTAGGACACAAGTACAAACCCAAATAGTCACCAAATTATTTATGAAAATACATGTATCAACCAGGAATAGGCTCTCTACCACCAAATTCTCTACTTATGGGGTTGGATCTAACTATGGGTAGGTTCATATAGGGTTAAACTGGATTTCTAATATATAAATTGGTAGAAAAAGGAATTTTACCTATTGGGAGTTGGATCCAAATAAAACTCCACCAAATTGGACACATTGAGGGCAAAATGGACACAATCCTCCTAGCTAGGCTCCTCTCCAATGGTCCTCCTTTTTCTCCAATGCTCTAGGCCTCCATGGGAATGAGAATGAGCGTAAATTGGGTGGTTTGGAGTGGAAATTGGTAGGAATTAGGAATAACTTGGGGAAAAAAGCTTGGGAAGGAAGAAGGAGTAAACTAATAAGAAAATGAGTTGATACTCCCCCTAATTTGGGCCAGCCACCTAATAGTGTGATTGGGGTTGGTTTAATTACAAGTTTGCCCTCTCCTCTTCCTAATTTGGTTTCTAGATCTAATACGAATGAAATCTTTTTTGTTAAGATGAAATCTAATTAGTTTTGGGAGGGTATCTAACTATTCTAAAAGAGAATATTCTATCCATGATAACTAGCACTAATTAATTCTAATTAACCACTTAATTAACTATAACTATATAATAAACAACTACTAGTAAAATTTAAAAATACCCCTAGTCCTAAATTTAGGTCGTTATATCTGTAGACGAGAAGGGGTGGTTCGTCAGGGGGGAATGAGACAAAGTTATGCAAAGAAGGGGGTGAGGGTTGGGTTCTCTATAGGAACCGGAGAGGTGGCGGAGACACAACAGAGGGGGAAGGCTTGGAGGAGGGGACTTGAGGCTCTGCTCCTGGAGGAAAAGGGGCGAAAAGGAGCCTTGGGGAGAAGTCTGGCTTGGTTAGCTCTGTGAAGGGAGCTGGGGAAGAATGTATGGGACTGAGGAGGAGGTAGAAGCGGAGGGGAGGGAGAGGGGGGTTAAGGAGATTAAGAGGTGGGGGAAGGGAGAGGAGTGAGTGTAGTTGAAGCGCTGGGGGTAGAAGGATCGCTAAGAAGAACCAGGGAGAGAGACATGGGACTGGGAGAAGGAAGAGATGGGAGAGGGGGTTAGGGGGCAGGAGGTATCCCGAGAATAAGAGGGGAGGAAGGATATTGGATCCGGTTGTTGAACGGGGTTGACAAGGGATTGGATAGACCACTTCTTTCTCTTCCTTCTTTTGATGGGGCCGGGCGCAGGGGCAGTTGTAGCAACCACAGTGAAGGTCATAGGGTGACTATAGTGGTCTTTTGAGCTGCTCCTGAGCTGGAAAGGACTTTCCTGAAGGCAACTATAGAGGGGGATGAATATAGTCCAAGTCACTAATTAGCAAATAAAACTAGGAGAGTGACAAAGTTAATTACCAACTACTAATTATGGAAGCAATAAAAATAAGTATTGCGCACTACAAGAAAAATGGCCTTCCTTGACGGTTTATTTATTGACGGTCGTAAAAAATGTCAAGAATAGGGGTTATTTTGACAGTTTTAGACATACGTCAAGAAACCAACCTTCTTCTGTTAAGTATTAAAATTGGATCATATGCCTTAACGGGTTTAGATGAAGTATTAAGAAAACCAATTACATTTCTTGACCGTTTGTTGATAATCGTCAAGTAATGCATGAGCAAAAAAATTATTGTGCATATTTCATCTGCCATTTTAGTAATTTTTTGAAATTTTTTTGATTGCAGGCTCTATATTGACGATTTCGTGGTCAATTTAATCCATGCTGCTTCTATTCATTCTCCCTGAGCCTCTTTACTCTCCTCTCTCCATCCTCTCATTTTTTTTTACATGGCTAAAGATCTGCTCTCCTCCGCCACCTTCTCTCCCTCCTCCCTAAACCCTCTGCTGAAACCCTAGCCCTATCGACCTACAAACACCAGCCGTAAACCCTAGATATTATCGGTCCCTCATGATGCCTTCGGTAGCACAACTTCTTCTCCGTCGTCTGCAAAAACCTGGTCACCGCAATGATGCTCGTCTGCGGCTACCGCGCCCACGTCGAGTCCGAGAGCTCAACACGGTGTGAAAGAGTTTCCTTTCGCTCATCGACTCCCACCTCGTTCCCTCCGCCGCCTCTAGGGAGTCCAGGTCTTCTATTTGAAGATGAAGGGGGACTACTACAACTACTTAGCCTAGTTCAAGTTCACCGACGTGAGGAATGACGCCTTTGAAGCCACCACGGAGGCCTACGAGGCTGCTCAGGTGAATCAATCGGCTTTTCCCCTGTTCCAAATGCTTCCACACACACAACATTCTCTAAGTTTAGCCTCGATGAGCTTCCATAGGCTGCCCCGCAACGACGATAAGCAGCCCACGACAGCGCCGACACACTGACCTACTACTCTCAGGTTTGTTTTGAATATAAACAATTGAGATCTATATTAACGGGGTTTTCTTTGGTTCAGATCAGGACCAAGATTTTCACTCGAACGCGGACCCGATTTCTCCACCTCTTGTTAAGAATATCAAACCCTAGAGTTTTTCTTGATTTTAAATCAAGAAATGTTTCCCAAATTGATTAGTGGATTTTTTGTGGGGGATTTAGTTGTACACTCTGATCAAGACCAGAATATGGCTCCGATTGAGGAAATGGATGGGAAAGGAGGCAGCTTTCAGGTGCTCGATTGACAGAATTAGGATTTTTCCTGTTTGTGGTCAATTTCTTTCTATTTAGGGACTTCTGTAATGATCCCTGTTCCAAAATTTTAATTTTGGTTTAATTTCAGGAATATAAAGACGATTGCTTCATACCGTTACAAGTACTAAAGGGGAATGGAGCGACATCCTTCTTCGGCCCTGATCTATCTTATTTCCTTTAGCTTCTTGGTATGTGATATCCTTTTGTAAATTTTGTAATACCCTCCCCCCCGGAAGGGGCTAGGGTTAAGAACTGCTAAACCTGATTTCACCCCCGGAGAACTAGTGGTGCTTGGCATCAGCTTCAGCCGTGTCTCTTCTTTTACTAGAACAGCTATGACCTCCTCAAGTAATGGTAGTCTGGGCGGTGCAAGTAAGACATTCCTCCTCTGCTCGAATGTTAGGGTTGAGCCCCTTCAGGAACTTCATCATCCTCTGTCGCGAGACATACTCCATGAACTTCTGATAATGTTTCATAAATGCTGGTTTCACTTGTTCATCCTCCACGCCAATTGGATCATAGTGGTCAAGATCTGACCAATACTTCTTTAACATAGCCGCATACTCAGAGATGGTTTGATCTTCTTGGACCATCTTATCAAGTTTATCCTGCAGTTGGAAGACCCTCATGGGGTTGTCCGACCCCGAGTACATGTCTCTCAGCATCATCCACATGTTACTAGCACCCTCCATCGCTTCGACGTTGTCCGATACTTGGTCGGTCAATGAGGTTGTAAACTATCAAGCTATCATATTGTCGATAATTTTCCACACATAAACTCCCATGAGAAGTGTGATCTTCAGGTGCCTTGGTTTGGCCATTCACATAGCCCACCAAGCCCCTTGCATTCAGTGTCCGCATAGCCTGACGCGACCACTTCAAGTAGTTGGTAGTAACCTCAAACTTTACCTCCAGTTTCTCCAACTTTTCCATTTTGTATTGTCACGATCCAGTCCCAAAATATGTAGGACTAGGACACGTAAGCATGCCAGCCACAAGTATATGACAACTCCAATATATGAAAACCATAACACATGCGTACGTTGTATAATGAATAATAATTCACAAGTGGTAAAACTATCACAAGTTACAAGATATAATCTAATCTCATCCACAGAAATCAAATAAAAATAAATAACCAATATCTATGAAACTAGATCTCAATATAAAGTATCTAAATATGACAGTCGGATGGAAACAAATCTACTGCCGAACTAGAATATGGAATAGATAAGATAAATACAATATAAGTACAACATCTAACAATCACGAGGCTCGAAGAGAAGACCTCTACGAAATATATAAGTAGCCAGTCTGGGTCTGCGCTTCTGCAAATACTCATGAACATCTACACCTGGAAAGGGACCAGGTCCTCAGAGGGACATAACAAGATACATAGAAACATGCCATAAAATAAATACTGAATAAATAAAAGGGGTGCGCTAACCATCTAAGTAAAATACAATTTGAGAACAACTTTGAGTGTGTGGGAAAGTGAAGGCTAGACATATGCTGACATAATTCACCAATCATAACAACTGGCTAGTATATGCCACATATGCCCCCATATCAGGGTGCTGTAATATAATAACATCCATACCGCTCCGAAGAATGGGGCATCTGCATAATATATAATGTCCATACCGCTCCGAAGAATGGGGCATCTGTATAATATATAACATCCATACCGCTCCGAAGAATGGGGCATCTGCATAAAGGAAGTGGGTGTCCCATACGCCTACTAGTCGTCCTCCCTGCCTAATGATCTATGCATGTTGTATCCAAAAGATGCCTTAGCTACTATGTCGCGGCGTCGTATCTCTGGCTCATAGTCTATCGTTAGAACAATAGCCCAACCTTACAACCAAAAAAGGACAAGGATTGGACCATCGTACCACGCTAGTCTATGCTCTGCCTACTAATAACTGCTAAGTCTTCTAACACGCATCACTATCAACAGTTATACCCTATTCGTCGTACGACCTGCACGTACAAGTGGCCAACCGCATATGCAAGTTCGTGCCCTATATGAGACTCACAACACGTGTAAGAAATATATCAAGGCCTGGGGAGTCATACCAATAACTCCACAACTTTAGGTAGGTCTACTAGACACTAGGTCAGACACAAGTCCTAACGTCAACGCATTTGTTGACTGCACCCGAGTTTCTTTCGGACGCACACAGTTATAAAATCTAAAATAATACACATACAACTAAATAATAACTGAAATTTAAACAGTACAATAAGGCAAGGTATACTTACCTGGCAAGAAAGCTGCGAAGTGCCAATAACCTGATCTTGAAGTCGCACAGAACGATCCAATGGTCCTCGAGGTACATGCACGGGAATAATGGTGACAACGATGAGGTTGACGATGATGACAATGACGATGATGACGATGATGATAGTGGCAACGATGTGGATGATGATGAAGAAGTTAACAATGATGATGACGATGATGATGGCAACGATGTGGATGACGATGACGAAGTTAACGACGATGATGACGACGATGGTGATGGGGATAATGATGATGATAATGATGGGTTAATGTTGGGGTGATGATGGTAATGAGATGATGATGTTGATTAGGTCGATGGTGATGACGAGGATGATGATGATGAGGATGATAATGTGGACGATAGTGATGACGAGGACGATGATGATTGGTTGATGATAAGGTTATTAGGGTTGGTGTTGGTGATGATGATGAGATGTTTATGGTGAAGAGGATGATGAGTATAATGGTGATGATAATATGGTAATGGTGGTGATGATGATCATGGATGATGGTGAGGATGGGCTGCCGAGTTTACTGTTTCGGCTATGCTCAGGCGGCCGAGAAGGAGCATGGAAGAAGGAGGACAGGGAGGAGTGGTCAGGATTAATGGTGGTGTGGTGGTCGTGATTGGGGACTGGCCGGGGGGTTGATGACAGTGGGCTGTGGTGGTGGTCGAAGACAGCGGGGGCCCGGGTAGGAGTTCAGGGAGAGGTGGAGGAGGAGATGGCAATGGTGGTGGTGGATTATGGTGGTACTGGCCGTGGAGGAGGTACGGGATGGAGGAGCTCAGGAAGAGGGAAGGAGGATGAAGGTCGATCGGAATGAGAGCAGGGAAGAAGAAGAGGTGGTGGCGGTGCTGGCCGGGTGATGAAGACGATGGTGGTTGATGGCCGCCATCGTGGAGTCGAGAGCAGCGGGGTTGAGGTGACAGTAAGATAGGAAGGAGGAGGAGCTCCATGTCGTTCAAGCGGAGGAGGGAAGAAGTGAAGGCTGTGGTGATGGTGGTTCAGCAGAGAGGTCAGGATAGCGTCGGGTAGAGTCCGGTGGTTGTCTCCTCGTCGATGGAGGAGGACGATGGTGATGCAGGGTGAGGGGGATGGTGATCATCTGGCCCGAGGGACTGGGTCTCCGGCGTCGTGGGGCAGTGGCCGATGGAGCTCCGGCGAGGGGGTGTTGACTGGGAAAGAGGAAGGAAGAAGAAGGTGAATAGAAAGAATCAGCTATGATTTCCTTTGGGTTTTTGGTTTTGGGAAAAAATAAAGGAAGGGAGATATTTATACATGGTGTTGGGTTGACCTAAAAAGGTTTGACTTGGTCAACATCTCTTGGAATTGGGCCTTGGGCTTGCCATGGGGATGTTTGGAAAGGCTATAATTTGCATTATTTAAATGCAAGGCTAAAATTAAATGGGGACGATGTTGTGCGTTGCTCACTTCGAAAATTCATGGAAAAAATCCTCATGAACAAAAAATAGGTTTCTTCATGTGTCAAGCCCAATGATGTGGACACCTTAATACATTTTTGCATAAAAGCTTCCAACAATTGGAAAATTGCACAAAGATACAATTAAGGTTTAAATTAATTAAAATTAATGTCCGCGGTGTTCTGGAATTAATTAGAAGTACATGGGGATAAAATTAGATGGGACACAAGTATCATGGACGTAGAGGATTCAGTGTGGAATTTTATCATAAATTAGGTTGTACGAAACGGTTCAACATTGTGTCTCCAATTTCGATTGGAATGCACAAGGATACAAAGTCGTATTTAATTAGAATTATTTATAAACGTTCGCGACGAATATTGTGCGACTAAAATGTAGCACAAGAGAGCGTGATTATAAGTTACACAAAGGTCAGAATGGTAGGCGAGCACGTCTAGGACAAGGGTGTAAAGTTTGTAGGAAGGCAGTGGCTAGCGAGGTGCTCCAATTATCGAAGCAACAGTAAGGTGCACTATGTGATATAAATATTGTATAATTAAATAAAATGCCGTGTCTTATATCCAATTGGGTACAACTAGTCCTAGTTTCTCTATCTATGCCCAGCAGACCTAATTATGGGTGAGGGGGTTTACAATCTACCCAACTTAAAACAATTTCGTCCTCGAAATTAGGATAAGGCATAATTTGATCTAAATCCTTCATACGCGTACATCAGACAAGTTAATCGTGATCTCTTCTAAAAATTTAAAACTTATTCAAATCCATTGCAATCACTTTTAAATTAGATTAACCATTGTTTAGTTCGAACTTCAACACCTCGCACTATGTTCTCAATTTTCAAATCAAATAATCCATCTCCAATATAATTCAAATCTATATGACATCCCGTATTAAAAATTTATATCGCAATCTCTAATTATCATAATCTCCTCAAAAAAATAATTATAACCACATTTTATCTCTATTTTCAACTTGTAAATTTTGTACTCTTTGAATTTTACTTTCAATTAACCTCCTCAATATTTCAATTAGGTAATCCAACAATCAAAATTTTTTTTATTTAAGGCCTCAAATTATGAAATTTAAACTCTAATTAACCAATTGTTCAAGTCTAGATTTCTATATTTATCCTCAAAGTTTAAACCGATGATTCAACCTTCAATATTCAAAATTTAAATCATGTGCTCATGTATACATATTTGGTTTGCCATATCACAGTTATTTTTTTAATTCATTAATCCTCATCATCTTAATCATTCTTCTAAAATTCTCAAGATTAAATGACTTGAACCTCTCAATCTTATTTTACTCGATCACAATCTAAAAGTAATTTCTCTCAAGTTGACAATGCAACTTCTACCCAACTTAGAATTTTACCCATCTATCACATAAGGCTCTTACAATGAAGAAAAATATCCTCAAATTTTAATCATGCTATTCAATCCTCAAAACTTTAACACCAATATCACATATGATATGCCCTTAATCAGTTATAAAATATAGTCATCTAGTAATGTGATTGGCCTATGGGATATATCTAGTACTCTCTGTATATCAAACTTATACTAAGCACGAGGTTTCGTCTTTTCGAAATAAGGGAAGATGGAAAATAATAATAAATAGTGTAAATCCTCTCAATTATTTCTATAGATAGTCTGGTATGGGATAGAAAATTTTGGTAAAACAACAGATGATTGAGGTTTAGAGTAAGGTTGCAGATGTCTGATTATTTTTAATTTAACCCTCGGCGCACACTACCGTTGTTGAAATATTCGAAGCCCAACATCAGCCCATAAATTCCAACAGATTATTGCACTCTTGACTTGACATGTCAATTTAGGCGCTGGACTTTTCTGTCACTGAAAATTATTTTTTTCTTTTGCTCTAAATTAATTTCACAATTTTTTGTAACCGAAATCCATATTTAATCTCGTGTCGCGCACCTGTGTTGTTGCCATCAATTTTGAGACACCAACTTAACTCGTTGAGCCGGACCAATAAAGGATCCAAGACTGACACCAAGCCTACACCATTTATGACCTTGTGTCACTCCCAATTGAGATCCCATGTGCACCCATTTGATTTAAGAACACATGACAATTTATTCTAATTAAATTGGGGATACCAACTTTGACTAATACCATTTAATCCCTATTTAATTCCAATGACCATTTAATTAAGCCCATGCAAAACAAACAATACCCCCTCACCCTACAAAACATCAAACACCAATTCCCCTATAATTTTCTATCATTTTATTTGTTTGTGCAAATACCCAAACTTAAGGGGCTAATTTTTAAATGTTATAACATGTGTCAAAACCTCATTGGTCTAGGACAAATGGAGAAGCCCCTCTCCTTTGACCAAGTCAAGCCTCTCTCCCCCTCTTATTTGCATGAAGAAATCAATCTCTTCATGAGAGATCTCTACCACCCATTTGAAATGGGTCAATTCCTACCATCCAATCCACACACACCATCCTATAAAATGTCTCCATCATACCCCTCTTCCCCATGCCGGCCCTAATCCCAAGGGAGCCTTGGAAATCTTACCCCCTCTCTCTCTCCTTCCTCTCCTACACTACAAACCATAGGAAATTCCTCCTCCCATTTTCTTCTTCTTCTTCTTCTTCTTCTTCTTCTTTCCTCCTTCTCCTTCCTTGGTGAACCCACACCCAGCCGAGATCTCCTCCTGCCAGCTAAACCTCCAGGACCGCCTCGGCTACGACCAGCCCAGCAAGGCCGTCGAGTGGCTCATAAAGGCCGCCACCTCCGCCAATGTCGGAGCCTCCATCGACCCGACTTAATCGCCACGAGCTTCTCCCCGCACCATCCTCGATTGTCCACGCTCCGGCCAACACCTCAATCCAGCTGTCACGACCCGCACCCGGAAATTGGGCATGAGTCGTGGGTACGTCCAGCCTACGCCGCAGCATCGGCGGTAGAACGCTGTCTAGGTCATAACATGGTATATCCTGTCAATAGTCTCAACTCCGTACGGAGGACAATGATAACTCAAACACAGTTCTATAATATACTCAATCACAACTATAAACATAATGGCACGATGAGAATTTAAAAGAGTTCTATTTAAACCAATCACAAGAAGTTCAACTCAAATCCTGGGTCCAAATGACCTCACAAAGTCACAAATAAAATAAATACATCTCAGTCTCAGTCTCAGTCTAAAACAATAATGCAGAAAAATAATCTAAGCATGGGTAGGCAAGTTCTCCTCTAGGATAGGCACCTCCTCTGGGATTTCTGGGGTGAAATCCTCCTCTATTCCTGGACCATAATGAGTAGGGCAAAAGTCCTCCAGGTCCTCTGAAAATGTTGTTATCCAGTCAGGATTGGAGCGAAGCACAAGCACTAACAGCAGTTTCATTAAATTGACAAAATCTATAAACAGTGTAAGAGATACAAGATGGAAATAAAAACTGAACATGTGAAGTACTGGAGAAAATGAAATAGACAAAAGAGCATCTAGCAATGAGCAATAAATAGTGAATGCTAGAACAGGTAAATCTGAATAAAGATAAAAACATCTAGCTAAGTGTTTGAATTATTAGTTTATCATGTGATCGGCTTGGGACTGGATCAGGCTGGTTATATATTATTAGCTATGATTCTTTTAGGTCAGGCTAACCGCATGGTTAGCTATGGTGCATATAATGGTCAGGCTAATCATATATCACAGCTATGGAGCATATAAGTGGTCAGGCCGCACCCGACGTGAGAAGTGGGGTGAGCTATGGTGCATATAAATGTTTGGATATGATCACATAATCTACTAATAGTTCCCCATCCCCCAGCTAGCACAATGGATTCCAACCACGACTCCTCGTGATGGGGATCTAGGGTGCTAACCCGTGTATCCATAGTGTCGGAATCAAGTATGAAATACACTACAATTTATAGAAATAATCAACCATGAAAACTGTCAGAGAATGTACTCGCCTGTGGTCCTGAGCAAAATGTGAGGATCGAGGTCCAAAATGGAATCACAATGACCTATTTATGGAAATTCAATGTTAATTAATGAATTAAAAGAATAACATACTTAACAAATTTAAAAACGATGTTTCTAGGTCATGTCTAAGGTTTACTGGTCAATACTAGGTCCAACTAAGTCAATTGGTCTAAATTTGCCACTAACTAGTTAACACTAGCTATTCTAGGTATTCTAAATCATACTAGGTCAATCTAGTCATTATTAGTCTTATACTAACTAATACTAGCTAATATTCATTATACTAGGTATTATCATTATATATAACTCATATAGTGTGGTATATTGGTATCTTGCTGAAACTAGTTACTATTTCTTATACTATATGCTATCAGTATGTAAATAACTTACATATATATACTGAGTATATACCTTAACTGACACCAAGGTAAACCAATCCTGAGTTATCCTATACTGACACCCTTAGCATTTACCCACAGTACCCCATATCAACATCTATACTAATTTACCAACTCACTCACACTGCTAACTGATGCATTTCTTCCTAACACTAATACTAAAACCCCAATGCCCAACACACACTGAACAGGAATACACAGTCACACATAGACAGATATGGGCACTGATACACATATATCCTACTGATACTAACCCACTGCACATGTCCACATCTAACCTAGATAATTCACTCTCAAAAGGGGGCACACACACATGTATCTCAATGGCTAACTGAGATAATTTGGACTGCAACAGCCCCCCCCCCTCTTAATCTACTCTGAACCTTGCTAATAGAGCATCAGCCAAGTATCAGCAACAAGGGTATCAATATCACATTGATACTGAATTTCACAACAGAACTTCCCACTGCTACTCAAGACTACACACTATACATTATACCTTAGGGCCTGGGAATTTCTGAGACACATCTACTAAGGTTCTAGGCCTACTGCTACACCCCTACACCTGTAGACACATACTAGGAAAACACACAGTTCTAAGGTGCTGAACCCACACACAAAATCTGAACAAAACACTCTACACACACAGGAAACACAATTGCTCACTGCTCACTGAGTTTTGGGATACTCACACAACCTAACACCAACACTGATACTGTCACATTGGGTTTTTAATTCACAGGCACTCATACTGGAATCCCCTAACTGCTGATACCCCATTTACCCCACTGAAAATATATACATAATATATTCACACAGCCATATAAACACAGTTAGCACTGAGACACATAACCTACACACAGCACAGATACAACCAACACACTGTTTCAACTCTGCCCCGTTAACACACTCTCATCTCAGATACACACTCACTGAGACTTAACTAGGCTCACACACAAACTGCTACACATAGACATAGGTTCACATAGTCAGCTAGGCCCACACACTGCTAGGATACTGAGACACAAAAACTAAACCACTGAACTCACTCACTGAGTTCTCACTGACACTAAAATGCTTAAACACTGGTTTTGAATACTGAACACACACTCAAACACACAGGCAACTTCTCTCTGAGACACCCCTAACACACAGGCACACACAGCTATCTAACACAGGCCCACAGACCTACACATTCACACAGGTATTCACATACAGTCATTAATACACTGACATGAGGATACACCCTAGATTAAACACACAGGTAATCATAGACACAGATACTACTACTCATCTACCCCTCCCCCAATATACTGACACAGATATACACACAAACTAACTGCTCAATTACCCAGGTTCACACATAGCAATTTACTGCTTATCCAACCCAATCTGCACACATCCTGCACTGGAATCCCCCTCTCAACCTGACTGCACAGTGTCCACCCGACTGTGCACATAGGAACTCCACCGTGTCTGATACAATAAGACACTGCACATCCAAACACAGCACATAACCCGACTGTACAGGAACTCCCCCTCTTCAAACACACACACATCTACCACATAGATATATATATATAAACACACATCAAATCTATATACATATGTATAAATATATATATATACACACCATACATCAAATTAAATATTTTAGAGTAGATTAAATAGGTGTTCTTCCCTTTTTGGCATTACAACAAACACTTATCATGTGGAAAATAGGGTTTCATCTAGTTTACTCATGAACCTAACTTAAAACCCTACAAATCAAGATCAAACCTAAATGTAGAAGATGTAAACATGCCTACACGAAATCCCTAGGATTAGTGTTCCAGAAATTTAGGGAAAAACCAAATGAAAGTTCACCAAACCCTAGATCTCCTAGGTTTACATGAAAAAGCCATAAAATTCGAATTCCAACCTTAGGGTGGGTTCCTAATGGCCATGAACATCTGAAAACAGGAATTAAATGAATAAAAACTAGGGTTTTACCTGCAGGGAAGGTTTCTTCAACGAGGCTCTTCTTCTCCAAGGCTCCCTGACCCACGTTCTTTGCTTCTCTTGCTTTGGAGGAGAAGAAAATGGAACCTAGGGTTAGGGTTTCGAATTTTTGGAGTGGGAGATGGATTTCTCTAGTGGAGGCTAGGGTTTCTCCTGTTTACATGAAGGATGGCTTTGTGAGAAGCTTCCTTTATATATAAACCTAGTTCTAGGGTTTCCTTGCACAGCTTTAGGTTTAAACCTTTATGTTAAGTCATGTAGGGCCTAATAGACTCAAGTTAAGTCAGCCTAGGGTTTTGAGGGTTCACCCTAATTTTGTATTCTAGGGTTTTTGCTAGAATAGGGTTTTCTAATGGATTCTAGGGTTATGACCTAAACTAAACATTCTAGTAATAATATAATTAGTTACAAAACTCAGCAATTAAATTTAAATTCATAATTATTTAAAACAGCTAAATTACAGAAATACCCTTATATGGAAAGTGGTAGTGACAAGTCTACCCTCCTAAAAGAAATTTCGTCCTCGAAATTGGACTGAACTACAACAAGGATGAAACCAGAAAAGGAAATATACCTCAAGTCTGGAAGAGATAAGGGTATTGCTCGCGCATTTCGTCTTCTCTCTCCCAGGTCGACTCCCCTGGAGAGTGATGTCTCCATGCAACACGAACCAAATGGATGGTTTGGTTCCGCAATACCTTCTCTCTGCGGTCCAAGATCTCTACGGGCTGCTCAGGGTAGCTGAGCGTTGGACCAACCTCAATCTCCGAGTGATCAAGTACGTGACTAGGGTCTGCCACGTACCGCCTCAGCTGTGACACATGGAACACATTATGCACTCCCTCCAATGCAGGCGGCAAGTCCAGTCTATATGCCACTGCACCTACCCTCGCCAGAATACCGAAGGGTCCGATGTAGCGTTGGCTAAGCTTCCCGCCTCTGCCAAAACGAATCGTTCCACGCGTCGGAGAAATCCGTAGGAATACTAGATCGCCAACCTAACACAAAAACAGTCTCAACACGCAGTCTAAACAAACAACAAACACAACCAGAAAACAACAATCTATACCTGAAACTCAAGGGGTCTACGGTGGCTGTCGGCCCAATGCCGCTGTCTGTCCTGCGCCACTCGCAGTCTGTCTCTGATGAGTTTTACCTTTTCTGCTGCATCCACGACCATTTCTGGTCCTAGCAAGGCTCTCTCTCCAACGTCGTCCCACGATAGCGGTGTACGACACCTCCGTCCATAAAGAGCCTCAAATGGTGACATCTCGATGCTGGCCTGGTAGCTGTTGTTGTAAGCAAACTCTACCAGGTGCAGATGATCCTCCCAAGAACCTCCGAGATCTAACACACAAGTGCATAGCATATCCTCGAGAGTCTGAATAGTCCTCTCAGACTGCCCGTCTGTCTGGGGGTGATATGCGGTACTGAACTTGAGCTGGGTGCCCAAGCTAGCCTGCAGACTCCTCCAGAAGTGGGAAGTGAAACGACTATCCCGATCTGAGACGATGCTCACAGGAACTCCATGAATCCTAACAATCTGTCGCACGTACATCTCTGCTAGCTTCTCTGTCGACGTGCCCACCTTGAAAGGTAAGAAATGGGCTGATTTGGTCAACCTGTCCACGATGACCCAAATCGCGTCCTTCTCTCCTGGAGAACGTGGAAGCCCTGAAACGAAATCCATGGTCACGTGCTCCCATTTCCATTCTGGAATCGGTAAAGGTTGAAGCAAACCTCCTGGCCTCTGCCGGTCTGCCTTTACCTGCTGGCACACTAGACACCGAGATACGAAGCGTGCTACCTCGCGCTTCATTCCATACCACCATACGTGCTCCCTCAAGTCTCGATACATCTTGTTGGCACCGGAATGCATCGAGTACTGAGAGCGGTGTGCCTCCTGTAAAACCTCCTCGCGCAGCTCCCCGCTAGGCACACATATCCTTGTGCCGTGCCGTAAGGAACCATCATCTGCGATAGTGAAGTCGTCCGACAATCCCATCTGAACCTGTGCTCTGATACTCCTCAGAGTCTCATCATCGTACTGCGCAGCTCTGATCCTGTCCATCAGTTCGGACTGTATCTGTAATCCCCATATCTGAATTTCAGTACCGGGAACTAACACCTCAATCTCCAAGCTCTCTAAATCCGTCAACAAATGTCTATCAGTCGTCAAGTACATAGCCATCGGATACCTGCTCAAGGCATCGGCGACTACGTTAGCCTTCCCTGGATGGTACTGCAATGAGATGTCGAAGTCCTTCATCAACTCCAACCATCTCCTCTGCCTCATGTTCAGCTCCTTCTGTGTGAATACGTACTTCAAGCTCTTGTGGTCTGTGAAGATTTCCATACGCTCTCCGTACAGGTAATGTTTCCACAGCTTTAGAGCGAAGATAACTGCTGCCAACTCTAAATCGTGGGTGGGATAGTTCTTTTCATGAGGGCGCAACTGCCTGGAAGCATAGGCAATTACTTTTCCGTGCTGCTGAAGAACACATCCCAGACCCTTCCCTGAAGCATCACTGTAGATGGTAAAACCACCTGTCCCTGATGGCAACGTCAAAATTGGAGCTGTCGTCAACCTCTTCTTCAGCTCATCAAATGCAGCCTGGCACTCCTCTGTCCAAACAAAATCTACGTCCTTCCTAGTCAGTCTGGTCATCGGCGCTGCAATCTTGGAGAAGTCTTGTACAAACCTCCTGTAGTATCCTGCAAGCCCGAGGAAACTCCTGATCTCAGCTACCGAACTGGGGGTAGCCCATGACTCCACTGCCTCGATCTTCTGTGGGTTAACCGAGATTCCGTCACCCGATACCACATGCCCAAGAAATTCAACCTTGTCAAGGAAGAATTCACACTTAGAGAGTTTCCCGTATAGCTTCTCCCTCCTGAGAGTCTCTAAGACCAATCTCAGGTACTCTTCGTGCTCCTCCGGTGTCTTAGAGTACACAAGAATATCGTCGATGAACACCACTACGAACTTATCAAGGTACTGGTGGAACACCTTGTTCATCAAGTTCATGAATACTGCCGGTGCATTGGTTAAACCAAATGGCATCACCAGAAACTCAAACTGGCCGTATCTGGTCCGAAAGGCTGTCTTCGGCGTGTCTTCTTTCTTCACCTTCACCTGGTGATAACCTGACCTCAAATCAATCTTTGAAAACACCCTCGCCCCGCTCAACTGGTCGAAAAGATCATCTATCCTCGGCAGCGGGTACTTATTCTTGATAGTGATATTGTTCAAAGCTCTATAATCAATGCACATGCGCACCGTGCCGTCCTTCTTCGGTACGAACAATACCGGAGCTCCCCATGGTGATGAACTGGATTTGATGAAGCCTTTGTCCTGCAGCTCCTCAACTTGCTTCTTCAGTTCTGCCAGCTCGCTGTTGTTGACTCTATAAACATGTTGTGAAATGGGCTCCGCTCCTGGAACCAAGTCTATAGAGAATTCAACATCCCTGTCTGGCGGCAAGCCTGGCAACTCTTCTGGAAATACATCCAGGAACTCCGCTATCAGAGGATGTGGCAACTCCTCTTCTTCTGTCCTGGCTCCGCAAAATGTGCTCCCTCTCTGTTCCGCTGTTCCTCTGACGACCTCGAACTTCGGCTCTCCTGGTGGTCTAAACAATACTCTGCCTCTATAACAATCTATAGTAGCATGATGCCTACTCAACCAGTCCATTCCGAGTACAATATCGTACCCCGGAAGTGGCATGACGAGTAAGCTCACGCTCAAGTCTCGGCCTCCTACTGATACTCTCCGGTCCTTGCAGTAATCACGGACTAGGATAATACCTCCACCAGTCATGATCTTGCAAGTCCTTGCTAGTGGTTCTGTGTCTAAATGATATCGAAGTGCATATGATACAGACACAAAACTATGGGAAGCGCCAGAGTCGAATAAGGTAAATGCAGGAATACAATCGAGAAGAACCGAACCTGTGATCAAGTCTCCTGCTGGCTCGATCTCCTCGACTGCTATGGCGTACGCTCGCCCCTGGGGTGCACCTCTCTGCTGCTGATGCTGGGCGAACTTCTGATTTTGTGGTGGAAGTGGTCCCCTCTGTTGTTGGCCTCCTGGTACGGTAGGTACCCTGCCTGGTCCTCTCTGGGCGGCTGCTCCACCCTGACCTGGATGAGTCCGAATGGTAGGGCAATCCCTCAGCTGATGTGTCGTCGATTCGCAGGACAAACATGAGCCCAATCTGTGCCTACAGATATCTCTAGTATGTCCCATCTTCCCGCAGTACGCACACTGGATGGCGGGCTGAGTCTGCCTCTGCTGCTGTTGCTGAACCTGCCCTCGAGCTGGTGCCTGGTGCTGTTGCTGAAAGTGTCTCTGCTGCTGCTGAAAGTGTGGATGCTTGCCTGTTCCCGCACTACTGTTTGCCCCTCCGGTAACATCGCGTCCCCTCTTGGGTCTGAGGTCCAAGTCATCCTCGGCTACTTGGGCATCCATCAATATGCCCTCATAGGTAGCTGTGCGACGTCCCGACGTGCGAGACTTGATCTCTCTTGTCAGCCCCTTTCTGAATTTCCGGGCCCTGTCCCCCGGATCTCTAATCATCGACGGCGCAAAGCGGCTCAGGCGGGAAAACTCCGCGGCATACTCGTCGACGGACGAGCTCCCCTGGGCTAAGTCATGGAACTGACTCTCCAAAGCTCCCAGGGCGACATCAGGAAAGAACTTTTCTTTGAAGAGCTCCTTGAAAGCTTCCCAAGTGAGTCCCCCGCGCAAGAGTCTCGGCTCCGTGCGAAACCACGTCAAGGCAATGTCGAACATCTGGCTGCCAGCGGCCTCGATCTGGAGCGCCTCTGGAATCTGCGCCAAACGCAAGTTCCTCTCGATGTCCTCTAGCCAATCATCGGCGTAGAGTATCCCTTCTGTCCCCTTGAACTCCCGAGGCATCATCCTCTTGAAGTCCACAATGGTGCCCGGCCTCTGTTGTTGCTGACCAGGTTGTTGCTGCTGCTGAGCGACCCTCTCCACAGCCTGGAGAGCCACTTGGTGAGCATTCTCCATGTTCACCCTCATCATCTCCGTCTGGGCCTGATGTGCCTCAGCCTGCACTCTCTGGGCCTCTGCCGACGTCCTCTGGGCATCGACCATGCCCTGTATCAAGGCGAACATCTGTGCCCCATCGACGGGCACACCTCCTGGATGCTGAGCTGGTGGTGGTGGAGGTGGTGGTGCCGTCGTAGCTGTGGGGACCCTCTGAACTGGTGGTGGAGGACCCCCGAATGCTGCAGACACTCCCACCTGTCCTGGAGATGTAGGAGGTGCTGCTGATGTCTGTCCGGCAGCGCGAGAGGTGGCAGACCTCTCTGAATCTGCTGCTCCGAGTCTCTGGGACCTTCTTGGCGGCATCCTGGAGACAGATCGAAAGATTCAATTAAGGCAATAGATATGATATCAAGGAAGGACAGAAAAATTTTTAAAGGAATTAATCATTAAGAATAGTATCATAAGAATCAGAATTCCCTAATTGTGATCGAGCATATCCTTGGCCTAATTCCTATTTCCTAAAACAGTCTAAGACTATGACTGGACCTGCATGGGCCACCACTAAAAACGTGTCACGACCCGCACCCGGAAATTGGGCATGAGTCGTGGGTACGTCCAACCTACGCCGCAGCATCGGCGGTAGAACGCTGTCTAGGTCACAACATGGTATATCCTGTCAATAGTCTCAACTCCGTACGGAGGACAATGATAACTCAAACACAGTTCTATAATATACTCAATCACAACTATAAACATAATGGCACGATGAGAATTTAAAAGAGTTCTATTTAAACCAATCACAAGAAGTTCAACTCAAATCCTGGGTCCAAATGACCTCACAAAGTCACAAATAAAATAAATACATCTCAGTCTCAGTCTCAGTCTAAAACAATAATGCAGAAAAATAATCTAAGCATGGGTAGGCAAGTTCTCCTCTAGGATAGGCACCTCCTCTGGGATTTCTGGGGTGAAATCCTCCTCTATTCCTGGACCGTAATGAGTAGGGCAAAAGTCCTCCAGGTCCTCTGAAAATGTTGTTATCCAGTCAGGATTGGAGCGAAGCACAAGCACTAACAGCAGTTTCATTAAATTGACAAAATCTATAAACAGTGTAAGAGATACAAGATGGAAATAAAAACTGAACATGTGAAGTACTGGAGAAAATGAAATAGACAAAAGAGCATCTAGCAATGAGCAATAAATAGTGAATGCTAGAACAGGTAAATCTGAATAAAGATAAAAACATCTAGCTAAGTGTTTGAATTATTAGTTTATCATGTGATCGGCTTGGGACTGGATCAGGCTGGTTATATATGATTAGCTATGATTCTTTTAGGTCAGGCTAACCGCATGGTTAGCTATGGTGCATATAATGGTCAGGCTAATCATATATAACAGCTATGGAGCATATAAGTGGTCAGGCCGCACCCGACGTGAGAAGTGGGGTGAGCTAAGGTGCATATAAATGTTTGGATATGATCACATAATCTACTAATAGTTCCCCATCCCCCAGCTAGCACAATGGATTCTAACCACGACTCCTCGTGATGGGGATCTAGGGTGCTAACCCGTGTATCCATAGTGTCGGAATCAAGTATGAAATACACTACAATTTATAGAAATAATCAACCATGAAAACTGTCAGAGAATGTACTCGCCTGTGGTCCTGAGCAAAATGTGAGGATCGAGGTCCAAAATGGAATCACAATGACCTATTTATGGAAATTCAATGTTAATTAATGAATTAAAAGAATAACATACTTAACAAATTTAAAAACGATGTTTCTAGGTCATGTCTAAGGTTTACTGGTCAATACTAGGTCCAACTAAGTCAATTGGTCTAAATTTGCCACTAACTAGTTAACACTAGCTATTCTAGGTATTCTAAATCATACTAGGTCAATCTAGTCATTATTAGTCTTATACTAACTAATACTAGCTAATATTCATTATACTAGGTATTATCATTATATATAACTCATATAGTGTGGTATATTGGTATCTTGCTGAAACTAGTTACTATTTCTTATACTATATGCTATCAGTATGTAAATAACTTACATATATATACTGAGTATATACCTTAACTGACACCAAGGTAAACCAATCCTGAGTTATCCTATACTGACACCCTTAGCATTTACCCACAGTACCCCATATTAACATCTATACTAATTTACCAACTCACTCACACTGCTAACTGATGCATTTCTTCCTAACACTAATACTAAAACCCCAATGCCCAACACACACTGAACAGGAATACACAGTCACACATAGACAGATATGGGCACTGATACACATATATCCTACTGATACTAACCCACTGCACATGTCCACATCTAACCTAGATAATTCACTCTCAAAAGGGGGCACACACACATGTATCTCAATGGCTAACTGAGATAATTTGGACTGCAACAGCCCCCCCACTTAATCTACTCTGAACCTTGCTAATAGAGCATCAGCCAAGTATCAGCAACAAGGGTATCAATATCACATTGATACTGAATTTCACAACAGAACTTCCCACTGCTACTCAAGACTACACACTATACATTATACCTTAGGGCCTGGGAATTTCTGAGACACATCTACTAAGGTTCTAGGCCTACTGCTACACCCCTACACCTGTAGACACATACTAGGAAAACACACAGTTCTAAGGTGCTGAACCCACACACAAAATCTGAACAAAACACTCTACACACACAGGAAACATAATTGCTCACTGCTCACTGAGTTTTGGGATACTCACACAACCTAACACCAACACTGATACTGTCACATTGGGTTTTCAATTCACAGGCACTCACACTGGAATCCCCTAACTGCTGATACCCCATTTACCCCACTGAAAATATATACATAATATATTCACACAGCCATATAAACACAGTTAGCACTGAGACACATAACCTACACACAGCACAGATACAACCAACACACTGTTTCAACTCTGCCCAGTTAACACACTCTCATCTCAGATACACACTCACTGAGACTTAACTAGGCTCACACACAAACTGCTACACATAGACATAGGTTCATATAGTCAGCTAGGCCCACACACTGCTAGGATACTGAGACACAAAAACTAAACCACTGAACTCACTCACTGAGTTCTCACTGACACTAAAATGCTTAAACACTGGTTTTGAATACTGAACACACACTCAAACACACAGGCAACTTCTCTCTGAGACACCCCTAACACACAGGCACACACAGCTATCTAATACAGGCCCACAGACCTACACATTCACACAGGTATTCACATACAGTCATTAATACACTGACATGAGGATACACCCTAGATTAAACACACAGGTAATCATAGACACAGATACTACTACTCATCTACCCCTCCCCCAATATACTGACACAGATATACACACAAACTAACCGCTCAATTACCCAGGTTCACACATAGCAATTTACTGCTTATCCAACCCAATCTGCACACATCCTGCACTGGAATCCCCCTCTCAACCTGACTGCACAGTGTCCACCCGACTGTGCACATAGGAACTCCACAGTGTCTGATACAATAAGACACTGCACATCCAAACATAGCACATAACCCGACTGTACAGGAACTCCCCCTCTTCAAACACACACACATCTACCACATAGATATATATATATAAACACACATCAAATCTATATACATATGTATAAATATATATATATACACACCATACATCAAATTAAATATTTTAGAGTAGATTAAATAGGTGTTCTTCCCTTTTTGGCATTACAACAAACACTTATCATGTGGAAAATAGGGTTTCATCTAGTTTACTCATGAACCTAACTTAAAACCCTACAAATCAAGATCAAACCTAAATGTAGAAGATGTAAACATGCCTACACGAAATCCCTAGGATTAGTGTTCCAGAAATTTAGGGAAAAACCAAATGAAAGTTCACCAAACCCTAGATCTCCTAGGTTTACATGAAAAAGCCATAAAATTCGAATTCCAACCTTAGGGTGGGTTCCTAATGGCCATGAACATCTGAAAACAGGAATTAAATGAATAAAAACTAGGGTTTTACCTGCAGGGAAGGTTTCTTCAACGAGGCTCTTCTTCTCCAAGGCTCCCTGACCCACGTTCTTTGCTTCTCTTGCTTTGGAGGAGAAAAAAATGGAACCAAGGGTTAGGGTTTCGAATTTTTGGAGTGGGAGATGGATTTCTCTAGTGGAGGCTAGGGTTTCTCCTGTTTACATGAAGGATGGCTTTGTGAGAAGCTTCCTTTATATATAAACCTAGTTCTAGGGTTTTCTTGCACAACTTTAGGTTTAAACCTTTATGTTAAGTCATGTAGGGCCTAATAGACTCAAGTTAAGTCAGCCTAGGGTTTTGAGGGTTCACCCTAATTTTGTATTCTAGGGTTTTTGCTAGAATAGGGTTTTCTAATGGATTCTAGGGTTATGACCTAAACTAAACATTCTAGTAATAATATAATTAGTTACAAAACTCAGCAATTAAATTTAAATTCATAATTATTTAAAACAGCTAAATTACAGAAATACCCTTATATGGAAAGTGGTAGTGACAAGTCTCCCCTCCTAAAAGAAATTTCGTCCTCGAAATTGGACTGAACTACAACAAGGATGAAACCAGGAAAGGAAATATACCTCAAGTCTGGAAGAGATAAGGGTATTGCTCGCGCATTTCGTCTTCTCTCTCCCAGGTCGACTCCCCTGGAGAGTGATGTCTCCATGCAACACGAACCAAATGGATGGTTTGGTTCCGCAATACCTTCTCTCTGCGGTCCAAGATCTCTACGGGCTGCTCAGGGTAGCTGAGCGTTGGACCAACCTCAATCTCCGAGTGATCAAGTACGTGACTAGGGTCTGCCACGTACCGCCTCAGCTGTGACACGTGGAACATATTATGCACTCCCTCCAATGCAGGCGGCAAGTCCAGTCTATATGCCACTGCACCTACCCTCGCCAGAATACCGAAGGGTCCGATGTAGCGTGGGCTAAGCTTCCCGCCTCTGCCAAAACAAATCGTTCCACGCGTCAGAGAAATCCGTAGGAATACTAGATCGCCAACCTAACACAAAAACAGTCTCAACACGCAGTCTAAACAAACAACAAACACAACCAGAAAACAACAATCTATACCTGAAACTCAAAGGGTCTACGGTGGCTGTCGGCCCAATGCCGCTGTCTGTCCTGCGCCACTCGCAGTCTGTCTCTGATGAGTTTTACCTTTTCTGCTGCATCCACGACCATTTCTGGTCCTAGCAAGGCTCTCTCTCCAACGTCGTCCCACGATAGCGGTGTACGACACCTCCGTCCATAAAGAGCCTCAAATGGTGACATCTCGATGCTGGCCTGGTAGCTGTTGTTGTAAGCAAACTCTACCAGGTGCAGATGATCCTCCCAAGAACCTCCGAGATCTAACACACAAGTGCATAGCATATCCTCGAGAGTCTGAATAGTCCTCTCAGACTGCCCGTCTGTCTGGGGGTGATATGCGGTACTGAACTTGAGCTGGGTGCCCAAGCTAGCCTGCAGACTCCTCCAGAAGTGGGAAGTGAAATGACTATCCCGATCTGAGACGATGCTCACAGGAACTCCATGAATCCTAACAATCTGTCGCACGTACATCTCTGCTAGCTTCTCTGTCGACGTGCCCACCTTGAAAGGTAAAAAATGGGCTGATTTGGTCAACCTGTCCACGATGACCCAAATCGCGTCCTTCCCTCCTGGAGAACGTGGAAGCCCTGAAACGAAATCCATGGTCACGTGCTCCCATTTCCATTCTGGAATCGGTAAAGGTTGAAGCAAACCTCCTGGCCTCTGCCGGTCTGCCTTTACCTGCTGGCACACTAGACACCGAGATACGAAGCGTGCTACCTCGCGCTTCATTCCATACCACCATACGTGCTCCCTCAAGTCTCGATACATCTTGTTGGCACCGGGATGCATCGAGTACTGAGAGCGGTGTGCCTCCTGTAAAACCTCCTCGCGCAGCTCCCCGCTAGGCACACATATCCTTGTGCCGTGCCGTAAGGAACCATCATCTGCGATAGTGAAGTCGTCCGACAATCCCATCTGAACCTGTGCTCTGATACTCCTCAGAGTCTCATCATCGTACTGCGCAGCTCTGATCCTGTCCATCAGTTCGGACTGTATCTGTAATCCCCATATCTGAATTTCAGTACCGGGAACTAACACCTCAATCTCCAAGCTCTCTAAATCCGTCAACAAATGTCTATCAGTCGTCAAGTACATAGCCATCGGATACCTGCTCAAGGCATCGGCGACTACGTTAGCCTTCCCTGGATGGTACTGCAATGAGATGTCGAAGTCCTTCATCAACTCCAACCATCTCCTCTGCCTCATGTTCAGCTCCTTCTGTGTGAATACGTACTTCAAGCTCTTGTGGTCTGTGAAGATTTCCATACGCTCTCCGTACAGGTAATATTTCCACAGCTTTAGAGCGAAGATAACTGCTGCCAACTCTAAATCGTGGGTGGGGTAGTTCTTTTCATGAGGGCGCAACTGCCTGGAAGCATAGGCAATTACTTTCCCGTGCTGCTGAAGAACACATCCCAGACCCTTCCCTGAAGCATCACTGTAGATGGTAAAACCACCTGTCCCTGATGGCAACGTCAAAATTGGAGCTGTCGTCAACCTCTTCTTCAGCTCATCAAATGCAGCCTGGCACTCCTCTGTCCAAACAAAATCCACGTCCTTCCTAGTCAGTCTGGTCATCGGCGCTGCAATCTTGGAGAAGTCTTGTACAAACCTCCTGTAGTATCCTGCAAGCCCGAGGAAACTCCTGATCTCAGCTACCGAACTGGGGGTAGCCCATGACTCCACTGCCTCGATCTTCTGTGGGTTAACCGAGATTCCGTCACCCGATACCACATGCCCAAGAAATTCAACCTTGTCAAGGAAGAATTCACACTTAGAGAGTTTCCCGTATAGCTTCTCCCTCCTGAGAGTCTCTAAGACCAATCTCAGGTGCTCTTCGTGCTCCTCCGGTGTCTTAGAGTACACAAGAATATCGTCGATGAACACCACTACGAACTTATCAAGGTACTGGTGGAACACCTTGTTCATCAAGTTCATGAATACTGCCGGTGCATTGGTTAAACCAAATGGCATCACCAGAAACTCAAACTGGCCGTATCTGGTCCGAAAGGCTGTCTTCGGCGTGTCTTCTTTCTTCACCTTCACCTGGTGATAACCTGACCTCAAATCAATCTTTGAAAACACCCTCGCCCCGCTCAACTGGTCGAAAAGATCATCTATCCTCGGCAGCGGGTACTTATTCTTGATAGTGATATTGTTCAAAGCTCTATAATCAATGCACATGCGCACCGTGCCGTCCTTCTTCGGTACGAACAATACCGGAGCTCCCCATGGTGATGAACTGGATTTGATGAAGCCTTTGTCCTGCAGCTCCTCAACTTGCTTCTTCAGTTCTGCCAGCTCGCTGTTGTTGACTCTATAAACATGTTGTGAAATGGGCTCCGCTCCTGGAACCAAGTCTATAGAGAATTCAACATCCCTGTCTGGCGGCAAGCCTGGCAACTCTTCTGGAAATACATCCAGGAACTCTGCTATCAGAGGATGTGGCAACTCCTCTTCTTCTGTCCTGGCTCCGCAAAATGTGCTCCCTCTCTGTTCCGCTGTTCCTCTGACGACCTCGAACTCCGGCTCTCCTGGTGGTCTAAACAATACTCTGCCTCTATAACAATCTATAGTAGCATGATGCCTACTCAACCAGTCCATTCCGAGTACAATATCGTACCCCGGAAGTGGCATGACGAGTAAGCTCACGCTCAAGTCTCGGCCTCCTACTGATACTCTCCGGTCCTTGCAGTAATCACGGACTAGGATAATACCTCCACCAGTCATGATCTTGCAAGTCCTTGCTAGTGGTTCTGTGTCTAAATGATATCGAAGTGCATATGATACAGACACAAAACTATGGGAAGCGCCAGAGTCGAATAAGGTAAATGCAGGAATACAATCGAGAAGAACCGAACCTGTGATCAAGTCTCCTGCTGGCTCGATCTCCTCGACTGCCATGGCGTACGCTCGCCCCTGGGGTGCACCTCTCTGCTGCTGATGCTGGGCGAACTTCTGATTTTGCGGTGGAAGTGGTCCCCTCTGTTGTTGGCCTCCGGGTACGGTAGGTACCCTGCCTGGTCCTCTCTGGGCGGCTGCTCCACCCTGACCTGGACAAGTCCGAATGGTAGGGCAATCCCTCAGCTGATGTGTCGTCGATCCGCAGGACAAACATGAGCCCAATCTGTGCCTGCAGATATCTCTAGTATGTCCCATCTTCCCGCAGTACGCACACTGGATGGCGGGCTGAGTCTGCCTCTGCTGCTGTTGCTGAACCTGCCCTCGAGCTGGTGCCTGGTGCTGTTGCTGAAAGTGTCTCTGCTGCTGCTGAAAGTGTGGACGCTTGCCTGTTCCCGCACTACTGTTTGCCCCTCCGGTAACATCGCGTCCCCTCTTGGGTCTGAGGTCCAAGTCATCCTCGGCTACTTGGGCATCCATCAATATGCCCTCATAGGTAGCTGTGCGACGTCCCGACGTGCGAGACTTGATCTCTCTTGTCAGCCCCTTTCTGAATTTCCGGGCCCTGTCCCCCGGATCTCTAATCATCGACGGCGCAAAGCGGCTCAGGCGGGAAAACTCCGCGGCATACTCGTCGACGGACGAGCTCCCCTGGGCTAAGTCATGGAACTGACTCTCCAAAGCTCCCAGGGCGACATCAGGAAAGAACTTTTCTTTGAAGAGCTCCTTGAAAGCTTCCCAAGTGAGTCCCCCGCGCAAGAGTCTCGGCTCCGTGCGAAACCACGTCAAGGCAATGTCGAACATCTGGCTGCCAGCGGCCTCGATCTGGAGCGCCTCTGGAATCTGCGCCAAACGCAAGTTCCTCTCGATGTCCTCTAGCCAATCATCGGCGTAGAGTATCCCTTCTGTCCCCTTGAACTCCCGAGGCATCATCCTCTTGAAGTCCACAATGGTGCCCGGCCTCTGTTGTTGCTGACCAGGTTGTTGCTGCTGCTGAGCGACCCTCTCCACAGCCTGGAGAGCCACTTGGTGAGCATTCTCCATGTTCACCCTCATCATCTCCGTCTGGGCCTGATGTGCCTCAGCCTGCACTCTCTGGGCCTCTGCCGACGTCCTCTGGGCATCGACCATGCCCTGTATCAAGGCGAACATCTGTGCCCCATCGACGGGCACACCTCCTGGATGCTGAGCTGGTGGTGGTGGAGGTGGTGGTGCCGTCGTAGCTGTGGGGACCCTCTGAACTGGTGGTGGAGGACCCCCGAATGCTGCAGACACTCCCACCTGTCCTGGAGATGTAGGAGGTGCTGCTGATGTCTGTCCGGCAGCGCGAGAGGTGGCAGACCTCTCTGAATCTGCTGCTCCGAGTCTCTGGGACCTTCTTGGCGGCATCCTGGAGACAGATCGAAAGATTCAATTAAGGCAATAGATATGATATCAAGGAAGGACAGAAAAATTTCTAAAGGAATTAATCATTAAGAATAGTATCATAAGAATCAGAATTCCCTAATTGTGATCGAGCATATCCTTGGCCTAATTCCTATTTCCTAAAACAGTCTAAGACTATGACTGGACCTGCATGGGCCACCACTAAAAACGTGTCACGACCCGCACCCGAAAATTGGGCATGAGTCGTGGGTACGTCCAGCCTACGCCGCAGCATCGGCGGTAGAACGCTGTCTAGGTCACAACATGGTATATCCTGTCAATAGTCTCAACTCCGTACGGAGGACAATGATAACTCAAACACAGTTCTATAATATACTCAATCACAACTATAAACATAATGGCACGATGAGAATTTAAAAGAGTTCTATTTAAACCAATCACAAGAAGTTTAACTCAAATCCTGGGTCCAAATGACCTCACAAAGTCACAAATAAAATAAATACATCTCAGTCTCAGTCTCAGTCTAAAACAATAATGCAGAAAAATAATCTAAGCATGGGTAGGCAAGTTCTCCTCTAGGATAGGCACCTCCTCTGGGATTTCTGGGGTGAAATCCTCCTCTATTCCTGGACCGTAATGAGTAGGGCAAAAGTCCTCCAGGTCCTCTGAAAATGTTGTTATCCAGTCAGGATTGGAGCGAAGCACAAGCACTAACAGCAGTTTCATTAAATTGACAAAATCTATAAACAGTGTAAGAGATACAAGATGGAAATAAAAACTGAACATGTGAAGTACTGGAGAAAATGAAATAGACAAAAGAGCATCTAGCAATGAGCAATAAATAGTGAATGCTAGAACAGGTAAATCTGAATAAAGATAAAAACATCTAGCTAAGTGTTTGAATTATTAGTTTATCATGTGATCGGCTTGGGACTGGATCAGGCTGGTTATATATGATTAGCTATGATTCTTTTAGGTCAGGCTAACCGCATGGTTAGCTATGGTGCATATAATGGTCAGGCTAATCATATATAACAGCTATGGAGCATATAAGTGGTCAGGCCGCACCCGACGTGAGAAGTGGGGTGAGCTATGGTGCATATAAATGTTTGGATATGATCACATAATCTACTAATAGTTCCCCATCCCCCAGCTAGCACAATGGATTCTAACCACGACTCCTCGTGATGGGGATCTAGGGTGCTAACCCGTGTATCCATAGTGTCGGAATCAAGTATGAAATACACTACAATTTATAGAAATAATCAACCATGAAAACTGTCAGAGAATGTACTCGCCTGTGGTCCTGAGCAAAATGTGAGGATCGAGGTCCAAAATGGAATCACAATGACCTATTTATGGAAATTCAATGTTAATTAATGAATTAAAAGAATAACATACTTAACAAATTTAAAAACGATGTTTCTAGGTCATGTCTAAGGTTTACTGGTCAATACTAGGTCCAACTAAGTCAATTGGTCTAAATTTGCCACTAACTAGTTAACACTAGCTATTCTAGGTATTCTAAATCATACTAGGTCAATCTAGTCATTATTAGTCTTATACTAACTAATACTAGCTAATATTCATTATACTAGGTATTATCATTATATATAACTCATATAGTGTGGTATATTGGTATCTTGCTGAAACTAGTTACTATTTCTTATACTATATGCTATCAGTATGTAAATAACTTACATATATATACTGAGTATATACCTTAACTGACACCAAGGTAAACCAATCCTGAGTTATCCTATACTGACACCCTTAGCATTTACCCACAGTACCCCATATCAACATCTATACTAATTTACCAACTCACTCACACTGCTAACTGATGCATTTCTTCCTAACACTAATACTAAAACCCCAATGCCCAACACACACTGAACAGGAATACACAGTCACACATAGACAGATATGGGCACTGATACACATATATCCTACTGATACTAACCCACTGCACATGTCCACATCTAACCTAGATAATTCACTCTCAAAAGGGGGCACACACACATGTATCTCAATGGCTAACTGAGATAATTTGGACTGCAACAGCCCCCCCCCTCTTAATCTACTCTGAACCTTGCTAATAGAGCATCAGCCAAGTATCAGCAACAAGGGTATCAATATCACATTGATACTGAATTTCACAACAGAACTTCCCACTGCTACTCAAGACTACACACTATACATTATACCTTAGGGCCTGAGAATTTCTGAGACACATCTACTAAGGTTCTAGGCCTACTGCTACACCCCTACACCTGTAGACACATACTAGGAAAACACACAGTTCTAAGGTGCTGAACCCACACACAAAATCTGAACAAAACACTCTACACACACAGGAAACACAATTGCTCACTGCTCACTGAGTTTTGGGATACTCACACAACCTAACACCAACACTGATACTGTCACATTGGGTTTTCAATTCACAGGCACTCACACTGGAATCCCCTAACTGCTGATACCCCATTTACCCCACTGAAAATATATACATAATATATTCACACAGCCATATAAACACAGTTAGCACTGAGACACATAACCTACACACAGCACAGATACAACCAACACACTGTTTCAACTCTGCCCAGTTAACACACTCTCATCTCAGATACACACTCACTGAGACTTAACTAGGCTCACACACAAACTGCTACACATAGACATAGGTTCACATAGTCAGCTAGGCCCACACACTGCTAGGATACTGAGACACAAAAACTAAACCACTGAACTCACTTACTGAGTTCTCACTGACACTAAAATGCTTAAACACTGGTTTTGAATACTGAACACACACTCAAACACACAGGCAACTTCTCTCTGAGACACCCCTAACACACAGGCACACACAGCTATCTAACACAGGCCCACAGACCTACACATTCACACAGGTATTCACATACAGTCATTAATACACTGACATGAGGATACACCCTAGATTAAACACACAGGTAATCATAGACACAGATACTACTACTCATCTACCCCTCCCCCAATATACTGACACAGATATACACACAAACTAACTGCTCAATTACCCAGGTTCACACATAGCAATTTACTGCTTATCCAACCCAATCTGCACACATCCTGCACTGGAATCCCCCTCTCAACCTGACTGCACAGTGTCCACCCGACTGTGCACATAGGAACTCCACCGTGTCTGATACAATAAGACACTGCACATCCAAACACAGCACATAACCCGACTGTACAGGAACTCCCCCTCTTCAAACACACACACATCTACCACATAGATATATATATATAAACACACATCAAATCTATATACATATGTATAAATATATATATATACACACCATACATCAAATTAAATATTTTAGAGTAGATTAAATAGGTGTTCTTCCCTTTTTGGCATTACAACAAACACTTATCATGTGGAAAATAGGGTTTCATCTAGTTTACTCATGAACCTAACTTAAAACCCTACAAATCAAGATCAAACCTAAATGTAGAAGATGTAAACATGCCTACACGAAATCCCTAGGATTAGTGTTCCAGAAATTTAGGGAAAAACCAAATGAAAGTTCACCAAACCCTAGATCTCCTAGGTTTACATGAAAAAGCCATAAAATTCGAATTCCAACCTTAGGGTGGGTTCCTAATGGCCATGAACATCTGAAAACAGGAATTAAATGAATAAAAACTAGGGTTTTACCTGCAGGGAAGGTTTCTTCAACGAGGCTCTTCTTCTCCAAGGCTCCCTGACCCACGTTCTTTGCTTCTCTTGCTTTGGAGGAGAAGAAAATGGAACCTAGGGTTAGGGTTTCGAATTTTTGGAGTGGGAGATGGATTTCTCTAGTGGAGGCTAGGGTTTCTCCTGTTTACATGAAGGATGGCTTTGTGAGAAGCTTCCTTTATATATAAACCTAGTTCTAGGGTTTCCTTGCACAGCTTTAGGTTTAAACCTTTATGTTAAGTCATGTAGGGCCTAATAGACTCAAGTTAAGTCAGCCTAGGATTTTGAGGGTTCACCCTAATTTTGTATTCTAGGGTTTTTGCTAGAATAGGGTTTTCTAATGGATTCTAGGGTTATGACCTAAACTAAACATTCTAGTAATAATATAATTAGTTACAAAACTCAGCAATTAAATTTAAATTCATAATTATTTAAAACAGCTAAATTACAGAAATACCCTTATATGGAAAGTGGTAGTGACACCAGCGCTGCCATGACTGCTCCTCCGGCAGGCCATCTCCGCCACCAGCCTCCTTCACCCGAGCCGGCCACACTCCACTGCACCCCCGACCGAGATCCCCTCCGACAACCAACTGCTCCTCCGTTTGCCATTATTGCCACTACCTCGACAACCTCGCCTTTATCTTCTCCGACCTAGTGTACTCCCGCGGCTTCGACACCCCCACGGCCAGATTCTTCTTCCCCATATTTCCCGTTCGACCACTCAACCACCACCCTCGTCTTCATCTTCCCCGACGAGATACCCTGCACCGCCACTACTTCACTGCCCCGAGTTCCACACCCTGGCCATATCCCCGTCGACTCTACGAACCACCAACTCCAGCTTTACCCCGGTGTCCTCTCCACCTCCAGACCAGCCACTTCACCGTACCACCACCTCCTGTCCGATCTACCACCGCCTCCAGCAATACCTCGTCGAGGTATACCACTCCCCCCTCTCTATATTAATATATATATTATGTTGTATTTTAGGGTTATTGTTGTTATATATGGTTTTGTGTACATTAGCTAGGGTTTATGTTTATATAAGGTTTTATGTAGATGTAGTGTAGTAAATGACCTTGTGATTAATAATGGGATCAGAGTTTAATATTGAGTTTAGGATTTTGAATGCGTTAATGTTCATAGATGGAGGCTATAAAACATAGATATTCGAGGGTTGGAAATGTTAAATATAATGAGGTTAGGGGTTTAAATGCCCTATAAGATTTTCAGGGGTTTTATACATAATAAAATATGCATTGAGATTTTAGGGTACATTATATGGTTTTATATGATTCTTAATTATTATTAAGGAACAGGTAAATTATGATAAAATACTGTGTGTTATCCTTAAGTTGTTCATTATTTTAAGGATTTGGTTATTAATGACGAACTCGATTAAGGAATACAAATAGGTATTTGTGAACTATGCATATGTGAGAAGGGTAGAATACTTAAATAATTGGTTATAATTGAGGGTTTGATCAATAAGTTAGTTATTTATTTCGAGGATGATAATTCAATATACATGCTCACGTCTGTGAACACCGGGAGGAGAAAACCAGAGGATTGATCATGGTTGGAGATACTGATAAACATCGTGGAGAGGTATATGATTGAGGATTGTCTGATGATAGTGTACTGTGATTGATCGTAATAGATATAACCCTCTAGCTTAGTGTCTTCTGACTTGTAACTGAGGTTTGGATCAGGGTTGATTAACTGAATATCATGATTGAGGATTTGGTTGATGATATTGTACAGATGACTAGTTTGATTTGATGTAACATACCAATAGTCAACTTTGGTCAACCCTCTAGCATCATGTCCCTGTGAGATGTAGCTGAGTCTGGGCATATGTTTAGATGTGTGTCACATCCCTGTTTGCCGCATAATAGTTTATTGATTGAGTTTGTATCTCATTTCTAGGTACTACAGGACCTGCGGACTTGGACATTGTACCAGATTCCCATATTCAGCAGCCGGACGCAGGCAAGTGTACCTTGCCACCCTGTATTTCAGTTACAGATATTTTATTATTTTATTATGTTCATTGTGCGCGTGATTGTTTATAATTGATACTTCGCGTCCGGGTCACAACCGGGTGTAGACGTTATCGTAACATCTTGTAACGAATGTTAGATATTCGTAACACCTTGATGTACGTACCTGAGTACATCGTTATCCCAAGACACATTCATACACTGTCATCATGCCAGATTCCTGTATCCTGATACTGATATCATGACTGGAGACTGGGACGACCTTAGGGTCACGTTGTTGATAATATTACTGTGCGAAGAGACTGCTAGATAGAGGTTCAGGTTCAGCGCACAATCGTTGACCGCTTGGGAAGGGGAAGACAGTTACTAGACGTTTGGGCTCCTCTGCACGCGCTTATATATGTATATGTATTATATCTGTAGCGATCCTGTATCTAGTGTAGTTGTATCACCCGTGTGACTCCTTGCCCGGAGCTGCGGTACGTCCCGTGTGTTTCCGTGTCCGGAGCTACGGTTTTATTTTGGATAGTCCACGCGTCGAATATTGTCTTTAAACTGTGTCACACTTAGTTGGTTATGCTAGATTATCCCATTATTGCACTTGTACTTTCTGTTATACTTGGCATGCTATATTTTTGTACCATGTTACGTCCCTCTGAGGACCTGGTTCCCTGCCAGTTTTGTAGCATAGACGATTACGGAGCATTTGGAGTTGCTGATGGAATTGGATGTCTTGCGGGCACTGTACCAGGTACTCATATTATTTCTACCGGCATTATGGTTACTCTATTCATATTGATTATTCATCTGCTATTGTAGCCTAGTTTTTGTAGACTCATCTCTTCCCAAGTCTATTCGAGTTTGTGTGTTATTGGGCGGCCGACTTTAGCACTTGTAACTCTTTCTTGTATACTTTTTGTTTATTATGGATTGAGACACAGAGGTTTACATTTATGGGATATTTAGCTAGTGCCCTTTATATTATACAGCTTATATGTATTCGAGTCAGACCAGAGTCTGGTCGAATGCGTAGCTGGCGTGTCACGTATTCCTGGTCCTATGTATTTTGGGACTGGGGCGTGACATATTTTTATAGTAGTCCATGCAGGTCCGAATTAAATCGTCTTGGTCACCTGACTGTGCCAAGCGAGCCTGAAATTAGGAATAGATATTATGATTGTTGAATAGGATCTTAATCCGTAATCGATTTTAAAAACTTACTTTGTATGCGATTATCGCCCATGGACCTCCAATTTGTATTCGTTCAATTTTTGTCAATATCGTTATCATTGTTTCTCATCCCCTATTGTTCGGGAAGGCGAACGCTTGCGCCTGATATTTTCCTCCAGAAGAAGATCGTTGTCCAGACGACAGAAGACAGAATTCGTATATCTTTCTCTGAGAAGATTGTTACCTTATCAGGATAGATTGATAGGTGCTTTTTGGATTCTAGAACTAGTGTGGAAGGCTAGCAAGAGAATTGAACCCAGTAGTACCCTACCCGTGCTTAAGATAGCAGTAATCTTGGAAGTACTGGGAGCTGGAAAGAATGTTGAACATGACCTAGAATAAATTTTTTGAAACGCATAGCCGATTCTGGAAACTAGTGGTTGTATATGATAGCAATACTAGGAACGATGTTATGAGCTAGAGGAGATAAAATTTTAGGCTCTCACCGGGAAGATGATAATCTGATTCCAGGATTTCTAGTGTGTGCTTGGGTGATACCATTGTTGTACTATGTGACTTGTAGAGATAAATAACAGGAAGAAGAAATTTGAGGAATAAAATTTTAGGAAAAATTTTGAGGAGAAGAGAAATTATACATTAGGCGAGGAAGAATTTTTCTTTTTGGAGGATTGATGTTGAAAACAGAACGAGAGAATTTATTATGGGATTAAGTCTAGACTAAGACATTGACCTAGGAATAGATTGGTTGAATCAATACCACGCGACGCTAGATTGTCAACAGGATTGCATTATTTTTAGACCACCAAGTTACCCTGAGTTGAGTTTCTTCAGGAAGCCCAGGAGCATGGGGCCCATCTACCTTAGGGGCACATAATGCAAAAGGTGAACCAGTGTACCCCCGTATTATATCAGAGTTTGAGGATGTATTTCTAGATAATCTTCCAGGCCTGCCACCTGACAGAGAGGTAGAGTTAGCTATAAAGTTGACTCCAAGAGCCAAGCCGATTATTTTCCCGTCTTCAGACTAGCACTGATAGAGTTGGTTGAGTTGAAGGTCCATCATAGAGGATCTCTTAGACAAGGGTTTCAGTCGGGCTAGTGTTTCTCCATGGGGAGTACCCATCTTATTGTGCCGAAGAAGGACGGGACAGTACGTTTGCGTATTGCTTTCAGGGATGGTATATTTGTGTATCGATTACAGGGCGTAAAGTGTTGTAACGATAAAGCAAAAGTACCCTATGCTGTGCATCAAAAATTTATTTAATCAGCTTAGTGGTGCGTGTGTATTCTCGAAGATCGATCTCACATCCGGTTATCATCATATCAAGGTACGGAGAGAGGACATCCCGAAGATAACTTTTCGGACGAAGTATGGACACTATGAGTTTCTAGTCATGCCTTTTGGTTTAACCAACATGCCAGCAGTATTTATGAGCCTGATGAATAGTGTTTTCTACCAGTACTTAGATAAGTTCATGGTGGTATTTATCGACGACATCTTGATATATTCCAAGATCCAGGAGGAGCACGAGAGACATCTCAGGATCGTGTTGGAGACGCTGAGGTAGGAGAGGTTGTATGCCAAGCCCAGCAAATATGAGTTATGTTTAGATAGAATAGATAACCTCCGCATCAAGACAGCTGAGAGTTCATGAGGAGAACTATCCGACGCACGACATAGAGCTAGCTGCAGTGATAATTGCACTAAAGCGATGGATACACTACCTTTATGGAGAGTGTGTTGAGATTTATATAGATCATAAAAAGTCTGAAGTATATCACACGCAGATGGAGCTCAACATGAGATAGAGGCGCTGGCTAGAGTTGATTATCGAGTTATAGTACCACCCTGGCAAAGCGAATGTAGTGGCAGATGTCTTAAGCAGGAAGCCCGTGGCATATTTTTACGACTCATCGCCAGTTGTTAGAGGATCTTTAGGAGCCCAAGATTAAGATTGTATTGCCAGGAATGGAATGGACAGATAGCCAGTCTCGAGATTCAGTCTACATTGATTGAGAGGATCAAGGTAGCCCTGCCTACAGAAGTGAGATTTTGGCGACTGCGAGAGCGGACAGAGGCCGGCATGCAGACGGGACTCAGGATTCATGAAGACGGAACGTTGAGGTGTGAAGATCGCCTATACGTTCCGAGTGGCGAGCTACGCCAGGAGTTGATGACCGAGGCTCATAGCTCGATTTATTCTATTCATCCCGGGGGTACGAAGAGGTACCGAGATTTGAGGCAACATTATTGGTGGCATGGGATAAAGAGAGAGATTGCAAGATTTGTGACAAGATATTTAGTTTGTTAGCAAGTCAAGGCTGAATATCAGAGGACTGCAGGACTATTGCAGCCGCTTCCCATTCTCGAGTGGAAGTGGGAACACATTACCATAGACTTCGTCACAGGATTCCCACGGAGCCCTAGCAGGAAGGATGCAGTTTGGGTTGTCGTAGATAGACTCACCAAGTCTGCACATTTCTTGCCCTTCATAGTTGGGCAGTCCACGGAGATATTAGCTGACATGTATATGAGGCAGATAGTACGACTTCATGGAGTGCTTGTCAGCATTGTATCGGATCATGATTCCAGATTCACATCACATTTTTGGCGGAGTATGTAGGAGAGTCTAGGAACTTGTCTCAAGTTCAGCACTACATATCATCCATAGACTGATGGCCAGTCAGAGCACACGATACATATACTAGAGGATATGTTGAGAGCAAGCATGATCAATTTTGGAGGATCTTGGGAGGACCATCTACCCTAGGTAGAATTCTCCTACAATAACAGCTACCAGGCTAGCATACAGATGGCACCTTAGGAGGCACTGTACGGCAGGAAGTGTAGGTCACCATTATATTAGAGTGACGTGGGAGAGCGTCAGATACTTGGCCCAGAGTTGGTGACACAGACAGTGGAGAAAGTCAAGCAGATTCAGAGCCACCTGCGTGTAGCACAGGATAGACAAAAACATTGGGCAGATGCCCATCGCAGACCTTTAGAGTTCAAGGAAGGTGACCTTGTATTTTTTAATATATCGCCTACTCGTGGTACCATCAGATTCGGAGGCAGAGGCAAGCCGAGTCCGAGGTACATCGGACCTTTTGACATCTTAGAACGAGTTGGCGAAGTGGCTTATCGTCTTGTATTGCCTCCATCATTAGAAGGAGTGTATGACGTATTTCATGTATCATAGTTGAGGAGATATGTGGCAGACCCCAGCCACGTGATTGATCATTCAGAGATTACAGTCGGGCCCAGTTTATCTTATGTAGAGCAGCCAGTGGAGATACTCGATCACAGTGAGAAGACTTTGAGAGGTTAGACTATTCGACTAGTCAGAGTTGAATGGAAGCATCATTCGCCAGGCGAATCTACCTGGGAGCACGAGAATTCTATTCAGCAGTATTTTCGTATTTATTTGAGGATCGAGGTACGAATTTACGTACCGTATTTGATTACCAGTTTATTTTTAAATTCTCATAGCTATTATCGTGCTTTACTTTTAATTTTGGGGACAAAATTTTTCTAAGTTGGGATGTAAACCCCCTCAATTATTTTTATAGATAGTCTGGTATGGGATGGAAAATTTTGGTAAAACAGCAGACGATTGAGGTTTAGAGTAAGGTTGCAGATGTCTGATTATTTTTAATTTAACCCTCGGCACACACTACCGTTGTTGAAATATTCGGAGCCCAACATCAGCCCATAAATTCTAACAGATTGTTGCACTCTTGACTTGACATGCCAATTTAGGTGCTGGACTTTTCCGTCACTGAAAATCATTTTTTTCTTGTGCTCTAAATTAATTGCACAATTTTCCATAACCGAAATCCATATTTAATCCCGTATCGCGCACCTGTGTCATTGCCATCAATTTTGAGACACCAACTTAATCCATTGAGCCGGACCAATAAAAGGGTCCACGACTAACACCAAGTCTACACTATTCATGACCCTTGTGTCACTCCCAATTGAGATCCCATGTGCACCCATTTGATTTAAGAGCATATGACAATTTATTCTAATTAAATTGGGGATACCAACTTTGACTAATACCATTTTAATCCCTATTTAATTCCAATGCCCATTTAATTAAGCCCATACAAAACACACAACACCCCCTCACCCTACAAAATACCAAATACCAAATCCCCCATAATTTTTCTATCATTTTATATGTTTGTGCAAATACCCAAACTTAAGGGGCTAATTTGCAAATATTGTAACATGTGTCAAAACCTCATTGGTCTAGGCCAAATGGAGAAGACCCTCTCTTTTGACCAAGTCAATCCTCTCTTCCCCTCTCATTTGCATGAAGAAATCAATCTTTTCATGAGAGATCTCCACCACCCATTTGAAATGGGTCAATCCCCACCATCCAATCCATACACACCATCCTATAAAATGTCTCCATCACACCCCTCTTCCCCATGCCGGCCCTAATCCTAAGGGAGCCTTGGAAACCTCACCCCCTCTCTCTCTCCTCCCTCTCCTACACTACAAACCGTAGGAAATTTCTTCTCCCATTTTCTTCTTCATCTTCATCTTCCTTTCACCTTCTCCTTCTTCCCTCCTTCTCCTTCCTTGGTGAACCAACACCCGGTCGAGATCTCCTCCGGCCAGCTGAACCTCCACGACCGCCTCGGCTACGACCAGCCCAGCAAGGCCGTCGAGTGGCTCATCAAGGCCGTCGCCTCCTCTATTGCCGGAGCCTCCATCGACCCGACTTTATCGCCACGAGCTTCTCCCTGCACCACCCTCGACTGTCCATGCTCCGGCCAATACCACAATCCGGCGCTGCCACGACTGCTCCTCCAACAGGCCATCTCCGCCACCAGCCTCCTTCACCCGAGCCGGCCACACTCCACTGCACCCCCGGCCGAGATCCCCTTTGGCAACCAACTGCTCCTTCGTCCGCCATTACTGCCACCACCACGACAACCTCGCCTTCATCTTCTCCGGCCTGCTGTATTCCTGCGACTTCGATACCCACACGGCCAGTTTCATGTTCCCCACATTTCCCGTTCGACCACTCAACCACCACCCTCGTCTTCATCTTCCCCGACGAGATCCCCCGCATCGCCACCACTTCACTACCCCGAGTTCCACACCCCAGCCACATCCCCGTCGACTCCACGAACCACCAACTCCAGCTTCACCCTGGCGTCCTCCCCACCTCTAGACCAGGCACTTCACCGTACCACCACCTCCTGTCCGTTCTACCACCACCTCCAGCAATACCTCATCGAGGTATACCACTCCCCCCTTTCTATATTGATATATATATTGTGTTGTGTTTTTAGGGTTATTGTTGTTATATATGGTTTTGTGTACATTATCTAGGGATTATGTTTAAGGTTTTATGTAGATGTAGTGTAGTAAATGACCTTGTGATTAATAATGGGATTAGAGTTTAATGTTGAGTTTAGGATTTTGAATGTGTTAATGTTCATAGATGGAGGCTATAAAACATAGATATTCGAGGGTTGGAAATATTAAATATAATGAGGTTAGGGGTTTAAATGCCCTATGAGATTTTTAGGGGTTTTATACATAATAAAATATGCATTAAGATTTTAGGGTACATTACATGGTTTTATATGATTCTTAATTATTATTAAGGAACAGGTAAATTATGATGAAATACTGTGTGTTATCCTTAAGTTGTTCATTATTTTGAGGATTTGGTTATTAATGATGAACTCGATTGAGGAATACAAATAGGTATTTGTGAACTATGCATATGTGAGAAGGGTAGAATACTTAAATGATTGGTTATAATTGAGGGTATAATCAATAAGTTAGTTATTTATTTTGAGGATGATAATTCAATATACATGCTCATGTCTGTGAATACCGAGAGGAGAAACCCAGAGGATTGATCATGGCTGGAGATACTGATAAACATCGTGGAGAGGTATATGATGGAGGATTGTCTGATGATAGTATACTGTGATTGATCGTAATAAATATAACCCTCTAGCTTAGTGTCTTCTGACTTGTAACTGAGGTTTGGATCAGGGTTGATCAACTGAATATCGTGATTAAGGATTTGGTTGATAATATTGTACAGATGACTTGTTTGATTTGATGTAACGTACCAATAGTCAACTTTGGTCAACCCTCTAGCGTCATGTCATTGTGAGTTATAACTGAGTCTGGGCATATATTTAGACGTGTGTCACATCCCTGTTTGCCGCGTGATAGTTTATTGATTGAGTTTGTATCTCATCTCTATGTACTACGGGACCTGCGGACTTAGACGTTGTACCAGATTCCCATCTTCAGCAGCCGGACGCAGGCAAGTGTACCTTGCCACCCTGTATTTTAGTTACAGATATTTTATTATTTTATTATGTACATTGTGTGCGTGATTGTTTTCAATTGATACTTCGCGTCTGGATCACAACCGGGTATAGACGTTGTCGTAACATCTTGTAACGAATGTTAGATATTCGTAATACCTTAATGTATGTACCTGAGTATATCATCACCCCAGGACACATTCATACACTGTCATTGTGCCAGATTCTTGTATCCTGATACTGACATCATGACTGGAGACTGGGACGACCTTAGGGTCACATTGTTGATAGTATTACTGTGCGAAGAGACTGCTAGATAGAGGTTCAGGTTCAACGCACAATCGTTGACCACTTGGAAAGGGAAAGACAGTTACTAGACGTTTGGGCTCCTCTGTACGCGCTTATATATGTATATGTATTGTATCTGTAGTGATCCTGTATCTAGTGTAGTTGTATCACCCGTGTGACTCCTTGCCCGGAGCTGCGGTACGTCCCGTGTATTTTCTTGTTCGGAGCTACGATTTTATTTTGGATAGCCCATGCGTCTAATATTATCTTTAAACTGTGTCACACTTAGTTGGTTATGCTAGATTACCCCGTCATTAAACTTGTACTTTCTGTTATACTTGGCATGCTGTATTTTTGTACCTTGTTACGTCCCTCTAAGGACCTGGTTCCCTGCCAGTTTTGTAGCATAGACGATTATGGAGCATTTGGAGTTGCTGATGGAGTTGCATGTCTTGCGGGTACTGTACCAGGTACACATATTATTTCTACCGGCATTATGGTTACTCTATTCATATTGATTATTCATCTTCTGTTGTAGCCTAGTTTTTGTAGACTCATCTCTTCCCGAGCCTATTCGAGTTTGTGTGTTATTGGGCGACCGACTTTAGCACATGTAGCTCTTTCTTGTATACTTTATGTTTATTGTGGATTGAGACATAGAGGTTTACATTTATGGGATATTTAGTTAGTGCCCTTTTTATTATACAGCTTATACGTATTCGAGTCAAAACAGAGTCTGGTCGAATACGTAGCTGGCGTGTCATGTATTCCTGATCCTATGTATTTTGGGACTGGGGCGTGACAAAGAGTTCAAGGGGGAGGTAATAGAATTGATGTAAATCCCCTCACCCAAAATTAGGGCTACTTGGCATATATAGAGAAATTAGGTCTAATTAGAATCCAATTAAAATTAGAACAAGGCAATTATTTAATTATGCGATATTTTATATAGCTTAGCGCACCTTACCGTTGCTTCGATAATTGGAGCACCTCACTAGCCATTGCCTTTCTACAAATTTTACCACCTCATCCTAGAAATGCCCGCCTACTGTTCTGACTTTTGTGTAACCTACAATTATGCTTTCTTGTGCTACATTTTAGTCGCATAATAAACATCGCAAACGCTATTATTGTAATTCTAAATAAATACGACTCTGTACCCTTGTGCGTTCCAATCAAAATTGGAGACACAATCTTGACCGTTTTATATAACCCAAATTTTATTATTATTTTATAATGTACCCTCTACGTCCCTGATACTTGTGTCCCACCTAATTTTATCTCCATGTACTCCTAATTAAATCCAGAACACATTGCGCCATAATTTTAATTAATTTAATCCCAATTTCCATCTTTGTGCAAATTTTCCAATTGTTGGGCACTTCTGTGCAAAAGTGCATTAAGGTGTCCATCCCATTAGACCCGACACGTGTAGAAACCCATTTCTCTTTCATATGTATTTATTCATAATTTTTAGGAGTGTGTAATTTAACATCAACCTCCTTAAGACCATAGCCCTCAAACCTTGGACCAATTGAACCATAGCCCTTCAGTTTGAACCCATTTGAATCATGGCCCCTTGAAATCATACATGACAAGGCCCAAACCCAAAGGGATTGACCAAGTCAATTTCTAGGTCAAACACCCAACCCAAGTCAAACATATATAAACAAATTTTCTTCCCTTTTCCTTTTTTTTTTCTAAATTACCCTAAAACTAAGTTTCCAGCCGACCCTCCCCAATCCCTATTCATCCTCTTCCTTCTTTCCCCTACCTCCGCCGGAGCAGCCCTCGCCTAACTCCTCACCTCCTCCTATCTTCCCTCTTTCGACCTCCTCCTTCCAGCAGCCGTCATCTCCACCACCACGTCGACCCCACCCGTGGCTAACCCGACACCACCTCCCTCGACTGAACCCCTCCCCGAGTCTTCGGTGATCACCTCGACCACCGACCACTGTCCTCCTTCCCCATCGATCTCCCTCGCCGGACCATCATCACCCCATTGCCATTACCGCCACCATCTCCTCCATCCCTATCAGCCGAACACACCCGAACACAGACCCACGACAAGCAGCCGATCTCGACCTTGATCCGCTGCTGAACTTTTCCCCGCAGCGCCAAGCAGCAAAAATGATGCCCAGCCGAGCGCCGCTGCACTCGCCTCCTCCGCTCCCACGACTCCCCTCGACCCATGCACGACCACGATGCCACCCGGCCAGACATCTCCCCTTGGCCGGAAGCCGCACGATCCTCCTACATTATCATGACCACTGCCGCCGGGATCCTTCCAGCTCCGCCACTGCATCACCACCATCTCTTCATCTTCTTTCTCCCGATCATCCACCATAAACCACCAATTCGACCCCTTCCCTGTCACGAACTCCTCTTCCCTGTCCTCCGTCACCTCGCCGGAATAGCTTCCCCTGGCCTGAAACTCCTCCTCCTCTTTCACCTTCCTGTCCACTTCTCCTTCTCCTACAACTGGCCGGACTTCCCTCCCCTGGCCGGACTACGGTAGCCCACGATCAACACCATCATCATCATCTCAAACCATCATCATCATCATCATCATTCATTCTCAAAGACATAAACCCTAATCATCATCATCACATCATCACCCTTAGTCATCGTCCTCGTCGTTATCACCATTTCCATCGTCATCGTCGTTATCATCGTCACCACCATCGCCATTGTCGCCAATATCGTCATCATCCCCATTATCATGATCATCAATATTATCACCATCCCTATCATCCTCATCCATGCAATCATCATCATCTCATCATTGTCATCATCATCACCTCATCATTGTCGTCACCATCATCATTAGCATCATCGTCATCACCATCATCTACATCCTCGTCCTAGTCATCCTCACATTCTCCACATAAATCACCACATCATCACCCCTTTCACTATTATCATCCACATCATCACCATCGTCCCAGTCAACATCTACATCACCACCATTATCATCAATTCAGTCGTCATTACCATAATTGTCACCTTAACCATAACCTAATCATCACATCATCATTACCCTCGTCCTCGTGTTCATCATGAACCCATCACTCTTGCCAGACAACCCGCAACAGTTACCCCCAATTTCCGTACCTGTGCACGCTGACCCCGAGGATCCATTGGATTGGTTCTACACGGCTTTTGGAGCAGGCTATTGGTACTGTGCAGCTTTCTTGCCAGGCAAGTATACCTTGCCTTTGTTGTACTGTTTAAATCTCAGTTATTATTTAGCTGCCTGTTTATTGTTTTAGCTATAATAACTGTGCACGTTCGAGAGAGACTCGGGTGCAGTCAACGAATGCATTGACGTTAGGACGTGTGTCTGACCTAGTGTCTAGTAGACCCACCTAGAGTTGTGGAGTTATCGGTATGACTCCCAGGCCTTGACATATTTCTTACACATGTTGTGCGTCTCATGTAGGGCACGGACTTGCATATGCGGCTGGCCACCTGTACGTGTAAGTCGTGCGACGGATAGGGTATAACTGCTAATAGTGATGCATGTTAGAAGACTTAGAAGTTATTAGTAGGCAGAGCATAGACTAGCGTGGTACGATGGTCCCATCCTTGTCCTTGTTAGGTTGTAAGGTTGGGCTATTGTTCTAACGATAGACTATGAGCCAGAGTTGCGACGCCTTGGCGTAGTAGCTAAGGCGTGTTCTGGATACAACCTGCTTAGATCATTGGGCGGGGAGGACTACTAGTAGGCGTATGGGACACCCACTTCCTTTATTCAGATTCCCCGTTCGACGGAACAGTATGGACGTTATATACTTGCAGATTCCCCATTCTTTGGAATGGTATGGACGTTATATTATTCAGATTTCCCGTTCTTCGGAGCGGTATGGACGTTATACTATGCAGATTCCCCGTTCTTCAGAGTGGTATGGACGTTATTATATTACAGTGCCCAGGTATGGGGGCATATATGGCATATACTAGCCAGTTGTCACGATTGGTGAATTACGTCAGCATATGTCTAGCCTACACTTTTCCATACACTCAAGTTGTCCTCAAGTTGCATTTCACTTAGATGGTTAGGTCACCCTTGAGTTTTTACAGTATTTACTTTAGGGCATATTTTTATGTATCTTGTTATGTCCCTCTGAGGACCTGGTCCCTTTCCAGGTGTATTGTTCATGAGTATTCGCAGGAGCGCAGATCCGGACTGGCTACTTATATTGCGAAAGGTCCTCTCTTCGATCCACGTGATTGTTAGATATGGTACTTATATTGTATTTAACTTGTTTATTCTTTATTCTAGTTCGGTAGTGGATTTGTTTCCATCCGACTACCAGCATTGGATACCTTATATTGTGATCTAGCTTCATAGATATTGGTTATTTATTTATATTGATTTTTGTGGATGAGATTTAGATTATACCCTGTGACTCGTGATAGATTTATACCATTTGTGGATTTGATATTCATATTACAGCGTACGTGTGTATCGTGGTATCCATATATTGGAGTTGCCATGTACATACGGCTGGCATGCTTACGTGTCCTAGTCCTACATATTTTGGGACTGGGGTATGACAATTGAAGTATGGGGATCAAGGCGTTTAAATAATTTAAATAGGAATTATCAAGGCAGTTGTGGATTAGAATCCTATTTGGTAAATTCTTATTTGCATGCTCATATCAGTACAGTTATGTACCTGATATGATATGCTCGAGGATGTCTAAGGGCAAGCATATTTGTCTACTAGTCAACTATATATCTCAATCCACGTACGGTAGTCATGCGAATAGCGAACCAAGCGTACTATGTCTAGCTAGACCATAATACACTGATTCTGATTAGACAATTGTATTAGTGTGGTTGATCAGGCCCCAATAATACATATGTCATGGACAAGCTCGATAAAAGATTAAGCTTGCAAAACTAGGCTATAATAGTAGCATAAGTTGAGGTAGTTCAGAAAATATAAATACGCTGGATTATGATAAAAGAACATACATAATAATTCAAGTTCACAAAAGGTAAGACTCTACAATCTCTACAGTTGTCATACAAACTCCTTGTCTGAGTTGCTAGTCGACCAAATAGGGGCATCGACCTCTAAGTGTTACAGTCGGGATAAATACTATCGTCTGATACAAGCATTTAGTTAATGTCATTCAGTTATATTACATAAATGGGTCAATGGGACTATGTGTTACTAGGTTGTGAGGCATACTACCCAACTTAAAACAATAAACTAATACTCTGACAGTCTTAAGGGAAATCTACAAAATAACCTTGTTCTTTGTAAATAAAGTCAAAAATATTGTTAGGGTATACGAGGGAAAGATCTTGGTGCCAATTAGGGTATCCTATTGCATTATATAGGTAATGGCCATCTTAAGTCTTAATCATAGAGTTCATAGAATACAAGTGTTAATACTAAGAATGGAGAAGTTACTGACTCTTAAGTGAAAATAGATGTAATTTATATCGAGGTGGGGGTACAATCACGTGATTTAAAACTAAAAGATAACCATAAAATTATAATCTAAAGGAATACTCAATTATCAAGTTCTAACTACTAATCATATAATTCAAAATTCAAGAGTAACAACTATAATCCTAGCAAGCTGTATATCCTAACATGAAATAAAATTACTTGACCTACAATCTTAAGAGTTATGTGGCACAAGTTGAAAGATGAAGAAAGGAAGAACATAATTTAGTCGTCGTACAAATAGCGAGCGCTAAGGTTTCAGAGGAACTAGACATGAAATAAAATAGAGAGGCTATTGATAATGTCATGGTTTCCTAAGGGAAAATTCTATGCTAATCTCTATGTTTGATGTATGATCAAGAAAATATTTTATGCATTACTCTTGGCTTTCTAAGGTACTGTCTGCTAATCTCAAGACACGAATCTAAATTTATAGTTCTCCAATACTATCTTACTAAGAAGGTTAGGTTCAGACCTAATATTCAATTTTTATTTTCTATTAGTTCCTCAATACTAGGGTCAAACATTATGGTAAAATCTCTAACTAACTCTAGTAGTGTTTATACTGCTCTCAAGTCATTTATAAACATATCAAGGGATAATGGTAAATTATTCTATAGGTAAGGGACGCTAGGGTTCATTAAGTATTCTAACTCAGTGATGTGTCATTATCCTAGTTATACTCTTAATAGGAAGGTTACCCTACTTATTATCTAATAATAAGGACTTCTATATTCTAGGAGAAGGTTATACTCAAGAAACTATTAGGGAAGCACATGAATCAAGCAGGATGCAGCTATTCAAATATAACAGATTGGAAGGAAGGTGAATCATAGTCAATTGTGGATGAGATCCTATACTCTATTCCTAGGTGCAGGCTTGCTCGGTACAGTAACATAACCGAGACAATATGCTCTTGACCTGCATGGGCCACCACTAAAAATATGTTACGACCTAGTCCCAAAATACGTAGGACTAGGATACGTAAGCATGCCAGCCGCAAGTATATGGCAACTCTAATATATGGAAACCATAACACATGCGTACGTTGTATAATGAACAATAATTCACAAGTGGTAAAACTATCACAAGTAACAGGGTATAATCTAATCTTATCCATATAAATCAAATAGAAATAAATAACCAATATTTATGAAACTAGATCTCAATATAAAGTATCTAAAGATGACAGTCGGATGGAAACAAATCCACTGCCGAACTAGAATATGGAATAAACAAGATAAATATAATATAAGTACAACATCTAACAATCGCGAGGCTCGAAGAGAAGACCTCCTCGAAATATATAAGTAGCCAGTCCGGGTCTGCGCTCCTGCGAATACACATGAATATCTACACCTGGAAAGGGACCAAGTCCTCAGAGGGACATAACAAGATACATAGAAACATGCCATAAAGTAAATACTAAATAAATAAAAGGGTTGCGCTAACCATCTAAGTAAAATGCGATTTGAGGACAACTTTGAGTATATGGGAAAGTGTAGGCTAGACATATGCTGACAAAATTCACCAATCGTGACAACTGGCTAGTATATGCCATATATGCCTCCATACTAGGGTACTGTAATATAATAACGTCCATACCGCTCCGAAGAACGGGGCATCTGTATAATATATAACGTCCATACCTCTCCAAAGAATAGGGCATCTGCATAATATATAACGTCCATACCGCTCAGACGAATGAGGCATCTGCATAAAGGAAGTGGGTATCCCATACGCCTACTAGTCGTCCTCCCCGCCCAATGATCTATGTATGTTGTATCCACAACATGTCTTAGCTACTACGCCGCGGCATCGTAACTCTGGCTCATAGTCTATCATTAGAACAATAGCCCAACCTTACAACCAAACAAGGACCAAGGATTGGACCATCGTACCACGCTAGTCTATGCTCCACCTACTAATAACTGCTAAGTCTTCTAAAATGCATTACTATCAGCAGTTATACCATATTCGTCGTACGACCTACACATACAGGTGGCCAACCGCATACGCAAGTCCGTGGCCTACATGAGACTCACAACATGTGTAAGAAATGTGTCAAGGTCGGGGGAGTCATACCAATAACTCCACAACTTTAGGTGGGTCTACTAGACACTAGGTTAGACACAAGTCCTAACGTCAAGGCATTCGTGTACTGCACCTGAGTCTCTCTCGGACGTGCACAGTTATAAAATCTAAAACAATACACAAGCAACTAAATAATAATTGATATTTAAATAGTACAATAAGGTAAGGTATACTTGCCTGGCAAAAAAGTTGCGAAGTGCCAATAACCTGCTCTTGAAGTCGCACAGAAAGATCCAATGGTCCTCGGGGTACGCACACAAGAATGACGAAGATGACGATGAGGTTGACGATGATGACAATGACGATAACGACGATGGTGGTGGCAACGATGTGGATGACGATGACGAAGTTAACAACGATGATGATGGCAACGATGTGGATGACGATAACGTAGTTAACGATGATGATGACGATGATGGTGATGGGGATAATAATGATGATAATGATGGGGTAATGATGGTAATGAGATGATGATGTTGATTAGGTCGATGGTGATGACGAGGACGATAATGATGAGGATGATGATGTGGACAATGGTGATGATGAGGACGATGATGATTGGTTGATGATTAGGTTTGGTGTTGGTGATGATGATGAGATGTTCATGGTGAAGAGGATGATGAGTATAATGGTGATGATAATATGGTAATGGTGGTGATGATGATCATAGATGATGGTGAAGATGGGCTGCCGAGTTTACTGTTCCGGCCATGCTCAGGCGGCCGAGGAGGAGCAGGAAGGAAGGAGGACAGGAAGAAGTGGTCGGGATTAATGGTGGTGTGGTTATCGTAATGGGGGCCTGGCCAGGGGGTTGATGACAGTGGGCTGTGGTGGTGATCGAGGACAGCGGGGGCCCGGGGAGGAGTTCAGGGAGAGGTGGAGGAGGAGGTGGCAATGGTGGTGGTTGATCACGATAGTGCTGGCCATGGAGTAGGTACGGGATGGAGGAGCTCGGGAAGAGGGAAGGAGGATGGAGGTCGATCGGGATGAGAGCAGGGAAGAAGAAGAGTTGGTGGCGGTGCTGATCGGGTGATGAAGACGATAGTGGTTGATGGCCGCCGTCGAGGAGTCGAGGAGTCGAGAGTAGCAGGGTCGAGGTGACAATAAGATGGAAAGGAGGAGGAGCTCCATGTCGTTCAGGCGAAGGAGGGAAGAAGTAGAGGCTGTGGTGATGGTGGTTCAGCAGAGAGGTTCGGGATGGCGTCAGGTCGAGTCCGGCGGTTGTCTCCTCGTCGATGGAGGGGAACGATGGTGATGCAGGGTGAGGGGATTATGATCGTCTGGCCCGAGGGACTGGATCTCCTGCATCGTGGGGCAGTGGATGGCGGAGCTTCGGCGAGGGGGTGTTGACAGGGAAGGAGGAAGGAAGAAGAAGGTGAATAGGAAGAATCGGCTATGATTTCCTTTGGGTTTTTGGTTTTGGCAAAAAATAAAGGAAGGAAGATATTTATACATGGTGTTGGGTTGACCTAAAAAGGTTTGACTTAGTCAACATCTCTTGGAATTGGGCCTTGGGCTTGCCATGGGTATGTTTGGAAAGGCTATAATTTGCATTATTTAAATACAAGGCTAAATTAAATGGGGACGATGTTGCACGTTGCTCACTTCGAAAATTCATGAGAAAAATCCTCATGAACGAAAAATAGGTTTCTTGATGTGTCAAGCCCAATAGTGTAGGCACCTTAATGCATTTTTACATAAAAGTGCCCAACAATTAGAAAATTATCCAAAGATGGAATTAAGGTTTAAATTAATTAAAATTAATGCGTAGGGTGTTCGGGAATTAATTAGAAGTACATGGGGATAAAATTAGGTGGGACACAAGTGTCATGGACGTAGAGGATTCAGTGTGGAATTTTATCATAAATTAGGTTGTACGAAACGGTTCAAGATTGTGTCTCCAATTTTGATTGGAACGCACAAGGATACAAAGTCTTATTTAATTAGAATTATTTATAAACGTTCATGACAAATATTGTGTGACTAAAATGTAGCACAAGAGAGCATGATTATAAGGTACACAAAGGTCAGAATGGTAGGCGGGCACGTCTAGGACAAGGGTGTAAAGTTTGTAGGAAGGCAGTGGCTAGCGAGGTGCTCCAATTATCGAAGCAACAGTAAGGTGCACTATGTGATATAAATATTGTATAATTAAATAAAATGTCGTGTCTTGTATCCAGTTGGGTACAACTAGTCCTAGTTTCTCTATCTATGCCCAGTAGACCTAATTTTGGGTGAGGGGGTTTACAGTATGGTGAAGGATCCACGTCTACCAGTGCAGCACAGGGGCAAGTCTCGGTCAGCCTCCTGGACAAGAGATCATCCACCAAAGCCTTCATCTCCTTAGCCGTTAGTCGTCTGCTCCTCCTCTTCCATAAGCCCGATGGTGGCATATCTAGGGCATGCGAGTTCCGGTGGTGCCCTCCAGCTTCGATCACAGATCTTTCTACGTCTACCGTTCCTCCTTCAGCGTCAGCGGCGTCCCTGAGAGTCGCTGCTCATGTTCCGTGCATGGCTGTGACCCGAGGTCGCATAGTCTAATGATGAACCGGAGGACTGTGGCTATGTTGGCGACGACGGAAGGAGAAGATGATTGAGAACGTCGGTCGATGGGGAGAAGGTAGCAACGGCGGCAGCGGCGTGAAAGGAGGGTGGATGGCAGCGGTGAGGGTGGACGACGGGTGAAAGTATAAAAAAATATTTCTCTCCTAAGACCCCCTTATATAGAACAGAGTATGCGGCTCAGGATAATGACGACAATCATTTTGGGTCCTAATTTGTCTCGATCCACGTAACGACAAGGATGATGGTAACTCCTCAGTTGTTGAGCCGCTTTATCCCCTCTGAACCGTTGCCTCGGACTCTGTGTCAACAGATGACTAAGAATCCCAAGAAATCTCTTTGGAGATTGAGCCAAATATCCTTATTTAGTAAAGTTCTGATAGCCTAGAATCTATGCTACAACGTGCCTTTTTGTGGACATGCCTTGCAGTACTTTAAATTCTTGTTAAAATAATATTTCCTCTACTTCAACTTCTAATTTGAATGCACTCTTATAATACTGATGTGGAAGCATAAAAAATACGCTGGGAGGAGCTACGCAGAATACTGGGGCAGAGCAGCGTAAGCAGAGGCCTTAAGAGCCATCAAGCGTGCAATAGAGCTCTTTCCGCCAAGAACGCAGCGTGAAATATAAAAGCTCAAAGGACCATCCGCGTAAGTGCAGTACGTCCAAGCCGCTTCAGCGTAGACAGGGTTCTTCATCGCCTCCATGGCATAAAACTCATCCGCTCTCAAAGCAGCGTTAAAGCGTATGAGGAACGCTTCGTCTTCCCCGAAATGAACCTGTCAAGTCACGCAGTAAACCTGACCTCTGACTCCTGACAAAAAGTGCTGCACGGCTACCCTGACGACGGCTGGAAACGAGGACAGACCCCTCGGGACGTGCACCACAGTATGATGGCGGATCTCTGCATTTAATGCAGAGGATTTGGTTAAAATATCACCGAACCGTTGTTTACTGACGTCCCCTCAGCATAAACTGCTCTTTCGCGTACAAAGGGATACGCTGCCTTATTTTACACAGGCAAACATGAGCTGTTTTACGCTCCGCAGTAGACAAACCGCCTGCCACGTCAAAAGCTGCACTTCGTACGGGGCTCGAGGCACGTCTCTACGTCTAAATTGCACAGAGCGATGACAGTTTCTCTCGAGGCACGTCTCTGCGACGGATGCACAGAAGGGCTGCAGACCTTCAAAACACGCTTTCGTATTTAATGCACAAGATGGTGGCAAATCTCTGCAAGAGATTTGATTATATCTTCAAAAGCCGTAATTCCGGCTAAGACGTCCATATCAGCACTCTGGCACGGTACGCAGCAGCTTCTACGCCCATTCAAGATCTGTGCTCATTCGGCTTCTACGCCCATTCGGCTTTTACGCCCACTCAGTCTCTACGACCATTCGGCTTCTACGCCTGTTCGGCTTCTACGCCTATTCGGCTTCTATGCCTATCCGGCTTCTATGCCAGGGTGACAGTCATTTGGCTTCTACGCCAACCTCTTCTACACAAGGGATACCTACCTACGTTGCTTCTACGCTGTGATCTTCGTAGCAGATATACGCATTTTGTCCCCTTAGTTGGACACGCATCACATGCTCACTCAAAAGGTCATCTATACGCAGGCATTGGTTATTTTAACCGTTGTGTAAAAGGGTGCTGTACTTTCTACTCCTCGGTTTTTACACCGACAGAGTGGTCACTGTCACCAAAACTCTACAAATAGAGACCCCTATCAATGGGAAACAAGGTCGAAAAACTTCAAACTTAAAGATCGAACAAGGTCGAACTTCCCAGAAAGATCGAACCGGAGGTCAAGAGAGAGAGAGAGAGAGAGAGGGAGTCCGAAGCTCAGGCAAAGAGCAGGGATCGACGACTTTGGCATCGTGCATCCACCCTCTTCTGTAACCTTCAAAGCTGCTACCTGTCTTCCACGGCACTTCTTCAACATCGTGTGGTCCAAGGGCTAAAGTGATCGACTGCAGATCAGACACCTATAGCAATTTATACCCAGATTAAATAAATTATACTCCCACATCCTTGTATAGGATTAAATTGTACAAGTTTGTTTGTAAACCGAAGAGTGCAGGTTTCATATAAACCCCGTCATTGAAATACACTTTCATTCTTTCGTTTAATACCACAAACAAGATGGTGACTCTGCTGGGGATATCTTTCTCTTCTGATGAGGAAGCAATTGCTCAACACGACGCGGTATCCGTGGAATCCGTGAAGAAGACACTGGTCATCTAATTTGACCATTCTGCCTACGAAGACATGCTTCGAACCGGGGGTAGCTCTCACTCTCTCTCTGTCCAAGGCAACAGGAAGCTGCGCAAGGTCTGGATGCCCAAGACATCCTCTACCATTCCTGTAGACTCTCCGATCTCTCCGACTAATGAGGTGGTAGCATTGCTCCCTCCGTGCCCTGTACGTAAAATTCAGTCTTCCGCTACGCATGGCACAGACAAAACTTCAGGAAAGCCTCAGCGCTGACCCAGAAGTATCCACTGCGCTCTATACGTAGGAATCAGTCTCCCGCTACACGCGGTATAGACAAAACTTCGGGCAAAGCCTCAGCACTAACCCAGAAGTATCCACTGCGCTCTACGCGCAGAAACCAGTCTCCCGCTACGCGCGGTACAGACCAACCTTCTGATGATGCCTCAGCGCTAACCCAGAAGTATCCACTACGCTCTACGCGCAGAAACCAGTCTCCCGCTATGCGCGGTACAGACCAAACTTCTGATGATGCCTCAGCGCCAAGTCAGAAGTACAAATCATGCTCCATGCGCAAGACAACATCTGACCTCTACGGGGAACCAGATGAGCGCCATGATTTTCGCAGGGGGAAGCAAGCGGCGGGGTACTCAACTTCTCGGCCGTTACGCCCGCAAAGAAGCAATCTACCTACCTTTCGGATTACGCGGGAAGCCGACGGCCGACTGAGGACCTCTTCAGCTTTACGCCAGTCTGAGCAAATCTCCAAATTACGCCAGGCGAAGTCCCACGATGTAAAGCATGCTCAGGCTACGGGAAGGCACCCTCCCCGGGGATTATCCGCCACCCAGATGGCTAATCTGTTATACACAGGTGCCGTAGGAAAAACTATGGTGCCCAATCTTCGTATGCCCACTGATGGGAACAGAAGGAATAAGCCGTCGTCTTCTTCCTCTACTCCTCCTGACTTGCGCGCATATCTAATCCAGAAGCGTAAGGAAAGAGGACCTTCCAACATGTCTATTACGCCCCCTAGTGAGCAATGTTGTAATAGTCATAAAATTGTGATTGACTGCTGCTGTTCTAAAGCAAAACGGTCGGTTTTCTACCGATTGAGCTACTCTCAGTCTTTCCCGGAAGAAGAGCCCGCGTATGCATCCGTGAACATGGCTTCACACATACCTAGAGGAGGGACGAGCTCAAGACGTCATCCCTCTGGGCCTCCGAGCCGAAGGAGATTCAAAGACCTCCTCAGGAACACTGAAGCTGGGGTGTTCCAAAATACCTGTGCAAGGTCACAGCAACCAGCTTCGTACTCGTCTGATTCCGACGCTGGGGGTCGCCAATCTCCCAGATCAGATGCTGAGAGTATAGAGTCGACTTCTGCAGCGACCTATACTTATCCTTCGAGGACGCCCAGGGAAATAGGAGTTTACGCCGTTGAAGATGAACGCGAGGAGGCTTCGCCGTCAGGAAACGTGGAACAATGCATCACTGTGCTGGAGACATCACTGAAACAAATGCAATCCATGATGGAGAACATGCACCAGATGATGCTGACTCAGCACGCAGCTGCCATGGCTCAAACGTCGGCCCTGCTAACTCAGATACGTGTGGGGGTGGACTTACCACCATCCAACCCTAGCCAAGAGCCTGCTCTAGATCAAGAGTCAGCAGTTCCTCCGCTTTCTCACTCGGTAAATATATTACCTCCCATTGGAGTCACGATACAACCAACTCCGCACTACACCGTAGCCCCACTTACAACTGAAAATCTGATATAGGCAGTATGGGAGTTGAAAGCCCAGTTCGACGCCTTGAAGCACAAAGATCAGCTCAAGAAACTGGGAATCAACCAGCCGTACCCAGCTATCTGGGAAGAGGTCCCTTTCCCTCCGAGGTACAAACCTCAGACTATGGCTCTGTTCGAGGGAAAAATATTACCAAGTCAGTACATGAACTATTTCAGTATGATGACGGTGTTGTTACAAGGGAACGACGCCCTCCTCACTCGGGTGCTCAAAGGCTACCTCTCAGGAGTAGCCTATCAGTGGTACCGTAGCCTGGCGGACAACTGTATTACTTCCTTCGAGGACTTCAAAGCTTTATTCTTTACGCGATTCTACGAGGGTGGAATGGACATGTCTATGTCCTCTCTTATCGAAGTTAAGCAAAGGAAAAAGGAGGACATTCGCACCTTCGTCGAACGTTTTCGTCAGGCCACCTTACAGATGCCTCCAGGAGTTCCAGACTCTGCGTTAGTAGACATTTGCAGAAAAAACCTCCTTCCCGTAGTCTCGGTGTTTACAGGATCATATCAATTCCATGAGTGGCCCTCGTTCATCATCTCGGCAGTAGCCGCCGAAGACAACAGTCGCAAGGCGCGCGATAATGGCATTATGATCTCCGCCTCCGATAGAGGCAAAAGGTAATCTCCCAGCAGTGACCATCCTCGCAGCTCCAAGGAAAAAGAAGCTCTGACTGTTAATACGTCCAGGCAAAAGACCGCGGCGACCACGCAGACGAAACCCGAGACTTCCATGCCCGTCGAAGTCTACTCTTTTGACGACGACGATATCCCTAGTATATTCGAGTGTCTCGTCAAAAGCGGCAAGATCACCCTTCCAGAGCTAAGGCGGCCCCAAGAAGTCGGCAGTACTGACGACCCCAAATACTGTATCTTCCACAGATACGTGCACCACCCAACAAAGGCGTATTATATACTGAAAAGGAAGATCCAGGGGTTAATCGATGTTAAGGCCATCACTCTGCACAACACCGAGAAGACGGTCACGGCCAACATAATTTCTCTGTGGTTTGGCAATCTGCCTTCCCAAGAAGTCATGGACGGTGTCACGCCCATTTCTCGGACCACGAAGGACATCGTCAATCTTCTTCCAGCTAGGGGTCGAAATTATGACCTGGTACCCCTAACCACCCGGCAGGGCGAGATTATGTGGGTTCATCCGGATTTGGTGTCAGAGCTCGAGGAGGAGACTAAAGCTACTAAAGCTACGTCTAGAAAAAGCTCCAAATGCAAACCATGCTATATGGTCGCAACTTCTTCGCCATCAGACGAAGATGAGGTATTTGCTGCAACCCATTCAGGAAAAGCCTACCTCAACGACTACGGAGCAAGTCAGGAAGATGCACCGGCGGACGCTTCAACTGCCAAACTTTCAGGACCAGGCCCCGCCGTACCAGAGGCCAGCCCTCCAAAATCGATGCCGGCGGACAAAGAGAAACAAAGAGAAGTACGATTTGATAAACCTATGAAAAACATTCCAAACAAAGGTTTTAAGAAGCCGTACAACTTCGACATCCTGGCCCAACTGGCTAATACACCAGCCAGGCTCTTCATCTTTGAGCTACTCAGGCTCTCCCAAGACACTTGTCTAGCCCTAAGTGAAGCGCTGATACAGGCGGAGGCATGCTTGACCCAGCTCAAGTCCCCCAACGAAGAACCAGTGGCGTGTCCTCAATGCCACAGTGTGATGGAGGTGGTCCCAAATATCACTTTCACCCAAGACGACATATTGTTAAAACATAACAAGCATGACAGGCCCCTCTATTATACCGGGTACGTCAGTTCCATAGAGGTCGATCGGATTCACATAAATCCGGGATAGTCGATCAGCATCATCCCTCACAGTCTTCTCAGACCATTGAGGATTTCTACCAGCGAACTGGCTTACACCTCCACTACAATCGTGGGTTTCAACGCCGGAAGAAGTAAACCGTTAGGAAAGATTCGCCTAAGGATCCAGATTGGCAACCTCAGATCGGTGGCCACATGTTACGTAATTGATTCAGAGGTGTCCTACAACATTTTGCTGGGAAGACCGTGGATCCACGATCACAACATCGTTCCTTCAACTCTACATCAATGTCTTAAATATGTAGACCCTCAAGGAATGGTACAAACGGAGGTTGCCGACCTAAACCCGTTTAAAGGAGTAGAGTCCTACTATTCCGATGCCGTGTTGTACTCTCAAGACCACACAGAAGAAGTATCGGGCGAGACGGAGAAGGAATCCTACCGGGAGCCAGGAGAACCCTCTGCCCGCACTACCGCTGTCAATCAGAGTGAAAGGACGAACCACTCGTCCAAAAGCCATAGAGCCCATGGCTATCCACCTGAACAAGACCAGGTCAGGAGAAGGGATTGATCCTCTGGTGATCACTTTGAACTGGAAGCCCCCACCCTTGGTCATCAACCTTCGGTGCGACAGGCAGCCGACTGATATAAATGCAACCAGGAACGGAGTTCCAGATGATAATAAACATCCTCTTTTCCAGTATATTGATGCTCAAATTCCCAAACAGGAATCCACTCCCCGTGACGAGGTAGAACCCATAGCATAAAAATTCTTGGAAGCTATAAACTCCTACCGTCCGTATGTCTGGGAAGTAGCATCATCATCCAACGTCATCACAACGTATGGACCCCATGAGGATTCTATCTTCATTGTCCCGCCTACCTGCAGCAGTCAGCGTCCAATATTCTTCGGCCGCATGGGCAATCAACCGACTAACCAGGAAGATCCTTTCGATGACGATACTGGGAAAATGCAAGTTCACCGATACAGCCCGCAAGCGCTGAAGATCATGCAAAACATGGGCTACGACTTGAAGCGGAAGCCAGGCCTCAACTACGGAAGAGGCAGACGAACGCCGCCGCGCGGCGACCCCCGCTATCGACAAACTCGTTTTTGGTTAGGGTATGCCACCTCCCTTACGACTTCCAAGTCAGACGAGGATATCTTTTCCTCCTCCCAGAACGGCTCGTCGCCCCCCGACTCACCTGATGCTCTCGAACAAACACTATCAGTAAATATGGTAGTGACAGATCCCTCAGAAGCAGATGAACAGGATTCTGAGCCATTTGAGAATGACTCTTAGGCTCAACAAATGGATACGCAGTGGGAATTCCACTTCGAGCAAAGAGAACCTCCCACCAAAGACGAAGTTATCCAAATCGATGTTGGGGGTGAACTTTCGCCAAAGTCGATATTTATTAGTTACAATCTTCCCCCAGCTGAAAGGGAAGAAATCATACAGCTGATAAAGGAATACGTCGACGTCTTTACGTGGGATTATGGGGACATGTCAGGCCTAGACCCGAAGGTAGCTACTCACAAACTCAACATATTGACCGACTCAAAGCCTGTGAAGCAGCACCAATGCCGGTTCCGCCCGGATATGATGGACGCCATTGAAGCTGAAGTCAAGAAGTTGATAGCCTGTGGTTTCATCCGGGAAGAAAAATATCCTGACTGGGCCGCCAACGTTGTCCCAGTCATGAAGAAAAATGGGAAGGTACGTATCTGTATCGATTACCGAGATCTGAATGCGGCCTGCCCTAAAGATGAATTCCCTCTTCCCATCACGGATATCATGATCGACAACACTTGCAGCTTTGAATGCATGTCTTTCATGGATGGATTCTCAGAATACAATCAGATCAAGATGCATCCTAAAGACGAGAAGCACACTGCCTTTCGGACACCATTGGGGGTATATTGCTATACGGTCATGCCCTTCGGATTGAAGAACGCTGGGGCTACCTACCAACGGGCTATGAGTAACATATTCCATGAGCATTTACGCAAAACAGTGGAATTTTACGTGGACGACATAGCCGTCAAGAGTCGCCTCAAAGGTGATCACATTCAAGACTTGAGGACGGTATTCGAGTTAAATGCGCCAACATCAACTCAAGATGAACCCTACGAAGTCCTTTCTGGGTGTATCCAGTGGCAAGTTCCTGGGATTTGTCATCACCGCCAAAGGCATTCAGGTGGACCCCGACAAAGTCCAGGCAATCGTAGAAATGCGACCGCCTCGTAATCTGAGGGAACTCCGGGGATTTTAAGGCCGTCTGGCTTATATCCGGCGATTCATATCCAACCTCTCGGGGAGATGTCAGCCCTTTTCTCATCTCATGAAGAAAGGTGTATCCTTCGTATGGGACAAAGCCTGTCAGCAAGCGTTCGGAGATATCAAGCACTACCTCACCAGTCCGCCAGTTCTGGTACCTCCCGTCATGGGAAGACCATTCTTGCTGTATGTTCGAGAGATGGATCATTCGCTAGGAGCTCTTCTCGCACAGAAGAACGACATGGGTCATGAACAGGCTATCTACTACCTCAGTAGGATGATGGTCAGAGCCGAACATCGGTACAACCCAGTGGAGAAAGAATGCTTGGCTCTGATGTTCGCTATCTAGAAGATACGGCACTATGTCGTCGGCCAGACTATTCATATCATCTCTAGGATCAACCCTCTTCGAGTACTGATGAGCAAGCCTAGTGCTCTTAATTCCTGAATTGCGACTTGGGCGATGCTATTAACACCATATGACATGGTGTACGTACCGTAGAAGTCCATCAAGGGCCAAGCGCTGGCTGACTTCCTAGCTGCTCATCCGATCCCTGAGGCCTCCAAATTATACGAGGACATTCCCGAAGAAGTTGCAGAATATAATTCCGCAATGGAAAGTGACGCATGGCAGCTCTTCTTCGATGGTGCCTCCAGAACCGGTCCTAGGGGAAACGTCGTTTCAGGAGTAGAAGTCGTCCTGGTCACTCCTGATCAGCTCGCCATCTACCGAGCGTATTCTCTTAGTGAGCCCTGCTCCAATAATGTGGTAGAGTACAACGCTCTGCTAATCGGGCTCCAAGTCACCAAAGAACTGGGGGTCGAGTCCCTGGAAGCATTCGGTGATTCTCTGCTTATCGTCAATCAAGTTAGAGGAATATATGAAGTCCAGAATCCAGACCTCATCCCCTATCACCGAGCGACGGTCGAGATAGCCATGACATTCAAAGGGTTCTTCCTAGAGCATGTACCTCGATCTCAGAATCTAGAAGTTGATGCCCTAGCTAGTCTAGCTGCAGATTTAGCCACTCCTATAAGAAGGCAGGATTCGGTAATCCTTCTTAACAGAGATTTATTTTGTGTGAAGAACAACTTTCACATAGAACGCAGCTATGCTATGAACACAGATCCCCCTAGAAGAGACTGGAGAAGTCCCTTCATAGATTTCGTCGCATACAAAATCTTGCCGGAGGACCCCAAAGAAGCAATATCCGTCAAAAGACGATCATTACGCTTCTACTATGATGCATCTTCACAATGCCTATATCGCCGGACCTACGACGGACTGCTATTAAGATGTCTATCTGAAGATGAAGCACAACAAATTATTCAGAAAGCTCACGATGGCGTATGCGGAGCGCATCAACCCGGTCCTAAGCTACAGGATCGTATCAGGAGAATAGGCTATTACTGGCCTACTATGATCGTAGATGCAATACGGTATGCAAGACAATGCAGAGCCTGTCAGGTTCATGCAGACTTCATACATCAACCGTCTGAATATCTACATCCTACGGTTGCATCCTGGCCTTTCGAAGCATGGGGTATGGATATCATTGGTCCAATTCACCCGTCTTCTTCCAGCGGTCACCAGTTCATACTGGCCATCATGGATTACTTCTCCAAATGGGCAGAGGCGATCCCTCTCACTGAGGTGAAGGCGTCTAATGTGATCAGCTTCATCAAGCATCACATCATTTATCGCTTCGGGGTACTCCGGAGGATAATTCACGACAATAGGCCTCAGTTCATTAGCCAAGCGTTTCATCGATTTTGCGATAAAAATCGGATACACAATATTGCCTCTACGGCATATTATCCAGCTGCTAATGGTTTGGCGGAAGCTTTCAACAAAACCATTATCAAACTCTTGAAGAAATTTGTCTCTTCAAACAAGAGAGATTAGAATGAGAAGCTGGGCGAATATCTCTGGGCATACCGTACAACGGTACGAACACCGACAGGTTGTACCCCATTCTCGCTGGTCTACGGGAGCGAAGCAGTTCTCCCCATTGAAATCCAGATCCCGTCACTCAGGATAGCCGTGACTAGTGAGCTGACTCGAGAAAAGAATGACCTGTTAAGGCTCCAAGAGCTAGAAGGATTAGACGAGAAATGCCTCCAATCTCAGCAGCGCATCGCGCTCTACCAAGCACGCATTTCCAAAACTTTCAATCATAGAGTAAAGGAAAGAGTGTTCAAAGTCGGCGAGCTAGTTCTAGCCGTAAGAAGGCCGATGATTCTTACTCACAGAAGTAAAGGCAAATTTCAGCCCAAGTGGGAAGGCCCTTATGTGATCGAGACAACGTTCTCAAATGGCGCCTACATGATAGCCCAGCCTAATGGAGACCTGTTAATGGCTCCTATCAACGGCAAATTCCTAAAAAGGTACTATGCTTAATCTCCCCTGCTCGAGTGAAATATAGCGAGGATCTCAATTCTGACAAAACTACTTCCAGAACGCAATTAGTTGGGTTATATCATATCCGTATGACCTCTGAACAGATATGTCCCGCTAAAAGTTTATCGAGGGTTTATCATGTCCATACTACCTCTGATATCACTCTCGCCAAAAAAAACTGTCATTTACATTCCGAAATGATGGGTCCACAAAAGTCAGAAAAGTGTCACTTTTATTTATTCCCGATAAAGAGCAGAATTACATCTGGGGAAGCAAAAAAAAGAGAAGGGATACATCATGATGGGGGAGCAGTCAGATCGCGAATAAGCCGCTCCAGTGCAGCTATCTTCTCATTCCTGGAAACCAAGGCATCGGCACGAGCCCGCTCCAGCCGTGCCTCGGGATTGTTCGTAAGGGTCAGCTCGGCCCTTGTCCGAAGAGACCCTGCACGGGCAGCTTTTGCACGCTCCAAATCCCGTCATGTTGCGCTCAGTCGACCAGTCGCTACATCTAAACCTGCCAACGACTGAGAAGCCCACTCCTCTGCCAGAGCAAGTTTTTCCTTCAACTTACGGGCCCTCGCTGCGTTCCCTTCATGCTCAGATCGGAGCTTCGTCTCAAGAGCGAGAGCCTCTTCCATGATAGCTTTTCTTTTATCCATCTCCAGCTTATGTGTTTTGATAGAGTTGTCCAGGCTTTCCAGCTGTGTAGAAAGCCGCACAGTCATGTGGTCGTACCTGGTCTGGATCTCAGCATCAAAGCTGCCTCGAGTCAGCTGCAAGTATTCGTTAATGGGTTGCTCTAAACCATTATCCACCGCCTCCAGGGCGTCAGCTACCCCAGGATCGCCGAGCTCCCTGACAGCCCCGATCGAAAACTGAGAAGTCTTCTTCAGGCGCTCGAAATCTAGACTCTTCACCAACACCATTGATATCATCATTTTCAAACCGGTGTAAAAGAGGCTGGTATGTTGCTCAGTCAGCACAACTAGATCCGATTGAACTCCAGGAGTGGCCACGATATCAGCAAGTCCCCCTCCGAGAATGATTGCAGACGAAGTGGCCACAACCGCCGCCTCGATGGGTGGTACGACAAAAGGAGGTGCAACGACGACGGTCGAAGTCATCAGCATACTCGCGAGAGGCAAAGTCACGATGACGGGTTCGTCCTCCTCTCGAGGTGACAAAACTATTCCAGGTGAGCTGGCCCCCGAAGGTATTTCCTCCTCGAAGTCGAAAGCCTCCGTATCATCGCCAGGAGACGGAGCAGAGCCAGAAGGTGCTTCAACGTTGTACTCCCCGTGGACGCCATCCCCTGAGAAAAGGACCAGAAAATTGATATCAATATGATGGTAATCTTTTTAAAGGGAGACATAAAGACGACATTTACCCGGAGCCAACGGTATATATGGCGCATCTGCAGCCGATGTAGCTAAACCACGCTTTAATGATGCAATGCGAACTATCATACCTGGAGAAGGAGGTGGGCCAACCAACATCGCCCGGAGTTCTGCCAAGCCTTCACCAAGACGCAGTCGAGGTTCGTCAACTGGAATCTCGCTAGGCGTGCTCGCTGACACAGCGGGAGTTTTATCCGTTGCTGGTCTAGGGAAAGATTCTTCTATCTGCCGCGGCCACACAGGCAATCTCGTTCCACTACCTGGAGCAGTAGCCACGACAGCGACCTCTAGCAAAGATTCTCCGGCGCCGCCGGCCGGAATTGTAGAAGGTCCCTCTCTAAAAGGCGAGGAACCTCCAGCCAAAGAATCATCCCTGATATGGGGAGATGCAGGCTCACTCCCAGGAGCCTCAATACCAAGAATGCGGAGAGGACGAGCAACCGTCTCCTCCTTCTCTTACGAAGAGAAGCCTCCTTCGGGGCAGAAGCCCGTCGCTTCCCAAAAGAGACTACCAAAGCCCCCACAGGCGGAGGTACTTCACATCTAGGCACTTCACACCTCGGCACCGACACCAAAGGCTCATCCGGAGTGCCAGACTCCTCACCCTCGTCAGAAGAAACCGAGGGGACTTCAACTCTTCCCCCAGGCTGGGGAGGAGGTACCCTGAAGCTTCTACGCATATCAAAATCATGATGGAAGGTGTTAATCGCCACATAGAACTGGGCGTAAGAATGGAGAATGCGGAGCTCCATGGAGGTTGTAACAATCGGCACAATAAAGATTGCTCTCGTACAACCCATGATAAAATATCGCCACCCTCTGGCTCCATCAATGAGTCCGCCCCTGGACCTGAAGCTGTTGACGGCATTGCCCACGTGCAACTGATCGTACCCAAACTGCCGGGCGAACCAACTAGGCAAGTAGGGCTCGAAGAAGCAATGGTCTTCGCTTCTGTACAACAGATGGGAGGGTCTAATATAGACCAACCAATTGAAAGCTTCCGAAGAAAGATCGGTCTTCTCTCCACATGAATCCTCGAGCCTCGTCCCTGATTGATTGCAATGTACAGGAGGGGGAGTACAGAGGAGCTTCCATCCATGACGGAGGTTCAATGCCAGCCGACAGTCTAAAGTGGTATTCATATTCCAGGGAGAGTCTTTGTAGTTCAGCAAGAAATTACCCCCCGAGCTGCTACCAGAGCCGGGAGACATCACCCGGGGGTTGTGGAGAATTAACCATCACATCAAATACAGGTATGGTAATTCCACCGGGGGAAAACTCTCACGCTGAGCTTCATCTACGAGCAGCCCATCAGTCATGGCTCTCAGGCCAGCCTGTATACGGCACACCATGGCAGGAAGCCAGCCCAGTCTTGCCCCGAACACCAGGCGCACTGCCGGCCACAGGATGTTCCGGTGAATGCGGTCCTCGGACGCAGTACCAGGCACTACTACTCGACACAGCCAGATCGAGAGGAAACCGGCCAGCTGGGCTTCCTTAGACAGAGGCCTGCGGCAGTGCCTCAAGTAACTGTAGGCCTTAGTGCCTTCGGGATACTTTCCTACCCCCTCAACGAGAATCTGATCTGGAGCCTTAGCCTCCTCCATAAGATCCTCAACGACCTGGGTACTAAGTACGCCCAAACAGTTCACGGGCTCATTCTTGCCCCCCGAGGCTTTCTCTGACTTGACGGCCCTGGCTCGGTGGAAGAAGAGGTAGGACATCCACTTGGTGGTGTGAGCCAAATCAGAAGGCTCGTTATAAAAAGTGGTGCACGCGAAGTATTGACACATCAGCTCCTGATACACTTCTGCCACCCGAGGGTCCAAGTCCCCCAACTTCCGGTTGGGGGGGACATACTCTTCATATGGGGTATCCCCCATTGGCAGTCTCGAGACAACTGCCATCTCATGAAGGGCCAATCCCAGCTCCCCCAGTGGAGTGGCAAAGGTCCCAATGAGTGAAATATATCGCTCCATCAGTGCCAAGAACAAATTAGGATTGGGAGGCAACCCGACACTCGTCGCACTCACAGCGACATACAGTCTAATGCCCTCCAGCTCTCTCCGAAAGTGCTTCAAGGCCCAATTAACTAGGCAAGTCCATCGGAGGTTTGTTGGGGTGATCCACCCATTGCACCGAGGATTCTCCTTGGGATATACCCCACCTCATCCCATGAAGTCATTGTAGAAGGTCGGCAATTGGACCGGCTGGATCACTGAGCTGTCTTCACTCGGAACACTGCCCGGGAACAGTCCTCTGAACAACGTCACAACACCGGAAGGGCGGCTGACAAATGACCCCTGGTCAGCCCCTTTCAGATGAAAGATCTTCCCCGGCTTGCCGTGAAGATCGGGAGTCAGCGTCCACGACATCCTCCTGCAATGCGTCGCATGGAAGAAAGCCGAGATGGGATAATCCCTCGGCATCGTTGGCAGATACAAGATCAAATTCCCGGCAGGAAAAACCCAGGGTTCCCTCTTGGGCTTCGTTTGGGACTGTTTGTCGATCATGTCCCCAAAGAGGAAAGCCGACTTTATGTACTGCTCTCCGTCTACGTATGTCAGGGGCTCCCCGTTGATCATGTTCAGCAGCGTCCGCTCGCCCTGAGCCGATATCAAAAATCCCCTTCCCTCGGGATACTGGGGTCCAGAGATAGGAAATGTCACGTGGGACAGATCCTCCAGATAGTTTGAGTGCAGCATCTCGGCAGCGGAACCCATCACCTCGGCCAGTAGAGACTCACCCAAATCAACTGCAAAAGTGCAAGGAAAATATGTCATTACAAATCTTGCACAAACATACAGACTAAAGAAACGACAGTCTGTGCTCTACGCCAGGATTGTACGAATTTGGTTATTTTACGCCGAAAGTCCCCTCCACAAGCGTAAAACTCTAATTTTATGATATACGCCAATTTTCGGTATCCAAAGCTTTTTACGCTCGAAACTACGAAAATATGGAGTTTATACGCTAGCACATTAGAAATATGGGCGTAAAAGATGAAAATGCCTCCGTGCATCATCCTCCTCAAAGAGGCTATCAGCACAGAAGATGACCTAACGCGGTCACGTTCAACGTGTGCGAAGGATTTTTTATCCTTTTTTTGTCACCCCAAAGGCTCTACCTCTAAGACCGGGTGCGCTGCTCGTCGGCGGAAAACTTCGCTCAGAAGGAAGTTCACCTTGCCCGACCGAAGACCCCCTCACTGGGGCAGTAGAAGGAGAGAAAGAACCTATGCTCTTTCCCTTAGTGGAGGGGAGTTTGTTTCGGCGCCATTTCTGAAGACTCGAAGTGCTCGGAGAAGGAACGAAGAAAAACTCGAACAGTCGAAAGCTCTCTTTCGCAGAAGACGGATAAAAGGTTTTTCTCTCAAAAGCTTGGGATATATATAGAGTTCGAGTCGACTGCTCGAATCCTCGGACGGACTCCTCGAAACCCTAACCAAATCTCCTAATTAAAATATTTGGTTATGATTGGGTCCTACGTCAGCCTATTATTCAGAGAAGGCGGACAATCAACGAATTCAAAAAAAAAAAATCTTCGCGCAAAGCAGTTCAGCGGTGCCTACGCTAAAGGAGTTTTCTACGCTCGACAGCAACAGATCTACAGTTTTACGCTCACAAGCTATAAGTCTATAGTTTTTCGCCCGGATGCCTTTGTGCTCGGTAGCTTTTACGCTCGAGAGGCAACAAACCTATGACTTTACGCTCAGCAGATACCAAATCGATGATCTCACGCTCGTGGTGCTCAGTTTGCGCTCAGAAGCAACAGATCCGCAAACTTCACGCTCGGAGAAATTTTCTTTTCAGGAGCTACAGATCTACAGTTCTATGCTAAAGGAGCTTTCTACGCTCGACAGCTACGAATCTACGGCTTTACGTTCGACAGCTATAAGTCTATGGTTTTACGCCCGGATGCCTTTGTGCTCGGTAGCTTTTATGCTCGAGAGGCTACGAAGCTACGAACCTATGACTTCACGCTCAGGAACCACAAGTCTACAATTTCACGCTCGATGGTATTCTACGCCCACAGGCTACAGATCTCCAGTCCTACGCTAAAGAAGCTTTCTGCACTCGACAGCTACGAATCTACGGCTTTATGTTCGACAGCTATAAGTCTATGGTTTTACACCCGGATGCCTTTGTGCTCGGTAGCTTTTATGCTCGAGAGGCTACGAACCTATGACTTCACGCTCAGGAACCACAAGTCTACGATTTCACGCTCGATGGTATTTTACGCCCAGAGGCTACAGACTGATGATTTCACGCTCCATGACTTTCCGCATATCCGAACAGTCCCCGAAGCAGTCAATTGCAAAGAGTTCACACAGAAGATACTCGTTCTTGACCCCAAAGTATCCCAAGTACCCAAAACACACAGAGTTCAAACATTGAGAAATTACTCTTCTCGGGTCCAAAATTGGAGGTTCATCCAGACTCCAGTCTGAACATCTCGTATATCAAGATGACAACTCAGTTTGATAGCCAAATCCTCGACCCTGTTCCAAGGGAGTTTCGAGAGATCATTCTTGAAGACGAAGTCTGAACAAAATTTTTGCTCATCGGAAGTAGCAGTTAAGAGCTCTACGTGGTCCCTCAGTCCTAGCAACAAGACAGTTCTAAAGGTTCAACAGGCTTAAACAGCGTTCTATGGACTATTCGCTACATGTAAAGGACAGGGCCTAATACTCTTCTTATCAGAGTTCGCGTAAAGAATCAGACGTATCGAAGCTACACATATTCAGACTTCACAGCAACGTATGGCAAGATGATCATATGAAGAAGAAGACAATTTTATTAAAAATCAAAGTCATTATTACATATGAGGGAAATCCAATCTACAAGGGTTTTCTTTTCATTTTCATGATTACAACTGAGAGAAACTCCGTCTATAAAGGGGCCCCCTCAGCATCATCTGAAGATTGCCCAGAAGCTATTCTGACAGGTTCTTGCAGGGGCATATTTCTTTATCCATCTTCTCCAGCAGTCAGTCAGTTCCAGCAAACTGATTGACATGGCAATGATCAACGGCGAGAGAACGACAGAGTTGGGGCTTACATAAATTATGCAGATCCCTCGCTTCGTGCGCCGTGACAGATTGAGTTGAGATATTTCACTCAACTCAATGCCCGAGGTCAGAGCTAGTCGCTGCTCTCACTCCCGGAGGTGACAGGAGAAGACACCGCTTGCAAGCAGTGTGGTCTAGTACGACCCTTCCCTTCTCCTGGAAGAACAGCCATATAAAGTTGCTGATTATCCCGAGCAAGGGAGGCTAAGATATCCTTCCATGATCCATCGTTGTAGTGGACACTTGCTCGAAGATGCCATCTTTTTCGACTCCTTACACGCTGGAAGAACATGATCTCCTTCTTCCTCAGATCGACCCGACGAACTCCGGCCATCATCTCTGCGTGGTGATGGAAATGTGGGAAGAACAGGTTAACTCCCCCAGCCTTTTTATAGGCGAAAGAGATCACAAGCGGTCCCCAATAAATCTGCCATAAAGACAGCATCGACCGTTTTAACGCTCCATTCAGAAACATTTCGAGTTACGAGGGGCCGTTCATGCTTCATTCAAAGCGTATCAAATTTCGAGGAATTTAAAAGCTTTGAAGGGGGTCTTGTGGAAGCATGAAAAATACGCTGGGAGGAGCTACGCAGCATACTGGGGCAGAGCAGCGTAAGCAGAGGCCTTAAGAGCCATCAAGCATGCAACAGAGCTCTTTCCGCCAAGAACGCAGCGTAAAATATAAAAGCTCAAAGGACCATCCGCGTAAGTGCAGTACGTCCAAGCCGCTTCAGCGTAGACAGGGTTCTTCATCGCCTCCATGGCGTAAAACTCATCCGCTCTCAAAGCAGCGTTAAAGCGTACGAGGAACGCTTCGTCTTCCCCGAAATGAACCTGTCAAGTCACGCAGTAAACCTGACCTCTGACTCCTGACAAAAAGTGCTGCACTGCTACCCAGACGACGGCTGGAAACGAGGACAGACCCCTCGGGATGCGCACCACAGTATGAAGGCAGATCTCTGCATTTAATGCAGAGGATTTGGTTAAAATATCACCGAACCGTCGTTTACTGACGTTCCCTCAGCATAAACTGCTCTTTCGCGTACAAGGGGATACGCTGCCTTGTTTTACACAGGCAAACATGAGCTGTTTTACGCTCCGCAGTAGACAAACTGCCTGCCACGTCAAAAGCTGCACTTCGTACGGGGCTCAAGGCACGTCTCTACGTCTAAATTGCACAGAGCGGTGACAGTTTCTCTCGAGACACGTCTCTGCGATGGATGCACAGAAGGGCTGCAGACCTTCAAAACATGCTTTCGTATTTAATGCACAAGATGGTGGCAAATCTCGGCAAGAGATTTGATTATATCTTCAAAAGCCGTAATTCCGGCTAAGACGTCCACATCAGCACTCTGGCACGGTACGCAGTGGCTTCTACGCCCATTCAAGATCCGTGCTCATTCGGTTTCTACGCCTATTCGGCTTCTATGCCCACTCAGTCTTTACGACCATTCGGCTTCTACGCCTGTTCGGCTTCTACGCCTATTCGGCTTCTATGCCTATCCGGCTTCTACGCCAGGGTGACAGTCATTTGGCTTCTATGCCAACCTCTTCTACACAAGGGATACCTACCTACGTGGCTTCTATGCCGTGATCTTCGTAGCAGATATACGCGTTTTGTCCCCTTAGTTGGATATGCGTCACATGCTCACTCAAAAGGTCATCTATACGCAGGCATTGGTTATTTTAACCGTTGTGTAAAAGGGTGTTGTACTTTCCACTCCTCAGTTTTTACACCGACAGAGTGGTCACTGTCACCAAAACTCTATAAATAGAGACCCCTATCAATGGGGAACAAGGTCAAAAAACTTCAAACTTGAAGATCTTACAAGGTCGAACTTCCCAGAAAGATCGAACCGGAGGTCAAGAGAGAGAGAGAGAGAGGGAGTCAGGAGCTCAGGCAAAGAGCAGGGATCGACGACTTTGGCATCGTGCATCCACCCTCTTCTGCAACCTTCGAAGCTGCTACCTGTCTTCCACGGCACTTCTTCAACATCGTGTGGTCCAAGGGCTAAAGTGATCGACTGTAGATCAGACACCTATAGCAATTTATACCCAGATTAAATAAATTGTACTCCCACATCCTCGTATAGGATTAAATTGTACAAGTTTATTTGTAAACCGAAGGGCGCGGGTTTCGTATAAACCCTATCATTGAAATACACTTTCATTCTTTCGTTTAATACCACAAACAACTGATAGTTGTGATATTTGGCATAATCGTTTAGTACATGTTAATTTTAACTCTTTAAAGAGAATGTCTAATTTGTTATTGATTCCTAAGATTGACACGAGCAGAAATAAAAAATATGAGTTATGTACACAAGCCAAACAGCCCAGAAAATCCTTTCATTCAGTTGAAAAGAGTTCTCAGCTATTGGAGCTTATTCACAGCGATAAGGTATTCTTACTCGTAGTGGTAAACGATATTTTATTACTTTTATAGATAATTATTCAAAATATTGTCATGTTTACTTGCTCAGAACTAAAGATGAAGCTTTCAGTAAGTTTATATTTTTTAAAGTTGAAGTTGAAAACCAACTAGAAAAGAAAATTAAAATTCTTAGGTCTGATCGTGGGGGTGAGTACACCTCTGCGGAGTTTGACTCTTTTTGTGAATTACATGGCATTATACATGAGGTAACTACTCCTTATGCTCCTCACCAAAATGGGGTAGCAGAAAGAAAAAATAGAACATTTCTTGATATGATTAATGTTATGTTAGGTAGCTTTGGTTTATCTGATCATTTGTGGGGAGAAGTCCTTCTTTCTGCATGTCATATTTTAAATAAAGTTCCTTTTAAAAAGACTGATAAGATCCCTTATAAACTTTCGAAAGGTAAAAAGCCATCTTTGAAATATTTTAAAGTATGGGGGTGCCTTGCTAAAGTTTATGTCCTATATAGACCTAAAGTGACATAAGTCTTGAACTTAGGCTCTTACTTGTACAGACTCATCATACAAACAAACACATTGTAGGCATTTGATCGTATCAACAGTTGTGCACTTTTCGTCCATGTATTATTTCGATTTCTTAAGAGCTCTAGAGAACAGTCCGAGTTCCCATAGAAAGCGGCCCCACTTTCACTCTTAAATAGGTGAATCTTTCTAGGTATTCTGAAACTTATATATCCTGCTTTACAAGCCACAGATTTATTAAGATTTTACAATCACTCTTTTATTTATTGCAGATTAACACTATACAGTAGAGGAATGGTTCTTTACCATTGCTATCATATAGTGTTTCCAGTCACATGTCAATTTTGTTGTTACCCATTGAACCTTTTCTTGGTGCTTCCAATCAAAGATCGGGTTGCCTTTGAGGTGACTCAATTTATGGGCTTTAACCCTATTCCTCTTGCCGTCTCTAACACTAGTCTCCTTGAGAGCCCTTTAGTTAAAGGATCTGCTAGATTGTTCTTTTATCTGACGAAGTCAATTGCAATTACTCTACTGGATCGCAATTGCTTCACCCGATTGTACTTCAGACGTATATGTCTAGATTTTCCATTATAACTTGTCCTCAGAGCCTTTGTTATTGCAGCTTGGCTGTCATAGTGTACAGGGATAGCAGGAACTGGTTTGCCCCACAAAGGAATATCTGTTACCAGATTCCTAAGCCAGTATGCTTCCTTACTAGTAAGGTCAAGAGATATGAATTCTGCCTCAATAGTCGATCTAGAAATACAGATCTTCCTGGTAGAGTTGCCCGTATGCCCGACGCCGTACACAGAATATGTTCGCGTACGGCCAAATCTGCTGCAACTAGTGGGTTCTCTGGCCCCGTGCGTCCGATATACACGATTTCCTAATCCCGTACGGGCAGGACGAGCCCGTCGTTGTGCGCATAAACTGCCCTGCGGTGCAGCACCTGCCAAAAATACTCATGTAGTATGTAAAGTCTGCCCTTGTGTGAAGTTAGTTTTGGGTGTCTGGTACCTCTATCATGCATTTAGTGATCGTTTATTTTGGTCCGCCTTACAGTGAGTACCGGCCTTCCCATCCCTTCTGTCGGCGATGCTCCTAGTCTTAACTGGCGGGTCATGCCTCCGGCACCGTTACTTTGAAGAAATTAGAGTGCTCAAAGCAAGCCTTCGCTCTGTATATATTAGCATGGGATAACATCACAGGATTTTGGTCCTATTGTGTTGGCCTTCGGGATCGGAGTAATGATAAGAGGGACAATCGGGGGCATTTGTATTTCATAGTTAGAGGTGAAATTCTTGGATTTATGAAAGATGAACAACTACTGCTGCTGCTGCACTACAGTTTCACTATAGTGCTAATGTTGGACTGTTGCACCTGCTGTTGCTGTTATAGCTGATGTTGTTGCTGCTATGCATTGCATAGCTGCTGCTGCTCCTTCCTTTTCCTGATGCTGCTCCCTATCGAGCCCCTCCCCCTCTTGCACATACAACTTTATATACATATAAATATACACATGACTACACACCTATATATATATATATATATATATATATATATATATATATATATATATAGACTCAACATATATCCATATACATAGAGCTATCAACACACTTACATAATACATTTAGATACACACATACACATAGGTAAGTATATAACTCTCCCTCATATATATATATATATATATATATATATATATATATATATATATATATACTTAACACATTTATATACATGAATATATATATATATATATATAAATGTGTTAAGTATATATATATATATATATATATATATATATATATATATATACATACACTATCACATAACTATATACATACATAACTATATGGTATTATATAATTACATATACTTATACATATACATATGAATTCATATAATATAAATGGATAAGAATAAAGGGTAATCTAGAAATTTAATGCAACAAACATATGGAGTGTATCGCACCCGTATCACACTAGATCTATGACACGCTTGCGACACGAGTCCACCACACAACCAAACGTACCCCGAAGGACACGAGCATGTCTAAATATTATTTATGAACAATACGAAGAGTTAAACAAATACTTACCCACTAAGAGGGGTAAAGCAATATATGAAAACTTCTCCTTTTTCATGTTGGACTAAAAAGAGATGCCTTTATTGAATCACATGGGTTTCTTTCAAAGCAAAACCAAAACAAATCTAACAATCTCCCACATGATTCAATAAGAGAACAAAAAGGTATAGCACGATAGGACATATAGGAAGGAAAATAAGATATAGGCAATCACACTATATATCAAAGGAACGTGTCTTCCAGACTTGAACCTCCCCTTAGTGTTATACATCTCATCTATACAGACCCAATGATATAAGTCTTGAACTTAGGATCTTACTTGTACAGACTCATCATACACACAAATATATTGTAGGCATTTGATCGTATCAACAGTTGTGCACTTTTCGGCCATGTGTTATCTCGATTTCTTTAGGGCTCTAGAGAACAGTCCGAGTTCCCATAGAAAGAGGCCCCACTTTCACTCTTAAATAGGTGAATCTTTCTAGGTATTCTGCTGTCATGCCCCAGTCCCAAAATATATAGGACCAGGAATACGCGACACGCCAGCTACGCATTCGACCAGACTCTGGTCTGATTCGAATACGTATAAGCTGTAATAAAAATGGTCACTATCTAATTAATCCAGTGAATATAAATATCTATGTCTCAATCCACAATAAACAAAAATATTCAAGAAAGAGCTACATATGCTAAAGTCGGCCGCCCAATAACACACAAACTCGAATAGACTCGAGAAGAAATATGAGTCTATAAAAACTAGGCTACTACAGCAGATGAATAACAATATGAATAAAATAACCATAATGCCGATAGAAATGATATGAGTATCTGGTACAAATGCCCGCAAGACAAGCAACTCCATCAGCAACTCCAAGGGCTCCGTAATTGTCTATGCTACAAAACTGGCAGGGGACCAGGTCCTCAGAGGGACATAACCAGGTACAAAAATACAGCAAGCCATAGTATAACAGAAAGAAACAAGTGCAACGACGGTGTAGTCTAACATAACCACCTAAGTGAGACACAGTTTTGAAGACAATGTTTGACGTATGGGCTGTCAAAAATAAAACTATAGCTCCAAACACAGAGACACACGAGACGTACCGTAGCTCCGAGCACAGAGTCACACGGGTGATACTACTACTCCGAATACAGGAACACTATATAACTAGGACATATATATATATAAGCGCGTGCAGAGGAGCCCAAACGTCTAGTGACTGTCTTCCTCTTCCCAAGCGGTCAATGATTGTGCGCTGAACCTGAACCTCTATCCAGCAGTCTCGTCATACAGAAGTAACTATCAACAAGCGCGACCCAATGGTCGTCCCAGTCTCCGGTCATGATGTCAGTATCAGGATACAAGAAATCTGGCACAAAGACAGTGTTTGAATGTATCCTAGGGTTATGATATACACAGGCAGTACATCAAGGTGTTGTGAACATCTATCACTCGTTACCAAATGTTACCGACAAACGTCTACACCCGGTTGTGACCCAGACCCAAAGTAACGATTGTAGTCAAAATTGTGCACAATGCATATAATAAATCAATAAATATCTGGTAACTGAAATACAGGGTGGCAAGGTACACTTGCCTGGATACGACTGCTGAAGATGGGTCTTTGGTACAACGTCCAAGTCTGCGGGTCCCGTAGTACCTAGAGACGAGATACAAGCTCAATCAATAGACTATCATGCGGCTAAAAAGATATGACACAGGTCTAATCATATGTTCAAAATCAGTTACAACTCACATGGACATGAAGCTAGAGGGTTGACCAAGGTTGATTAAGGGTATGTTACATATAATCCAATTAATCATTTGTACAATATCATCAAACCAAACCTCAATCTTACTATATTCATCACGATGTTCATTAGTTTAAACCATGATCAAATTCTCAGTTTTACCCCGGGTCATCACAGACGTTAACATGCATATTCAATTATCATCCTAGAATAAATTAATTATTAATTATTTGAACCGTCAATTATAAAAATCATCAATGAATTATTTGAACATCCTTTCACATACACCTATCTACTCCTCTATCATTCCATTATTAGTTGTCATCTCTTAATAAATGACCCACATTTTGATATCACAACACATACTCGGTCAACCTGTCAACAATGCATATAACAATAAACCATGAAACCCAAAGTAGCATTCACTAACCCTAAGGCTCGATAATAACCAAAGTTTTGATATCACATACCATTTCACCATAATTTTAGTCCTGCCCCTCAATAACCATCAAACTGCATAAAAACCTGAGATCTCACATGTAGCATTTATCAACCCTAAACTCAATATATATCATTCAACCCTTAAAAGCAGATATTTTATAACATCGAACTAAAATACCAATGCATACACATACCTTCAAATGCATGTAATAAACCCAAAAATCTCGCATAGCAACCCTTAAATAAATCCATATCATTTAGAACCATTCATGCATATTATACTATGAAATAAACCTTAAATTCATATGCCTATTCAACACAACCCTAAAGCTAACTCAACTATAAAGCAATACACAAAAGAATACACTACAAGGAGAGGGGAGTATTCACCTCGGCGAAGTGGTGGTGGTGCTGGCCGGTCGCTGTGGTCGACGGCGGATGGCAAGTCTCGTCGGAGGGGGAGGTTGAGATGGTGTGGGTGTTGATGGTGATGAGGATGATGATGCTGGTGGTGGAAAGTGGTGGAGGCTGTCACAGCGGGATAGAGAATTTGTCGTGGCAGTTGGCCGGAGGGGGTTGCTGCGTGGAGAAGATGATGAGGAGAGGAGGTTCGTGATGGTGATGCTGATGATGATGAAGGCGACGGAGGGTGGAGCTAGCGGTGGCTCCGGAGGGAGAGTTGGTCGGAGTGGGTGAGCGGGGTGCTGGAGATGCGGATGGAGGAGCTCGGCCGGAGGTTGGCCGGTCGATCGAGGAAGTGACGGCCGGTCGAGGTGGCTCGAGGTGACTCGAGGGGAAGCTCGGCTGTGCTCGACGGTCTGACACGAGGTACAGTCGTCGGAGAAGATGGAAGCGGGAACGGCGAAGTCGGTGGCAGGAAGTCGGTGGCAGGCGGTCGAGGGATGCAGCAGCTCGCCGGTGTTGGGGGGAGATCGGTCGGCTGCTGGTTTAAATGAAGAAGGAGGTATGGAGAGGAAGAAGAAGAAGAAGAAGAAGAAGAAGAAGAAGAAGAAGAAGAGGAGAAGAAGTGGAACGGTAGTGGATTTCTGATATAGGACGAGGAAGGAGAGAGAAAGTGGGGGGTTTCCCAAGTTTGGGGATTAGGGTCTGTTGGTATGTGTGTAAGAAGAGGCATTTTATAGGGATGGAGATGGGGAGTGTGTGGTGATGATGAGTCCCCATTTGATTGGGTGGCTCAGATTCATCATGGAGAATTGTACATACAAAGGAGAGAGAGAGAGGAGTGAGGTTGACTAGTCAATGAGTTGAGGATGGCTTTTTTATTTGGTTTGAACCCATGAGGTGATGACACCTAATACAATATTTGCAAATAAGCCCCTTAAATTTGGATATTTGCATAAGCACATAAAATAATGGAAAAATGGTGTGGGAAGTGGTGTTTGGTATTTTGTAGGGTGAAGAGGTGTTGTGTGTTTTGTATAGGCTTAATTAATGGGGTATGGGGTTAAATTGGGGTTAAGATATGATTAGTCAAAGTTGGTATCCCCAATTTAATTAAAATAAATTATTATGTGCTATTAAATTAAATGGGGGTACATAGGGTCTCAATTTGGAATGACACAAAGGTCATGAAAGGTGTAGGCTTGGTGTCAGTCTTGGACCCTTTAATTGGTCCGGCTCAACGGGTTGAGTTGGTGTCTCAAAATTGATGGCAAAGACACAGGTGCGCGATACATGATTAAATAATAGATTTTGGATACGGGAAGTTGTGCAATTAATTTAGAGCACAAGGGATTAAGATTTTGAGTGACGGAAAAGTCCAGCGCCTAAGTTGGCGTATCAAGTCTAGAATTCAATAATTTGTTGGAAATTATGGGCTAATGTTGGGTTTCGAATATTTCAACAACGGTAGGGTGCACCAAGAGTTTAATTAAATAATCAGACATTTGCAACTTACTTCTTAACCTCAAATACCTGATGCTAAACCAAAATTTTCTAACCAAAACTAGTCTATCTATAGAAATAAATGAGGGGGTTTATATCCTTCCCAAATTAGAAAAATTTTGTCCACGAAAATAAAAGTAAAGCACGAATAATAGCTACGCAAATTTATGAGCAAACTGGTAATCAAATGCGGTACGTAAATTTGTACCTTGATCCTCAAATAGATACGAAAAATGCTGTCGAATGGAATCCTCGCTCTCCCAGGTAGACTCGCCTGGTGATTGATGTTTCAATACAACTCTGACCAGTCGAATAGTCTGACCTCTCAAAGTCTTCTCACTGCGATCGAGTATTCCCACTGGCTGCTTGGCATACGATAAACTGGGCTCGATTGCAATCTCTGAATGATCAAGGACGTGGCTAGGGTCTGCCACGTACCTCCTCAACTGCGATACATGAAATGCGTCATACACTCCTTCTAATGATAGAGGCAATGCAAGACGATAAGCCACTTCGCCAACTCGTTCTAAGATGTCAAAAGGCCCGCGGACTCAGCTTGCCTCTGCCTCCGAATCTGATCGTACCACGAGTAGGCGATGTCTTCAAAAATATATGGTCACCTTCCTTGAACTCCAAAGGTCTGCGGTGCGTATCTGCCCAATGCTTCTGTTTGTCCTGTGCTGGACGCAGGTGGCTCTGAATCTGTTTTACTTTTTCCACTGTCTGTGTCACCAACTCTGTCACGACCCATATCCGGTGCAAGAGTACAAGTCGGAAATAACGCCCAGCCTACGCCGCAGAATCGGTGGTAGAACACTATCTTGATAATCTATCCAATAATATAATAAACCACTAACAATGATAATATACTCAATCAAAGATCTAAGATGGAATGAGCACGAATCAGATAAAGAATAGAAAAGTCACAAAAAACTCATGAGTCTAAAATAATACATCAATTAGTCTAAAAGAAATAACAAAATAAGCTGGAGACAAATCCTGTACAAAGAATACTAAGAAGCTACTAAACTTGGGTCATCTGCTTTAGTTAGGATAAGTCCCTCATGAACCAGGGTCTCAGACTCTAAACCCACAATATCCTGAGGTCCATAATATATAGGGTACCATTTCTCTGTGTCATCTGGGAAAAATATATCCAGTCAAGAAAGGAGCAGAGTACATCTCTAACAGCAGTTCTAATCAATGATAAAAACTATGTAACAGTAAATAGATGTGAATATACAAGATGCACAATAAATACGAGAGATATATATACAATAAGAAAATACTGGAATAAATACAATAATGAGCAATATGTCAATGAACAAGAATACTAATGTCTAAGTGTGTGAGTACTAGCTTTAACATGTCGGCTTGGAAACTTGATATAAGATATATAGCCTGGCTAATCATACGTGTGGTGTATGATTAACACTATTCAATGCAAGACTTGATACAAGGAGGGTATGATCACATATCTAAACTAAAATACTCCCCACCCTCGATTGGTATAATAGATCCAACCATGGTACGCTATGGCACGAGATTTCCCATGAAGATAGCTAGTCTTCCCGAGAATCAGTGTCTGTACATGTACAAGGTAATCAATGAAACAAGACTTGCACAAGATACACCATATACCAAGGAATAATATCTCATGACGAGATCCGGATATACCAATCCCTGTAACCATCGTGTCAAGAGAACAAGGATATCTATACTAGATATGATAAACATAGAGGATATCATAAATGAGAAACTATCAGAGAATGTACTCGCCTAAAGTCCAAAGAATAATCTCACAGATGTCTGATACGGTGCCTCGAAGACCTAGATATGAAATACAACATCATTACAAGGTTTCGGAAAGAGAATAAGTTAAACTAATCAGTTTTTAGGTCAATAAGTCAATTCTAAGTCAAAAGTCAAACTATGGTCAACTATTGTCAACTATAGTCAAACTATGGTCAACTATGGTCAGCTATGGTCAACTACCTATTTCTAGGTTGTAAAAGTCTAACACAAAATATTGGGTTCAAGATACTAAAGTCTAAGCCATACAAACCATATATTAAATATTAGGATACCGTATCTCCGGATACGTGAATCCATAGGTAAAAAATCAATATATATATATCAAACAATTATTAATAATATAGAATCATAATTACAATATTAAATAGGTACCATAGTTTTTAAACAACTTGGTATCTCAATAATAATTCACAAACTTGATACCCAAACCCAATATCTTGGGTATCCCCAATTACCTTGGTTCCTCAAGGTAATACCCAATACCTTGTTATATTAACTACCCATAATAATATATATATATACATACTATACTAAATATTATACATATACTATAATGAAATTAGCAATTTAAGAATACATTTACATATATATTAAATACCAATATATATATAGATATCTATAACTATATAAGTATATATATAATCTACCAACTGTCACTAAAAATAGTTCTAAATCTTGATACTTTGATACGCTGCCCCTTTGGTGTCGGTTATGACCGTTGCTAAATCTGTTGTCGCTGCTGCTGCTGACTGTTCCAACTACTGCTGCTGCTTTGGTGACGGTTTGCAGCCGTCGCCAAATTGTTGTCGCTGCTGCTGCTAGTGTTTCTGCTGTGCTATTTTGGTGACAACTGCGACTGCTATCACCATTGGCTGTTGTTGCTGCTACAGCGGCTGTTGCTGCTGCTTTGGTGACGGCGGTTGTCACCATTAGCTGTTGTCGCTATAAGTATATATATATATAATATATATATATATATATATATATATATATATATAATACATATATATATATATATAACCCACATAGTATATATATATATATATATATATATATATATATATATATATATATATATATATATATACATAATTACCAAATAATAACTATACATACACCCTCCCTAGTATTATGTACATAATTAAGATATAGTAACATGCACACACATAAATATTAATATATATATATATATAACTATAAATATATGTATATGTATATATAATCATATAACATCCATATATAAATATAAATACCAATTTAAATATACATATATATATACATATGGTATAATATATATATATATACTAACACAATAATACATAGTTATAATATAGTATCATATATATACATAGTTACAACTATATAGAATATATACTAAACACTTATAATAATAACATACATATATGTAGTAACAACATATATACATATTATAACATATATATATATATATATATATATATATATATATATATATATATATATATATATATATATATATATATATATATATATATATATATTTATACATGTAGAAGAATAGCTACATAATATATACACATATTGGACATACATAATACATAGATCTAAGACACAAGAAGCATAATTATATATACCATAATATATATATAAATATCTATATGTATATGTACAAATACATTCTCCATGAATTAAGAATACAATAAATAGATCTACATATAATTTGCACAAACATATGGAGAGTATCACACCGTATCCCACTAGATCTAGGATACGCCTGTGACATGAGTCCACCACACATCCAAATGTACTTCGAAGGACACGAACAAGTCACATATATTATTTATGAATAATACGAAGAGTCAAAAATAAATCTACGTGTTCGAGTCAAAATGTGACATGTACAATGTCCCGTATCGGAGGGAAAATCCCCCAAATCAACAAAATCAACACGTATCACCCAATTGTTGGGATACGACCTACACGTACCCAATTATAGATATGACACTAGCCCCAAACACACAAGCACATGCCAAATTGATCTATAGGATCAATTGACACACACAACAATTGTCTATCTCGGAATTCTCCCAAAATTGACACAAAAAGTACCACAACTTTCTCAATAGGCCTCCTATGAACACAAAACCAAATTCTATGGGTAGCCTATGCATATGGGTTGATTTTTTATAGTTAAATCTCAGATTTAGAACCTAAATTAAAGAAAAAACTGAATTGTACCTATTGGGAGATGGATTCCCAATGTAACCTCCAATTGAGATAAAATTGGCTCTAACTTGTAGATCCTTGCTCCTTTTTGTAGATCATTGATTCTTTCTTCTAAATTCTTGCTCCACTAGCCTCCAATGGAGATTTAGGAAGGAATTGGAATAAAATTTGGTAGGGAAATAAAGTGGGAATGAAGAAATTTGGTTGAGAAAAATTCTAGATCTAGTTTTGAAATGAAAAGAGGAGAGAGAAATAATTTTCGACCCTCTATATAGGCCGGCCCTCTTTTCCCTTCCTTAAGCTATCATATAATGTCCAATATACCCCTTGGGGCCTCTCATGAAGAAATAATTAAGGAGGAAAGCTTCTAGTCTAAGGGTTTAATTAATTTAATCCATCTCCTTAACAATGGGCTTTCTAAATGGGCTAAGTTCTAACCAATTAATTCATGTTGGTCCATGAGTCTAAACTAAACTTGTTAGGTCCACTAACACAAGTCCAAAAAAAATAACATCTAATAATAATTAAATAATATAACAAATAATTATTTATCATGCACAATATTTAATTAAATATAAAATTATTAAAATATCCTTTCATAGAAAATGTGGTAGTGATAAGTCTACCCTCCTTAAAATAATTTTGTCCTCGAAATTCAAAGACGAAAACTACCCCCAAAAAATCACAAGAGGACAGAACTAAAGAATCATAACTAACTATGAAAGAACATAACAATGAACATAACATAACTAGGAAATAACATACCTCAGGGCACAAACAAATATGGATAACGCTCCCGCATTTCATCCGCTCTCTCTCCCAGGTAGACTCCCCCGGAGAGTGATGCCTCCATACGACGTGTACCAAAGGAATAGTCTGGTTCCTCAGCACCTTCTCTCTCCAATCCAGAAACTCAACTGGCTGCTTTGGATAGCTAAGAGTAGGGCCCACCTCTATCTCCGAGTGATCCAACACATGACTTGGATCTGCCACATATAGTCTCAACTGTGACACGTGAAATATGTTGTGCACTCCCTCCAATGCAGGTGGTAAGTCTAGCCTATAAGCTACTGCACCGACCCTCTCTAGAATAGTGAAAGGTTCGATGAATCACGGAATAAGCTTCCCGCCTTCACCGAAGCGAATCATATCTCGTGTCGAAGAAATCCTCAGAAATACCAAACCACCCACCTAGAACAAAACACCACTTTAAGAACTTAATCTATAACAAACAACCAATAACAAGCACAAAATAAAAACTAAACTATACCTTGAACTCCAAAGTTCTCCGGTGGCTATCGGCCTAATGCCGATGTCTGTCCTGTGCCACACGAAATTTATCTCTGATCAACTGAACCTTCTCTACTGCATCCACAACTATCTCTGGCCCAAGCAAAACTCTCTCTCCAACATTGTCCCATGACAAGGGAGTACGACACCTCCGACCGTACAAGGCTTCAAAAGGTAATATCTCTATACTAGCCTGGTAACTGTTGTTGTAAGCAAACTCTACCAAATGGAGATAGTCCTCCGAAGAAACCCCAAAATCTAGTACACAAGTATGCAATATATCCTCGAAAGTCTGAATAGTCCTCTCTGACTGCCCATCTGTCTGGGGATGATATGCAGTACTGAACTTTAGCTGAGTGCCCAAACTCTCCTGCAAACTCTTCCAAAAATAAGAAGTGAAATGACTATCCCTATCTGAGACTATGTTGATAGGAACTCCATGTATCCTAATGATCTGTCTCACATACATCTCTGCAAGCTTCTTCGTAGACAAACCCACCTTGAAAGGTAAAAAGTGGGCCGACTTGGTCAGCCTATCAACGATGACCCAAATTGCGTCTTTTCTTCCTAGAGATCGTGGAAGTCCGAACATAAAATCCATAGTAATGTGCTCCTACTTCCACTCTGGAATGGGTAATGGCTGAAGTAAACCTCCTGGCCTTCGCTTCTCGGCTTTCACCTGCTGGCACACTAAGCATCTGGATACAAACTGTACCACTTCCCTCTTCATGCCATACCACCACACACTCTCTCGCATATCCCTATACATCTTGTTGGCACCTGGATGCATGGAATACTGAGAGCGATGCGCTTCCTGTAATACCTTCTTATGCAGCTCTCCACTAGGGCACACACAATATAACTCATGCCTCAAAGATCCATCATCAGCAATAGTAAAATCATCTTCCAATCCTGCTCCCACCTGAGCTCTGATACTCCTCAGAGATACATCCTCATACTGTGCTGCCTTAATCATGCCCATCAAATCTGAATGTATCTGCAATACCCACATCTGCATACCACTACCAAGAACTATTACCTTAATGCCTAAGCTCTCTAAGTCCTCCAACAAATATCGATCTTGCGTCAAGAACATAGCTACCGGATACCTACTCAAAGCATCGACAACTACATTAGCTTTCCCATGATGATATTGCAAAGATATATCAAAATCCTTCATCAGTTCCAACCACCGATGCTGCCTCATGTTCAACTCCTTCTGCGTGAAAAAATACTTCGAGCTTTTGTGGTCTGTGAAGATCTCCACACGCTCTCCGTACAAATAGTATTTCCATAACTTCAGGGCAAAGATGACTGCTGGCAACTCCAAATCATGGGTAGATTGCCTGGATGCATAGACAATCACTTTCCTATTTTGCTGAAGAACACAACCCAAACCTTTCTCCGATTCATCACTATAAATAGTGAAACCTCCAGACCCTGATGGCAACGTCAAAATAGGAGCAGACGTCAACCTCCTCTTCAACTCCTCAAAAGCAACTTGGCAATCCTCCGTCCAAACAAACTCTACATCCTTCCTGGTGACTCTGGTCATCGGCTCGGCAATCCTCGAAAAATCTTGCACAAACTTCCTGTAGTAGCCTGCCAATCCCAAGAAACTCCTGATCTCTGCTACTGAACTCGGGGTCTCCCAAGATTCCACTGTTGCAATCTTCTTCGGATCCACTGAAATACCATCACCAGTCACAACATGCCCCAAGAATTTCCCCTTGTCTAGGAAAAACTCACACTTGGACAACTTTTCATACAGTTTCTCCTTCCTTAGCATATCCAACACAATCCTCAAATACTCCTCATGCTCCTCAGGTGTCTTCGAGTATATGAGTATGTCGTCGATGAACACCACCACAAACTTGTCAAGGTACTGGTGGAACACTTTATTCATTAAGTTCATAAATACGGCCGGTGCATTAGTCAAACCAAACGGCATCACCATAAACTCGTACTGACCATACCGAGTTCTAAAAGAAGTCTTCGGTATGTCCTACGGCTTTACCTTCAACTGATGGTAGCCTGATCTCAAGTCTATCTTAGAAAATACCTTGGCTCCACTCAACTGATCGAACAGATCATCAATCCGTGGCAAAGGATACTTATTCTAGATAGTAAGATTATTCAAAGCCCTGTAATCAATGCACATGCACATCGATCCATCCTTCTTCGGTACAAACAATACCGGGGCTCCCCAAGGTGAAGAACTCGATCTGGTAAACCTTTTATCCTGCAATTCGTCCACCTGTTTCTTTAGCTCAGCCAGCTCGCTGTTGTTTACTCTATAAACATGTTGCAAAATTGGTTCTGCACTTGACACCAAGTCTATAGAAAATTCAATATCTCGATCTGGCGGCAAACCTGGCAATTGCTCAGGAAACACATCCAAGAACTCTGCTATCAACGGATGCGACACCTCCTTATCTTCTACCATAGCTCCACAAATAATGCCTTCTCCCTGCTATGCAGCTCCTCTAGAAAACTTGAACTCTGGCTCTCCTGGCAGAACAAACAAAACTCTACCTCCTCTACAATCTATGCTAGCATGGTGCCTCCTCAACCAATCCATCCCGAGTACAATATTGTAGCTCGGAAGTGGCATTACAAGTAGACACGCACTCAACTCCCGGCCTCCCAAAGTAACTCTTTGATCCTTGCAAATATCATTAACCAGGATAATGCCTCCCCCGGTCATGATCTTGCAAGTCCTAAGCAAAGACTCAGCTACCAAACCATGCTTCAGAGCAAAAGAAACAGATACAAAATTATAGGAAGTACCACTATCAAACAAAGCTAAAGCTGGAATGGAATCAAGAAGAATAGAACCTGCGATGACATCTCCGGTGGGTTCGTCCTCCTCTACGATCATAGTAAATGCTCGTACCTGTCATGCACCTCCCTGCTGCTGATACTGACATAACGCTACTGCTGTGTCGGAAGCGGTCCCTTCGACTGTACTGCAGGTGGTCTCGTTTGTGCCCTCGGAGCTGAAGCTGCTCCTTGAACTGGACGACGAGGATTAGAAGGATACTCCCTCAACTGATGCCCTTCAGTACCACAATACAAACAAACTCCCAACCTCCTCCTACAAACTTCCCAGATATGGTCGGGCTTCTTGCAGTAGTGGCAGAAAGCTTGCTCTAACTGTCTCTGTTGCTGTGGTGCCTGGTGAAAAGGTGACCTAGCTGGAGTCTGGTTCGGCTGTGGCTACTGGAAAGGTCTGGACTGAAAATGAGGAAGTTTTGTAGATACTGTACTGCTATTAGCCCCCATAAAAGAATCACGGTCTCTCTTGGGCTTTAAACCTTACTACCGCTCAACCTTGCATGCCTCTGCAAGTATCTTCGAGTATGTCTCATAAAAAGATGGAATAAGGATCTTTACTTCCCCGTTTAGACCCTCACAAAAACGAATAGCCCTAACCTCCGGCTCTCTCACCAGATACTCTATAAATCGGCTCAACCTACCAAATTCCGCAGCTTACTCCTCCACAAACATGCTCTCCTGAATGAGACTCTCAAACTGCCTCCCCAAGTCTAGCCTATCTGCCCGGGCGAAGAACTTCTTCTTGAAGAGGTCCTTGAATAACTCCCAAGACTGTCCTGCATCAACCAGAATCGGCTCATTCCTGAACCAAGTGCGAGCGACGTCAAACAGTTGAAGTCCAACCGCTTCAACCTTCAGATTCTCAGAAAGATGGGACACCCTCATAAGACGCTCAATGTCCTCAAGCCAATTATCAGTATAGATGATGTCCTCCGTTCCTATGAAGACCCTAGGCTCCAGTTTTTTGAAGTCCTAAATATTGCATGGCTGAAGCTGAGCAACCTGAGGAACAACCTGCTGCTGGACCGGAACTCCTCTCTCGACTATGGCACGAGCAAGCTGATAAGCACTCTCGATGCCCTATCCTAGAACGTTGATCTGCCTCTGATGTGCCTCTGACTGAGCCCTTTGTGCCTCGAGCATCTCACGAAATAGTGTAAACATCTATGTCGCCTTTGTTGGCACAGAAGGTAGAGGTGGAAGCCCCTCAGATATAGCTGGCACAGTCCTCTGAGTAGGTGGTGGACCTCCGAAAGCAGATGACACTCCAATCACCGGAGAAGTGACTGGTGAAGGCCCTCGGGATATCGCAGACCTCTTAGAAGCTGCTCTTTCTGGCTGCGATCTAGTCTTAGGCGGTATCCTGAGACAAAGCGAAAGAAAGAATCAATATGGCACAAGATGTAAGACACTCAAGGAAAGGACAGTTTAAGAGATCAAATATCAATATCAAAGTAGAATGGTTGAATCAAAAGAATTTTCCTAGATGTGATTGACTACCTCAGCCTATATCCTATATCCTATCGCAGGCTCGCAGTAGTAGAACTAAATCGTCGCACTACCACGATATCGCATAACTTACGAAGATTAACCTGCATGGGCCACCACTAAAAATGTGTTACGACCCGGATCTGGTGTAAGGGTACAAGTCGAAAACAACGCCCAGCCTATGCCGCAGAATCGGCGGTAGAACGTTGTCTGGGTAATCTATCTAACAATATAATAAACCACAAACAATGATAATATACTTAATCACAGATCTAAGATGGAATAAGCACGAATCAGATAAAGAATAGAAAAGTCACAAAATAACTCATGAGTCTAAAATAATACATTAATGAGTCTGAAAGAAATAATAAAATAAGCTAGAGACAAATCCAGTACAAAGAATACTAAGAAGCTACTAAACTTAGGTCATCTGTTTTAGTTGGGATAAGTCCCTCCTGAACCAGGGTCTCAGACTCTAGACCCACAACATCCTGAGGTCCATAATGTGTAAGGTACCAGTCCTTAGTGTCATCTGAGAAAAATATATCCAGTCAAATAAAGAGCAGAGTACTTATCTAACAACAGTTCTAATCAATGATAAAAACTATATAACAGTAAATAGATATGAATATACAAGATGCACAATAAATATGAGAGATATATAAACAATAAGGAAATACTGGAATAAATACAATAATGAGCAATATGTCAATGAACAAGAATACTAATGTCTAAGTGTATGAGTACTAGCTTTAACATGTGATCGACTTGGGAACTTGATAAAAGATATATGGCCTGGCAAATCATACATGCGGTGTATGATGAATACTATTCAATAAAAGACTTGATACAAGGAGGGTATGATCACATATCTACACTAAAATACTCCCCACCCTCGACTGGTATAATAGATCCAACCATGGTATGCTATGGCACGAGATTCCCCAAGAAGATAGCTAGTCTTCCCAAGAATCAGTGTCTGTACATGTACAAGATAATTGTTTAATAATAAATAAAAGAAATAAAACTAGGTTTATACAAAATCCTTTCTTAGGTTTACAAACAAGAAGTACTATTAATCCTATACAAGGATGTTAAGTACAAATTTTAATCTGGGTAAATATTGCTATAGGAGTATGATCTGCAGTCGATCACTTTGTCCCTTGGACCACACGATGATGAAGAAGTGTCATAGAAGACGGAGAAGCTTCAAAGATTCTAAAGGGGAGTGGATGCTCGATGCCCAAATCGTCGATCACTACTCTCTGTATGTACTCTGGATTCTTCTCTCTCAAAAATCAATTTCCGACCTTTATCAAAAACCCGACCCTATTTTTCCCTCTCGACCTCTGTCAATAGAGGTCTCTATTTATAGGGTTTTAGTAACAGTAACCGTCCAGTCGGCATAGAAGCCGGATAGTGGAGAGTATGGCACTTTTTACGCGACGGTTATAATAACTGCCATCCATGTATAGATGATCTTCTGAATAAGCGTGTGATGCGTGTCCCATCATGAGATAATACGTATAACTGCTGCGAAGATCATGGCATGCGAGCCACGTAGGTAACTGCCCCTTGCGTAGAAAAGGTTGGCGTAGAAGCCAATAACTGTCACCATGGCGTATAAGCCAAATAGTTGTCAGATTGGCATAGAAGCCAAACGGTTGTCGAGTCGACATAAAAGCCAAATAGGCGGAGAAGCCTTGTAGGCATAGAAGCCTGATGCTGCATGGATAGGTAGCCAGCGTAAAAGATAGCTGATCCTCCTTCCTTGACTGAGGCCTTGACCGTATTCTGGACCAAATAGCCTTCTCACGCACAAATACAAATATAGCCTGAGTTGGCGTGTTTCAAGGAGATAGCGTACAGCGTGCTCCTATAGCTGAAATAGCCTGATGGCATATTCCAAGAAGATAGCGTACAGCGTGCTGCTATAGCTAAAAATAGCCTGATGGCGTAATGTACAGGGATAATGATGTTGACGTATTAGCCATAATTATGACTTGCCCAGTCTTTGGAGATATAATCAAATCTCGTGCATTAAATGTAGAGATCATCCACCATTCTGAGCATTAAATGCAGAGATGTGTCTCGAGCTTTGTACGAAGATCTGCCACCATTCTGAGCATTAAATGCAGACACCTATCTCGGCTCTGTACGAAGAGCAACTTTTAACGTGGCAGTTTGTTTTGTCTTCTGCTGAGCGTAAAAGCTCACATCTGCCTGTGTAAAACTAGGCAGCGTATTCCCTTGTATGCGTAAAAGCACTTTGTATCAAGGAAACGTCACTAAACGACGGTTTGGGTCTTTGTGCTGCACCATCATTACAGTCGTCGTCTGGATAGTCATGCAGTACTCTTTGTCAGGAGTCAGCTTCACTGCATGATCTGACAGGTTCATTCAAGGAATACGAAACGTTTCTCGTACACTTCCATGCTGCATTAAAAGCGGATGAGTTTTACGCTATAAAGGCATTATAATACCCTTTTTACGCTGAAGCAGCCTGGAAATACTGTATTGCACAGATTGTCCTTGAGCTTATATTTTACGCTATACTAGCGACAAAGCTCTGCTCTACGCCGATGGCTCTGAAGTCATATTTTATGCTACACAGCACTGAAATACTGCGTATAACTCTGTAGCATATTTTTCATGCTTCTACAAGACCCCTTTCAAAGTTTTTAAATTCCTCGTAATTTGAAACACTTTGAATGAAGCATGAAATGGTCAAGTCTGACTCGTTCCTCGAGGCTGATTTCTTGGCAGATTTTTGGGGATTTGTTGGGAATCGGTGTGTTCTCTTTTGCCTATATAAAGGCTGAGGAGTTAACCTGTTCTTCCTACATTTTCTTCACCACATAGAGATAATTGCCGGAGTTCGTCAGGTCAACTTGGGGAAGAAGAAGATCATGTTCTTCCAACATGTAAGGAGCCAAAAAAGAAGGCATCTTCGAGCAAATATCCTCTGCAACGATGGATCATGGAAGGATATCATAGCTTCCTTTGCTCGGAATAATCAGCAACTTCATATGGCGATTCGTCCAGGAGAGAGGAAGGGTCACATTTGATCACACAGCTTGCAAGCTGTATTTTCTCCCGTTGTTCGTGGACGAGGGCAGATAAACTAGCCCTGTCTTCCAGTACTGAGTTAGGTCTAACACCTCAACTTAATCTGTCATGGCGTATGGAGGATGGGCTCTTGAGTAATTTATACAGGCCGAGTTGTATCCTCCCTCCATTAATCATTTTCTTGTTCAACGACTGTGGAAGTCGATGAACTGTTATAGAAGACGGATAAAGATCCCCCCAATGCAAGAACCTGGCAAAACAGATTGTGGGCGTGATCTTTAATGAAAATGGGGAATCCTTTGTAGACAAGATTTCCCTCATATGTAATCATGAAGATAAAAAACCCTTTGTAGACTGGATTTCACTCATATTTAATCATGATTTAATAAAATCGTCTTTTGCGTATTTGTTGATTTGCCATATTTTTTGCTGTGATAAAGTCTGAATGTGTGTAGCTTTAACACGTATGAATAACTTTATGTCGACTCTGATAAAAAGAGTATTTGGTCCCGTCCTGTCTTTTACGCATAACTGAATATGCGCAAAAATCTTGTTTAGCATTTAAGTCGAATATTCGAACTGTCCTACTGTTTGGAACGAGTGATTGCATAGAATTCTGAACCTGTCACTTCTCTGATAAGAAGGATTTCTTGTTCAGACCGTTATCTTCAAGAATGATTTCCCGAAAATCCCTTAAAATAGGGCAAGAAATGGCTGTCAAAACTGAATTGCCATCTTGAACTATAGAGGAAATATTCAGACTGGATTTTGGATAAACTTCCAATCGACCCAAGAAGATGAGTCATTTTCCATGCTGAACTCTGTATACTTTGGGTATTTGGAATATTTTGAGGCCAAGAAGGAGTATCTCCTGCGTGAACCCTTGAAGTTTTTCGTCTTGAGAATTGTTTAGATATACACATACTTTGGCCTGCGTATTTTAAGATATGTGGAAAGTTATAGATCCGTAGTGTAGATGAGCAAAAAATCGTAAGTTTGTAGACTCTCGAGCATAAAAGCTATTGAGCGTAAGAGCATCAGGGCATAAAAGTATAGATCTGTAGCCTCTGTAAAGAAAACTTCCGAGCGTGAAGTCGTAGATTTGTCGCCTCTGAGCGTAAAAAGCTTCTGAGCGTGAAATCATAGATTTATAGCCTCTGAGCGTGAAGTCGTAGGTTTGTAGCCTCTCGAGCGTAAAAGCTATCGAGCATAAAAAACATCCGGGCGTAAAACCATAGACTTATAGCCTCTGAGCATAAAACCATAGATTTGTAGCTTCCCGAGCATAAAAAGCTCATTGGCATAAAATTACGAATCTGCTCTGCACGAAAACTTTTTTGAATTTATTGACTGTCCGCCTTCCTTGAGTAATAGGCTGACGTAGTCCCCAATCATAACCGAATATTAAATATCGAATTTGGTTAGGAATTCGAGGAGTCCATCTGAACTCTATATATATCCCAAGGCTTTCAGAGAGAAGACTCTTCACTTGTCTTTTGCAAAAGAAAACCTTCGTCTCTTTGAGTACTCTCCTTCGTTTCTTTTCTGAGCATTCTGAATTTTTAGCAATGGCACCAAAGCCAATCTCCTCCTCCAAGGGAAAGAAGGCTGTCTCCTCTTCTCGCTCCTCTGCCCAAGCAAGAGCGACTCCCGTCGGGCAGGGCGAACCTCGCTCTAAACGAAGTGTCCCACCGACGAGCTGTGCAACGGGCGTTATAGGTAAAGCTTTTGGGATGACAAGATCGAAGAAAACCTTCGCACATGTTGTACGTGAACGTGCTAGGTCATCTTCTGTGCTGATAGCCTCTTCGAGGAAGATGATGCACAAAGATGTTTCATCTTTTACGCCCATATTTCTAATGTGTCAGCGTAAAAACTTCACATTTTCGCAGTCTGACGTAAAAAGCTTTGACTGTCAAAAATTGGCTTATACTATAAACTTTGAATATTACGCTCTGGATGAGAATTTTGGCGTAATAACTCAAACTGTGGCAGTCTGGCATAAAACACAGACTGTCAAATTTTTGTGTATACTGCCAATCTTGAATTTTATGCCTTGGAATGAGATTCCAGCGTAAAAAGTCAAGTTTTTACAGTCTTGGCGTAAAAGCACAGACTGTTGCTCTTTGACATAAGTTGCAAGATTATGAGTTCTAGTATAGAAACTGTCGTATTTTTCTTGCACTTTGTAGTTAACATGCGTGTATCTCCGTTAGCTGAGGTGATGGGTTCTGCTGCTGGGATGCTGTATTCCAATTACCTGGAGGATTTGTCCCATGTGACATTTTTTATTTTTGGACCCCAATATCCTGAAGGAAGGGGAATCCTGATATCATCTCAAGGAGAGCGAATGCTGTTGAGCATGATTAATGGAGAGCCCCTGGCGTATATAGACGGGGCACAATATATAAAATCGGCTTTTCTCTTCGGGGATATGATTGACAAACAATTCCAGACGAAGCCCAAGAAAGTAAACTGGGTTTTTCCTGCCGAGGGCCTGGTCCTGTATCTGCCCAAGATGTTGAGAGATTATCCTTTCTCGGCATTCTTCCATGCTACGCATCCCAGGAGGATGTCATGGACCCTGACTCCTAATCTCCACGGCCAGTCGGGAAAGATATTTTACCAGAAAGGATCCGACCAAGGGTCATTTGTAAGCCACCTTCCGGCCCGGTCATGCCATTCAGGGGATTGTATCCGGGCAGTGTCCCGAGTGAAGATGCTTCACTACTCCAATTACTTCAATTACCGACTTTCTGTAATGACTTCATGGGTCATGGAGTATACCCCAAGGTTAATCCTCGGACCAATGGGTGGATTACCCCTACAAATCTTCGATGGGCTCGTTTAGCTGACTGGGCCCTGAAGCATTTTCAGACTGAGCTGGAGAGCATTGGTCTGTATGCGGATGTGAGTGCTACCAGTGTTGGGTTACCTCTCAACCCTAACCTATTTCTGGCTCTGATGGAGCGATATATCTCGCTTACCGGGACTTTTGCCACTCCACTGGGGGAGTTGGGATTGGCCCTTCATGAAATGGCAGAGATTTTAAGACTGCCAATGGGGGATACTCCTTCTGAAGAGTATGTTCCCACAAACCGGGAGCTGGGGGATACAGACCCTCGGGTAGTGGCAGTATACCAGGAGCTGATGTGTCACTATCTAGAGTGCACCGCCTTCTATAATGAGCCCTCTGATTTGGCTTATACCAACAAATGGGCGTCCTACCTCTTCTTCTATCAGGCGAGGACTGCTAAGCCAGACAAAGTAGTGGATAGCAGGGATAGGCCTTTGAGCTTTCTGAGTGTGCTTAGTGCTCAAGTAGTCGATGACCTTATTAAAGACGCTGGGGCTTCAGATCAAATTCTCGATGAAGGGATAGGAAAATATCCTACAGGTACTAAAGCCTACAGTTATTTGAGGCATTGCCGCAGGCCTCTGTCCAAGGAAGCTAAACTGACTGGCTTTCTCTCTATATGGCTGCGCCGACTGGTAGTACCCGGCATTGCATCTTCGGATCGCATTCACCGCAATACCTTATGGCCTGCAGTGCGTCTGGTATTCGGGGCAAGACTGGGCTTGCTCCCTGCCATGGTATACCGCATACAAGCTGGCCTGGGGGCCATTACTGATGGGCTGCTTGCCGATAAACTTGGCGTGACAGCTTTCCCAGGGTAGAATTACCGTTCCTGTATTTGATGGGATGGTTAATTCTCCATAATCCCAGGGTGATATCTCCCGGCCCTGGCAGTAGTTCGGGGAGTAATTTCTTGTTGAATTACAAGAATTCCACCTGGAACGTGACCACAGTTTTAGACTGTCGGCGGGCACTAAATTTTGCTCACAGCTGGAAGCTCTTCTGCACCGTCCCCTCTGTACATCTCAATCAACAGGGGAGCAGGCTTCAGGACTCAGGTGAAGGGAAGACCATTCTTTCTCCTGAAACTTTTAATTGGTTGGTCTGTATTAGACCTTCCCATTTATTGTACAGAAGTAAAGACCAATGCTTCTTGGAGCCCTATCTGCCTAGTCGATTTGCCAGGTAGTTTGGGTATGACCAATTGTACGTGGGCAATGCCGTCACCAGCTTCAAGTCCAGGGGTGGACTCATCGATGGAGCGAGAGGATTGCGGTACTTCATAATGGGTTGTACTGGAGCAGCTTTTACTGTGCCCGCGACTTCACTCTCCATGGAGTTGCACATCCTCCATTCGTATGTCCAGTTTTATGTGGCAACCAATACCTTCCATCGCAATTTTGATATGCGTGGAAGTTTTAGGATGCCCTCGTCTAAGTCAACGAGAAGAGACAAAGTCCTATCAGTTTCCTCTAACGAGAGTGAAGATTCTGTCAATCCAGATGAGCCTTTGTTAGCAGTACCGAGAGACGAAATACCTCCACCTGCAGAGCCTCTGGTTATCTATGGTAAGTGAAGGGCTCCTGTTCTGAAGGAGACTTCCCTTTACAAGAAAAAGAAGACTGTTGGTAGTCCTGACAGGACTTTCAGTCATAAGGCTCCAAGGAGTGAGCCTATTGTTTCCCCTGTTAGGGATGATCCTTTGATTAGAGGTTCCTCGTCTTTTAGAGAGGGAACCTCTACGGTTCCGGCTGGCAGTGTCGGAGAATCTTTGCTCGAGGCTGCTGTCGCTGCTACCGCTTCAGGTAGTGGTACGAGATCGCCTTCGAGGCCGAGCCAAATAAAGATATCTTTATCCAGACCAGCAACAGGAGAAACCCCTGCCGCGTTTGTAAGTATACCCAGCGAGATTCCACCCAATGAGCCTCGAGTGGACCTTGGTGAAGACCTGGAAGAATACCTGCCAGTGTCAGTTGGCACACCCCCTTCTCCAGGTATGACAGCTCGCTTAGCATCATTAAGAAATAATTTAGCTGTACTGGCTGCAGACGCGACATATACACCATCGGCCATGGGTAAATGTCGTCTTTATGCCTCTTTTTAGAAAAATTAACATCAGGTTGATATTAATTTTCTCTTGCCTTCTTTTTAGGGGAAGACATCTACGGGGAGGACAGCGTCGACGCAACTTTCGGCTCTGTTTCCACTCCTGTCTATGACAAGGAGGTGCCTAATTTTGAAGAGAACATTTTCGGGTGCCGACTTGCCCGAAGTGGTTCCGATATCTCGAGAGGAGGATGATCCTGTCATTACGACAATGCCTCCTTTGAGTACGTCGGCCACTTCGTCCGTTGTTGGCGCTTCTTCTTTTGCCTTGCCATCTGTTGAGGCGACGACTGTGGCAACATCGTCTGCAGTCATTCCTGGAGGGGGATTCGCCGATAATGTAGCCACTCCCAGCGTCCATTCGGATCTAGCCATGCTGACTGAGCAGTATACTAGTATTTTCTATACCACCTTGAAAATATTGATATCAATGGTGTTGGATAAGAATCTAGGCTTTGAGGCTCTGACGAGGTCCTCCCAGTTTGCGATAGTGCCGATCAGAGATTTCAACGACGCTGGGAGAGCTGATATACTGGAGCAGATAGTTAATGGTTTGGAACAACCTATTAACGATTATTTGCAGCTATCTCGAGGCAACATTGACGGTCTCGTTCAAGCTAGGTATGACTCCTTAACTGCAGAGCTTGCTGGGAAAATAGAATCTTTGAACAAATCCGTCCAGGAACAGCAGCAGGAGATGGATTATGAGCGTGCCGAATTGGAGTATGTCATTCCCAGCTGACTCAGTGCGAAGCCGAATATGAGAAGGAGACAGTGAGGGTCCGCAAATTGAAAGATGAGCTCGCTCAAGCAGAGGAGAAGGCTCTCTCTTTGTCGGCAACCCGAGATGTGCTGATGGATCGAATGGAGACTGCTTAGCAGAACCTGACATATATGGGTTTCATCCACGCAGGTTTTGTACATGCTCGGTACGAGCTATCAGCTTTGAACAATGAGGCAGCAAGGTTGAAGCGGGCTCGCGCCGACGTCTTGAACTCCAGGGATGAGAGAATGGCTACTCTGGCGTGGCAGATTCATGATTTGACTGCTCCTCCCAAATGAAGTACCTTCCTTGTTTCTCTTATAATTTCTCGGAGATAAATAAAGACACCTTTTCTGACTTTGTGGGTCCATCATTTTAGAATGCGATAAACTAGGGTGAAAGTGATATCAGAGGTATCATTAACATGACATACTTTCGTTAAGGTTTTGCTGAATGTAAATCTATTCAGAGTTAACATGAACCTGAAAGAATATAATCCAACTAAATTTGTATACTAAACACTATCAGAGGTATCATTAACATAACAAGCTTACAAATTAGTTAAGAATATCTATTCGAAGGTCACATAAACCTGATAGAATATGATCCAGCTTACCTTTGTGCATGGTATCGTCAGAATAAGATCTTCGTCATACTCCATTAAGCGAAGGGGATCAAAGTATAGTACTTCTTCGGGAATTTACAGTTGATAGTAGCCATTAACAAATTTTTATTAGGCTTGGCTAATCTGTAAGTGTCATTTGCAATCATATAAGGATTCTCCATTTCTTTTATGATTGTCTGGACGAATTTCGGATATTGTACTAGAGGTATTATGGATGTAGTATGATACCGTATTTGTTGAGGATATCCCACTGGGGGATTTTTAGTGGACCTATTATTTTTTGCGCACGATAGTACAAGTAATAAGTTTAGGACAAGCCCTGCCAGAGGTAATATGGACATGACGGTTTTTGTGGACCTAACACCACTGGCGTACTTAGAGTTAAGTACGAGTGTTAAGTTGAGATGACAATCGATATCCGAGGTAATATGGATGTGATAATCGATAGTCAAACCAGGATGGTTTGTTCAGAGGTAATATGGACGTGAACTTCTGTCAAAAAAATTCACTGTAGAGTAATTTTCTTGAGTGGGGATAGGCCTGAAGAATCTACTGGGAAAACTTTAGGGATTTATCATCTGGTATTTTCTTGAGGGAGCAAATTATCACGTTAAAGTGAAATCAATTTGCAGTGATCGTTCCCTTCTTTACAGATGTAGAGTGATGACCTTGGCATCGATCAACTCCTGAATTCTCCTTTTTAGTACATAGTAGGCCCTTGTAGGGTGATGAATGTACCGATGGAAGAGACAATAATCAAGGTCATCAACTTTGCCAGCCCTCTCAGGATATCTGATATTGGGTAGTCGAAGTTTGTGTTCCCTCATCAACATATTAAAGATTTCAATAATGTCATCTTCATTGAAGGAGAAAGTCCCTTTCGGCCTTCGTCTCCCGATGCCTGAGTTTTACGGTCTTCCGGAAAGATCGTCATCGTTGCCTTATCTTTGGATTCAGAGGGAATTCTACCCCCTGCTTTGGATGCTGCCCTATTTTGTCGAGGTAGACTACCCCCAGACATGTCGTGGCATTTGACCCCTGAAGTTGATTTAGAAGGCTCTGCCTCTGGTTATGCAGGATTAGACTCTGAAGGTTTGGAATTTGCAAGAGATGCAGTATACCCTAACCCAAAATGAGTTTGTTGACAGTAAAGATTACTATGCAATGGTGTTCATCTGCCTTTTCCATAGTTGAGGCCTTGTTTCAACTTCAAATAATAACCCATGTTTTGTATAATCTTCAAAGCTTATGGGCTATACCTATGGATTTGTATTTTCCCACCCTCAGATTCACGAGATTCTTCTTATACAATCAGACTGCTCCGCATGCGACTGAAGACTATTGGATGCTGGTCGTCACGAGTTGGAGGAACAATAAAGACAAAATCTTCATGTGGCCCATATGTCATGACGATATTAGATATTGACGTATTTTCCCACATGATCTCTTCCCGTTTGACAGTTAAGGGAACTGAAGCCTGTTTATGACTCCTGTCTTTGCGTTTCTGGATCAGAAATTCATGCAAGTCAGGAGTATTAACAGAAGAATAAGAGGAGGAAGGCCTGTTCCTCCTGTTTACATCATTTCGAATGCGTATATTGGGCACCCTAACCCTTTTCCTGCCGTAGGAATACAGCAGTTCAGCCATGTGAGCAACACATAATCCCCGAGGAGCGTATCTATCCACAAACTGAACCTTCTTTATGCCGAGGGGATGGTCCTGACGTAATTTGGAACTCTGCTCAGGTTGGCGTAAAACTGAGGAAGTCCTCAATCGGCTGTCAGCGTTCCGCATAATCTGAAGAGCGGGAAAACTCCTCTCTTGATAGCGTACAATCTGAGAAGTCGGGGAATCTGCCACTTGTTTTTTTCTTGCGGAGATTACTGGGACTCTCTGCCTCCTTTTGAGTAAGAGAGATATTTTTACGCGCGGAGCGTATTTGAATTTTCTGACTTGGCGCTGAGGTCTTGTCAGAAACTACGTCTATCCCATCAGCGATGGGAGACGAGTTTTTACGTGCAATACGCGATGTGGACTTCTGGATTGGCACTAAGGCATTGCCAAAAGTTTTGTCTGTACTGCAAGCGACGAAAGACTGAGTTTTACACGGAAGGCACGAAGTGGACTTCTGGGTTGGTGCTAAGGCATTGCCAGAAGTTTTGTCTGCCCTGTCTGCGACAGGAGACTGAGTTTTACGCACAGGGCGCGGAGGGAGCGATGCTACAACCTCGTTGGTCGGAGAGATCAGAGAGTCGGCAGGAACGACAGGGGATGTCTGGGGCATCCAGACTTTACGCAATTTTTTGTTGTCTTGGACAGAAAGAGAGTAAGAGTTACCCCCTGCTCTTGGCATATCTTCGTAGACAGATTGGTCGAACTGGACGACCGAGGTCTTCTTTATTGATCCTACTGATACTGCATCGTGTTGAGCAATTGCTTTCTCGTCAGATGAGAAAGAGCTCCCCAGCAGAGTCGCCATCTTGTGTTTGATAATAAACGGAAGAAATAAACCTAGGTTTATACAAAACCCTTTCTTAGGTTTACAAACAAGAAGTACTATTAATCCTATACGAGGATGTTAAGTACAAATTTTAATCTGGGTAAATATTGCTATAGGAGTCTGATCTGCAGTCGATCACTTTGTCCTTTGGACCACACGATGATGAAGAAGTGTCGTAGAAGACGGAGAAGCTTCAAAGATTGCAAAGGGGAGTGGATGCTCAATGCCCAAATCGTCGATCACTACTCTCTGTCTGTGCTCTGGATTTTTCTCTCTCAAAAATCAATTTCCGACCTTTATCAAAAAGCCTACCCTATTTTTCCCCCTCGACCTTTGTCAATAGAGGTCTCTATTAATAGGGTTTTAGTGACAGTAACCGTCCAGTCGGCATAGAAGCCGAATACTGGAGAGTATGGCACTTTTTATGTGAAGGTTATAATAACTGCCACCCACGTATAGATGATCTTCTGAATAAGCGTGTGATGCGTATCCCATCATGAGATAATGCATATAACTGTTGCGAAGATCACGGCATATGAGCCACGTAGGTAACTACCCCTTGCGTAGAAAAGGTTGGCGTAGAAACCAATAACTGTCACCATGGTGTAAAAGCCAAATAGTTGTCAGGTTGGCATAGAAGCCAAACGGTTGTTGAGTCGGCATAGAAGCCAAATAGGCGTAGAAGCCTTGTAGGCGTAGAAACCTGATGCTGCATGGATAGGTAGCCAGCATAAAAGATAGGTGATCCTCCTTCCTTGACTAAGGCCTTGAGCGTATTCTGGACCAAATAGCCTTCTCACGCACAAATGCAAATATAGCCTGAGTTGGCATGTTTCAAGGAGATAGCGTACAGCGTGCTCCTATAGCTAAAAATAGCCTGATGGCGTATTCCAAGGAGTTAGCGTACAGCGTGCTCCTATAGCTGAAAATAGCCCGATGGTGTAATGTGCATGGGTGATGATGTAGACGTATTAGCCGTAATTATGGCTTGCCCAGTCTTTGGAGATATAATGAAATCTCGTGCATTAAATATAGAGATCTGCCACCATTCTGAGTATTAAATGCAGAGACGTGTCTCGAGCTTTATACGAAGATCTGCCACCATTCTGAGCATTAAATGCAGAGACCTGTCTCAAGCTCTGTACGAAGAGCAACTTTTGACGTGGCAGTTCGTTTTGTCTTCTGCTGAGCGTAAAAGCTCACATCTGCCTGTGTAAAACTACCCTTGTATGTGTAAAAGCACTTTGTATCAAGAAAATGTCACTAAACGACGGTTTGGGTCTCTGTGCTGCACCATCATTATAGTCGTTGTCTGGATAGTCGTGCAGTACTCTTTGTCAGGAGTCAGGTTCACTGCATGATCTGACAGGTTCATTAGAGGAATAAGAAATGTTCCTCGTACACTTCCATGTTGCATTAAAAGTGGATGAGTTTTACGCCATAAAGGCGGTATAATACCCTTTTTACGTTAAAGCAGCCTGGAAATACTACATTGCGAGGATTGTCCTTGAGCTTATATTTTATGCTGTACTAGCGACAAAGCTCTATTGTACGTCGATGGCTCTGAAGTCATATTTTACGCCACACAATACTGAAATACTGCGTATAACTCTGCAGCATATTTTTCATGCTTCTATAATAATCAATGAAACAAGGCTTGCACGAGATACACCATATACCAAGGAACAACATCTCATGACGAGATCCGGATATACCAATCCGTGTAACCATCGTGTCAAGAGAACAAGAATATCTACACTAGATACGATGAACATAGAGGATATCATAAATGAGAAACTATCAGAGAATGTACTCATCTGAAGTCCAAAAAATAGTCTCACAGATGTCTGATACGGTGCCTCGAAGACCTAGATATGGAATACAATATCAATACAAGGTTTCGGAAAGAGAATAAGTAAAACTAATCAATTTCTGGGTCAATAAGTCAATTCTAAGTCAAAAGTCAAACTATGGTCAACTATGGTCAACTGTAATCAAACTATGGTCAACTATGGTCAACTACCTATTTCTAGTCTAACCCAAAATATAGGGTTCAAGATACTAAAGTCTATGTCATACAAACCATATCTTAAATAATAGGATACCGTATCTCCGGAGATATGAATCCATAGGTAAAACATCAATATATATATATCAAACAATTATTAATAATATATAATCGTAATTACAACATTAAATAGGTAGCGTAGTTTTGAGCCAACTTGGTATCTCAACAATAATTCACAAACTTGATACCCAAACCCAATATCTTGGGTATCCCCAATTACCTTGGTTCCTCAAGGTAATATCCAATACCATGTTATATTAACTACCCGTAATAATATATATATACATACTATACTAGATATTATACATATACTATAATAAAATTAGCAATTTAAGAATATATTTACATATATATTAAATACCAATATATATATATATATATAGATATCTATAACTATATAAGTATATATATATATATATATAATCTGCCAACTGTCACTAAAAACAGTTCTGAAATCCTGATACTCTGATACGCTGCCCCTTTGGTGACGGTTTTGACCGTTGCTAAATCTACTATCGCTGCTGCTGTTGACTGTTCCCACTGCTACTGCTGCTTTGGTGACGGTTTGCAGCCGTCGCCAAACTGCTGTCACCGCTACTGCTAGTATTTCCGCTGCTGCTGCTGCTTTGGTGACAGCTGTGGCTGCTGTCACCATTGGCTGTTGTTGCAGCTACAGCGGCTGCTACTGCTGCTGCTTTGGTGACGGCGACTGTCACCATTAGCTACCGTCGCTATAAGTATATATATATATATATATATATATATATATATATATATATATACATAATTACCAAATAATAACTATACATACACCCTCCCTAGTATTATGTACATAATTACGATATAGTAACATGCACATACATACATATTAATATATATATATATATAACTATACATATATGTATATGTATACATAATCATATAACATCCATATATAAATATAAATACCCATTTAAATATACATACATATATATATATATATATATATATATATATATATATATATATATATATATATATATATATATATGCTATAATATATATATACTAACACAATAATACATAGTTACAATATAGTATCATATATATACATAGTTACAACTATATAGAATATATACCAAACACATATAATAATAACATACATATATGTAGTAACAACATATATACATATTATAACATAAATATATATATATATATATATATACTATATATATATATATATATATATATATATATATATATATATATATATATATATATATATATATATTTATACATGTAGAAGAATAGCTACATAATATATACACATATAGTACATACATAATACATAGATCTAAGACACAAGAAGCATAATTATATATACCATAATATATATAAATATCTATATGTATATATACAAATACATTCTCAATGAATTAAGAATACAAGAAATAGATCTACATATAATTTGCACAAACATATGTAGAGTATCACATCGTATCCCACTAGATCTAGGATACGCATGTGACACGAGTCCCCCACACATCCAAATATACCCCGAAGGACACGAACAAGTCATATATATTATTTATGAATAATACGAAGAGTCAAAAATAAATCTACGTGTCCGTGTCAAAATATAACATGTACAAAGTCCCGTGTCGGAGGAAAAAACCCCCAAATCAATATATATCACCAAATTATTGGGATACGACCTACACGTACCCAATTGTGGACACGATACTAGTCCCAAACACACAAGCACATGCAAAATTGATCTATAGGATCAATTGACACACAACAATTGTCAATCTCGGAATTCCCCCAAAATTGACACAAAAAGTACCATAACTTTCTCAATAGGCCTCCTATGAACACAAAACCAAATCCTATGGGTAGCCTATGCATATGGGTTGATTTTACATAGTTAAATCTCAAATTTAGAACCTAAATTACGGGAGAAAACTGAATTATACCTATTGAGAGATGGATTCCCAATGTAACCTCCAATTGAGATGAAATTGGCTCCAACTTGTAGATCCTTGCTCCTCTTTGTAGATCCTTGCTTCTTCCTTCTAGATTCTTGATCCACTAGTCTCCAATGGTGATTTGGGAGGGAATTGGAAAGAAATTTGGTAGGAAAATGAAGTAGAAATAAAGGAATTTGGTTGAGGGAAATTCTAGATCTAGTTTTGAAATGAAAAGAGGAAAGAGAAATAATTTCTCCTCCTATATAGACTGGCCCCCTTTCGGCTTCCTCAAGCTATCTAGTAATATCCAATATACCCCTTGGGGCCTCTCATGAAAAAATAATTAAGGAGGAAAGCTTCTAGTCTAATAATTTAATTAATTTAATCCATCTCCTTAACAATGGGCTTTTTAAATGGGCTAAGTTCTAACCAATTAATTCATGTTGGTCCATGAGTCTAAACTAAACTAGTTAGGTCCACTAACACAAGTCCAAAATAAATAACTAACATCTAACAACAATTAAATAATACAACAAATAATTATTTATCATGCATAATATTTAATTAAATATAAAATTACTAAAATATCCTTTCCTAGAAAATATGGTAGTGACAAACTCTGGACCCAATATCTGATGCTCTCCCACGTCACTCCAACATACCGGTGACCTACACTTCCTGCCGTGCAGTGCCTCATAAGGTGCCATCTGTATACTAGCCTGGTAGCTGTTATTGTAGGAGAATTCCACCAAGTATAGATGGTCCTCCCAAGGTCCTCCAAAGTCGTTCATGCACGATCTCAATATATCCTCTAGTATATGTATCGTGCGCTCTGACTGGACATCAGTCTGTGGATGATATGCATTGCTGAACTTGAGACGAGTTCCTAGACTCTCCTGCATACTCCGTCGAAAATATGACGTAAATCTGGAATCACAATCCGATACAATGCTGACAGGCACTCCATATAGTCGTACGATCTGTCTCATATACATGTCAGCTAATATCTCTGCGGACTGCACAACTCTGAAGGGCAAGAAATGCGCAGACTTGGTGAGTTTGTCTACGACAACCCAAACTGCATCCTTTCCGCTAGGGCTCCTCGGGAATCCAGTGACGAAGTCCATGGTAATGTATTCCCACTCCCACTCGGGAATGGGAAGCGGCTGCAATACCAAATATCTCGCCACGAATCTTGCAATCTCCCTTTTCATCCCATGCCACCAGTAGTGTTATCTCAAATCTTGATACATCTTCATACCCCCAAGATGAATAGAATAAATAAAGCTATGAGCCTCGGTCATCAACTCCTGGTGTAGCTCGCCACTCGAAACATATAGGCAATTTCCATACCTCAATGTTCCGTCTTCACGAATCCTGAGTCCCGTTTGTATGTCGGCCTCTGTCCTCTCTCGTAGTCGTTAGAATCTCACATATGTAGGCAGGGCTGACTTGATCCTCTCAATCAATATAGACTGAACCTCGAGACTGGCCATCTGTCCATCCATGCCTAGCAATACAATCTCAATCCTGAGCTCCTGAAGATCCTCTAACAATTGGCGCTGAGTCACCAAAAAGTATGCTATGGGCTTTTTGCTTAAGGTATCTGCTACTACATTCGCCTTGCCAGGGTGGTACTGTAACTCTAGATCATAGTCTGTCATCAAGTCTAGCCAGCACCTCTGTCTCATGTTGAGTTCCTTCTAAGTGTAGACATACTTCAGACTCTTGTGATCTGTGTAAATCTCAACACATTCTCCATAAAGGTAGTGTCGACATAGCTTTAGTGCAAATATCACTGCAGCTAGCTCTAGGTCGTGCGTCGGATAGTTTTTCTTATGAACTCTCAGCTGTCTTGATGCGTAGGCTATCACCTTGCCGTGTTGCATCAGTACACATCCTAATCCGCTCCCAGATGTATCATTATACACTACAAATCCTTCCGATCCTGAAGGAAGTGTTAAAATCGGTGTTAATGTCAGACGCTTCTTCAGCTCATCGAAAGCCATCTAACACTCCTTGGTCCAGATAAACTCTTCGCCTTTACACGTCAGCCGTGTCATAGGCGTAGCGATCCTCGAGAAGTTTTCCATGAACTTCCGATAATATCCGACAAGTTCGAGAAAACTCCTAATCTCTGTAACTGATATAGGGGTTGGCCACGTCTCAACTACAGCTATCTTCTCCGGGTCAACTGATAGTCCATCTCCGGTGATTATGTGTCCCAGGAAGGGTACTCTATCCAAGCAGAACTCACACTTACTAAGCTTGGCATATAGCCTCTCCTGCCTCAGCGTCTCCAATACGATCTTGAGATGTCTCTCGTGCTCCTCCTGGCTCTTAGAATATACCAAGATATCATCGATAAATATCACCATAAACTTATCTAAGTACTGGTGGAAAACATTGTCCATCAGGCTCATAAATACTGCTGGCACGTTGGTTAAACCAAACGGCATGACTAGAAACTCATAGTACCCATACTTCGTACGAAAAGCCGTCTTCGGAATGTCCTATCTCCGTACCTTGATCTGATGATTGCCGGACCAGAGATCGATCTTCGAGGATACACATGCACCACTAAGATAATCAAATGAATCATCAATGCGTGGCAAGGGTACTTGTTCCTTGTCGTTACAGCATTTAATGCCCTGTAATCGACACACAACGTACCGTCCGTCCTTCTTCGACACAAATAAGATGGATACTCCCCATGGAGAAACACTAGCCCGACTAAAACCCTTATCTAAGAGATCCTCTACTATGGACCTTCAACTCAACCAACTCTATCGGAGCTAGTCTGTAGACGGAGGAAATAACTGGCTCGGCTCTAGAAGTCAACTCTATAGAAAACTCTATCTCTCAGTCTGGTGGAAGGCCTAGAAGATTCTCTAGAAATACATCCTCAAACTCTGATATAATGCGGGGGTACACTTGTTCACCTTTTGTAATGTGTGCCCCTAAGGTAGATGGGCCCCATGCTCCTGGGCTCCCCGAAGAAACTCAAACTCAGGGTGATCTGGGGGTCTAAATATGACACAACCACGATGGCAATCTAGTGTTGCGTGGTATAGGATCAACCAATCTATGCCTAGGATAATGTCATAGTCTAGACTTAACCTCATAATAAATTCTTCCATTCTGTTTACAACACTAATCCTCCAAAAGAGAAATTCTTCCTTGCCTAATGTATAATTTCTCTTCTGTCACTACCACTTTTCCAGGTAAGGGCAATTGTGTAATTTTACTATTTTGAATAGTTATGTATTTCAATTAATCTGCTGAGTTATATAAACTATTTATATATTGTTAGTGATGTTTGGTTTTAGGTCAACCCTAGAATGCATTAAGACAAACCCTATTGACTAAACCCTAATTTGAAGACCAATTCTAGAGAAACCCTAGAATTCAAACTTTAGGTTGGACCTCAAACCCTGGACTGACCAAACCTTAGTAACTAGGTTCTACATGACTTAACATAAAGGTTTAACCTAAAACTAAGCTTGGAAACCCTAACCTAGTTGTTTATATAAAAGGGAGCCACCATTCTTCATGTAGTAGAAAAAACCCTAGCCTCCTTCTTAAAACCATTCCCTTACCCCAAGACTCAGAAGCAAACCCTAGGAATCCCATTCTTCTCCTCCAAAGCAAGGAAAGCAAGAAACTTGGGTCAAAGGCTTTGGGGAAGAAGAACTCCCATTGGAGAAACTATCCCTGCAGGTAAAACCCTATTTTTATTCATTTAAATTCTGTTTTCAGATGTTAATGCCCATTAGGAACCCACCCTAAGGTTTAGAATTCGAATTTTAGGGATTCTACATGTAAACCTAGGAGATCTAGGGTTTTGGTGAATTTTTGAGTGTTCTCCCCAAATTTTTGGAACCCTAAGCCTAGGGATTTCGTGTAGGCATGTTCACATCTCCTACACTTAGTTTTGATCTTGATTTTTAGAGTTTTATATTTGGGTTCATGAGTAATTATTAAATCTGTTTTCAGCACGTTATGTGTTTGATGAAATGCCCAGATGGATGAACACCAATCTAACCTACTCTATTTTATCTAATTTAGTATATGATGTTGATGTATAGATATATGCATATGTGTAGATGTGTTATTGTTTTGATTTCCTGTGCAGTCGAGTGTTTGTGGGCTGTGGTGTGCATTGGGGAGAATTTTGTGCACAGTCGGGTGTGGGGGAAGTGTGCAGTCAAGTTCTTGTGTGAACTGTGCATGGCTGTGCTGTGGCAGAAATACATGTACATGTGTTGTGTGTGTTTTAGTGTAAACTCTGAGAGAGGGAAGGAATTCTGTGTAGTTGCAGTGTAGAACTCAATATAGTATGTGCATTGGAGTGTAGAGTCAGGCCAGGATTTTTATGTATCAGTAATTTTCAGAGCAGTATGTGTGTGTGAACAATAGGATGTGTGTATGTATCAGTAAAATTCAGTATGTTAGATAACTGGGGGTGTATCTATGTGTGATTAGTGAGTAATGTTGAGTGCATACTGTTAGCTTGTGTGTTGCTGTACAGATTTTAGTTTGTGTAGCTGTGTAGAATCGAGTTTTGGGAGAATATTAGAGGGTGTGAAATCTGTGTGTAGCTGTGTTTATGTGCCAGTGTGTGCCAATGGGGAACTAGTGTGAGTATCAGTTAGATAGGGGTATGTGTAGCAGTGTCTTAGTGTTCAGTGTCTGTGAGTAGGTGTGTAGTTCAATAGAGATGCTGTGTGTGAACAGTGTGTGTGCCCAGGTTTTATTCTCCATTACCTGTGAGTGTGTGTATAGTAGTGTGTATTCCTACACTGTGCATGAACCTAGCTATATGTACCTGTGTTAATGTGTGACGGTGTGTCCTTGTTCAGAATGTGTCTGTGTGTATAACTTATGTTGCCTATGAGTGAGTGTAGTGTGTCTGCCTATGAGTACCAATATGTATAGGTACCTGTGTGTGACAGTTGGGAGTAATTACTGTGTGCCTGTAGGTTAGGTCCTAGGTGTATGTCAGTCAGGTATTCCTTGTGTGTAAGGGTTGGCTAATAACTTAGAGAGTGTTAGAGTGCCAGTAGGATTAGGATGTATCATTGTGTATCAGTAATTCTGTGTATAGAGTGTGTGAACTGTGAAGTGAGGTCAGTGGTGTGTAGTTAATGTGTGACTGTATCAGTGCACAGTTAAATGCCAGGTGAAAGTTTCAGCCTAGAGATTTGGTTAGGGCTTCTACAAAAGGATCACAGTAGCACCAGTAAGAGGCAATTTCAGTAGGGTACTTGAGTGAAGAGATTAAGTTAGTATGGGTAAGGGTCATGGTTTATGTATTTCTGGCTATAACTAAGGTAGTACTTTTATACTTATGAATAGGAGTATATAAACTGCTAGTATTTAATATAGCTATATTAGGACCAGTGGTATCTTAAAAGACTTTGCATGATAGGGGTTAACCTAGTATTATGTAATATCTTATAGATAACTATGTACTAATGTCTAGTATAGCTAGAAATGACTAGTTTGGTTAGGTTTTGTCCAATATGGACTATTATGATGTATATGGACTAGTATTAACTAGTTAACCTAAATTGGACCAGTAAACCTCAGAATTGACCTAGAGGCCTCATATTTAATTAGTTAAGCATGTTTATTTCTTTAATTCAGTATCTGACATTAATATTCCATAAATAGGTCATTGTGATCCCACTTTGGACATCGATCCTCACATCATAGCTAACTATATGGTTAGCCTGACCAACAAGAATCATAGTTAATCATATATAACCAGCCTGATCAAGTCCCAAGCCGATCACATAATAAACTAATATTTCAAACACTTAGCTAGATGTCTATTTTATTCGGATTCACCTGTTCCAGCATTCACTACTTGTTGTCTAGCATTCACTATTTATTGTTCATTGCTAGATGCTCTATTGCCTATTTCAATTTTTCTCCAGTATTTACATTTCCAGCATTTATTTCTATCTTGTATTTCTTACACTGTTTATAGATTTTGTCAATTTAATAAAACTGCTGTTGGTGCTTGTGCTTCGCTCCAATCCTGACTGGATAACATTTTTCAGAGGACCTGGAGGATCTTTGCCCCACTCATTACGGCCCAGGATTAGAGGGAGATTTCACTCCAGAAACCCCAGGGGAGTTGCCTAGCCTAGAGGAGAATTTACCTGGCTGTTCTTAGATTATTTTTGCATTTATTGTTTTAGACTGAGACTGAGATGTATTTATTATTTTGTGACTTTGTGAGGTCATCTAGACCCAGGATTTGAGTTGGATTATTGTGGTTGGTTTATTTAGAACTCTTTTCTATTCTCATCGTGCCATTACTTCTTATAGCTTATGATTGAGTATATTATAGAACTGTGGATTATTTATCTTTGTCCTCCGTACGGAGTTGAGACTATTGATAGGATATTATATGTTGAGACCTAGACAGCGTTCTACAGCCGATGCTGCGGCGTAGGCTGGACGTACCCACGACTCATGCCCAAATTCCGGGTGTGGGTCGTGACACGTTTTTAGTGGTGGCCCATGCAGGTCTGTAGTCTAGTCCTAGGTTCGCATTAGAGCGATATCGTAGTGGTGCTCGCTTAGAGTATTACTACGAGCCTGTTTTAGGAAATAGGAATTAGGCCGAGGATATGCTCAATCACAATTAGGAAATTCTGATTCTTATGATACTACTCTTAATGATTTTTCCCTTAGAAATTTTTTGTCCTTCCTTGATGATATCGTATCTATTGCCTTAATTAAATCTTTCGATCTGTCTTCAGGATGCCGCCAAGAAGGTCCCAGAGACTCGGAGCAGCAGATTCAGAGAGGTCTGCCACCTCTCGCCCTGCCGGACAGACATCCGCAGCACCTCCTACATCTCCAGTACATGTGGGAGTGTCTGCAGCTTTCGGTGGTCCTCCACCACCTGTTCAGAGGGTTCCCGTAGCTACGACGGAGCTACCACCACCACCACCACCAGTTCAGCATCCAGGAGGTGTGCCCGTCGATGGGGCACAGATGTTCGCTTTGATTCAGGGCATGGTCGATGCCCAGAGAACGTCGGCAGAGGCCCAGAGAGTGCAGGCTGAGGCACATCAGGCCCAGACAGAGATGATGAGGGTGAACATGGAGAATGCTCACCAAGTGGCCCTCCAGGCTGTGGAGAGGGTCACTCAGCAGCAGCAGCATCCTGGTCAGCAACATCAGAGGTCGGGCACCATTGTGGATTTTAAGAGGATGATGCCTCGGGAGTTCAAGGGGACAGAAGGGATACTCTACGTCGATGATTGGCTAGAGGACATCGAGAGGAACTTGCGCTTGGCGCAGCTTCCAGAGGCCCTCCAGATCGAGGCCGCTGGCAGCCAGATGTTCGACATTGCCTTGACGTGGTTTCGCACGGAGCCGAGACTCTTGCGCAGGGGACTCACTTGGGAGGATTTCAAGGAACTCTTCAAAGAAAAGTTCTTTCCTGATGTCGCCCTGGGAGCTTTGGAGAGTCAGTTCCATGACTTAGCCCAGGGGAGCTCGTCCGTCGATGAGTATGCCGCGGAGTTTTCCCGCCTGAGCCGCTTCGTGCCATCGATGATTAGAGATCTGGGAGACAGGGCCCGAAAATTCAGAAAGGGGCTGACAAGGGAGATCAAGTCTCGCACGTCGGGACGTCGCACAGCTACCTACGAGGGCATATTGATGGATGCCCAAGTAACCGAGGACGACTTGGGCCTCAGGCCCAAGAGGGGACGCGATGGTTCCGGAGGAGCAAACAGTAGTACGGGACCGGGCAAGCGTCCACACTTTCAGCAGCAACAGCAGAGATCCTTTCAGCAGCAGCATCAGGCACCAGCCCGAGGGCAGGTCCAGCAGCAGCAACAGAGACAGAACCAGCCCGCCATCCAGTGCGCGTACTGCGGGAAGATGGGACATACTAGAGATATCTGCAGGAAGAGATTGGGCTCATGTCTGTCCTGCGGATCGACGACACACCAGCTGAAGGATTGTCCTACCATTCGTTCAGGTCAGGGTGGAGCAGCCGCCCAGAGAGGACCAGACAGGGTACCTGCCGTACCAGGAGGCCAACAACAGAGGGGACCACTTCCACCGCAACATCAGAAGTTCGCCCAGCATCAGCAGCAGAGAGGTGCACCCCAGGGGCGAGCGTACGCCTTGGCAGTCGAGGAGATCGAGCCAGCAGGAGACTTGATCACAGGTTCGGTTCTTCTCGATTGTATTCCCGCTTTTACCTTATTCGACTCTGGCACTTCCCATAGTTTTGTGTCTGTATCTTATGCACTTCGACATCATTTAGACACAGAACCATTAGCTAGGACTTGCAAGATCATGACTGGTGGAGGTATTATCCTAGTCCATGATCACTGCAAGGACCGGAGAGTGTCAGTAGGAGGCCGAGAGTTGAGCGTGAGCTTACTTGTCATGCCACTTTTGGGGTATGATATTGTACTCGGAATGGACTGGTTGAGTAGGCATCATGCTACTATAGATTGTTATAGAGGCAGAGTATTATTTAGACCACCAGGAGAGCCGGAGTTTGAGGTCGTCAGAGGAGCAGCGAAACAGAGCAGGGGCACATTTTGTGGAGCCAGGGCAGAAAAAGAGGAGTTGCCACATCCTCTGATAGCGGAGTTCCTGGATGTATTTCCAGAGGAGTTGCCAGGCTTGCCGCCAGACAGAGATGTTGAATTCTCTATAGACTTGGTTCCAGGAGCGGAGCCCATTTCACAATATGTCTATAGAGTTAACAACAGCGAGCTGGCAGAACTGAAGAAGCAAGTTGAGGAACTGCAGGACAAAGGTTTCATCAAATCCAGTTCATCACCATGGGGAGTTCCGGTATTGTTCGTATCGAAGAAGGACGGCACGGTGCGCATGTGCATTAATTATAGAGCTTTGAACAATATCACTATCAAGAACAAGTACCCGCTGTCGAGGATAGATGATCTTTTCGATCAGCTGAGCGGGGCAAGGGTGTTTTCAAAGATAGATTTAAGGTCAGGCTACCACCAGGTGAAGGTGAAGAAAGAAGACACGCCGAAGACAGCCTTTCGGACCAGGTACGGCCAGTTTGAGTTCATGGTGATGCCATTTGGGATAACCAATGCACCGACAGTATTCATGAACCTGATGAACAAGGTGTTCCACCAGTACCTTGACAAGTTCGTGGTGGTATTCATTGACGATATTCTTGTGTATTCCAAGACCCCGGAGGAGCACGAAGAGCACCTAAGGTTGGTCTTAGAGACTCTCAGGAGGGAGAAGCTGTACGGGAAACTCTCTAAGTGTGAATTCTTCCTTGACAAGGTCGAATTTCTTGGGCATGTGGTATCGGGTGACGGAATCTCGGTTAACCCACAGAAGATCGAGGCAGTGGAGTCGTGGGCTACCCCCAGTTCGGTAGCTGAGATCAGGAGTTTTCTCGGGCTAGCAGGATACTACAGGAGGTTTATACAAGACTTCTCCAAGATTGCAGCGCCGATGACCAGGCTGACTAGGAAAGATGTGGATTTTGTCTGGACGGAGGAGTGCCAGGCTGCCTTTGATGAGCTGAAGAGGAGGTTGACGACAGCTCCCATTTTGACGTTGCCAGCAGGGACAGGTGGTTTCACCATCTACAGTGATGCTTCAGGGAAGGGTCTGGGATGTGTTCTTCAGCAGCACGGAAAGGTGATTGCCTATGCTTCCAGGCAGTTATGCCCTCATAAAAAGAACTACGCCACCCACGATTTAGAGTTGGCAGCAGTTATCTTTACTCTAAAGCTGTGGAAGCATTACCTGTACGGAGAGCGTGTGGAGATCTTCACAGACCACAAGAGCTTGAAGTACGTATTCACACAGAAGGAGCTGAACATGAGGCAGAGGAGGTGGTTGGAGTTGATGAAAGACTTCGATATCTCATTGCAGTACCACCCAGGGAAGGCCAACGTAGTCGCCGATGCCTTGAGCAGGTATCCGATGGCTATGTACTTGACGACAGATAGACATTTGTTGGCTGATTTGGAGAGCTTGGAGATTGAAGTGTTAGTTCCCGGTACTGAGATTCAGATGTGGGGATTGCAGATACAGTCTGAACTGATGGACAGGATCAGGGCTGCGCAGTACGAGGATGAGGCTCTAAGGAGTATCAGGGCACAGGTTCAGATAGGATTGTCGGACGACTTTACTATCGCAGATGATGGTTCTTTACGGCACGGCACGAGGATATGTGTGCCTAGCGAGGAGCTGTGCGAGAAGGTTTTGCAAGAGGCACACCGCTCTCAGTACTCGATACATCCCGGTGCCAACAAGATGTATCAAGACTTGAGGGAGCACGTATAGTGGTATGGAATGAAGCGCGAGGTAGCACGCTTCGTATCCCGGTATCTAGTGTGCCAACAGGTAAAGGCAGACCGGCAGAGGCCCGGTGGTTTGCTTCAACCTTTACCGATTCCAGAATGGATGGGAGCACGTGACCATGGATTTCGTTTCAGGGCTTCCACGTTCTCCAGGAGGGAAGGACGCGATTTGGGTCATCGTGGACAGGTTGACCAAATTAGCCTATTTCTTACCTTTCAAGGTGGGCACATCGACAGAGAGGCTAGCAGAGATGTACGTGCGTCATATCGTTAGACTTTATGGAGTTCCTGTGAGCATCATCTCGGATCGGGATAGTCGTTTCACTTCCCACTTTTGGAGGAGTCTGCAGGCTAGCTTGGGCACTCAGCTCAAGTTCAGTACCGTATATCACCCCCAGACAGACGGGCAGTCTGAAAGGACTATTCAGACTCTCGAGGATATGCTACGCACTTGCGTTCTAGATCTCAGAGGTTCTTGGGAAGATCATCTGCACCTGGTAGAGTTCGCTTACAACAATAGCTACCAGGCCAGCATCGAGATATCACCATTTGAGGCTCTTTATGGAAGGAGGTATCGTACACCGCTATCGTGGGACGACGTTGGGGAAAGAGCCTTGCTAGGACCAGAAATGGTCGTGGATGCAGCAGAAAAGGTAAAACTCATCAGAGACAGACTGTGAGTGGCGCAGGACAGACAGCGGCATTGGGCCGACAGCCACCGTAGACCCCTTGAGTTTCAGGTATAGATTGTTATTTTTTTGGTTTGTGTTGTTTGTTTAGACTGCGTGTTGAAACTGTTTTGTTTTAGGTTGGCGATTTAGTATTCCTACGGATTTCTTCGACGCGTGGCACGATTCGTTTTGGTCGAGGCAGAAAGCTTAGCCCATGCTACATCGGACCCTTTGGCATTCTTGCGAGGGTAGGTGCAGTGGCATATAGACTGGACTTGCCGCCTGCATTAGAGGGAGTGCATGATGTGTTCCACGTGTCGCAGCTGAGATGGTACGTGGCAGACCCTAGTCACGTACTTGACCACTCGGAGATTAAGGTTGGTCCGACGCTCAGCTACCCCGAGCAGCCCGTAGAGATCTTGGACCGCAGAGAGAAGGTGTTGCGGAACCAAACCATTCCTTTGGTTCGTGTTGCATGGAGACATCACTCTCCAGGGGAGTCGACCTGGGAGAGAGAGGACGAAATGTGCGAGCAATACCCGTATCTCTTCTAGACTTGAGGTATTTCCTTTTCTGATTTCATTCTTGTACTAGTTAAGTCTAATTTCGAGGACGAAATTTCTTTTAGGAGGGTAGACTTATCTCTACCACTTTTCCAGGCAAGGGCAATTATGTAATTTCACTATTTTGAATAGTTATGTATTTCAATTAATCTGCTGAGTTATATAAACTATTTATATATTGTTACTGATGTTTGGTTTTAGGTCAACCCTAGAATGCATTAAGACAAACCCTATTGACTAAACCCTAATTTGAAGACCAATTCTAGAGAAACCCTAGAATTCAAACTTTAGGTTGGACCTCAAACCCTGGACTGACCAAACCTTAGTAACTAGGTTCTACATGACTTAACATAAAGGTTTAACCTAAAACTAAGCTTGGAAACCCTAACCTAGTTGTTTATATAAAAGGGAGCCACCATTCTTCATGTAGTAGAAGAAACCCTAGCCTCCTTCTTAAAACCATTCCCTCACCCCAAGACTCAGAAGCAAACCCTAGGGATCCCATTCTTCTCCTCCAAAGCAAGGAAAGCAAGGAACTTGGATCAAAGGCCTTGGGGAAGAAGAACTTCCATTGGAGAAACTATCCCTGCAGGTAAAACCCTATTTTTATTCATTTAAATTTTGTTTTCAGATGTTAATGCCCATTAGGAACCCACCCTAAGGTTTAGAATTCGAATTTTAGGGATTCTACATGTAAACCTAGGAGATCTAGGGTTTTGGTGAATTTTTGAGTGTTCTCCCCAAATTTTTGGAACCCTAAGCCTAGGGATTTCGTGTAGGCATGTTCACATCTCCTACACTTAGTTTTGATCTTGATTTTTAGAGTTTTACATTTGGGTTCATGAGTAATTGTTAAATCTGTTTTTAGCACGTTATGTGTTTGATGAAATGCCCAGATGGATGAACACCTATCTAACCTACTCTATTTTATCTAATTTGGTATATGATGTTGATGTATAGATATATGCATATGTGTAGATGTGTTATTGTTTTGATTTCCTGTGCAGTCGAGTGTTTGTAGGCTGTGGTGTGCATTGGGGAGAATTTTGTGCACAGTCGGGTGTGGGGGAAGTGTGCAGTCAAGTTCTTGTGTGAACTGTGCATGGCTGTGCTGTGGCAGAAATACATGTACATGTGTTGTGTGTATTTTAGTGTAAACTCTGAGAGAGGGGAGGAATTCTGTGTAGTTGCAGTGTAGAACTCAATGTAGTATGTGCATTGGAGTGTAGAGTCAGGCCAGGATTTCTATGTATCAGTAATTTTCAGAGCAGTATGTGTGTGTGAACAATAGGATGTGTGTATGTATCAGTAAAATTTAGTATGTTAGATAACTGGGGGTGTATCTATGTGTGATTAGTGAGTAATGTTGAGTGCATACTGTTAGCTTGTGTATTGTTGTACAGATTTCAGTTTGTGTAGCTGTGTAGAATCGAGTTTTAGGAGAATATTAGAGGGTGTGAAATCTGTGTGTAGCTGTGTTTATGTGCCAGTGTGTGCCAATGGGGAACTAGTGTGAGTATCAGTTAGATAGGGGTATGTGTAGCAGTGTCTTAGTGTTCAGTGTCTGTGAGTAGGTGTGTAGTTCAATAGAGATGCTGTGTGTGAACAGTATGTGTGCCCAGGTTTTATTCTCCATTATCTGTGAGTGTGTGTATAGTAGTGTGTATTCCTACACTGTGCATGAACCTAGCTATATGTACCTGTGTTAATGTGTGAGGGTGTGTCCTTGTTCAGAATGTGTCTGTGTGTGTAACTTATGTTGCCTGTGAGTGAGTGTAGTGTGTCTGCCTATGAGTACCGGTATGTATAGGTACCTGTGTGTGATAGTTGGGAGTAATTACTGTGTGCCTGTGGGTTAGGTCCTAGGTGTATGTCAGTCAGGTATTCCTTGTGTGTAAGGGTTGGCTAATAACTTAGAGAGTGTTAGAGTGCCAGTAGGATTAGGATGTATCATTGTGTATCAGTAATTCTGTGTATAGAGTGTGTGAACTGTGAAGTGAGGTCAGTGGTGTGTAGTTAATGTGTGACTGTATCATTGCACAGTTAAATGCCAGGTGAAAGTTTTAGCCTAGAGATTTGGTTAGGGCTTCTACAAGAGGATCACAGCAGCACCAGTAAGAGGCAATTTCAGTAGGGTACTTGAGTGAAGAGATTAAGTTAGTATGGGTAAGGGTCATGGTTCATGTATTTCTGGCTATAACTAAGGTAGTACTTTTATACTTATGAATAGGAGTATATAAACTGCTAGTATTTAATATAGCTATATTAGGACCAGTGGTATCTTAAAAGACTTTGCATGATAGGGGTTAACCTAGTATTATGTAATATCTTATAGATAACTATGTACTAATGTCTAGTATAGCTAGAAATGACTAGTTTGGTTAGGTTTTGTCCAATATGGACTATTATGATGTATATGGACTAGTATTAACTAGTTAACCTAAATTGGACCAGTAAACCTCAGAATTGACCTAGAGGCCTCATATTTAATTAGTTAAGCATATTTATTTCTTTAATTCAGTATCTGACATTAATATTCCATAAATAGGTCATTGTGATCCCACTTTGGACATCGATCCTCACATTTTGCTCAGGACCACAGGCGAGTACATTCTCTGACAGTTTTCATTGTTGATTACTTCTATAAATTGTAGTGTATTACATACTTGATTCTGACACTATGGATACACGGGTTAGCACCCTAGATCCCCATCATGAGGAGTCGTGATTGGAATCCATCGTGCTAGCTGGGGGATGGAAAACTATTAGTAGATTATGTGATCATATCCAAATACTTACATGCATCATAGCTCACCCCACTTCTCATGTTGGGTGCGGCCTGACCATCTTACATGCATCATAGCTGTTATATATGATTAACCTGACCACTACATGCATCATAGCTAACTATATGGTTATCCTGACCTACAAGAATCATAGTTAATCATATATAACCAGCCTGATCAAGTCCCAAGCCGATCACATAATAAACTAATATTTTAAACACTTAGCTAGATGTCTATTTTATTCAGATTCACCTGTTCCAGCATTCACTACTTATTGTCTAGCATTCACTATTTATTGTTCATTGCTAGATGCTCTATTGTCTATTTCCATTTTTCTCCAGTATTTATATTTCCAGCATTTATTTCCATCTTGTATTTCTTACACTGTTTATAGATTTTGTCAATTTAATAAAATTGCTGTTAGTGCTTGTGCTTCGCTCCAATCCTGACTGGATAACATTTTTTAGAGGACCTGGAGGATCTTTGCCCCACTCATTATGGCCTAGGATTAGAGGGAGATTTCACTCCAGAAATCCCAGAGGAGTTGCCTAGCCTAGAGGAGAATTTACCTGGCTGTTCTTAGATTATTTTTGTATTTATTGTTTTAGACTGAGACTGAGATGTATTTATTATTTTGTGACTTTGTGAGGTCATCTAGACCCAGGATTTGAGTTGGATTATTGTGGTTGGTTTATTTAGAACTCTTTTCTATTCTCATCGTGCCATTACTTCTTATAGCTTGTGATTGAATATATTATAGAACTGTGGATTATTTATCTTTGTCCTCCGTACGGAGTTGAGACTATTGACAGGATATTATATGTTGAGACCTAGACAGCGTTCTACCGTCGATGCTGCGGCGTAGGCTGGACGTACCCACGACTCATGCCCAAATTCCGGGTGCGGGTCGTGACATCTTCTCCTCAAATTTTCCCTAAAATTGTATTCCTCAAATTTCTTCTTTCCGTTATTTATTGCTCCGGGTCACATAGTGCAATCATAATAATGGTATCACCCAAGCACATACTAGAATTTCTGGTATCAGATCATCATCTTCCAGGTGAGAGCCTAAAATTTCATCTCCTCTAGTCTATAATATCGATCCTGGTATCGCTATCATATACAACAACTAATTTCTAGCATCGGGCTATGCATTTCCATAAATTATTCTAGAGGGTTATGATCAACCATCTTTCTAGCTTCTAGTACTTCCCAAATCACCGTTATCTCAAGTAAGGTTTTACCAGTTCTAAGGATATACTACTGGGTCTAATTCTCTTGCTAACATCCTCCACTAGTTCTAACATCCAAAAAGAATTTATCATCCCACCCTAATGAGGGTAACAATCTTCTCAGAGATTTTTGCACAAATTATGTCTTCTGCCGTCTGAACTACGATCTTCTTCTGGAGGGAACCATCAGGCACAAGCATTCGTCTTTCCGAAATAATAGGAGATGAGAAACAACGATAACGATATTGACAAAAACTGAACAAATACAATTTGGAAGTCCAAGGGCGATAATCACATACAAAGGGAGTTTTAAAAATCGATTATGGGTTGAGATCCTATTCAACAATAACTCCTAAACTGCAGGCTCGTTTGGTACAGTAACGTAACTAAAACGATATGCTCTTAGACCTACATGGGCCACCATAAAAATATGTTATGCCCCAGTCCCAAAATACATAGGACCAGGAATATGCGACACGCCATCTACGTATTCGACCAGACTCTGGTCCAACTCGAATACGTATAAGCTGTAATAAAAATGGTCACTATTAATCCAATAAATATTAACATCTATGTCTCAATCCACTATAAACAAAAATATACAAGAAAGAGCTACACATGCTAAAGTCGGCTGCCCAATAACACAAACTCGATAGACTCGAGAAGAAATATGAGTCTATAAAAACTAGGCTATAACAGCAGATGAATAACAATATGAATAAAACAACCATAATGCCGGTAGAAATGATATGAGTACCTGGTATAAATGCCCGCAAGACAAGCAACTCTATCAGCAACTCCAAGGGCTCCGTAATCGTCTATGCTACAAAACTGGCAAGGGACCAGGTCCTCAGAGGGACGTAACAAGGTACAAAAATACAGCAAGCCATAGTATAACAGAAAGAAACAAGTGCAATAACACACAGTTTTGAAGACAATGTTCGATGCGTGGGCTGTCCAAAATAAAATTGTAGCTCTGAACACAGAGACACACAGGACGTACCGTAGCTCCGAGCACAGAGTTACACGGGTGATACTACTACTCCGGATACAGGAATACTACATAACTAGGACATATATATATAAGCGCATACAGAGGAGCCCAAACGTCTAGTGACTGTCTTCCCCTTCCCAAGCGGTCAATGATTGTGTGCTGAACCTGAACCTCTATCTAGCAGTCTTGTCATACAGAAGTAACTATCAACAAGCACAACCCTATGGTCATCCCAGTCTCCGGTTATAATGTCAGAATCAGGATACAGGAAATCTGACATAAAGACTGTGTCTGAATGTGTCCTAGGGTTATTATATACACAGGCACGTACATCAAGGTGTTGCGAACATCTATCACACGTTACTAGACGTTACCGATGAACGTCTGCACCCGGTTGTGACCCGGATACGAAGTAACGATTCTAGTCAAAACCGCACATAATGCATATAATAAATCAATAAATATCTGGTAACTGAAATACAAGGTGGCAAGGTACACTTGCCTAGATACGGCTGCTGAAGATGGGTCTCCGGTACAACGTCCAAGTCCGTGGGTCCCGTAGTACCTAGAGACGAGATACAAGCTCAATCAATAGACTATCACGCTGCTAAAAAGATGTGACACAGGTCTAATCATATATTCAAACTTAGTTATAGCTCACATGGATACGAAGCTAGAGGGTTGACCAAGGTTGACTAAGGGTATGTTACATCTAATCCAATTAATCATCTGTACAATATCATCAAACCAAACCTCAATCTTACTATATTCATCACGATGTTCATTAGTTCAAACCATGATTAAATCCTTATTTTTACCCAAGTTCTTCACAGACGTTAACATGCATATTCAATTATCATACTCGAATAAATTAATTATTAATTATTTGAACCCTCAATTATAAAAATCATCAATGAGTTATTTGAACATCCTTTCACATACACCTATCTACTCCTCTATCATTCCATTATTAGTTGTCGTCTCTTAATAAATGACCCATATTTTGATATCACAACACATACTCAGTCAACCTGTCAACAATGCATATAACAATAAATCATAAAACCCAAACTAGCATTCACCAACCCTAAGGCTCGATAATAACCAAAGTTTTGATATCACATACCATTTTACCATAATTTTAATCCTGCCCCTCAATAACCATCAAACTGCATAAAAACCTGAGATCTTACATCTAGCATTTATCAACCCTAAACTCAATATATATCATTCAACCCTCAAAAGAAGATATTTCGTAACATCGAACTAAAATACCAATGCATGCACATACCTTCAAATGCATGTAATAAACCCTAAAATCTCGTATAGCAACCCTTAAATAAATCCATATCATTTACAACCATTCATGCATATTATACTATAAAATAAACCTTAAATTCACATGCCTATTCAATACAACCCTAAAGCTAACTCAACTATAAAGCAATACACAAAAGAATACACTACAAGAAGAGGGGAGTATTCACCTCGACGAAGTGGTGGTGGTGCTGGCCGGACGCTGTGGTCAACGGCGGGTGGCAAGTCTCGCCGGAGGGGAAGGTTGAGATGGTGTGGGTGTTGATGGTGATGAGGATGATGATGCTGGTGGTAGAGGGTGGTAGAGGCTGTCACAGCAGGATGGAGAAGTCGTCGTGGCAGTTGGCCGGGGGGTTGCTGCATGGAGAAGATGATGAGGAGAGAAGGTTCATAATGGTGATGTTGATAATGATGAAGGCGACGGATGGTGGAGCTAGCGGTGGCTCGAGAGGGAGAGTTGGTCAGAGTGGGTGAGCCGGGTGCTGGAGATGCGGGTGGAGGAGCTCGGCTGGAGGTTGGTCGGTCGATCGAGGAAGTGATGGCCGGTCAAGGTGGCTCGAGGGGAAGCTCGGCTGTGCTCGGCGGTCTGACCCGAGGTACAGTCATCGAAGGAGATGGAAGCGGGAATGGCAAAGTTGGTGGCAGGCGGTCAAGGGATACAGCAGCTCACCGGAGTTGGGGGAAGATCAGTCGGCTGCTGGTTTAAATGAATAATAAAGTATGGATAGGAAGAAGAAGAAGAAGAATAGGAGAAGAAGAGGAACGGCTGTGGGTTTGTGATATAGGAAGAGGAAGAAGAGAGAAAGTGGGGGGTTTCCCAAGTTTGGGGATTAGGGCCGGTTGGTATGTGTGTAGGAAGAGACATTTTATAGGGATGTGGGATGGGGAGTGTGTGATGATGATGAGTCACCATTTGATTGGGTGGCTCAGATTCATCATGGAGAATTGTACATACAAAGGAGAGAGAGATGAGTGAGGTTGACTAGTCAATGAGTTAAGGGTGGCTTTTTCATTTGGTTTGAACCCATGAGGCGATGACACATAATTCAACATTTGCAAATAAGTCCCTTAAATTTGGGTATTTGCACAAACACAAGAAATGATGGAAAATGGTGTGAGAAGTGGTATTTTTTGGTGTTTTATAGGGTGAAGGGGTGTTGTATGTTTTGTATGGGCTTAATTAATGGGGTATGGGGTTAAATTGGGTTAAGATGGGATTAGTCAAAGTTGGTATCCCCAATTTAATTAAAATAAATTGTCATGTGCTCTTAAAATAAATGGGGGCACATAGGGTCTTAATTTGGAGTGACACAAAGGTCATAAAAGGTGTAGGCTTGGTGTCAGTCTTGGACCCTTTAATTGGTCTGGCTCAACGGGTTGAGTTGGTGTCTCAAAATTGATGGCAACGACACAGGTACGCGACACAGGATTAAATAATAGATTTTGGATACGGAAAGTTGTGCAATTAAATTAGAGCACAAGGGATTGCGATTTTGAGTAACAAAAAAGTCCAGCGCCTAAGCTGGCGTGTCAAGTCTAGAATGCAATAATTTGTTAAAAATTATGGGCTAATGTTGGATTCCGAATATTTCAACAATGGTAGGGTGCACCAAGGGTTTAATTAAATAATCAAACATCTGCAGCCTTACTTCTAAACCTCAAATACCTGATGCTAAACCAAAATTTTCTAACCCAAAACCAGTATATCTATTGAAATAAATGAGGGGGTTTACATCTGCAATATATATATATATCCTGCTTTACAAGCCACAAATTTATTAAGATTTTACAATCACTCTTTTATTTATTGCAGATCAACACTATACAGTAGAGGAATGGTTCTTTACAATTGCTATCATATAGTGTTTTCAGTCACGCGTCAATTTTGTTGTTACCCATTGAACCTTTTCTTGGTGCTTCCAATCGAAGGTTTTGATTACTACTTTCTCCTTCTTCATTATTAAATATATTAAGACTGTCTTCATTTTTTGATTCATCATCTGAATATTCCATATATTTCTATTTAAATAAATCAATGGCAGAAGAATGCTCTTCATAAAAAGCATAAATATGACTGCTATTTATTTTTCCTAAAAGTTCCTGCTTTTGGAGCTTTAGAAAAGTCTTATAATAATATTCTTGGATTTTTTGAGCATCAATCTTATTTTTTTTATTCAGACATATACTTTATCATCCTGATATTCCAATGAATACTTGGCTCAGGATTTATCGTATTGTGTACCTCAAGATTATTCATCTTGTCTTTTGGATTATTCATCCATTCTGCGTTATTCACGTTTGCGTTATTCACTCTATTTTTGATGTTATTCACATCGAATTTGATATTATTCATATCATTGCCCTGATCACTCTTATTTCCTTTAGCTTTTTGGTATGTGATATCCTTTTGTAAATTTTGTAAAATCGCTTATAATTTGATTTATGTTGCATGGTGGTACTAACACACATACGAGACAATACAGTACTGACACATCGACACAAATATGATACAATTGACTATTTGTGTAGTACCTGACATGACCTGCTCTGATTCTTAGAGGTGCCGATGCTTCGTAAATGCTAATATATCCCTAAATAATTATTTTGTTAAAATATAAAAAAAATTAGGTTTTCTATAGAATTCTGGATTGGTAATTTCCTGACAACCTGACATAAAATACGAGTATTGACTGTTACTAAGAGAGGAGGTCTCGGAAGCTCTTTTAGATGGTGAGCACATTTGATGTTAAATTCATTCCTTATTATCAATTCAGAATCAATTGGGTCATATTATCTTAAACCCCTATTTTTTTATATGAAAATTATAATTACTATTTAGACACAATGTTATACTAATATTGCTTCTCACGGATCTTTTGATTCTAGAACTTTAGCAAAAAAATTCTGAATGTTTGTACCATTATATGAAGCCTTTCTAACTGCATGAAGAGTTTGCCAAGTTGGTTAAATTATGGTGAACTTTCAAAATAAGTTTGCCAAGTTTGTTAAATTTTGGCAATGAATTGGGGATTACATGCTAATAGTTGCTTGTTGCTTCATAACTGTAATTGCCCCCATAGCCAAGGTGCAGCCCTCTACCGGCGCACGTCAGGACCACCCAACTAGATTTAGACATAAAGATTATTGGTGTCCTTTTTATATCAATTGGATCCAGGCTTGGTTTATACTAGTGCAATTTTGTTTGCCATGTCCGGTTGTGAGTTTGTTGCTGGAATATGATATCTGTGTGTTTTGTCCATGGTTATTTAGGTTAAGGGCATTTTCATTTATTTTCCTTCTTGAACCCTTAATTGCTAATGTATAGCAGTGAAATGCTGATAAATGTTTAACATTGGAATTTTAGAGTGTCTTATACTTGTCTTAGAAAAGAGTTTGATCAATCACCTTACTATTTTGTGTGAGTACAATACAATGTTTTTTCTTAGATAAAAACTTGCCTATATGATGGTTTATTGGACAATGAGAGTAGCACAAGTATTCTCAAGGTAAAAAGTAAGAACATGATTGTTTCAAATAGTATCATCAGGTGTAAATTAGGAACCTGCTCACACATAGGGTGCTATCATAACTACATTAAGATACAACCTCTTTTACAAGCATGTTAAAAATTTGGATAATTCTCATAATTAAGATACAACCTCTTTTAGGTGCTTGTCAATTTCTTTCCATCTAAGGTCTTTGGTTCTAAAGCAATTGCCAATATTCTTAATTTCACCAATGTGAGGTGAACCAAAATAGGACACCACTAAACTACTTGTCTAAAGCCAGCTAAAAATATAAGCAAGTCTTATATTACAACTAACCCAATTTGTAGTATCAGGATGACATGCATTGCCAAATTATAATTGAATTCCCCAAAAAAATCCTTTATTTGACAGCTAAAATGATCATATAATGCACTAATATGCCTTAGCAAGCAAACATTGGCACTCAATCCAGTTCCATGTTTGTCTCTCATTGTGAACACGAAAATCATATATGTGCCATTGTGTCCATATATTATCATATTCTTGGTACTACAGTTCGCCCTCATTGCAATTTAGAATGTAATTTATTTTCTACGTTCTGGTCTTAGTTTATAGATTATTTCCATTTACCATCTATATTACATTTTTATTTCCCAGGTTCCCCACATAAACATATTTATTAACAGCTAGAATTGCAAATTCAGATGTTTAAGTTTGTTATCTTTGTAATTGCAAAGTGAAACTCTTCCGGGATAATTTTTTGAGAAAGAAGAAATTACAATTTGTCGACTACTTATATTGTATAGGTGTATCCAATATCTTTCAGAACCCAGATTCTGCATCCAAGCATCTCAATTTTTTAGATATCTTTCCTAAGTATATGATATTATCTATAGGGCATCCAGTTCAGTGATTTTTTGTTGTGTGAATTGATCGAAGAGGAAAGTTCCCTTCGGTTTCAGGTTTTAAATTCTTAAATCCGATTGTGATTCTTTCATTAATTTTCCATTGAGGTCACCTGTTGAAGCATGTATTAAAGTTTTGAATCAATATTACAGCAAAAATTTTGCTCCCTGGGTAAAATCTATGCTCTTAGGTGATAAAGCATAGAGAGGTGTTATCTATAATGGGGAAGCATGTGTCAACATTGAGGTCTCCTATTGAAGCATGTATTAAGAAAAAAAATATTCTTTATATTTGGGGATAATCATATTTTCACTGGAAGTATTTATGTTGACTCTATTTTTTATTTAAAATTGTCTTATGATTCTTTGTTCAATTTGATCCTGGTTTTAATCAATAAAGATATCAATATTTATTTAAAAAGTAGGTGTTATCTTCAGTAATGAGTCATTTCTAATTATAAAATAGAATGTGAGATATGCACTTTTATATCAGTTTCTTTCTTATGTGATTCTTTTTTAACTTGTTAAAACCTACTATTGGCTCTATGCTGATCTTTTTTTTTTTAGACTTTGGTGTTACTTGATTCTTTAATATTCAATACGGGGATACTATAAACAAATAAAGTAACTAGGAAGCATGGATACTCCAAAATTGGTGTTGTATCTTATTGTATCTGTTTCAGGGTATGTGTCGGACACCATATGGACACACCAAAATACTATAAGACACGGAACAATCAGCGCCCTGTCTGTATCACAATGTACGTTTGGTGTTGTATTTTGTCCAAAACTGTCACGAACCGCACCCGGGGTAAGGGTACTAGTCGAAAACAACGCCCAGCCTACGCCGCAGAATCGGCGGTAGAACGCTGTCTAGAAAGTCTATCTAATATAATGAACCACCAAAAGATAGTGTACTCAATCACAGAACTAAGATAGAATGAACACGAATCAGATAAGAATAGAATAGTCACAATACAACTCATGAGTCTAAAATAATACATCAATGAGTCTGAAGAAAAAATACAGAAATATGCTGGAGACAAATCCAGTACAAAAGAATACTACAAAACTATAAAGCTACAACTCCAGGGTCAACTGTCTCAGTTGGAATAAGTCCCTCTTGAGCCAGGGTCTCAGAATCTAAACCCACAATATCTTGGGGTCCATAATAGGTAGGGTACTCCTCAGTGTCATCTGGAAAAATATATCCAGTCAGGAAAGGAGCAGAGTACAACCCTAACAGCAGTTCTCAAATAATGATAAAAACTATGTAACAGTAAGTAGCTGTGGATAAACAAGATGCATAAATAGATACAAGAAATGTATAGATAATAAGGAAGTACTGAAAAGAAATACAATAATAAACAATATGCTGATAGAACAAGAATACTAATGACTAAGTGTGTGAGTACTAGCTTTAACATATGATCGGCTTAGGAACTTGCACAAGAGTATAATGGCCTGGCTGATTATACGTGCGGTGTATGATCAACACTCACAAGGAACAAGACATGCACAAGGAGGGTATGATCACATATCTACACTAAAATACTTCCCACCCCGACTGGTATAATAGATCCAACCACGGTACGTTATGGCACTAGATTCCCCAAGAAGATAGCTAGTCTCCCCGAGAATCGGTGTCTGTACATGTACAAGATAACCAATGAAATAATACTTGCACCATATACACCATATACCAAGGAATAACATCTCATGACGAGATCCGGATATACCAATCCGTGTAACCATAGTGTCAAGAGAACATGTATATCTACACTAGATACAACGAACATAGAGGATATCATAAATGAGAAACTATCAGAGAATGTACTCGCCTGAAGTCCAATGAACAGTCTCACAAATGTCTGATTCGGCGCCTCGAAGACCTAGACATGGAATACCACATTAATACAAGGTCCCGGAAAGAGAACAAGTCAAACTAGGCAACTTCTAGGTCAATAAGTCAATTCTAAGGTAAAAGTCAACTATGGTCAACTCTAAAGTCCACTAAAGTCAAACATGGTCAAACCCAAAGTCAACCTCACAAGACATCTATAAAATAATATAGAGATAAAATACAACAATTTAGGAATCAAATTAGATTCCAAAAGAAACTCACACAAAGTATACTAATAATACAATTAATATATACCTTAAAAATATATATATACAACCCAATATTTATATAAATAACATAATATATTATTACAATTATTATTCCTCACAAAACACATATATATATACATATATATATATACAATTATAATATATAATATATACATTAAATCTGTCAAAGCGTCATTGAAAAACAGTGAATAAAATAGGATTAAATCAAAACAGTTTAAATAGTGACAGTCGGGACTGTCACCGAAGGACTGTCACCGAAACCCAAATAATAAACTGCCACTGCTTTGGTTTTCGCTGACAGTTAAACTGTCGCGGAAAAGCGTTGCAGAAAAGCTGCTGTTTCCCGCTGCTGCAATTAATGACAGGTTTGTCATTAATTGCCCGAAGGCTACAGCGGCTGCTATTAGTCGGCTAATTAATGACAGTTTTTTACTGTCATTAATTCACTGTCACTAAAACAAGTTGTATATATATAATTATATATATAAAAACAGAATATATAAACAATATATATATATATATATAAACAGAATATATAAAACAGTATATATATATATATATATAAACCATTAATACAAAAATGTACATATATATATTAATATACACATAAACTTATACCTTCAAATATTTAACAAAGAACATATAATTTACATGGCTAGAAGCACACCTAAAATATTTACATTAATATCCAAATAATTACATAATAATTATAAATAATATAATTACACAATTAAACATACAAATATATTTTATAAAACATTTTATGTATAAATTATATTATTTAACAAGTAGTAACATATATATTTGCATGCAAGAAAGCTACATATTATATTGTACATTATATTAGCACACCCAAAATATAGATCTATGCTACAATAATTACTATAATAAATACACAAAATAAATATTTAATATCCATATATATATACTAATTATAAATGAAGAATTGAACCACAATTAATTAGATCTATGCAAAAATACACACAATTGGAGAGTATCTCACCGTATCCCACTAGATCTAGGATACGCATGCGACACGAGTCCAACACACAACCAAATGTACCCCGAAGGACACAAACAAATCACAAATAATATTTATGAACAAATCAAAGCGTCAAAAGTAGATCTATGTGTCCGTGTCAAAATACGACATGTTCAAAGCCCCGTGTCGGAGAAAAACTCCCAAATGACACGTATCACCAAATAGTTGGGATACGAACCACAAGTATCCCAATATGGACACGACACTAGCCTCAAACACAAATCTCATGTTCAATTGATCTATAGGATCAATTGACACACACAACAAAATATAAATTCGGAATTCCAACAAAATTGACACAAAAAGCACCATAACTTTCTCCATGGGTCTCCTATGAACACAAAACAAAGTCCTATGGGTACTACATACATATAGGTTGATTTTACATGATTAAATCTCAAATTTAGAAGCTATTTAAATGGGAAAATCTGAATTATACCTATTGGGAGATGGATTCCCAATGAAACCTCCAATTGAGATGAACTTGCTTCCAAATTGTAGATCCTTGCTCCTCTTTGTAGATCCTTGCTTCCTTCTTCTAGATCCTTGTTTTCTTCTTCTCTAATGGTGAATTGGAAAGAATTTGGAATAAATTTGGTAGGGAATTGGATTGGGAATGGAGGGAATTTGGTAGTGGGAAAATTCTAGATCTAGATTTGGAATGAGATGAGAGGAGAGAGAAATTTCCCCCCCTCTTTAATAGGTCGGCCATAGCCCCTCCCCCAAGCAATTGTAAAATGTCCAATGTACCCCTTGGGGCCTCTCATGAAGAAATAATTAAGGAAGGAAGCTTCTAGTCTAATCATTTAATTAATTTAATCCATCTCCTTAACTATGGGCTTTCTAAATGGGCCAAGTCTAACTAATTAATTTATGTTGGTCCATGGGTCCAAACTAAACTAGTTGGGTCCACTAAAATAAGTCTTAAATAATTAAATAATAACTAACAACAATTAAATAATACAACAAATAATTATTTACCATGCACAATATTTATTTAAATAAGAAATTACCAAAATACCCTTTCCTAGAAAATGTGGTAGTGACAAGTCTACCCTCCTTAAATAATTTTGTCCTCGAAATTCAAAGATGAAAACTACCCCCAGAAAATCACAGAACAGAACTAAAGAATCACAATTAACTAATGAACAGAGCATAACAATGAACAGAACATAACTAGAGAATAACATACCTCAAGGTACAAACAAATATGGATAACGCTCTCGCATGTCATCCTCTCTCTCCCAGGTAGACTCCCCCGGAGAGTGATGCCTCCATGCGACGCGCACCAAAGGAATAGTCTGGTTCCTCAGCACCTTCTCTCTCCGATCCAGAATTCCAACTGGCTGCTCTGGATAGCTAAGAGTAGGGCCCACCTCTATCTCTGAGTGATCCAATACATGACTAGGATCTGC